>CM029523.1:31511059-32134830 GCA_017140615.1 Eucalyptus cladocalyx
TCGTCGTCTCCTTCCCCTGGAAGGACGCCCCGTCCGTGGACAGCGTCTTGACCATCTACGCGTCGCCTAAGGTGAGGAAGTTCTGCATCAATATTGATTTTCTCGACTATTGAGCGCCTGAGCTCAGTCTGTGGCTTCGCTTTGCCGTCAACCGCCGTGTGGAGGACCTCTCTGTCAATGCGGCTAAGGGTTTGCGCGAGATGGCCAGCCATTTCACCGTACGGCTGCTCCTTTATGGATGCTCTCCGTTGGTGAACCTGCATTTAAGGCTGTGTAGCGTCCCATTTAGTAGGAGTGTCACTTGAAGTAATCTCAAGTCCCTGTCCATATGCGGCTTGGAGATCACGGATAAGGTGATGCATGATATCTTGGAGGGCAGTCTCGAGTACCTTAGGTCGGAGGAATGTCGCAATTTGAAGCAAAACGTCATGTTTTGTTCGAGAAGTTTGAGGGGAAATTGTGGTTTATCGCTGCTTCTGGCATGCACTTGATAAGGGTTTCCCACTGGAGATTTCGAGTCCTCTTTTGCTGTTGTTGCATTTGAGAGGGTCGTTTGGTGTGATGAGGCAGCTGGTAATTGAAGCCTCATCCTTAATTGAAGCTGAGTTGAACTTTTTTACAAAACGCGAGGATTTCGGAAATTGTTATGTTCAAAATTGGTTCGAGCCTTATAGAGGGTAGTGCAACCTAGCCAAGGGACTGCTTCAGGAGCTGCAGAACGCGACTGAACTTCTGATTGGTAATCGGGTGGGCAAATTGTTTAATTCGACCTGTTTGGTGTCATACTTATGGATAGTTCATGGTCCCTCTTACTGGAGTTGAGGAAGTTCTTACTTCATCACACTAGAATCTGGTTCACATCATCTGCTACTCTGCCTGACGTCTAATGGTGCAAATGCACATTTGGCCTTCAGAATAACTACCAAAAGGTCAAAAAGAAAAAGGCAACTAGTTTAGGGTAAGTCTTTTTCCTCCTCAACAGTGCATAATCATGATCCCAAAAATCATAGTAAATTATTAACGAAAAGAGTTGTGTACTATTTTCTAAATACTAAAAAAACAGTTGTTGACTAAAATTAATGTAACGAGGCGAATTGTCTAGTTCCAATTAAATGAGAAAAAAAAGACATTGGATCTTCTTATTGCTTCTTTCTACAGTATGATTGTGTACCTTATAACAGGAGATTTGCATAAAGCTCACCAACTGGGGCTTGGTCGAGTATTTATATCTGACTGAGTGTTAGGAGCTTAGGTGATGATGGCAAATGGCATGGTCGAGTTCGAGCTTGGCCCGTTGTCTCAACATTTAAGCATGCGTGAATGATTGTCATCTCTTGTGAGATGCCAATTTGAATAATTCATTAGCATTTTTTTTTATCCAAAAGTAAATGAGGATGATCATGTTGCTTTTTCCAGAATTATGTTTCAATAGCTAATCCACCACATCCGCATCAATGTGCTGTCTCATTAGGCCTGAAGGGGCCCTTTCGGGCGTTATTCGGCAAGGCTATAAATTCCGGCCCGGCTTAGTTGATTCTGCGGCGGCCCTTTATGGCCCAATTCCCATCTCTCTCTTCCTTCCTTGTTTTGACTCCCACCTGTTCCTCTTCCCGCAACTTTCTCCGCGAATTCTCAGACTTCAGTGGACATCACTCCCACTCTTCCCTTCTTCGTGTCGCTCTTCAGCTTTCCTCCGTTGTTTTTGAGCTCCCTCCTTACTCCTTGCGGTTTGTTCCACCATAGCTGGCGGCTGTTGTTTTCAGGCTGCTCGGCGGGGTCGCGGCGTGTGCTTCCGTTTCAGCTTCAGTTCGATTAACCCTGGGCTTCTCAGGTTCGGCTCCCGTTTTGGCGTTGTTGGGTGGGTGGATTCGGTTTTGTGAGGTTTTTGCTCGATTTTCGATTGGCAGGTGAAGATGGGAGAGTGGTATCAGGAAAAGGATTTGCTGACAATGGTCGCGGAGGACTCGAAGGTGGGTCCTTCATCGCTTCAGTTGGCAAGAGGCTGTGAACAATCTCTCCTGGGTATGGCTTCGACTTGAGAAAGTTCTCTTTTTTCTTTATTCAGTGTGTTCATTTCTTCAATGATGGCTTGCTGTGCTTGCCCTTTGAGTCATTGGCCTTATCTCCTTCTACTTCTTTAGCTTTTCCTAAATGTGCTACACTTCCTTTTTCGCCATAGGAACCATTGTAATTGCCAATCTAGTTCAAATTGCGTTCGATGGATAATTGGACGAATATAGAGATAAAAGTGGTTGAAAGTCTAAATGAGAAGGTGCCGTCGAACTAAGGAGTTGGTCTTTTACACAGAAATGAAGAGTGAATGATGGTGATGTGAGTGGAAATCTAGAGATGACTTAGCTGCAAGTAAAGAATCCAAGCCGGTATTAGTTGAATGAAGGGATTTTATTTATAGGCGCATAGATTCCTTCCAACTTCTCAACCAAGTTGTTGCGTTTGCGAGATTTTTTCCATAACTAAGCTGGACAGTCATCTACCCTGACCGTAAGTGTACCATGCTCCTGTATTGCCTTCTTGTTGCCCTTCTTCGTACACCAGTTAAAGTTTCCATGAAAAAAATTAACATGAATAGGAGGGGATGCCATGGATGCTAGATAGACTATCTCTGTCAAATGCAGAAATGCTTGATGCCCACTTGGAGTTGGCAGGTTTAGCCACTGCAGAATATTATCTAAATGTCATCAGGCATTTGAAAAGATCTTAGATTCCTGATGATGACTCTCATAGTGTAATTTTACTGCTAACTCCTCTTCTTTTACTGACTGAGCATCCCCTGCAAGGAGAGATTTATTGGATACTGAAATATAGACTATAGGCGGAAAGTTTCTTACATTTTGTATTGCTTGAAGTTTTATTTATCTTCTTGTCATTACTAGGGGGCATTTCGTCACGTCATTTCGATTAATCAAGTTCGATGGTGGGAGTTTTAACTTTTGAATAGATATATCTTGAGCTATGCTACATATTTGTGTGACTATCTAGTCGAGAGGGATGGAAGGAGAAATTGGAGAAAGCAAAGAGACTAGGAGGGTCAGGGGAGCTGCATCCAAGTATGTTGGGTTCTTATATGACTTCATCTTGTGGTAATTCAAATTCGTAAGAACTTAAAATTAGATGCCTAGCCTTGGTAGTTCTTGATGTCTATTTTCACTGGAAAAATTTAGAGAGATCTTTTCTCTCAAAGCTTTGCTCATCGTATTGTCTTCTGGATATGGAGAATGTTTTGAGTGCACTATAGTACTTGAGCCAATACTTGAATGGTTTCTTTAAGATCCTAAGTTGTAAATACTATTGCACTTGTAATCCTCGCCTGAAGTGAGCTTTCGTGCATCCACTTCACCTTGAGATTCCATAATTGAACAACAAGATTTTTTTTAATGATATTGGATTGGAGGCTGCCAACAAGATATAGATTCCCTTGCTTTAGATGACCTACTAGCCCAAAGAAATCCCATATCAAGTGACTAATATCCCTCTCAGTTATTCCGTACAGTTGTGATGTTTTGCCTCACTTCATAAATTTTGATTAACATTTTGTTGGTTAATGTTTGTCCTCTATCTTTCCTCTTCTTCTGTTAATTTTCTTGGGAGCAAGATATAGATTCCCTTGCTAGGATCTTTCCTGCAATTGTATGTACAAGTTCTCCCAATTCTGTTCCATGACTGGAATAGGAAATACTTAAGAGCACTTCCACTAGATGAGGTTGACTCAAGTTTGGGTGGTTTGCTGGTCTTCAACTGTGGTTATTGTTGGTCCAACACTACTTTAAGTAAACACATGGTAACGGGGGTTGAAATTGGCAGGTTGATTGCCATTTCTCATTTGATTGGAAGGTCTCGCGTTCTGAAATATCAAATGCAATTCCTTGCACTTTTCTGCCTTGATATATCTTGTCAAGTCAGGAAGATGTCTTACCCTCATTATTGTCTCAGACATGCAGAGAATCAAGAGAATTACTACAGTTTGGGGGATTTGGGGGACACCAAATATTTGCAAGGGACACTTGTGAAGATATTTCAACAGATGAACGCAAGTATTAGCAAAAGAATTAAAAAATGAAATGTAATAGAATCTTGTTCATGTATAGGAGTCCTTGAATGTATTGAGATGGAGAATGAGAAGCTTTGTAGCATTCCCCATACTGTAGTAATTCTCTTGATTCTCACTATTGAGCTAAGGATCAATTCTACCATGCCATCAATTGTATAGTTCTGAAGATCTTTTCTTTGAGCTTCTTACCATGTCCATTAGCAGTTTTAGATGTCTGGAAACTTACCGTTGCCCATGCTCTTTCCTTTATGTATCAATGTTTCATAAAATTACCATTGTCAGTAACAAATTTATCTCGTAGGTGTATGGTGGAACTGAATTAATCCTATCCATGCTCCTTACAACATTTCCACTTAGAACCTACTATTAAGTTTACATGTGACAAGCATAGGTACATTGTGCTTCTTAATGGACCACTTCATGTTTGTTCCTACAGATTGAAGACATGCAAAACTATGCTTCAAAGAAGAATATTTTTTCAGTCGAAGAAGTAGAATACTGAAGTATTAGTTTTTCCTCTAAATTTTAAATCAATTGAGAGGACAAAGTTCGAAAAAGGATGAATCTATAGTCCCCAGACAAATTTGAAAAGAATAATCATCCCCTTATGGTAGGCGCATAGCAGTCTGAGTTACTGTTTGAGAACCGCCAGGTACAAGTTCATGATGGTATATACTACATGAGATTGTAGAGCATTCATAGTTACATGATGCCATAGCCTCTTTAGGCACACAAGGTTCACTTCCCACCTGTGTTTTAGCATAACACATGCGTCATTCTTTTACTTTTACCCAACAAAGGTAGCAAAACATCACGTTGGTTATGGCCATATATTCAAGGAAAACCGGACTGAAATCAAGTTGATGTTTTTTTGGCAATAGTAAGTAGAGGTGTGGCTTGTGTTTTAGCTACAAGAAAGCGGGCCTTGATCTATATACTGGACGAGGATGAAGATGGAATCTCTGATTTAGAATTGACTGTCTGTTCAAGAATTTGTGTGGTTATGCTTGTGTTGCTGCTGTAGGTGGACCTCTAATACTCAAAGCTGCAGACATCGGTGTGAGAAGCAATGCATGTGGGCTTTCTGACTGAAGCTCTTCGACTTCACCCTTCTTGGAGAAGTCTTAATCTATACCTGCCATGTGCCTTTTCTACTAGGTGGGCATTCATCGAAGAAAAAAGTGGAGTGAAAAGGTAATGTTTTATCTATTAAGTTGGATAGAATTGACCGAAAGATGCTGGGTCTGGTGGTGCATTGCTGTAAGTTCTAAGACCTGCTCGATAATGCCAAGCTTTTGCTTCATCTCTATGTCTTCATTATTTTCATGTGTAAGAGAACCAAATATTTGGTTTGGATTATCTATACTTTGGGTTGAATGGTTCGGCCAATGTACTCGACTAACGAACTCTACATTTGAATGTTGAAATCTCTCACCTGAGATTGACTCACTTCTTCACGTGTCATTGTTAAGTGATGCATCCAATCCAATGAACAAAATACATTCTTGTGTAGAACGTGACTAGCAAGATATATGGTTTCAAGGTAGCAATCAAGAACATTGGCTATATTCCAATCTCAGAGATTTGGAATCCTCAAATAAATGGTAGGTTTAAGATAAAGGAGATTTTCCACCCAAAAAACAAACGTCATGAGATTATGTTCACAATATTGTTAATGGATTTTGTATCTTTAATAAAGATTATAATGTTTTCTTTTATTTAATGATGTATAAACATTCAAGAATTTAAAATTGTTTAATTGTATTTTATTTTCCTTGGAATTATTGCCAATCTGAAGGAGAAAGGATGTATGAATGTAATATGTGCTGACGTGACACTTCTTATGTTTATTATTTGTCATGATGATAGGTTTTTTGTGAACTTTATCTGAACTTATTATAAAATTAATTTATTTATTGCCCCTCCAAATATTCAAGTCTGCAATGCATTCTTCCCCTCTCTTCCTAAAAAGAAAAAATGTAATCTTACCCTATGCAAGTGCAGAAATATTGACATCGAACATTAATTATAAGATGAGATAATATTATTACCAACAAAACGAATGATTGGTATTAGGTCCATTGTCAATGCAAACCTCGTATAAGTTTTAAATTTCATTAGCTGTTTTACACAAGATCGTTTTGGAGAAATTGCAATTAAAAGTTTCAAGAACCGAGAAAACAAGAAGAGATGGCCAGAAAAACAAATATGACTAGGGAAAACGAGGAGAAGCTTTACTATTGATAGGAAATGTCTAGAAGACAACTTGTGTCTATTGCACCAAACATTGTTGGGTATAATTTACTTATGCTACTATATGGCGAATTACAGAAGGTGCATCAAATTAGGCTCATTTTGCACAATCACAACTTATAGAATATATCTTTTCACGTATAATTTGCTTTGGATAGCATGTCCTTATAGATCACTACGATAGTTCAACTTTTATGACTTTTGTGTTCAAATTGAAGTCCTATCTCATAAACTAAACCTTGATAAAATATGAGTGCTTGATGATAGCCCTTTTGCATTTGTACTGATAATCTATTAGATTACTGCTTTTGGTAGCGTTCCTGCTTACAATCCCTTTAAGAAATAAGTGAATTCTTTTTTCTTTTATTCTTCTTGTTTGTTCATCCTAAGTTAAAACTATTTCTTAGCATTTTCAGATGCAAGTTCAATTTAAGGACAGCTTGAATAAATGTGACATGAGGCAATAATTTGATATTTTTAATGGTATTAAACCTAAATAAAATAAAAAATGTTAGATGGATTACATGCCTCCTAATATCAAGAAAAAAACCAATTTAAAAGTAAACGATACGTGTTTTTCTATGATTGCAAAGGAGAGAGAGCATAGTTCATTTGTAGAATAGGCCTTCTTCAAAATTCCAAATTGATTAAAACTCAATATTTTGATTTGATTTGTCAATTGACCAGCTCTACTCAGTTTTTAGACATGAGCAAGCCCCCATCATCGTCGCCTCATGGATGGGTTAGCTAGAGGTCCAAAAATTCGCACTGCCCGAAGCCAAAACTCAATCGAGAAATAAGAACCCTAAAGTCGGAGGCTCTCCCTCCAGTTTTTGAAAGGTTTGATGTCACCGGTGCAATCTTCTTTTGTAAAGATATTCATTAGCTTCTGAGATGCTTGGGAAATAAAGTCGGCTTCAAATTTCTTCATAGTTCATCGCAGGTTACAATATAACTTTTATTTTGATAAAATCTTCAAAATGGTGCCTATATGACTACTTATCTTTGTGATCTGAGCAGGGAAGCACCATGCGAAGGACTAGTAGACTTAATAAGAACCAGGATTCAATACATTCCTTACGTAGGAGTGTCTCGCCTCAGTTCTTCTTACGTTGTTTAACTTGTTGCTACTGCTAACAAGACCTCACTTTTAACAATAGTTAAAGACAACCTAGCTTTTTTAAAAGCTGTTCAGTAGGGTAGAACCAGTTGTGGCAAAGACTTGAGAGATTTTGATTCGCATCTTCCACTAATCTTGACGTTGATGACCATCTTCTCCAGGAGGAATGCATCTTTTGGTAAGAGCAAGATTGACAAGGTGAGCTTACATCCATCATCGTTGAAAGAACAAGCTTGGAACTGGACAATCTCCGTGCTCTTCAAATGGGGCACATAAAGTACTGCAATAGGCTGAATTCCACTACATTGTAGATATGAGGAATGGCCGGATCAAATAAGGCCTAGATGTTTATTGGTAACAAGATTTAGTGATTTGTCTTAAATGCAATGAGTACAAGCATAGATATGAATGACAGTTTTCCCCTTGACTAGAAAATGATTATGTATGTTCAAGTTCGATATCCAATCACCCCAAATTGAAAAAGAAATGGTTTGTTCAAATTCGAGCTTGGCTTATCGTCATGACATTTACGTAGGCATGAATATTTGCTCTCATAAGATTCCGTTGAATAATTCATTAGGATATTTCTTTAATTCAAAATTTTATGAGGGTTATCGCATTCATTTTTCCAAATTACATTTCAATAATTAGTCCACCACACTTGCACCGACGTGAACGTGATTTCCCATGAGCCTGGCGGGCGGGGATCCTTCAGCCTCCAAGGGCCCAAAAGTGTTTGACAAGGATATATTTGTTATAAAGTCCGGCCCGGCCCGGCCCGGCTCAGTCCATTTGATCCCGTGGCGGCCCTTTAAAAAAATCCCCCTCTCTATTCTTTTGGTCCCTCTTTTTCTGCCTGCAATCTTTCGCCGGGAATTCTCGCTCTTCCAGTAGGGGGGACCTTCTACCTTCCTCTCTTTCGCTCTTCCATCCTTCGTCTCGCTCTTGAACTGCCTCCGTCGCTGTCCGTACCCTCCTCGCGGTTCGTTCCAGCAGAGCCGGTGCCTGCGGTTTTCGGGCTGCTTGCGAAGCATTCTCTCTAGCAAATGGAGACCGACGAAGCAGGGGGTCGCCGGCGCCTGCTTCCGTTTCAGCTTCGAGTTCCGACGAACCGCTTTGGCTTCTCCGGTTCGGCTCCCGTTCGGGCGTTCTTTCTCGACCTCCTAATGGGCGGCGGCGATTCGATTTTTTTTTTTCCGATTAGTTTTTGTGAGGTTTCGGCTCGATTTCTTCCGATTGGCGGGTGAAGATGGCGGGAGTGGAATCCGGAGAAGGATTTGCCGGCCGGCCATGGTCACGGAGGACTTCGAAGGCGGTGGTGCTTCGTCGCTTCACTTGGCAGAGGCTGTAGACGATCTCCCTTGGTAATTGCTTCGACTAGTGAAAGTTCCACGTCGACGTCGATTTTCTCGACTGTTCCGCGCCTGAGCTCAGTCTGTGGCTTCGCTTTGCCGTTGACGACCACGTCAAGGACCTCTCATTCGATATGACTAAAGAAGCCGTGCGAGATGGCCGGCCATTTCGCGGTACCGCTGCTCCTTCATGAATGCTCTTAGCTGGTGAACCTGCATATGAGGCTCCGGAGCTTCTGGTTCAGTAGGAGCATCGCTTGGATTAATCTTAGGTCCCTGTCCATCTGTGACTCGGAGGTGACCAATGAGGTGATGCGTGAGATGTTGAAGGGTAGCCGGATGCCGCGGTCTGAAGCAAAACGTCAAGCTTTGTTCAAGAACTTTGAGGGAAATTGCGGTCAATAGCTGCTTTTGGTCTGCACTTGATGAGGGTTTCCCCTTCGAGATTTCGAGTCCTCTTTTGTTGTCCTGTCATTGCGTTTGAGAGGGTTCTTTAGCATGATGAGGCAGCTGGTAACGGAAGTCTCATCCTTGATTGAAGCAGAGTCGAACTTTTTTTATTTTTATTTTTATGAGAGGCGAGGATTTTGGAAGGCCAACTGAGTGTTTTGTTCGAAAATGGTTTGAGTTTTACAGAGGGTATTGCAACCTAGTTGAGGGACTGACTCAGAAGCACCATAATGTGACTAAGCTTTTGATTGGTAATTGGTACCTTCGGGTGAGCAAATTGATTTTGATTTCAAATTTAACCCATTTGGTTCATACTTATGGATAATTCATGTTCCCTCTTCCTTGAGTTATAGAAATTCATTCCAAACTTCAGCACAGTGAATCTGGTTTACATTGTTCACTACTCTGCCTGATGACAACCGGTGCAAATACACATCGTGCGTTTAGAATAACTATCGAAAGACTGAAGAAAAGGCAGTTGGTTTAGGGTCATTCTTTTTCCTACTCGGTAGAGCATAATCATGATTCTAAAGATCATGATACATTATTAATGGAAAGTAGTTGTCTCTTATTTTCTAAATACTGAAAAAGCAATTGTTGACTAGAATTAGTATATAAGTTCTATTATTTTAACACTGGAAAGCTTTAGCACTACCCAATTTGTCATGGAACCAAAATAGCTCTCAAAGCATATACTTGCTGGATTTTTGTAATTGTATTCGGAAGGAAGAGTAAATTATCGTATTCTTTTTGCCTTTCAATTGTTGGATGTGCTTAGGTTCTATCACTTGCGGCAGAGATCGATGGCATGCCATTTGCTTTGCCCGATTGTGAGTCTTTGACTCTGCATGCACAAGTGGAAAAATGGGATTTTCCTGGTGGAGCAAAGCGGCACCTTATAACAGGATGAATTGTCTAGCTCCAGCTAAAAAAGAAAAAGAAGACATTGAATCTCATTGCTTCTTCCGACTGTATCATTGATGCGCATGCATACCTTATAACGGAAGTTTAGCATAAAGCTCACAAATTGGCTCTTGGTCGAGTATTTGTATTCAGCCAAAGTGTTTCAAGTGGTGATGGCAAATGGCTTGGTCGGGTTCTTGCTTGGCTCATCGTCTTGACATTTAAGCAGGCGTAGGTGTTTGTTATATCTCGTGAGATGCCGATTTGAATAATTTATTAGCATTTTTTTTTTTATGATCACTTTGCTTTTTTCCAAATTACGTTTCAACAACTAATCCGCCATATCCGCATCAATGTGATGTCTCATTGGGCCTGAAAGGGCCCTTTCGGGGGTTGTTTGGCAAGGCTGGAAAGTTCGGCCCGGCCCAGTCGATCCCGCGGCAGCCTTTACAGCCCAATTCCCACCTCTCTTCCTTCCTTGTTTTGACTCTCGCCTGTTCCTCTCTTGCAACTTTCTCCGCGAATTCTCAGACTTCAACGGACCACTCCCGCTCTTCCCTTCTTCGTCTCGCTCTTCAGCTTCTCCAGCAGAGCTTTCTAGCTATGGAGACGACGCAGGGTCGCAGCGCGTGCTTCCATTTCAGCTTAAGTTCGACAAACCGCCTGGCTTCTCAACTTTCTCCGCGGATAAGGATTTGCTCGGCGTTCTTTCGAGACCTAATGGGCGGGTCGATTCGGTTTTGTGAGGGGTTTGCTCGATTTCCGATTGGTAGGTGAAGATGGGGTGAGTGGAATCCGGAGAAGGATTTGCTGGTGGCGAAGGTGGGTGCTTCTTCGCTTCAATTGGCAAAGGCTGTGGACAATCTCTCTTAGGTAATTGCTTCGATTCGAGAAAGTTCTCTTTTTACTTTATTCAGTTTGTTCGTTTCTTCAACGATGGCTTGCTGTGTTTGCCCTTTGAGTTAGCGGCCTTATCTCGTTTTACTTCTTTCGCTTTTCCTAAATGTTCTAAGCTTCCTTTTTAGCCATAGGAACCACTGTAATGCCAATCTAGCTCAAATTGCGTTTGATGGAGAATTGGATGAATATAGAGATAAAAGTGGTTGAAAGTCTAAATGAGAAGGTGCCGTCCAACTAAGGAGTTGGTCTCTTACACAGAAATGAAGGGTGAGTGATGGTGATGCGAATGGAAATCTACAGTTGACTTAGTTGCGAGTAAAGAATTCCAAGCCAATATTAGTTAAATGGAGGGATTTTATTTATAGGGGCGATAGATTCTTATTAACTTCTCGATCAGGTTGTTGCCTTGGGAGATTTTTTCCATAGCCTAGCGGACTGTCATCTACACCGACCATAAGCGTACCGTACTCCTGTATTGCCTTCTTGTGGCCCTTCTTCGTACACCAGTTAAAGTGTCCATGAAAATAATTAACATGAATTGGAGGGGATGCCATGTATGCTAAATAGACTAGCCGCGTCAGATGCAGTAATGCTTGATGCCCAATTGAAGTTGGCAGGTTTAGCCACTGCAGAATACTATCTAAATGTCATCAGGCATCTAAAAAGATCTTAGATTCCTGATGATGACTCTCACAATGTAATTTTACTACTGACTCCACTTCTTTTACTGACTGAACGTGCCCTACAAGGAGAGATTTATTGAATATTGAAATATAGACTATAGGTGGAAAGTTTCTTATATTTTGTATTGCTTGAAGTTTTATTTATCTTCTTGTCATTACTGAGGGGGCATTTTGTCACATCATTTTGATTAATCAAGTTCGCTGGTGGGAGTTTTAACTTTTGAATAGGATATATCTCAAGCTATGCTACATACTTGTATGACAATCAGGTCGGGAGGGATGGAGGGAGAAATTGGAGAAAGCAAAGAGACTAGGAGAATTAGGGGAGCTGCATCCAAGTATGTTGGGTTCCTATATGACTCAATCTTTTGGTTATTCAAATTCGTAAGAACTTAGGATTAGATGCCTAGCCTTGGTAGTTCTTGATGTCTATTTTCACTGGAAAAATTTAAAGAGGAGAGTTTTTCTCTAGAAACAGATTTTATCATGCACATTTGGCTATACTTTTGTATTTTCATTTTCCCTTTAACTTGAAAGTCAAGTTTGAATGTTTATAAAAGTTATAAAATCTCATATTTTTGAAACATCAAGGTGAGGAGGCAATCCTTAGATAAGGAAAGGAAGGCAGTGATGTTGGATGCAATTTACTCAAACTACAAAAATGAAAACGACAAAATATAAACATGTCATCCTAATTATCAAAACAGCTTGGTAATTAAACACACCGAAGTACCTTCGTGACCCAAGAGAGCCTCACTGCAGGTCTTCTTACGTTGTTTCACTTTGTGCCACTTCTCACAATGCCTCTCTTTTAACAATATTAAAGATAAACTCAGCTTTTTCAGAAGCGATGTGGAAGGGTTTAGCCCACTAGATAGATTAAGTTAAGGCACGAACCAAAATTGAAGGAGTAGCCCGTTTACGTTGGAGCAATAAGCATATCACAAGCTTTCGTTGAGACATATGCAATGCAATCACATGTGTTCAAGCTTTAATTTGAGTGGTCACGGTAGATCGTTCTGTCTAGCGCTAGCTGTCCCATCATCTTGACATCTGTGCAAGCTGTGAATTATTGCATTTGTGTAATGCCAATTTCATTAACTCATATGAGGAATGATCACATTACTTTTTCGATGCATTGATGATACAAAAAATTCTACATCATATTCACTCTGACATCAATAACTCAATACTTCTTTTATGTTACTAAAAATATTAAATTAAGTCGTTACGAAATCAATGCTCAATTTTTATTTTTATTTTTGTCACAAGACCCTATAAAAAAATGCTCACAATGACAATAGTGACCTAAATTTTGGTAATGTTGATTTAAGTCTATCGTATTGATGACACAATTATTTTCTTTTAATGTATTGGTGTCATATCGAATAAAGTTTAGGATTTCTACAGGTAGATGGAGAGTATATTAGGCATGCTATTATGAGTTTGAGTTGAGGGGTTTTTGCAATGCAGAAAAAAGAAAAGGTTTGTTGAATTATAGCATAGTGAGTATAATTTGGGGTTTTAGTAGTATTTCCTTTTCTCAAATTACAATGAAATAATTAATCCACCACTTTTGAGCCCATGCACCACTTTTGAGCCTATGGAGACTCGTCGTGAAGCTTGAAGTACCTATTATGTTTGTAATACAGTCTGATCTGACCTGGCTTGGTCCGCCCGTTAATTCAAATAAGTTCGCCTTGACTAATTTAATCAAGTCTCTCTCTCTCTCTCTCTCTCTCTCTCTCTCTCTCTCTCTTCTCTCTTCTACAATTTTCTCCACATATGGTCAAGAACGAACTCTGCATCGATCGCCGACGAACGTCCATGACCACCTTCTCCTTCCCACATAGCTTCATTAATTAAGGCCATAAAAAATTCGACACAGCAGCATGTGTGGATAACGCCATGTCAGATTAACATAGCCATTAGTCTTAGGGTATGGATTTGCTTCTGGATCTTTGAAGGGCCACGATGAATCACTAAGAGTTCAAACGTGTTAATTCGCGATTCATCGGAAATCTTGGAACATGGGTTGGTGTCGAAAAACAGCTCAAGGAAGTATCCAGTGCCGGGCACGGTTTTCGCCGTCAGAGCTGGTCTCAAGGATGAGGATCTTTCAAGTTTGGATCAAAATTAGTTTTTTATATGGAGGGATCAAAATCATAGGCAGACCGATAGGCTGGATTTGTCGTGGGGCTTATGGAATGAACCTGCACTAACTAAGATTGATTAAACACCGAGACAGCAAGAAAGGCATTCTCTCTTGTGTATCTGGTGAGGAGGAAAATTAGAGTGTATGGAAACTAAATATGACAGCAGAACGACTTTGAATTTTCCAGCCCTAGAAAACCCCTGCGCAGGATAGATGGATTACCGCTATGATGCTAGAATCCTTATGGTTCATCGAGGAACTTGTTAATCTTCTTGATCTCGTCAATGGTCAAGGAGTTGACATCATGCTCTGCTCCCGCTTTATCCACCGATGTCATGCGCGCCACACTTTGCTCCAGTCTTAATTTTACACACACATCTTAGGATTTTACTTCTCATTATATTATGAGATTATAATGCACCAACGACATTTCATGGTATTAAATGGTAAAAGTATGAGATTACAAAACTCATTTGCATTTGTTTTTATCACAGAGAGATATTTGAATATGCCTTTCATGGCAAGGTAGGTCCCACCATTGACATGTCAATTTTCATGTTACACCAATACAAGCTCTTGAGCATATGCTAGGGAAATAATTAACTAGCTTTGGTCTATATAGATCGAGACCATCATAGCTATTGATTAGATAGATTGCTTCAAGGACTCTTTATGATGGTGCTAGTCCAGATAGATTCTCTAATATTTTTCATATACATTGCTAAGGCACAACTCTAATAAGAGAATTCACTGTAAACTAAGGGGACCAATGCTTTATCCTTGCCAAAAAGGAGTCTCACATTGATGTAGCTATCTTGGGGCTCAAAAGGAGCTCATGATACAACATACGATGAGAGGAAAAATTGCTCATGAAAGTTGGAAAAGCTTGATCCAAAATAAACGTCAAGCTCGAAAAACTGAAAATGAAGCATCATCATATCATTTGTTAAACCCAACTTATTGTCCACCTACTCTGTTTTCGTACACTGTCACAAGTGGCACAAAAAGAGAAGTAATTCTATTTTCAACGGTGTACCGTCTACCTGTGATTTGCTTATGCTTTCATGGCTCGTAATGGAGTCCACTGAAACGAAAATTGGCTATTACTTTAGCATTTTGTGAAGCTTTTCGATGGCCTTCTTGCAGTTGAATCACTTCAAGGAAATCCCAAAGATCATGAGGCTCAATAGGCACCCCATGACGTGACATCCTTAATTCAGTGTCAATTATTATCTTCTCCAATCCAACTGCCTCCTTGAGAAGAACTTTAGCCAGGGCAAACAGAGGTTATGATTTAACAGAGTCAAATTGGAACCCGACAATTTCAACCCTTTTGAGATGATTTGCCCCACAATGGAACTCCTTTCCTCCGCGCCAAAATTGTTTTTCATCATAGTTGCAGAGGTCTCGAAAATCTTGGTAAGGCTTGCATTGAAAACACACATTTGATAGTAAATTTTTCAGAGCCAATTGACAAATGCTATGACATAGCCATGACATTGAGTGGAAACATATATATAACAAACAAGCTCGTCGAATGAATGGATGATCATATACTTTGCGAAAGAACAATCATCTTTCCATGCAACTCCCAAGCATCCCGGCTTTTTTATACACAAACACAATTATATTATGAAATTCAAATTAAAAACCAAGATAAAAGTCAACCTTTTTTGCTATTGGGGCCATGAAGTCCAACAAGATTCGTCGCCCACCAAGCCCTCATTTTTCCCTTTTCCCATGCCTTTAGTCTCCATTGAGTGAGAGAGGTGACACTGAGTAAGCGAGAGAGAGTAAGGAAGACAGAGGACGTGCCCAAGAGAGGAAGCTTTTTCTTCTATGGGCTCTATGACTTTCATAGAGGAAGCAGTTGGAGAGAAGGAGAGATACATACATTTTTTAAACTCGTCACGTTGGACAAAACGCTGGACTTAGAAAATCGCGTTGGATATAAAATTAAGTAAAAAAGCCACTTGTGACAGATAGTCAAAATAGTTACTCAAATGAATAATTTTACACTAATGTAATACTCAAGTGAAGT
The DNA here is from genome assembly GCA_017140615.1 of Eucalyptus cladocalyx. Classification (NCBI taxonomy): domain Eukaryota; kingdom Viridiplantae; phylum Streptophyta; class Magnoliopsida; order Myrtales; family Myrtaceae; genus Eucalyptus; species Eucalyptus cladocalyx. The sequence continues at coordinate 31,526,986 of CM029523.1, forward strand.
ATGACAGTTATGGCACCCTTAGTGTTCTTATCCCTAGGTAGTTCATATGGAATTTCATAGAATGTAGTTACTAGTATATATATAGTAAAAAAATACAAGTATATTGGTGTTTTCTCCAATAAGCTTTCATTACCTTTATCCGTTGATTAAGTTGACCTTTTACATATTAGTTAAAAAAAAAATATACCATGAGCCAAATAGCCAAGGGTGTGATGACCCTCACCTAGTAGGGGTGTAAAAAATACCAAAGCCAATATGACTTGAACCAAATATTTTTGGTCTTTTCAAGTTGGGGATTTTATCGGCTCATGTAATAGCTTAAAACATTGGGCCTTATGGTGGTTCAGTTCAAGTCAAAAGAAGCTTTTGGATTTTCACTTGCATCAACGTGATAATCGGCATTCAAGCAAATGAAGATGATCACATTCCTTATTCCAAATCACATTTCAATAATTAATTCACCCCTTTCGCATCAATGTGATGCCTCATGAGTCTGACCCTGCAGCCTCCATGGCCCCGAAAGGAAAGTTTCGGGCGTTGTTTGACAAGGCCTTATAGTCGTAAAGCCTGGCCCATCCTGGGTCGGCCCGGCCCAGTTGGACCTCCTTCCTCCCTTTGCTTTTCCATTCTTCGTCTCGCTCTTCAACTGCCTCCGTCACTTCTGTACACTGCGTTTTCGGGCTGCTTGCGGAGCTTTCTAGCAATTGAGACCGACGAAGGAGGGTCGCCGGCGCTTGCTTCCGTTTCGGCTTCGAGTTCCGACGACCCGCTTTGGCTTCTCAGATTCGGCTCTCGTTCGGGCGTTCTTTTTGCGACCTCCTAATGGGTGGGTCGATTTGATTGTTTTCCGACTCGGTTTGGTGAGGTTTTTGCTCAATTTCCTCCGAGTGGCAGTGGAATCCGGAGAAGGATTTGGTGGCGATGGTCATGGATGACACGAAGGTGGCGGTCCTTCGTCGCTTCAATTGGCAGAGGCTGAGGACAATCTCTCCTAGGTATTGCTTCGAGTCAAGAAAGTTCGTTTCTTCAATGATGGCTTGGCGTGTGTCCCCATTTAGTCGTTGGCCTTATCTCTTTCTACTTCTTTGGCTTTTCCTAAATGTGCTAGTCTGCCCTTTTCGCCATAAGAACCACTGTAAGTGCCAATCTAGGTTGAATTGCGTTCGGTAGAGAATTGGACGAATATAGAGGTATAAAGTGCTTGGTAGTCTGAATGAGAAGGTGACGTCGAACCAAGGAGTTGGTCTTTTACACAGAAACGAAGAGTGAATGTAGGTGATGCGAGTGCAAATCTAGAGATGACTTAATTGCGAGTAAAGAATTCCAAGCTGGTATTGGTTGAATGAAGGGATTTTTTTCATAGGCGCAATGGATTCTTATTGAATTCTCAACCAGGTTGTTGCCTTGGGAGAGATTTTTTCCATAGCCTAGCCGACAGTCATCTACACCGACCACAAGCGTACCATACTCCTGTATGGCCATCTTGTTGCCCTTCACACACCAGTTGAAGTGTCCATGAAAATGAAGAAAATGAATTGGGGGGATGCCACTTATGCTAGATAGACTACCTATGTCCGATGCAGAAATGCTTGTTGCCCACTTGGAGTTTGCAGGTTTAGCCCCTGCAGAAGACCATCTAAATGTCATCAGGCATCTAAAAAGATCTTACATTTCTGGCGGTGACTCTCACAATGCAATTTTACTTTTGACTTGTCTTCTTTTACTGATTGAGCATTCTTTTACTGACTGAGCGTGCGCTACAAAAAGAGATTTAGTGGATACTGAAACATAGACTATAGGGGGAAAGTTTCTCACTTTTTGTATTGCTTGAAGTTTAATTTATTTTCTTCCCATTACAGAAGGGCATTTCGTCACAGCATTTTGATTAATCAAGTTCACTCGTGGGAGTTCAACTTTTGAATTGGATATATCTCAAGCTCTACTGCGTAATTGTATGACAATCTGGTCGAGAGGGACAGACTGAGGAATTGGAGAAAGCAAAGAGACTAGGAGGGTAAGGGAGCTGCATCCAAGTATGTTAAGATCATATATGGCTTAATATTTGGTAATTTAAATTCATAAGAGCTTAGGATAATATGCCCTAGCCTTGGTAGTTCTTCCTGTCCATTCTCACTAGAAAACTTCAGAGAGGATATTTTTTCTCCAGAAACATCTCAATGCTTCGTTTGTCATCTCATCTTCTGGATATGGAGAATGTCTTGAGTGCGCTATATTACTTGAGCCAATCCTTGAATGGTTTCTGTTAAGACTAAGTTGTAAATACTAGTACGCCTATAATTTTCACCTAAAGTAAGCTTTCATGCATCCAACTACCCTGAGGTTCCGTAGTTGAACAACAAAATATTTTTGATTTAGTTATTGGATTGGAGCCTGCCAAGAAGATATAGATTCCCTCCCTTCGTATGACCCACTAGCCCAAAGAAATCCTCTATCAAGTGACCGACATCCCTCTCAGTTATTTTGTACGGTTATGACATTTTGCTTCACTTCACAAATTTTGATCAACCTTTTGTTGGTTAATGTGCGTGCTTTATCTTTCCTCTCTTTCTGTTAATTTTATTGGGCTCTATCTTTCCTCTTCTTCTGTTAATTTTATTGGGAATAGATTGTTCACTCTCTCTCTCTCTCTCTCTCTCTCTCTCTGCATTTTCTTTTTTGTTTATAATGAATTCACATTCTTGCACATTTCAATGCGTGTCATCAATACTGGCTCTTCTTGATCATTCTAATCTATCTAGGTAAATTTATAACATCCTTATGCTGGCATCCCAATGGCAAGGTTGTTGTCTTGAGATTTGAAGACAGTAAGATTTTATTGCATGATGTCGAACTAAGTTTTCTATGTTGTTACTCGAATGTTACCCTCACTACTTCTCAACTAAAAACTCCTCCTGCAACAGTCCTTTATCATCAGAACATGTTCTTCTCTAATCTCTTGTGGGAAAGATTCTAAGTTGCTCAAAATCGCATGATGCAACACAAACAGCAAACTTGCTCAGCAAACATTCAGATGCTAATAGAGATGGCAATCCATTTTTATTGGTCATATGTCAATGTCAAGTTAACAATGGATTGCTAGGTACATCAATTTGAGCAAGATAAGATTAACGAAAAAATTTATTGGAAAACTCTATTCGAGCATGACCCTTTTGTTAAAAAGGTCAACAAATTACAAGAGATGAATAACCCATTTAACTAATTAGATTGAATTGAATGGGTCATTCCAATCCTAACATGACCGACCCAATATATGTACAATATGCATATCTCCATCAATGTGAAACAAGTTTGAAAAGAAACTAACCGTAAACTGACAAAATCCTAGGTTTACATGAAATGTTATATGTATATGGCGTGATCGAATTGTAATTTGTAACCATTGTGGAAACAAAATTCATGTGTGATTTGTTATTAGAGAACTTGCTGAACTAAATATAAACAGGTCATGATAGTTCAAGTTGTTAATCAAATTGGTACTATTGTTTAGTTAGATAATTTAGTGATGTCTGTCAATGTCAAGTTTACAATGGATTGCTAGATAGGTCAATCTGAGAAGGATAATATTAACAAAAAAAAAAAAAAAATTTGTTAGAAAACTCTATTCGAACATGACCCTTTTGTTAAATGGGTCAACAAATTTCAAGAGATGAATAACCCATTTAACTAATTACATTGAATTGAATTGGTCATTCCAATCCTAACATGACTGACATGACATATGTAAAGGTCAAGTTGTCAATCAAGTTGGCTCTATTGTTTAGTTAGATAGATTAAATGAGTAAAATTGTGTTTCATGGTTTCAACTTTGAACCCGGAACAATATTCATTGATTAATTGTGTTAAGTAGGTAGCCACAATTTTGATATGACATGATAACCACTTAGGGTCACTCTTAGTTGTCACATGGTAATATGAGTCATGAATCAATGGATTGTGGATCATGAATTTCATCTAATGGAATCATAAATTCTGATATAATGTTTGAGATTGGTATTGCATGACATATGTAAATTAATTGTAAGTTTCCTTTCCTTTTTTTTTAAGCTTGAGTAGTAGGATCTCACGTATACTCCAATTATGTTTCTTGTTTAGAGGTTTCCTATTTCCACTAGGAGTAGAACTTTTAGAGAGTCTACAAATAAAGTTGTAATTTTTACTTTTCATTAGTGATAATTTATTGAACTTGGCAAGTGTTTGCTTTGCAGATTGTGTGATGCAATTCATTTTTGGTGTGATGCTTAAGAAACACTAGGTGTGATGCTTAGGCAGTTTTGCATGATGCCTAAATATTTATTCTTTATTGTGGGACTCATGGTCCTACATCAAAGCCATGGAAAGTGAGTCCTACATCAAAGTCATGGAATGTTTTTGACGTTACATTGTTTGATGCATGAGTCAAATTATGAATCAAGGAAATTGATTGACTCATATCTAATCGGTGAAATCAACGGTGAACTACCTTAATAACCTATCATACATAATTGATATACTCGTTCAATAGATTTATATACTTTAGGACTTGAATTTAATTGATTTGCTCAATTGCATCTTTTGTAGGACAAAATTTCACCTCATGCGAATGTTGTCATCAATGATTGGAACTTTTTCATTGTCAACGACAAATTACAGCATAGTGTTTACTGGGGTCCAGCTCGCTGTGAGAATCTATGGTCTAAGTGGATGGTGTCATGTAGGAGCATTCATGTGTGACATGCTCGTTTTCATCAAAATTAATTCTTTCAATTATTGGTAAAATATGTGCGGTTCAGTCAAATTAGGAAGGTAATTATTTAAGTGACTCTTAAATGATATGATTTATATGTGCCTTAATTATGCTTGTGGGTGGTAAAGTTTGTAAATAACTGGTTTTGGTTCTATTAAGCTGTATCTTCCTGGTCGTGAGTAGAATGGCTGAGAACTTGGCTGAGGCTGCTGCAATTCTGTTTCTTTGAGATTTCTACATGTTTATTATTCATGGATTACATTTTTCTGAGAAGAGAGTTCGTTTGCACATAATGAATGTTATCCTACCAAAGCAGCTGTCTTTATGGAACTATGGATATGCGATGTGCTGATTTTGATATGCTAGTGCTTGCAGCATTATGCTCGCTATGGTATAATCATTTTAACAAGGTATAAATATTAAGCAGAGTGGAAAACTATTAAAAAGCTTGAAGTCCTATATGGCGGCTGTGGTGTGTACCAACTGGGAGGAGGATGCCCAAGTGAATAAAGTATGGCATCTTTTAACTTAAAAGTTGGTACACTTTCATGATTTTTATTATAAATAGTGGATATCTTATGGCTCACGCCTTTCATAATGCTTCGTTTGCAGTTAAGTAGTGTTCTTAAATACTTCTTTTCAAACTTAGAATCTTATTTCAAAGTCCAACAGCTTTAGTATGGGTTTATGGAAGATTATTTGAAAGCGTATGTTTGGTGTCATCTGCAACTTGTTGATTTGCCTAGCTCCTTAGTTTTATTCTCATATTTTTTGTCTTTTTATTTTACAATTGGAAAGTAATTTTTCATTTGTTTTATGGAATGCTTCTGGTAACCCTTTGGCATTTGAAGATCACACTACTCAATTCTTCCCTCCAGCTCCTAGAGTTCCTCGAATGCCTGGACTGGTACCTGGAGATGCTGATTTAGCTGACAATGTTCAAGATTCATTTGTAGAGCTCTCAAATTCTCCAAAGCAATGTTTGCATATCCTTTGCAATGGAGATACAGATAGGGTTTTGTGCTTCAGTATATTTGGTGTCTTTCCAATTGGAAATATTATAAGTGTCTTGTCTGTTCAAATCAAATATTTAGCTGTATGGTCTATCAGATTTAGTCAATGAGTCCTCTCCCTGTTCTTGCTTCTCATATAGCAGTTCTTCTCAATAAAGGGATTTGATGGTAGACTAACAGCAAATCAGTATTGCCGAAAAGTAATGGGCTGCTTCAGTAAACAACTATCCTGGGCGAGGATGCCTGTGAAAGTTCTAGATGTTTATGCCATTTCCTAGGCTAGATTTCACTTCTGTTGGTCACTTTAGAGATGACACCTCCAACTTCAATACTGAACAATTATCTTTAGCTTTTTGTTGTTTATGCCGTTTCAGCTTCAGTTCCAACAAACTACTTTGGGTTCTCAGGTTTGACTCTCATTCGGGCTTTTTTTTGGCAACCTCCTAATGGGCGGGTCAATTTGATTGTTTCAGTGAGGTTTTGGCTTGATTTCTTCCGATTGGCAGGTCGGAGAAGGATTTACTGGCGATGGTCACAGAGAACACAAAAGTGGGTGCTTCATCGCTTCAATTGGCAGAGGCTGTGGACAATCTCTCCTGGGTATTGCTTCGACTTGAGAAAGTTCTTTTTTTTTTTTTTTTTTTTTAATATTTAGTGTGTTCATATCTCCAACGATGGCTTGGTGTGTGTGCCCTTTGAGTCATTGGCGTTATCTTGTTCTACTTCTTTAGCTTTTCCTAAATGTGCTACTCTTCCTTTTTCGCCATAGGAACTGCAATAAGTAGCAATCTAGCTTGAATTGCGTTCGAAAGAGGATTGGATGAATATAGAGGTATAAAGTGCTTGGAAGTCTGAATGAGAATGTGAAGTCAAACCAAGGAGTTGGTCTATTTTACACAGAAACAGAGAGTGAATGATGGTGATGCGAGTGGAAACCTAGAGATGACTTTGTTGCGAGTAAAGAATTCCAAGCTGGTATTAGTTGAATGAATGGATTTTATTTATATGCGGAATGGATTCTTTTCTACTTCTCAACCAGGTTTTTGCCCTTCTTTATACACCAATTAAAGTGTCCGTGAAAATAATTAACATGAATTGGGGGGAGCAATTTGTCCTAGATAGATTAGATATGTCAGATGCAGAAATGCTTGATGCCCACTTGGAGTTCACAGGTTTAGCCCCTGTAGAATATCATCTAAAGTGATCAGGCATCTAAAAAGATCTTCTTAGATTTCGATGGTGGATCTCAAATGTAATTTTACTTGCTGGCTCCTCTTCTTTTTTTACCGATTGAGCATGCTTTTACCGATTGAGTATGCCCTACAAGGAGAGATTTAGTATTTCTTGAAGATTTATTTATCTTCTTCTCATTACGAAGGGCATTTTGTCACGTCATTTTGATTAATCAAGCTCACAAGTGGTAGTATTTTGATTAATCAAGCTCAACTTTTGAATAGGATATATCTCCAGCTACGCTGCATACTTGTGTGACAATTTGGTTGAGGGGGACGGAGGGATGAATTGGGAAAAGCAAAGAGACTAGGAGGCTAAAGGGAGCTGCATCCAAGTATATTAAGATCCTATGTGACTTAATCTTTTGGTAATTCAAATTTGTAAGAGCTTGGGATTAGATGGCCAGCCTTGGTAGTTCTTGCTGTCTATTCTCACTGGAAAACCTTAGAGAGGAGATATTTTCTCCAGAAACATCTAAATGCTTCGCTTGTCAAATATCTTTTGTATATGGAGAAGTGCACTATGGTACTTGAGCCAATCCTTTGATGGTTTCTGTTAAGACTAAGTTGTAAATTCTAGTGCACTTGCAATCCTTGCCTGGAGTAAGCTTCCGTGCATCCAATCCACCTTGAGGTTCCATTGTTGAACAACAAATTTTTTTTGATTCAGTGAGTGGATTGGAGTTTGCCAACAAGATATATATGCCCTTGCTTTAGATGACCTACTAGCCCAAAAAAATCCTCTATCAAGTTGCCGATATCCCCATTAGTTATTTTGTACAGTTATGATATGACGTTTTGCCTCACTTCACAAATTTTGATTAACATTTTGTTGGATAATGTGTCTAGTCTATCTTTCCTCTTCTTGTGTTAATTTTATTGGGAACAGATTATTCATTCTCTGTTCTTTTTGTTTATAATGAACTCACTTTATTTGCACATTTTAATGTGTGTCATCAATACTGGCTCTTCTTAGTCATTCTAATTTGCTCCAGGCAAATGTATAACATCATTATGCTGACGTCCTGATGGCATGGTTGTTGTCTTGGGACTTGAAGATGGTATGATTTTACTGCATGATGTCAAAGTAAGTTTTCTATGTTGTTACTTGAATGTTACCCTCATTACTTCTCAACTAGAAATTCCTCCTGCAACAGTCATTTATTATCAGGTCGTGTTCTTCTCTAATCTCTTGTGGGGAAGATTCTGAATCGCTCAAAATCTGCATGATGCAATGCAAATAGCAAACTTGCTCAGCGAACATTCAAATGCTAATGGAGATGGCAATCCGTTTTTATTGGTCATGTCTGTCAATTTCAAATTCACAATGGATTGCTAGGTATGTGAATCTGAGCAGGATAAGACTAACGAAAATTTTTATTAGAAACCTCTATTTGAACATGACTCATTTATTAAATAGGTCAACAAATTACAAGAGATGAATAACCCGGTTAACTAATTAGATCGAATTGAATGGGTCATTCCAATCCTAACATGACTGACACAGCATTTGTACAATATGCATTTTGTCATCAATCTCAAATAAGTTTGAAAAGAAACTATTTGTAAGCTTACAAAATCCTAGGTTTACATGAAATGTTGTATTTATATGGTGTGATCAAATTGTAATTTGTAACCACTATGGAAACAAAATTCATGTATGATTATTATTAGAGAACTTCATGAACTATATATGAACAGATCATGATAGATCAGGTTGTTAATCAAGTTGGCACTCTTGTTTAGTTAGATTACATAAGTCAATTTCTGTTTCACGGTTTGAACTTTTAATTTGGAACAATATTCGTTCATTAATTGTGTTAACTGTTAAGTAGTAACCACTTAGGGTCACCCTTAGTTGTCACATGGAAATCTGAGTCATGAATCAAAAAATTAAATGTATGGATTGTGGATTGTGAATATCATGCAATAGAATCATAAAATCTGTTATAACGTTTGACATTGGTATTCAATGACAGATGTAAATTAATTGTAAAGTATGGTGTTATTTTTATTGTTAGGTAATAACTAATGATAGAGACACTTCAAAGTCGACTAATGTTATTATTTCCAGACATGAGGTATTACTACATTTTATTTTTCTTTTGTCAAATAAGTATCCATTTGACTACAAGGACAAAAAGATCATGTACATAGGATTGTAAATGGATTCCTATTCATAGAATTTAGTATGAGACAATTAGGATTAAATAGGATTCGAGTATTATTGGGTATTGTAATTGGATTCCCATTCGTAGAATTTAGTATAAGACAATCAAACCATCCATTGAGCTTGATGCAGCCAACAAGTCATGCAAGGTGACTCCCAAGTTTTTGGTGAAGATTGACTTGGAAACTCAAACAAGGATCAGGATTCTGCTAGAAGTTTAATCACTGAATTTATCAACTAGGATTTGTGATTGTTAGGATTTTATGAAGTTTCCTTCTTGATTTTAAGTTGAGTAGTAGGATCTTACATATACTCCAATCATGTTTCTTGTTTAGAGATTTCCTATTTCAACTAGGAGTTAGAACTTTTAGAGGGTCTACAAAGGTAGTTGTAATTTTTACTTTTCAATAGAGTTGATAATTTATTGAACTTGGTAAGTGTTTGCTTTGCAGATTGTGTGATGCGATTCCTCTTTGGTGTCTTGCTTAAAAAACCCTAGGTGTAATGCTTAGGCAGTTTTGCGTGTGATGCCTAAATATTTATTCTTTATGGTGGGACTCATTGTCCTAGATCAAAGCCAATAAATGTTTTTGACACTACATTGTTTGATGCATGAAGTAAATTATGAATCAAGGAAATTGATTGACTCATATCTAATCGGTGAAATCAGCGGTGAATAACTTTAATCAAATATCATATATAATTTATATACTATTCAATAGATCTATGGTACTTTAGGGCTTGAATCTGATTGATGTGCTTAATTGCATTCTCGTGTAGGACAAAAAAATTCCTCCCTAATGCTAATGTCGTCATTAATGATTTAAACCAATTCAATCGTCAACGACAAATTAAAGCATAAGGTTTTCTGGGTTCCAGCTTGTTGTGAGAATCTATGGTCTAAGTGGATGGTGTCATGTAGAAGCATTCATCTGTGACATGCTCATTTTCATTAAAATTAATAGCTTCTTTCAATTTATTTGTAAAATATGTTAAGTTCAGTCAAATTAGGAAGGTAATTATTTAGGTGACTCTTGAATGATCTGATTAGTATGTGCTTCAATTATGCTTGTGGGTGGAAAAGTTTGTAAATAACTAGTTATGTTTCCATTAAGCTATAGCTGCTTGGTCATGAGTAGAATGGCAGAGAACGTGGCTGAACTTTTTTCTACTAGTTTATTACTAATCATCCTCTTCATGGATTACATTTTACTGAGAAGCGAGTTTGTTTGTACATTATGAATGCTGTCTTACCAAAATAGTTGTCTTTATGGAACAATGGATATGCGATGTGCTGCTTTTGATATGCTAGTGCTTGCAGCAGTTATGCACACTGTAGTATAATCATTTCTAGCATGGTATAAATAACAAGCAAAATGGAAAACTATTAAGAAGCTTGAAGTCCCATATGGCAGCTATGGTGTGTCTCAACTAGGAGGAGGATGCCCAAATTAATAGAGTATGTGGCATCTTTCAACTTAAAAGTTGATACAACTTTGTGATCTTTATTACCAATAACAGATATCTTATGGCTCACACCTTTTTATAATGCTCTGTTTGCAGTTAAATAATTGTTTTAGTCTGGTTTTCTTAAATATTTAGAATCTTATTTCACAGTCCAACAGCTTTAGCATGGGTTTTGTGGAAGATTTTTTGAAAGAGTATGTTTGGTGTCATCTGTAACTTGTTGATTTGTTTGCCTCCTTAGCTTTAATCTCATATTTTTTATGTTCCAACTGGAAAGTAATTATTCATTTGTTTATAGAACGCTTTTGGTAACTCTTTGGCATTTGAAGATCGCACTACTTGATTCTTCCCTCCAGGTCCAAGAGTTCCTCAAATGCCTGAACTAGTACCCGGAGATGCTGGTTTAACTGACAATGTTCAAGATTCATTTGTAGAGCTCTCAAATTCTTCAAAGCGATGTTTGCATATCTTTTGCATTGGTTATAAAGATGGGGTTTTGTGCTTCAGTATATTTGGTGTCTTTCCAATCGGAAATGTAAGTGTCCTGTCTGTTCAAATCAAATATTTAGCAATATGGTCTATCAGAGTAAGTCGATGAGTCCTTTCCTTGTTCTTGCTTCTCATACAGTAGTTTTTCTTAACAAATGGATTTGGTGGCAGACTAGTAGTTGATCAGTATTGCCTAGAAAGTAATGGGCTGGTTAAGTAAACATCTATTCTCAGTGAATTTATGCTTGTAAAAGTTCTAGATCTTTATGTTATTTACCCAGGCTAGATTATACTTATGTTGGTTACTTCAGAGATGACACCTCCAACTTCGGTACAGAACAATTATCTGAAGCTTTTTGTTTTTTGGCTTGAGGTTAGCCTGCCTTACATACTTCTTGCTCTACTCTAGAGGCAATTGGGTTTATGCTCTGTTCTAGTTGGATTGAGAGAGCCTATGAAGATCCCCTTTCCAGCAAGTTAAATACAAGCCAATGACATTGCAGAAGCCTTAGACAAGACTTCATAATAAAATTTACTTGGAGGGCCAAGATGTTTGTCAAACTTTCGTGTATAATGACGTTGTAAAAACAAGTGTAAAAAAAAAACAACATAAATACAAACTTAAAGCAACATTTACAGAACTAAACAACATGCATATAATGGATTATCAACGCAATAAACTTAAAAGCATAAAGTCATGGCATTGCCTTTTGGTTACCAAAGAATTTTGCATCGAATTCGATAAGATGGTGTTTTTTGTTATCATATGTCAACTTTATTGTGTCAAAGTTATTATTGACAATTGTATATGTTGGTAGGCCAAATATGTTGGTATCACAACAATTACTATGGTAAACATACCTAGTATTCTCCTATTAGAGTGGTAAATATGTATGGGCTGATATATTACATTCATCCTTTTAGGTTAGATGCATTTTATCCAATTACGAGCTAGAGTTGATCAGCTTAAGAGAAATGCAGTTAAGCTCCTGAAAATAAAGTGATAATTTAGCACTTATAGATGTGGTAAATTAATACTATAATAAAGAGTGCTCGTGAAATGCATGAGCACCCTTTTTCTTCTTTACACTTGACATTTTAGTTTGGATTGCCCCTTTATAAATAGGGATATGTACCCAAAAAAGTCCTAAACATTTTGCATTGGTTTCAATTCAATCATAAACCTTTCCAATTAGACTAATTTAGTCATAAATGATTCCAATTTGTACCAATTGAGTTTATCTGGCCAATTTAGGGCAGAAATTACTGACATGAATGTCAATTATCCTATGTGGCACATTCATCTTTGGCATGAACATTTTTTAAATAATTTTTAATAACGGTTGAATTTTTAATTATTTTTTCTTTGTTTTTCCTTTTCCTTTTTTTCTTCTTTTCCTTTTTATTTTTTCTATTAATAACCAGTAAGGGCCACCAGCCAACAATCGAGGCCCAATAGCCCCTTCCAACCAATAGGCAAGGGCCTACAACCCCTTGGAGGTAGCTGGTGAGGGTTACAGTCCTTGTCAATCGCCGATCGAGCCCTACATCGGCAGCTCTTGCCAATTAGTAGGCGAGGGCTTCAGGCCTTCACTAGCAGCTAGTGAGGGTTACAACCCTTGCCAACCAATGGGCAAGGGCCTACAAGCCCTTGTCAACCACTAGGCGAGGGTCATTGCCCTCCCAGATGAGCGATCATTGCCTTTGCATGTAGATAGGGAGGGCTATGAGCTCTTGCCCAAATCTAAACAAGTGCCAGCCCTTGCCACAACTAAGCCCTCACTAGCAGTGGCAAGGGTCGCGCCCTTTGCTTAGATCTAGGTGAGGGCTTGCATCCCTCACTCGCGGCCCTCATCTAGTGGCTGATGAGGCTTGCCGAACCTCGACCATCGACCATTAATAATAAAAAATAGAAAGAAGAAGAAAAGAGGAAAAAAAGAAGGAAAAAGAAAAGAGAAAAAATCATTGAAATATTATTGAAAATGCCTACATCAACATCGACAATGTCACATAGAACAAACATCAGCAACTTCCCTCTAAATAGGCTAGACAAACTTAATTGGTACCAATGCGAAAAGATTTATAGTTAAATTGGTCCAATTGAAAATTTTAGGGCTCAATTGGAACTCTTGCATTAGATTTATGACTTCTTCTTTTTTATACTTTTCCCTATATAATTAGCATTAATAATTCTTTTAGCTTGCATTGTTACAAGTGGATATTAGAATAAGCTTCTTTTTATTGTAAAATGAAGTAATTATTGCATTGGATTTTAACATTTCTCTCAATTCTTTATACAAATATGTTGCTTGAGTTGATTCAATGTCTAAAGAGCATTGTTTTATTGAGTAACTAAATAAATAAATAAATAATGCATTAAATGGGTATCTAGATGGATGGACTCATTATTGAACATACAAATTGCTTCACATCTTGCACCAACCAAGTAGTATAACAATATGAGTGGTAAGTAAACCTATTTAACATATATTAAAAAGATAGCTATCCCGCGTTATTTAATAGAAATAAATCTATAGTAAATGAATTGTTGGATGAGAATAATATGCTTAGGTAAAGTTTGGGTGGTAAATAAAACCCATTTATCAACATAACTACCCTTCATTATTTAAGAGAAACTGCATGCATTTATGTTTATGCATCGTATAAACTTATATTTAATCAAAATGAACTAAGACTGTATGTATCATCTCCATTTTATAATATAAATATTTGGATTAACACATATCTTAAATTATATGTGTTTAAGGAAAATTGCAGTCACTAAACCAAACCAATCAAAAACATTTACTGGAAAAAATTGAAATTTTGGTTTATGAATTCTGCTTTGGGTTGATTAGGAAATTGTAAAATCAATAAATTTGAGTAAATGAAATCAATAAGTTAGACATCTATAAAAAAAAAAAAAAAAATTGGTAATTTCACAATTAAGCAAAGAGAAGAGAGGTGGGCCTAGCAATTCATTCAAATTAAGAAATGCACAAAAACTTGGTAGAGAAGAGGGATGGCCTCAAGTTCAGCAAGGATCGGTAGGGCCCAACCATCGAGACAATTACATGCTATCTAATTGCAAATCTGCCCTTGGATGATTAAAACAAGTGAAACTCCTCCATTTTCTCTTCCCTCTTTTTATATAGGCTTAATTCCTTTAATATCCTCAAACTTTAAATCCGGTCTTTATTCTATCTCAATTTCTATCTCGAAAATTTTGTCAAATATAGATCCTATCCCAAATTTGCCCCCAATTTTATGTCTAAAAAATAATCTCAAATTTTATGTTCAGTCCCAAATTTATTTTGAATATTTTTGGTCTAAAAAATCACTAGCTAATCTCAAATCTCCTCCCTTTAATCTCAATCCAAAATCAGTCATGAGTTGTTTGATATGGCGTTTCTATGCCAGTAAAAAAAATCTACATCAACAAAATGAGGAGGGAAATTATTCACCAAAACGAAATTGTTTTTTAATCAGAAAATTAGGAAAACTGGGGATGACTAATGGTGAATGTTTAATAGTTGGACTTTTTTTGAGACAAAAATAATTTAGGAACAATTTGGGACTGGACTTAAAATTAGGTTTTTTTTTTTTATTTAAAAGACGCAGGAATTGGAACTAGAACTAAAACTGAATTTTTCTTCTTTTTTTTTTTAGAGAAGTAGGCCCTTTTATATAGATAGTTATTGTGTCAGGCTAAATCACCGACCCTTTTCATATGATAAGTAATTGCTCAATTTTTTAGGCGCTCGAAAGTGCAAATTAACACGAATTTTTGGTTTTACACACTTGCAAGTGATAAGTATGGTCGCACGGTACTATTTGGAACCAGAGCACCTCGTATTTCGTGTGCTTCATCATTATTTTTGCCATATTTCCTTGGAAAATTAAATATATTCCCAGACAGCATCGCATTGACTCGAGGGAGAGGTCAGTAATAATAAATTTAATCAAAGATAAACGTACCAGTACTACTTGTCCAGCTTGATCAGAAAGATGCTCCCCATTGTTTAGATTTGTTTGTGGTGTCTCTTATAGCTCAAAATGAAAGAGCGTGCATCTCATCTTTTCATATCTCGTGACTTACAATCTCATCCTTATTGCTGATCAGTTAGTTAAGTAGTACTTGAGCAATTGATTATCCACTTTTTTATTCGAGGAATTTAACCATCCACTCTCTTATTAACCATCACACTAAGAGTAAATAAGACCACTTTAAGAAATATTTTTTACATCAATATTCGTGTTATAATTACTCTAATTTATTATTTGTCAATGTGTCAAATATTGTCTCAGAAGATGCTCATAAATATAAAGGAGAAATCAGTCCACCTAGATCAATTCGCTAGCAAAAAAGAGCACACAAATATGTGCTTGATTTGGATTATCTAAGGAAAGGAATTTGATTTGTTAAATGGTCAAAAACATTTAATCAATGTAATACGAAATGTTTTTGACTAGTTTTGTCACCAAAACAATTAATAAGGACTAAAATCAAACATTCACAAGTATATGATTGTCTGAAGTGTACTTTCCTAGAAGTTTTGTGCATGTATGCACCATAAAAGGTTGTATACACGGGCTTGTACTCTTCTAAATTATCATTTTGTCCAAATACAATAATAAATTCATCTTATAACAGGTATGTCCCTGACCATTTCATAATAATAAAGAAAAGTAAATTCAAAATTATTGATTTCAAAATATATATACACACACCCTGCAAGATTGGGCGATTATTGGTACTATGTAAGTAAGGAATTAGCTTTGCAGACTTTGTGGAATTAGAATTCTCAAGCTTCAGGTTGAAAAAGATTTATTTAAGTCCTAAACATTATCTATTTATACAAATATAAAGCTAAAAACTTGAGAATTTCTTGTGCTATCTCGAATTATTCATTGTACTCTTAACAGGCATTATTATCTTAATGAGTTAGATAAGGTAAAATTGTTTCTTTTTTTTTTCTTTTTTTACTAAATAGGTAAAATTTATTATATAATGCAATAAAGGTACCTTCACGTGTCTTTTCTAGTTTCTAGATGTTCTAGGATGGAGGGAAAATGGTTTGATGGTGGTGGGGCCTGAAAAATAAGATTTAGGTAGTGGGCCCTATCTATTTTCTCTTCTTCCGAGAGCTTTTGAGCTGATGAATGAAGCTCAATTTCAATTAAAATGGAAGAAAAATTCAAAAGTTTGTGGCAGGACTTTTGGACTTTGGATTAATAAACAAAAGCCTTATGGAGTACAATCAAAGCTATTGGAAAATAAATTTCATCTTTCATTGATCTCCATTCAAAATATCTTGTACTTTCTAAAAGACTTTTCGTTTACTCCTTGAGTGGAGTAAAGAGATTCTCATTGTCTTTCTATCCAATGAGAATGGTTAGGCAAATGTCAAAGAATTAATTTCGTTTACTTGGACTTTATGCGGCGGATGACTAAAACTAAGCATGCATCATTTGATTACACGTCGTGGTCAATTGCACATGAACACAAGTCACAAATTAGGACCCATGCATATTTTGAAAACACAAACACACATGGTGCATGGAGTCATGCTGGCACGTAAGGGAATTATCTTGATTATATCCTTGAAAAAAAAAGTTGCAGCAATTACTTTTAAATTATTTGGTAATTGCACTCAAATTACTTAATTGAAAATGGGGTACCAAAAGGGTGTCGTGGAGATATTGAACCCTCCTTGCACATAACTGAAGACTACTTGCAAATGACCAATGATTTCATATATGCACTTAGATTCCGAATCAGCTCAATATTCTTAAATTGATTGGTGGTAACTCTATTTTAAAGAAAATATAAAATTTTCTCGTAACTTTTAAAACTTTTGTCCCATTATGCGGTTGCTCTCTTTGTGGAACAAGCCCTAATCTCAAGAGCGAAGATGAGACGCTATGATCATCACTGGCGTTGATGCATTCATCTCTCACAAACTTGCAAGGTGATTTTGAGGAGGTTGGCTCATTAGCCGCCAAGAATGACCATGGGCATGGGGTTAGGACTCTACAATCACGTGAGTGAAGCAGTGACAACAATGAGAAGATCAAGGATTTGAAGCGAGAACGAGATGTCGTGAAGTTAAAAAGTCTACCTAGAGAAGAAATTAAACAAGAGGAAAGACAAAACCTTTGAGCATGGACGTGTTCAAAGTGGTCTCCACCTTAAAAGATGCGTAGTAAAAATTACAGGAATCGATGCATAAGCATGTGCTTATCGATTCTTCTACAACCTCTTGAATAAATAACAATTATCAATGCAACATCATGTGTTGATTGATTCTTACTCGACATTAGGACCTTTCTTAGAGCAGACGTAAATATAATAATCTAATATTTCTTGTTCGGATGCATTGCAAGTGGCCGTCCATGTCCTATTAAATATTTTGAGAGTCATCCCACTATATTTGTCCATTGTATTCATTTATTGGCAAAATAAACATCGATGTGTGTAAAAAAATACGTGTTATCAAAATTGTTTCGGTTTGCTCTCCGTTATAGACTATATTTTTTTTTAATGCTATTGGCCACTCTTTGGTTTGTCCAAGAAATGATAAAGGGAGAATTGTACAGGAAATCCTAAAAGTGCAATCCTTAATTACTTCCCCTAAGGATCAAGATATCATGCCACTAGGGTTTTTATCTTAACTTGTTCAAATATATATATATATATAAGTTTTTAGAATAAGCGATCGTTGATAATAGGGTATTTTAGCAATAAAATGAAGTTTATTGGTTTGTTATGATAATACCTAGCCGGCTCAAAGTGAGAGAGGTAAATTCTTAAGTGACATCAAGAGCTTTAAATATATTCAACAAAGATACCTTTTTTGATGGAAAACAAATTAACACAAGTGATGGAAAATTCAATTGCGCAATTACTATCAGTGTGCTTTGTATGTATTTTACCACTTGTCTACGGATAACATAACAATAATTGTCTTTTGTTTTTGGTTTTATATTTTGCTTCATTGCTTCTGCATCGGAACTTGCCCACATGTTTTCTTCTTCCTAGGTGGGATCATCTTGGATTCTTCTGTGCATTGAAACTTCCACCACGCGGAGGCAACGACCACAGAAGCATGGTAAGTGGTCCTGGTCAATGAATTACTTATCTAGCTTGGCAAGTTTGAATTATTGGTGCGTGCCAACTGATTCATTAGATAGATTAAACCAATAAAGAAATATATAATAAATTAAAAGCAAAAGCAAAAAGGCATTTTGATTTATCTATGAGATTTGATGGATAAATTAAGACAAAAACAAAGCAAAAAAGAAAGTTTAGCATGTTGATAATTTTTTATGATTATCGACACGCGTTAATAACAAAAATGTATAGCATATGTAATCGTTGTACATTTCAGTCTTGGAATGAAGTTTATGAATTTGATATTATAATAGTTGACAGGCTCAAAATGAGAGGGGCTAAATTCTTAAGTGGTATTAAGAGCTTAAATATATTAAACAAAAATAACTCTTCTGATGGAAAATAAATTAGCAAAAGAAGAGGAAAGTCCAACGGTGTAAGCCCTGGACAGTGTGCCCAACGTCACTGTCCCTCTCCCCACTTTTCATCTTTTCCCGCAGATCCATGTCAGTCTTGTCCCAAGTCTCTCTCCACTTTTTTTATCTTCCCAACAAATCCACTGTTTTTTTTTTTTTTTTTTTGTATTGAAAATTGAACAGACCTTGTCTATTGTTATCTTTGGATTCTCTCTTGCATTGAGGTTTCCGCCGCGTGAAGGCAACGACTCTAAGCACGTGATTGACAAAGCTTGACTAATTGATGCGATTGTGGTTGCCAATTGGCTCCATTATATGAATCGAACAAGAAGAGAATTGGCAACAAGAACACAGAAAGTTAAAAAGAAAATAAAGAAAAAGAAGAACAGGGGAGATGAAAAGAAAATAAAGAGAGAGAACTGTTGGGGCACGCGTGAGGAAAGGACAAAGAGCAAAAAGTTCGTTTAATCTACTTTCGTAGCATCCATGCTTTCTCCAAATTCACTTTTCCTTTTACACTTTAATTTCCAAGAATTTTACTCCTACAGTTAAATTTCTCCATCATTTCAATTTCAAAGCCAAAATGTTCGGCATTGTTTTGAAGTTGAGCAAGTTTTGTTCTAGTTAGAACCAAAGTAAGAAAAATCATTGTCTTTGAAGAACACGGCATGCAAAGGTACCAGCTTTGGACACCCTGCAAAAGTCGCAATAGACAGTAATGGATTATTTTCATGGGCCACCCTTTTTTAGAGGAAACTCGATCTCTAACAAAATGATTCTCACACTTCAACAAATTGCTCACCAATGTGATTTTTCAAAATTTTGCCCTTTCTTCCACAATTTAATAACTAAAAGTTACTTCAAATTGTCTCCCATCAAATCCCACAACTCCTCACCCTTTCTTCCACAATTTAATAACTTCAAAATCGGATTTCGTATTCAAATCTAATTTCAAAAACTACTTCGATTAAACAAACAAAAGACTTAAATCCTTATCCGTCATTGCGAATCAAAATAAATCTGACTTGGCGAGGTCTATGCGCAATGCTCTCTTTCTATTTTTTTGCTTCTTCTGTCCCTTTCTTCCTCTCCTTTTCTGTTTCTTTTCCTTTCTCTCCTGGTGCGTCCTCTCCCTTATCCCTTTATACTTCTCTCTTTTTTAAAAAAAAAAGAAAAAACCACTTTTTGACCAAGATAATAAAAAGGGCAAAACATTACAGTAATCGCTAAACTAAACCAAGAAAAATCATTAGCCGGAAAAAAATTGAAAATTTTGATTTATTAATTTGGCTTTGGGTTGATTAAGAAATTGTGAAATCAATAAAATAGAGAGAAGGAGTGGTGGGCTTGGCCACTCATTCAAAATAAGAAGTGGACAAAAACAGTAAAGAAGAGGGGTAGTCTCAAGTTAAGTAAGGACTGGTGGGTGGGACCCAGCCATCGGGCAAAAAGAAAATTGCATGCTATCTAATTATGAATCTACTCTTGGGTGATTAAAACAGGTGAAGATCCTCGTCTCTCTCTTTACAGTCCTAATTCTGTAAAAAACCCTCTAATTTAAGACCCTCAACTTTAAACTGAATGCTACCTCAGCCCCATTTTTTCATCTAAAAAAATTTTCAAACTTTATTTCCAATCCAAAATGAACGATAAGTACAGGACGAGGTCAAGAGAGAGCAATCTCCATCTTGAGAAGGGGGCAACCTCGGCATTTGGAGACCGTAACTCACGTCAAAGAATTCAAGAAAATCTGGTCTTGAAAAAAGTAGAGGATACTCGGCCAAGTGAGGGGGGCGATTTTTCCGTATGCAATAATTGCCAAAGGGATCTAAAAAATGGAAAGGATGGAGTTTTTATTCACGGCCAAGAAAAGGAGATACGGAGAGAGGGTTATGGTCGGCAAAAGAGGTAAAGCTTTTATAAAGAAAATCTGAGAAAGTGGTCTGCAAAAAAAAAAAGGAAAGAAAAGAAGAACAGATGAGGTGAAAAGAAAATATGAAGGGAGAGAGAGAGAAATTGTGGGGCCACGCATGAGGCAATAACAGAGAGCAAAAGGTCGCAATTCCACCGAAAATTTGTTTAATCTACTTATGTAGCATCTACGTTTCCTTAAAAGTTCACTTTTTTTGCGCATTGAAACTTCCGTCACGTGAAGGCAACAATCCTAAATACATGTTTAGTGGTCTGTTCAATGAATTACTAATTTTTATCGAGTTCCGTAAGTTTGAATTATTAGCGCATGCCAACCAGTTGGATTATATAAATCAAACCGATAAAGATATATATATATATATATATATATATATAATAATAATAATAAAATAAAAAACTAAAATCAAAAGTAAAAAGACACTTTGATTTATTTACGAGAATTGAAGGACAAATTAAGGCAGAAATAGAGAAAAAAGAAATTCTTCTCGTTATGCTCGAGCACAAAATAAATAAATATATATAGCATGTTGATATTTTTTTATGATCCTCAGCACGCGTTAATAACATAATTTTTAGCATAAATAATTGTTGAACACTTCAGTCTTGAAATGAAGTTTATCAATTTGATAGTATAATATTTAAAAGCTCAAAGTGAGAGGGTTAAATTTTTAAATGGGATCGAGAGCTTAAATATATTAAAAAAATAACTTTTCTGGTGGAAAATAAACAAAAGAAGAGGAAAGTCCAACGGTACAAGCATTGGACTGGGCGTGCCCAACATCACTCTCTTAATGCTTTGCCTGTATTTATGTATTCGGACTCCGGAGCGCTTGTAAGGGAAGTAGCGGACCGGACGAATGTCTGCCTTCTCTCTCTCTCTCTCTCTCTCTCCACTTTACATCTTCCCAACAAATCCACGCTTTTATTTATGTGTTTCGAAATTTGAAGAGCCCTTGTTTACTATTAGGTAGCGAATGGTAATGTTTCTATTCTTTTTTTGTTCAAGGGAACAGAAACAAAAAAAAAATGTTTCTGTTCGAGAACAATTTTTGAACAAAAGAACGCGTTGGGTAACGTTTGTTCCGGGAATAAAAAATGAATAGAAACACGTTTGGTAAATTTTATTCTTTTTTTGTTTCTTTTAATTTTTTAAACATTTTTATTTTATTTTTCATTTTTTTTCCTTTCTTTTTTATTTTTTTTTTTTTTCGGCCGGTCCCCGGCCTCCGGCGACCGGCCGACGGGGCGGTAGTCTCGCCCAGCCACGGCGAGGCTTGCCGCCTTGCCCTCGGCGAGGCTCGGCCTCGCCCGGCCCCCCGGGCGAGCCGAGCCTCGCCGGGGCCGGCGACGCTTGGCCTTGCCGGATCCGAGCGAGGCCGAGCGTCGCCGGCCCCCGGCGAGCTCGAGCTAGCCCGGCCATGGCGAGGCTCGGCCTCGCCGGATCTTGGACGAGCCCGAGCTCGCCCAACCAAGGCGAGGCTCGGCCTCGCGGGGCCGGCGACGCTCCGGCGAGGTCGCCGACCCTCAACGGCGTCGCCGGCCCTCAACGGCCGGTCGCCGGCCATGGCCGAGGCCGGCGACCGGCCAAAGAAAAAAGAAGAAAAAAAGAAGAAGAAAAGAAGAAGAAAAGAGAAGAGAGAGAATTTTTGTTCTTTTTTGGCTTCGAAGAAGTGTTTCTTTTCTCAGAAATAACTTTTTTGTGTTTCTTTTTTTTGTTCCTATTTCGTTCCGGGAACAAAAAAACAAAAAAAAAGAACAAAACAACCAAACGCGATTTTGTTCTTTTTTTGTTCCTGGGAACAAAATCCGTACAGAAGTGTTCCAGAAACGTTTTTTTGGAATGTTTCCATGCACGCCCTTAGTATTCAGATTCCCTGGAGCATTGAGACTTGAGCCACGTGAAGGCAACGACTCCAAGCACGTGGTTGCGGTTCCCGGTGAATGAATTACTAATTTACATGTGGCTTGACAAGCTTGACTTATTGGTGCGATTCTGGTTGTCAACTAGTTTCATTATATAAATCGAACCACAAGAGAATGGGCAACAAGAACGCCTTTCCTGTTTCCTGAGAGGCATTCTGGCTTTTTTTCTCCATCAGACTTGAAGGCGAAAATCAAGGGCAGAGTCAAAGCAAGGCCAAATGCATCATCCCATTTTTGGGGTTCCTTCGCCGTGCTCGTGGCACCGGTCCTTCTCTCTGTACTCGCGTTCATTCTCTTTGTGCTCGCGCTCAATTTTCTCAATAAGAAGAAAACTAGTGCACCTAAAAATGCAGAAGATGTTGATATTGGCACATCTGCTTCGACGACTGCATCGATTAGAAATTGTTATGAGGTGTTCTTGAGTTTTAGAGGTACAGATACTCGAAAAGGCTTCACCGATCACCTCTATAATGGGCTCATTGATGCTGGAATTGATGCTTTTAGAGATAATGAAGAGCTCTGCCAAGGCGAGAACATCAGACCAAAGCTTTTGGCAGCCATCACGAACAGTAAAATCTTGATCCCCATTCTCTCCGTGAATTATGGTACAAGCAGTTGGTGCCTGGATGAACTCGTTCAAATGTTGCCTATATTTTATAACGTGAAACCAGCTGACGTTGGACATCAAATTGGGAGTTTTGGAGACGCATTTCAAAAGCGTGAGAAGCGTTTGCGTAAGAGACATTTGGACCCAACGATTTTGGAGAAATGGAAGAAAGCACTCCTTGAACTCAGTACCTTGAAAGGATACGAAGCCGATGGGTAAAATCTCTTTGCCAAAACATTCTCTACTTTCTTTCAATATGTGTGGGTGTTTACTGGTTTAGCTGATTCTCACCTGCTTCATTTTCGTTATATATAAATAAAAAGAAGGTAAGATCTTGCTGGCATTAAGATTTTGTAACGCATGAGTTCTCCAAGTGATGTTTTTTTTTAGTTTCTTGCATTAATGATATTGACCAATCTAATTGTAGATTTTATTGCTATGATTCCATACTCTTGAATCATAAGATTTTTTTCAATGAATTTTTAGTCTTATATAAAAAGATTTTGTAACAATGTGACATTTTTTCGTGTGTACAGTGTACTCTACATTAATCTTAATCCCATACTTTTTAATTAATATTTATTTGAGATTAATGGTACAACTTATTGGTGTTTTATTTAAAGCTCATAACATTATACACCGTGCATGGTGATTTTCAAAGCCATTATTCATTATCTTCCCAAGTTACATCTATTAAATCATTAATATCGTTGATTAGTCGCTATTAATTTTACAAACGAAATGTTTCATTGGTTATATATGATGATTGTAAATATAAAAAAGGAAAAGGATTTATTTTCATTATACGTTTGTTTAAATGATTTTCAGTGCATTTCCTATCTTCAACAAGTAATTTCTATCTCATACACCTGCATATATTGAAGCAATGCTCTTATTTTGGGTAAAAGTCATTATCTTACTTCCCTATAAAATCGATATTAGATCAATTGAAATCATATAGCATAGATACTCAAAAGGAAAATGAAGTACAACCTGTTGTCATCCCTAGAGGCAATGAAAACAGATAAGAACACCAACGTAATATGATCCTAAATTCACAACAGTAATAGAAACTTGCAAGCGTGTAGAATTATGCAAACAAGGAGAAATCCCCTTAATTGCATTCAAGCAGTTCACAATACTACACGCGTCACCACTTTTCGAATTCATATTACAAGGTTTGAAATCCTCTTGGATCAAAAGTTATGACTTGTTTATTGATTGAGGGTTTGACTTTCATACTAGGCCGACTTATTGGATTTGTTTTCTTATTCAGGCATTATAGTAAATTTTCATAAGTGGCGTCCACATCATCCCTGATATTGTTAACAAACAACAAGTTTAAAATTTGGTTCAAATCCATAATATATACAACTTTCAAGATTCATAAGTGATACCCTCAAGTTTCTTCTGACTTAATAAATTATGTTGGAGTAATAGTGGAATGGGGTACACCATGTGAAGCAACTGCCAACATTTCCCACTTTAGCCTTAGCATAAAAGATAATATATGGAGGTGTGACAAAAACGATTCTTAAATTTTTTCAATTTATCCCCATATTTATTTATTACTATGTTCTCACTAGATAAACAATATAAAATTATTGTTGCTACATATTTGAACTCTTGTTGCATTTGATAGGTATGAAGCAGAGTTGGTGAAATTGATTGTCCAAAAGTATTGAGTGAACTGAAGAAAAGGTTTGAGCTAAATATTTCTAAGAATTTGGTTGGAATTGATAGTCATGTGAAGGAGGTTATGGAATTTATGGATAATAAATCTCATGCCACCCTATTTGTTGGCATCCATGGAATGGGAGGCATTGGTAAGACTACTCTTGCTAAAGCCATCTACAACAAGCTCTCCAATCAATTTGAGCATCGTAGCTTCATTGCTGATGTAAGGGAATCGTGGAAGCGTGGCGTTCATTACTTGCAAAATCAGTTAATCAAAGATATATTGAATAGAGAAAATGAAGTTCATAATGAGGATGAAGGGACTTGGTTCATCTCCTCCAAGTTTAAAGGTAAAAAGGTCCTCATTCTTCTTGATGATGTGGATAATGTCATTCAGTTGAATTGTTTGGTTGGTAATCATGATTGGTTTTCTTCGGGAAGTAGGATCATTATTACCACTAGAAACAAGAGGATTCTTGAAGAAGCTAGGGTGGACTATGACTATTACCATAAGGAAATGGATAAGAATCAATCACTAGTTTTGTTTAGCAAACATGCGTTTCGAATGGACTCTCCTCCAAGGGAATTTGAGGACCTAACTCAAGAAGTTGTCTCCATCGCTGGAGGGCTTCCCTTGTCCCTTGAGGTTTTTGGTTCATTATTGTGTGGAAAAGAGTTAATACAATGGAGAGATACAATAAAGAAGTTAAAAAAAAGTCCCTCATATGGATGTCCAAGAAAAGTTAAAAATAAGTTATGAAGCATTAGACTATGAGCAAAAACAAATATTTTTGGATATCGCTTGCTTTTTTATTGGCACAGACAAGAGAATTGCATCCTATATGTGGGATGCCTGTGACTTTTTCCCAGGAGAAGGAATTGAAGTATTGAGATTTATGTCGTTAATAAAAGTTGGAGATCATCATGAGCTCAAAATACATGACCAATTGAGAGATCTTGGTAGGGAAATAGTTTGTAAGGAAAACCAACAGCAGCCTCATTATCATAGCAGGTTATGGGACTCCAAGGAAGCTCTAAAAGTGCTAAAGGAAAATAAGGTAACAATTTCTTTTCTTTTGATCACTCAGTCCATGTTCTACTGTTAGAGTAATATTGGTCCTCCGCTCAGTGCTTGCCCTAGTGAACAGAAAACCTTCTACTATTATTGCCCTCGAATGTTTCATTGAAGAGATTAGAAAGTAGAGAGGTTGCTCTCTTAGTAAGCATCGCAGTGTTATTTGGGATTTTTCTTGAAGTGTATATTATGAAATTATCTCCAAGAATGAGACATTTTCAAATTTTTTAGATACTTGACAAATGACGGGGGTATTCTATATTGGAAAGATCTTGAATTTCTATAATTGCTTCGTTTATGTCTTGGGCACACACAGTAAATAACTTGACTATGCTGCTGTAAACAATAAGTACTCATGATATATAAGTCGTAGAATTATACTCTCTAGATGTTAAAATTAATATAATAGGACTAACGATGCCCACATTTCTCATGAAATTTAGTCATTATTGCACAATGGAGAATGAAAGGGATACCTATTTTATGTACGATTACGTCAATCCATTTACCAATATTTACAGAATAAGGACTGATTTAAAACTTACCGAATAAGATAGGAATATAAATTCCTTTTATATATAATGTACATGAGTGCGCGTATATATGTGTATATATAACATCAAACGTATGCAATGACCACTAAAAAGAGAAATGTTTTACTTTTTCTACATAAAAGGTCCAAGAATAAATATTCTAAAATTCTATTTTGTATAATTAAGTATGTGAGTGTATTTTAATTTGTGAAATTAATCATAATTTTGACTCTCCTACTTTTAATCCATTATTTGGTTTGACTCAAGTTGTTGCTAAAAGGACTAGCACTTATTTGCAATCTCAACGTGGGACCGATGTATAATCTCAAGAGCCAATTCAATATTAACAAATTCAAAACCAATGTCTATTTATTATGTCTTTCGTACTACATGATTAAATAAACTAAAGTAACCAAAAGAAAAATGAATATGATGTATATTTTATAAAAAATATACAAATAAAATGGTATTGCTAAATATTACAACTAAAAAGGTACATTTTTATGTAATTATTGTAATTTTGCACGACTCCAATTCTTTCTTCATCCATGGTACCATCATAAAAGGAAGCCCATCCTTTTGCATATGAATTGAAAAAAACATTACCTTTCAAACTCATCCTTTTACTCACCGGCCATCAATTCTGCCTATTCTCACTTAATATTGTCCCGCGTCATCCTACATAGCTCATTGTGTGAACATGCCCAATGAACCACGTTAACCATGACCACAAATGACTTATTTCTTTACAAAAAACCAACAATGTTATAAGAAAGATTATATACAAAGTTTGTTAACAAGATTATAATATAAAACAACTCATTTTTATTGGTGTGGGTTGACATCGGTCACTGTATACGTTCGCACAAGGAGCAATGTAGGGTACCCATGGCGATTTAATGATGATAATGAATGAAATTTATAATAGGTGTCAGTTTTGTTCCATGATTAAATAGTTGGGCTATTTTTATTACATTTGAAAGGTTATATTATTTTTGTCGTAGAAATTGAAGGTTGGGCTTTATAGACGTCTGAAAGGTTTTGTTACTTTTATTGCCAGTACAAATGGTTGGGCTTATTTTTTAGATTTGGCCGGTACAAAGGATAGGTTATCTTGATATTTTGAGAGGGAAGTTCATGGGGGAAATGACTAATGTGAGTAGATTACTTCTGTTGAAGATTACTATATATATATATATAGTTACTCTTCTCTTGGATTCCTTTTAGGTGTTGAGATCTAATTCCTTCCCAAATTATTATGTTGTTCATCTATGAGTATCCATGAAATCTTGCACAACATTGGGAATTACAATAACAAAATTTCTGGTTCGGAACAACTGACATGTGGAAATCCACGAGTTTTCTGTATTACTTATTGTTGACTTCTTATGCATAAGTGATTTTTTTTTTTTTTTTTGTTGTGAAAGCATACTGCACATTTGGTTCTCAGAAATAAATATTTTATTTCCAATCTATTCCGAGGAAGCAATTATTCCTTTATTTTGTGCAATTCCTGGGAGGCCAAGGAAACGCTATTCCATCTAGGCTTGTAGCCAAGGAGTAGGTTCAATTTTCACGTTTCTAAAAATGCTTTGCACTTTCCACAGTTAATTTTTTTTTAATATATATCAAAGTTATTACGGTATGTTTATTATATTTCTTATACTTGAGTAACTCATTTATTTATGATTATGATTATATCAAATTGTAATATATATTTCAACTAAAATCTATGATGAAATAATAAGTTTTAGAGATTATTAATATAACTAGTAATTTATTTATGATTAGAAAATTATTAATTACGAATATTTCAAGTTACTAATAGTAAAACAATAAGTACATAATATATTAATGTAACTATTATCACAATATTCAGTTTCTGGCAATTAGTTATTACTTCAATGAAAAACAAGAGTATATGTCATTTTTTTCACCTAATCGAGTAAGCAGCACAGTTGAGTAACTTACGCAAAATTTTTATGTTAAAATTGATCAAATAAACAGTTGATTTTGCACATTGCAATTTGATTAAATTCCGTGTATTGCATGCATGTCTCAACTAGTATTGATAATGAAGCTACAGTACTGAAAAGAAGAAGATTACGCTATATGAGCCATTAAATCATAATTCTTTTTAAGATCCGAACGTGTATGGCCAAATTTCGATATGGGAATTGACATCCTCCACTTTGTGAGCCTTTATAATTGTAGTTTATTGGCATAAAAAGAAAATCATGTCTTCACATTGCTGGTCTCTTGAACACATTAATACACATCGATAGCATTATGAACAAATGATATTCGATGACTTTAGTTGGATATAGTACTAATGAACATTGATTCTTGCTTATAGGGAACGGACAAGATTGAGGCGATTAATTTGAGTAAAGTAAAGGCTTCAAGGAAATATTTTGAGTGCAGGAGATGGTGATATTTATACAGAAAAACAATTTAAGAATTTGACGAATCTAAGATATCTTCACATGATAAATGTACATCTCAGTGGAGATTTTAAGGACTTAATGGAGGGGTTAAAATGGCTTCAATGGTGAAATTGTCCCGTGAGTTTTGAAGTAAACACTTTTGGTGTAAAGGAATTAGTTATACTCGAATTGCGAGGAGCTAAGATAAATGAGAAATGGGAAGGATGGAGTTTTTTCAAGGTAAGAATTAAAGTCTTTTTTTTTCCTCTCCTTTTATGCTTTCTTTTGAATCATAATGACTCTAGACTCACCCATCGACATTCATTATTGTTTTTTTTTTTTTTTTTTTTTTTTTTCGTAGATGGCAGAGAAGCTTAAATATCTAGACCTTTCAAATTGTGAATCCTTGGAAAATACTGACTTCCTCTCAGCTTTTGAGAAGTTAGAGGTTCTCATCCTCAAGGGGTGTTTGAGACTGAAGCGAATTGACGCTTCCATTGAAGACATGGAGGGCCTCCTTCGCTTGGAGCTGCCCGGTGGTGTTACGCCTCCGAACACCCCGAGCTCCCAGCAGAAATAGGTAAATTAAAAGCACTGCAGCAACTCGATCTACGATGTACTGAATCCCTTTTTGCATTACCAAATAGCATAGGGTCTTTGGAGAATCTAGAGATTCTAGATATTTCTCAAAGTGGTATAGAAGAATTACCCAATGGTATTGGGAATCTGAGAAAGCTCCGAGAGTTACGTGCTGACACTTGCATGAAACTGAAAGGGATAATGGTAGAAAGCATGTGTAATCTTTCTTCCCTACAACGCCTTGATTTTATAGACTGCTTCAAGCTCCAATCGCTACCGGACCTTCCTTCCGGCTTAACATATTTGGGCGTCACCTGTCAAAGTCGCAAATTGCCTTCGCTTTCCCACCTAGCCCATCTCAAGCAACTACGAGTTGAGGCTTGCGAATTTATCCAGTGCATCCAGGAGCTTCCATCAACGCA
Source organism: Eucalyptus cladocalyx (assembly GCA_017140615.1). Classification (NCBI taxonomy): domain Eukaryota; kingdom Viridiplantae; phylum Streptophyta; class Magnoliopsida; order Myrtales; family Myrtaceae; genus Eucalyptus; species Eucalyptus cladocalyx. The sequence goes on from CM029523.1 coordinate 31,556,805, forward strand.
ATTAAAGAGTTCAGAATGCTCCCAACCGACGGACATTGAAGAAATGGAATCACCACAATCCCTAAACACGCCCTTCAAGTTCGAATCCTTGGAAGTCTCTTTTTGTGATTCTATCAAAATGATGGACGTTTCACAGTTTGTCCATCTAAGGACATTAATTGCCACATTTTGCATGAAGCTACTTGAAGTTCGAGTTCTTGACAAATTGATATATTTGGAAAGCTTGATTATCACATCTTGCGATTCAATCAAACGGTTGGACCTTCCGAAATCCGGGAGGCTAAAGGAATTAAAAGCTACAAGTTGCAAAAACTTAGCCAAAATTAAAGGCCTTGATAGGTCGGAGTATTTGGAAAGTTTAGATATCAACAAGTGTACTTTAATTGAAAAGCTAGACCTTCCAAAATTCGGGAGGCTAAAGGAATTACAAGCTAGAGGATGCGTAAACTTAACCAAAATCCAAGGGCTTGATGGGTCGGAGTATTTGGAAAGTCTAGATATCTCTAGGTGCACTTCAATTGGAAGGCTAGGCCTTCCAAAATTCGGGATGCTGAAGAAATTAAAGGCTTGGCTTTGCAAAAACTTAGCCGAAATTCAAGGGCTCGATGGGTCGAAGTATTTGGAAAGTCTAGATATCTCTAGGTGCACTTCAATTGGAAGGCTAGACCTTCCAAAATTTGGGATGCTGAAGAAATTAAAGGCTTGGCGTTGCAAAAACTTAGCCGAAATTCAAGGGCTCGATAGTTTGGAGTATTTGGAAAGTCTAGATATCTCTCGGTGCACTTCAATTGAAAGGCTACTCCTTCCAAAATCCAAGAGTCTGAAGATATTAGAAGCTAGAGAATGTAAAAACTTGGTCGAAATTCAAGGCCTTGATAGGTTGGAGTTTTTGGAAGAACTGAATATCATTGGATGCAAGTCACTCAAAACAATTCCAGAATTATTTGGAACGCAGATTTATCGACATTCAGATTACAAGTGCCAACTATAGCGTATCATATCCATACTATAGGGATGACTCGGATTGAGGGATCGGACGACTTGGATGGGGGATCGGATGACTCGGACTTGGATGAGGGATCGGACGACTCGGATGAGGGATCAGATGACTCAGATGAGGGATCCACATTTTCTAATGAAGGTACATAAAGTAGGTAATCAACCTATGCTCTTTTGAGATCTAATGCCCAATTTAAATTTAAATTTCCTACTTGCAATATCTTTCAAGATTTATGATCTTGTCATTATTATTTCCTGGTTGATAGATTCAAGGAATTCGAGGGGAGATGTTCATGGAAGTTAATGTGTGCTTTGGCAAAATGGTTCTGCTTATCATGTCAATAGCGGAAATAGATGATAAGGCTTTCAAAGCGCATCATTTGACATTAGTTTTCAAGTAAGATCCTTCATCCTATCAGAAAAATAGAGATTCTCGACATCTGATTGATTTTGGAATGCTGGAACTGTTGAAAAACTGATGTGTACAGGTTTTTTTGATAGCATGCCAAAGTCATTGTATAGGTCGAAGAAAATGCTAAATGAAGGACCCTATATGGCAATCCTTCTAATGTGAGGTTTTAGTTTGCTCTATGCTCAGCATGCAGTTCATGACTGCATATTTCTAAGTACACTTAAGAGTGAATTTACAATGCAAAAGAAGCATGTTGATATGGCATCCCTTAGTATGCATATGCTTCTCACTTGGGATAAAATTTGTCCAACCATTGTGTTCCACCCGTTTTATCTCACAGAACTGTCTTCATTAGGAGATTAAGATAATCATATTAATTTAGAAGTGCTAAATGCAAGCACAAGCTCTTCACCTAGTGGTGTGGTCGTGAGTGAACTAGCAAACAGGGTAGAAGCAAAAACATCTTGAAATATTTGGATCGATTGAGAAAATTACAATTCGAATTTTTCTGACCATGGATCCATGTTCATTTAGTTTGAATCCAGGGTATACCTACTCCAAGCCTCCCAGAGAATGCAACTTGATGTTTGTAGAGTGGGTAAAGCCATTTGTCATATACCTAAATTAACTAGAATGTCTTTTGCTATGAAATGATTGCTTATATTGTGCATAAGCTCTTGTTAGTGCACTTGCTTAAAAGAAAAACACAGGAAGCATTTCCTTAAGTTTCATAAGGAAACTTTTCAGTATCCTATATGCCATTTGAAAACTGTCTTGCATTAATTCTAACGCATCAATAGCACATAATGATAAGGAAAAGAGTCATAGTATGTCCCACAAAAGAAAGCATCTTGAGTTGAATACACTATGCTAATTTGATCAAAGCTTTTGTGGTTGATGACGTTAGAAGCCCCATTAGTTGGATCCAAAGAGTTCAAAAAGAATATCAAGTCTAACAAACAGAGTTCCATAAACTTTGGAGTATTATTAGCAGTCCATTGATGTTAGTTATTGGATTGATTTCGTCTGACTCACTAGCAAGATTCGAATATCATTCCACCGGTTGATGTAAATGCCATAGCATCCCAGAGAGCTTTCAGAAGGCACTTCTAAAAGGAATTGAAATCATAGAAGGATGAGGAGCTCCACATTTCTTGAACTTCTCCGAACCCTGACAATGCATCCTTGGAATGGTAAAAGTTATTTGCATGTTGTCAGGCCACGTTTCCTTTGGGTTCTTTGAACTCTAATCTTCACAAGCCCTCTTTCAGCTTGCATCCCTGTGATTTGTTATAGTGTTGGTGCTGTGTTTTCGGCTGCTCACAGAGCTTTAGCTATGGAAACTGGCAAAGGACCACAGTGTGTTGTGCTTCCATTTCAGCTTCAGTTTGAAAAACCACTGGCTTCTCAGGTTTAGCTCCCAGTGTTCTTTTGTGACCTAATGGGCGGTCAACTTGATTGGTCCGAATCGGTTTTGTGAAGTTTGCTTGATTTCTGATTGGTAGGTGAAGATGATGGAGTGGAAACCAGAGAAGTGTTGGCTGGCGACGGTCACAAAGGACTCGAAGGTGGTGCTTCATCGCTTCAATTGGCAGAGGTTGTGGACAGTCTCCTTGTAATTGCTTCGAAGAGAGAAAGTTCGTTAGCTTACTATTCTTTGGATACTACGAAGTATGTTCAGTTTAGTATTGCTTTCATATACTCTAGCAACTATTTTGGTAGGCCTTCACTGCGTTGTGCTATCCATTTGTGTGCCAGAGAATTCTAATACTGTGGTTTAATGGAACTGGTCATGCTTTAAATGCAAAATGATATGCTGTCAACCTGGTATTGTTTTCTAGCAGCTGAATCTGCTTTAATCCAATGTGACTGAATTAGTTGCTAAACTAATGATATGCGATTGTAAATGACTCCTGGTTTGTGGGTTAGTTCTTCATTTCATGTCATCTTGTTACCATCCCCATAAATACTTAGAGCACTTCAACTAGATAAGGTTGACTCAAGGTAGGGTGGCCTGTTGGGTGTCAACCGTGGTTTTTGTTGGTCCAGCACTATTTTAGCTATCCACATGAAAACAAGGGTTAAAATTAACGGGTTGATTGTCATTTCTCATTGCATTGGAAGGTTCTCACTTTTTGAAAGATCAATTGTAATTTCTTGCGCTTTGTGTTCTGTCATCACTTGATGTGTTATTGTTATTGCGCTGGAGAATTACTGCAATTTGGAGGATTTGGGGATAGTGAATATCTACAAAGGATAGTGGCGGAGGAATTTCAACAGATGGAACATAGGTATTAGCAAAAGAATTAGAAATGTGAAATGTAATAGAATCTTGCTCTTGCATAGAAGTCTTACCTGAATGTGTTGTTTATTGCTCTTTTATTGTAGATTCTTCATCTGAATGCTATATCTAGTTTTCCATGCATAAGTGTTCTTACACATGCCATCTCTCGAGAGAAATATGAATTATGGGACAAAACATTACTGTTATCTATTATTTGAAGTGATTGCTTCTTCCCTCCTTTCAAGTCTGGTCCTCATGGCTGATATTTGTACCAAATGCGAATTTCTCGATCTCTTTGTATGCATAACAGGAGTTTGAGTATGATTGCATCGGTTCAAAATTGGTTTGTGAGAACATTGCAATCCTTTACTTAAAAGCTTGTGCTTTTGGTGTTACCCAACTCATCAATTATTTGAGTTTGTCTGTAGATCTTACTATCCATTTTCCTATTACCATAAAATTTTACAAATATTTTTCATTTCCTTGCTTGATTAGCCGGAACTTTGAGACTATAATGAGAGAAGGAGAAAAAGAAATGGAAACCTTTGGGGGTAGGGTGTTGTCATCTGGGTTTTGTAGTCAGTGATTTTTCACTTACCCTTTTCCTAACATTTTAGTTTTTCGTATTTGATCTCAGGTTGATTACTTGACAATGTAATTGGAACTTAAGTTGGGTGATCTTGTCGGATTGGGCTTTCTGTTTAGCTTATGATTATTGTGTATGGAAAAACAGTATCTCATTTCTCTAGATTAGGAAATAATTTAGTCATTACAGTTTCAAGGAAGCTGCCAAGATGCCTTTTTTACTATTTATAAAAAAAATTCTTGATATGAATTTATTGCCACAATTTCTTCCTATGTCTATTTTACCATCCACTAGATATGTTCCCATTTCACTGTCCTTCTATGAGTTATCTACCTTTAATCTGAAACTACAATTTTCTCCAGAGATCTACATGTGCAGAGTACAATTGCTTCGTTTCTTTGTATGAATCTATAGGATGCCTCTGAATTGGCTTCATCTAATGGAATCATGAAATTGGATTTACAGATTATTCCTCCTTCCAAATAGTCTTTTTTAGATGTTACAAACGGTATAGCAGTGGTGAGGTGATTTGTGAATGATTCAAGCAATGTGAAGCAGAGAAGGCCTTTGGAAGTGATCTTGTTGTGCATCCCTCCAAATTACTATTGTGTGGATTTGGCTTTGTATAAGGTAAGATCCTGGCATATCATATTTTAAAGCCCTTCTTTGCAGATGTGGCAAATATATTCTGTTGGAAACAGGAACATCAAATTGCTATGCTGCTAAATAAGATGAATGTGCTCGTGAAAACTTGGGAGATGCCTGGATGATGATCTTGCAGGCCAATGACCTTCCATTAGTGCACCCACTTGTGCAATAAACTAGGAATTGTACCAACTAAAGGTAACTTGTGCATCCAAAGCTTGCATATTGATTCCTTACTTGTGATAAGTATGGGATGCTCATGAGTTCTATGTGTTCCAATACATGTCAATTCACTATTTAAGATATTAGTGGCAAAATGAAAAGAAAAAATGAGGATATTGTGCTTTTCGTTCGAGTTTGGTTTCACAACAAAAACAGTAGCGGTCAAGAAGTGGTGTTATTGACCCTGTTGAACAAGTGACTAGGTGTACTGTCAATTGGTAACCCAACGAACTTGTCAACTAGTCTGGACCTGTTCTGGGCTTTCCAAAATCTTAGAGGAAGAGCGTTCAACCTCTTGTATAGATGTTTGTTCTTTTGTTCTTCCTATTTGTTAGTACTTGCTCTCCTCATCAGCACAAGGAGTAGCAGCTCAGTTTTTTCTCCTATGTGCATTTACATGCCATTTCATGCTGCAATTTTATAGGATGTTTTACTTTCTGTCTTACCATAACTTCAAAAGTTCCTACATATCTTGCCAGTTAGGAGCGTTGGACTTTTATGTATGTTAAGAAATGTGCATTTGATGACCCTAATGGGTTAGTAGTGCCACTTTTGCTTCTATTTTGTGAGAATACTTCTGCTCAGTTGTCTCATTCTCCCTCCTAAAACACTAACCCAGTGAAATTACACATCTAGCACTCTATCTTACACTGAATGAGAAGATTTGCAGCATTCCCCACACTAGAGTCCCCCCTTGTTAAGAATTTTTTACATTGACATACAATTGAGTTAAGGATCAATTCATTGCCATGCCATAAATTGTATAATCTGAACACTATTTTCTTGGAGCTTCTAACCATGTCCATTTGTAGTTTGGATGTTTGGAAACTTATTGTTGTCGATAGTCTTTTCTTTCTGTATCATTGTTTGATAAACTTGCTAGTGTCAGTAACAAATTTATCTCATGGACTAGGTGGTGGAACTGAATTAATCTTGTTGATGCTCCTTACTAAATTTCCACTTTTACAACCTACTCTTAAGTTCAAATATGACTGGTGTTGGTAAATTGCAGTCGTGCCTCTCTAATGGACCGTTTCATGTTTGTTTCGATGGTTGGAAACATGCAAATTTATGCTTTAAAGAAGGGTTTTTTTTAATGGAAAAAGAAAAATACTATGGTATTAGGTTTTCCTATTAATTTAGATCAATTGGGAGGTCAAAGTGCAAAAAAGATGAATCTTAGTGGCTAGACAAATACAAAAAGAATAATTATCTTCTTATGATGGTCAGAGTTACTGAGTGAGTACTAGTACGTACATGTTCATGATGATAGATGCTATCATGGTATTTAATATATCAAGATATTGTAGAGCATTCATGGTTCTCATGCATACCATAGCCTCTTGAGGTAAACAAATATTGCTTCGGCCTATGTTTTAGCGTGATGCAAGTATTGTACTTATTATTTTTACCCTACAGAGCTCAAAACATCACATTAGTTATGGCCATATTATAGGAACATCGGAATGAAATCAAGTTAATTTTTTTTTTTTTTTTTGTGACAGCAAGTAGGGGCACGGCTTGTGTTTTGGCTGCAAGAAAGCGGGCCCTGGTCTACATACTTGGACAAGCATGAAGATGAAATCTCAGATTCAGAATGAACGTCTGTTTGTGAACTTGCAGCGGTAATGTTCATGTTGCTCTTGTGGGTGGACCTCTAATGCTTGAAGCTGCAGGAGGCATCGGTGTGAGAAGCAACGCATATGTGCTTTTCGACTGAAGCTCTTAGGCTCCACCCTTTCTGGAGAGTTATAATTTATGCCTGCCATGAACATTTTCTGCTAGGCGGGCATTCATTGAAGAGAAAAAGCGGAGTGAAAGTTACCTCTTTATCTATTGAGTTAGATAGAATCGACTGAAAGATATTGACCCATCTTCTATTTGGGTGGATAACCGTCTTCTTGGTATTTCTACAAGCTTTGACAGCTATTCGATGGTGCCAAACTTTTGCTTCATTCCTATATGTTTATTATTTCCGTACATAAGAGAACCAAATGTCTGGTTTGGATTGTTTGTACTTTGGGTTGAATGGATTACATGGTGTAGTCAATCCACAAACTTTGCATTTGAATGTTGAAATCTCTCACTTAAAATTTACTCACTTCTCCACGCGTCATTGTTAAATGATGCATCCAATCCAATGTACAAAACACGTGTGAAAGGGTCAATCTTCGGGATTACTATAATCGATATGACTGGCTAGATATATAGTGACAAGGTGGCATTAAAGAACAAATACTATCTTCCAATATGAGAGATTTGAAATTTGCAATTAAATGGTAGATTTAAGATTATGAGATTATGTTTCATATTATTGAAAAGAGTATCATATAGCCAAAAAACTTAATGATGTACAGATATACAAGAATCTAAAAATGTTTAATTTTATCATTCGTTCTCTAGGATTTATTGTCAATCTAAAGGAGAAACTCTTAAAGACGTAATAGCTTCGTGTTTGATCATATGCATCAAGATAGTAATCGTATCGGTATATATGATTGTATGCATGTAAAATGTGCATATGTGATATTTCTGTTCTTATGTTTATTAATTATATTTATGATAGTCTCTTGGTCAACTTTAGCCGAATCTACTGTGAGATTAACCTGCTTTATTAATTTATTTGTATATCTTCTTGTCATCACTTTACTCTTTCTCAATGCAAAATAAGTGTAGACATAGTGACAACGACAATTAGTAATAAGACGAAACAATAAATATTACCAACAAAATAAATTATTGGTATTTGATCCACTACCAATGCAAACCGCGTATTAAATCAAATTATGCACAAGCAGTCTTACACTAGCTTGTTTTGGAGAGACTACAGTTAAAATTTTCAAGTTAAAATTTTCAAGGACTGAGAAAACAAAAAGAGAAGGGCGGGATCATGAGTACTAGTGGAATATGGAGAGAAGCTATACTATTGATAGGAAACGAAGAGAAGGCAATTTGTGTCTATCACTCATAATACCTTTGGCTAAACCCTCTATCATAGCTATTGTGTAATCTTATAAAATTTGCTTTTGCTACTATTTTAGTAATTATAGAACTATGTTTGTAACTCAACATCATTCTTAAACCAACTATCTAAACGAATGGAGGATATTGAGTGAACTTAGCATCATAATTTAATAGTGTATGTGTTCCGAAAAGCAGCTGTATTGCCTATGGATGGCAGCAAACAGGCAAGACTCAATACATAGTACTCGATCAATGTAATTGCAATGCCGATGCAAAACTAGCGCATAATCTGAGCATGCTCTTTGAATGATATACCTTGTGTTCCTTACATTTGAAAAATTAGAGAACCTTTTGAAGAAAGATGTTGAAAGAATTAGAGTAGAGAGATACCATCTGATGAAAAATTAGTAAACAAAGTTGTTCTGTCCACATATGAATAATGTTATGAATGATGATAGGGTCGTCCATAAACAAGTAACAAATATGGTCTCCTCTAAGAAAAAGTTACGATAAATTCTATCCAACAAAAAAGGTAAGAATATCTTTCATAGTGCGATAGTAAGAACGATCGAATCGAGCCTAGACTTTGTTTAGGTGGTTCATCTAACTGCACAATTCTGACACCTCTCTTCTTGATGGTGAAACCCCATTGCATCATGGCTTCTATCTTGAGTAGCGAGAATTTTTAACGACGGATCATTTCCTTTGACTAGCCAACATCTATCAATCACAAGTTCTTTCAAGTTTCTTGAATAAATGTTGTTGTGATCCCTCCCCATGCGTGCAACTTTCAAACTTTCGATACTCAAGAATGGTGCTACCCATCAAAATCTTCTCGATCACGTCATCATACGCCTTGGCTTGGCAAGTGGACAAAGACTTAAGCAAAGTCTAGCCGATCTCTGATTGTCCAACTCTGATGCCACTTGTTAAGCAAGGAAGCGTGGCTCTAATACCAATTGATGGGTGTGAAAGTGACATGCTAGTAACACGGTAAAATTGTAATAGGCAACTTGAAACACACATATACCGGTACAAATATAACACTGAAAAAAATGATCATGTCACACAAATAGTATATACTATGAGTACGTAAAGACAGCGCCCCACTATTATAGTTAATTTTCTCATGCCACTATAAAACACTCGAAGCAAACTAGCTCCTACAAAGATACATTCTCTAAGGCTCTGTTTGTGATGTGCCTCGAAGGGCCACTTGTTAAGCCCGATTATGGCCCAAACCGGCCCGGCTCGGCCCGTTATCAAATCCTCTCTCTCCCGCCTGTTCTTCCTCTTCCGCCATCTTTCTCTGCAAAATTCTCAAGCTTCCACTGCACTTCGTTACTCTCTCCCTCTTCAAGCTTTCTTCTAGGGTTTTCGGCCTCCACCCTCCACCACTAGCTCTCCATTTCTGGTCGCATTTGCCGCCACCGCCGCTTCCCTACACTCCCTCGCGGCTTGCCCCAGCAGCTGGTGGCTGCGTTTTCGGCTGCTTCCGTAGCTTTTTCAGCTATGGAGACCAACGAAGGGTCGCGGCACATGCTTCCCTTTCAGCTATAGTTCGACAAACCTCTGGTTTCTCAGGTTTGGCTCCGGTCCGCCTTCTTTCGCGACCTAATAATGGGCGGGTCGATTCGATTGTTTTCCCATTTGGTTTTGTGAGGTTTTTGGCTCGGTTCCTTCCGATTGGCAGGTGAAGATGGCGGAGTGGAATCCGGAGAAGGATTTGCTGGCGATGGTCACGGAGGACTCGAAGGTGGTGCTTCATCGCTTCAATTGGCAGAGGTTGTGGACAATCTCTCCTGGTAATTGCCTCGACTCGAGAAAGTTCTCTCCTTTTTTGTTATTCAGTGTGTTCGTTTCTTCAACGATGGCTTGGTGTGCGCCCTTTGAGTCATTGGCCTTATTCCTCTGCTTTTCCTTAAATGTGCTACGATGCTTTTCCCTAAATAAGCTGCTTCAATTGTATTAGGGAAATCCCTTATGATGTTTTGAAGATGACAAAATAAATCAAAGGCTACTAACATGTTTAATGGTTAAGTAATAGACCATGCAGATAATAGAACATGTAAAGGATACTGTCAAAGTGCGAAGACGACCAGAAGACTGACCGTAACTCATGTCCAAAGTATATTCTGAAGATTTCCAGACTTTTGTGTCAAAGTCTGAAGACTGCCAGACTCAAGACTCAAAGTCTGAAGATTTCTAGACTCCTGTGTCAAAGTCTGAAGACTGCCAGACTTTAGTGTTAAAGTCTGTTCTACATCAGAAGTCTGCTCACTCTGACAAATTCTAGACTGAACGTGAAGGAAGAACTAGAAGACAAACTCTATGCTGAAGCTGAACCAGAAGACAGACTCTATGCTGAAGCTGAACTGGGTACAGACCTTAAAGCTAAATCTGTTCAAAAGCAGAATATGTTCAGACCCAGATTGCAAAGTCTATCACAACTCAGACTCAGATTGTAAAGTCTAAAGACTCTAAAGACTCTAAAGACTCTCAGACTTTACATCCAGATTCAATGAATCGTAACTCAAGCCCAATCATATAACGGCTAGTGATCTGGTTTGGATTACACATCAAGATTGATTTGATTGATTCAATCTAATTGATTGACGATTGGATCTTGAAGACAAGAATTTTCTATACGAAGAAGCTTTACTTATGGAAACCAAGATTCCGTTTGTATGGGCGATCGGAATCGATTTAGGATTTTACCTTTGTCACTCAACGGCTACCAAATCTTCTAAGATACAAAGCTGTCCAATGGGTATATTGGAAGACGATTCTCCGGGATACTGTCCAACGGGTAGTTTGGAAGTGGAGGAGTATTTAAGGAGATGAAGGACCGATAAGCAAGTAAGAGACGAAGCGTAGAATTTATAATTCCAAAGTCTGAGCGACTTTCGATCATATACGTGTCTCTTGAGAGCTTAAACGTTTGTAATCGTGAGAGAAATACCAAAAGAGTGACTTAGTGAGATAGTGTGATCTACTACTAAGTGTTTGCACTTGAAGTTGTAATCTCTTGTTGATTGCATATTGGAATCCAGCCAAGAAGGCTGTTATCGTGGGAGAGTGGACGTAGGCTTGGATTAAGCCGAACCACTATAAATCTTGTGTTCTTATTCTCTTCCCTAACTCCTTTATTTTGTTTATACTAGCACTCTCAATTGGTATCAGAGCCAAATGCTCGGTTTATAAAAGTGTTTTTACTTTTGAGCTAAAGATTCTTTATGGCTAGTATCTTGGCACCAGGGCTTATGGAAGGGCAAAGCAACACAAGGCCATCATATTTTGATGGAAAGGAATACGACGTATGGAAGAACAAAATGAAAGCATTCCTAAGATCCAGAGATCTCTTGCAATGGGATGTTATGGAAAGAGGAATCAACCCCATTGCCGCGTCCACATCAAATAAGAATGGCAAAGACAAAGAAACCAAACTCCCCGCTCCTATGTGTCGGATGGAGATGTCCAAAAGAGAAGCGCTTGATGCAAAAGCCATTTATTCTTTATATTGCGCTTTGTCTCTTGCTGAATATAACCGAATCTCTTCATGTGAAACAGCAAAAGAAGTTTGGGATAGACTTCATGTTACATATGAAGGGACCGATCGTGTAAAAGAGACAAAATTAAACTTCCTGCTCGGCAAATATGAATCCTTCAAGATGAAGCAAGGAGAGTCGATTGGAGATATGTTTGATCGTTTTACAGAAATTGTAAACGGTTTGGCTTATCAAGGTCATCTAATTTCTTCCCCAATGAAGGTCAACAAACTCTTGCGAGGTCTCTCAAAAGATTGGAACCATGTCAAGACCTCAATCTGGGAGACTCAAAGGATTATGCCACTTTCTGTTGATAAATTGATCGGCACTCTTCAATCCTATGAAGTGGAACAACTCAATGATGAATATCCCGAAGGTAAAAAGTCCATTGCTTTAATATCTAATGCTGTTTTTGATAAAACAGACCCAGAAAATGACATGGACAATGAAGAACTTGCCTTTATGGTCAAGAAATTCAAAAAGCTGAGTAGAAAAGGAAGGAAATTTATGCTTGATGGCACATTTAGAATATGAGTTTGACTCAGATACAGACTCAGAATCAGAGTCTGACTCAGGCACTAACTCAGAATCCGATGAGGAAATCGAGGGGGAGAAATCAAATCCAAAAGAAAAGGGAAAGAATCGTGATCATCTCAAAGGCAACAAATTGAGGGGGGGAGCTTTGATCAATTTTGGAAAATCTTTTTGGATTGATCGTGATCTTATTATGGATGGAAGGAAAGGTAAATGTGTCAGACTTTGTTAAAAAAAAAATCCGGTTAGTGCATTTTTTATTACTTTTTGTCATTGATAAATCTTGTATTGATATTATCATTTTATTATGACAAAAAGGGTATGTGAATTTCATGATGCATCTGTGATTTTTATTGGATATTTGCTGATATATATATATAATTGAAGTAAGCTATATTGCATATCTTTAATGTTCGATTTACTTTATAAAAGCTGATTTTTGGAAATTGTGATTCATGCAAGATATTTGTTATCATTTTATATTCTCTATGTGAATCCATTATTATCGATTTTTGATTATGACAAAAAGGGGGAGAGAATATGAATATGCATACGCGTTAATTGATTGATATTATTTATTGCATATTATTGAGCTGCGATTATTTTTCTATATATTGTTATGCTCAATCTATTTGTTATCTTTTGATATCCTTTGATTTAAATTAATATTTTTAAAAGCATGTTTACAAAATCTGCATATTCAGAGATTGTTTTGTCATCATCAAAAATGGGGAGATTGTTAGGGAAATCCCTTATAATGTTTTGAAGATGACAAAATAAATCAAAAGCTACTAACATGTTTAATGGTTAAGTAATAGACCATGCAGATAATAGAACATGTAAAAAATATTGTCAAAGTGCGAAGACGACCAGAAGACTGAACGTAACTCATGTCCAAAGTATATTCTGAAGATTTCCAGACTTCTGTGTCAAAGTCTGAAGACTGCCAAACTCAAGACTCAAAGTCTGAAGATTTCTAGACTCCTATGTCAAAGTCTGAAGACTGCCAGACTTTAGTGTTAAAGTCTGTTCTACATCAGAAGTCTGCTCACTCTGACAAATTCCAGACTGAACGTGAAGGAAGAACCATAAGACAGACTCTATCTTTGAAGCTGAACCAAAACGAGACTCTATGCTGAAGTTGAACCGAAAGACGAGACTCTATCTTTGAAGCTTAACTTAACTGGTACGAGACCTTAAAGCTAAATCTGTTTAGAAGCAGAATATGTTCAGACCCAGATTGCAAAGTCTATCACAACTCAGACTCAGATTGTAAAGTCTAAAGACTCTAAAGACTCTCAGACTTTACATTCAGATTCAATGAATCGTAACTCAAGCCCAATCATATAACGGCTAGTGATCTGGTTTGGATTCCACATCAAGATTGATTTGATTGATTTAATCTAATTGATTATTGATTGATGATTGGATCTCGAAGACAAGAATTTTCTATACGAAGAAGCTTTACTTATGGAAACCAAGATTCCGTTTGTATGGGCGATCAGAATCAATTTGGGATTTTACCTTTGTCACTCAACGGCTACCAAATCTTCTAAGATACAAAGCTGTCCAATGGGTATATTGGAAGACGATTCTCTGGGATACTGTCCAACGGGTAGTTTGGAAGTGGAGAAGTATTTAAGGAGATGAAGGACCGATGAGCAAATAAGAGACGGAGCGTAGAATTTATAATTACAAAGTCTGAGCGACTTTCGATCATATACTTGTCTCTTGAGAGCTTAAACGTTTGTAATCGTGAGAGAAATACCAAAAGAGTGACTTAGTGAGATAGTGTGATTTGCTACTAAGTGTTTGCACTCGAAGTTGTAATCTCTTGTTGATTGCATATTGGAATCCAGCCAAGAAGGCTGTTATCGTGGGAGAGTGGACGTAGGCTTGGATTAAGCTGAACCACTATAAATCTTGTGTTCTTATTCTCTTCCCTAACTCCTTTATTTTGTTTATACTAGCACTCTCAAATTGCCAATCGAGTTCAAATTGCGTTCGATGGAGAGTTGGTGAATATAGAGGTGAAGTGCTTGAAATTCTAAATGAGAACATGACGTCAAACTAATGAGTTGGTGTTTTATACAAAAATGAAGAGTGAATGATGGTCATGAGAGTGAAAATTTGCATATCACAGTTGCGAGTAAAGAGTCCCAAGCTGATACGTAGGGATTTTTATTTACAGGCGCGATAGATTCCAGTCAACTTCTAGACAAGATTGGTGCCTTAGGAGATTTCCATAACATAACTAACGATCATCTAGATCATCTAGATCAACTAGAAGGGTAGCGTACTCCTGTATAGCCATCGTGTTGCCCTTTTCAGTACACCAGCCAAAGTGTTCACGAAGATAAAGATCTCAAATCGGAGGGGACGTTGTTTATGCTAGAAAGGCTAGTTATGTCAGATGTAGAAATGCTTGATGCCCACTTGGAGTTGGCAGGTTTAACCCCTGTTGTGAAAATGGTAACTTGGAGTTACCAAACACATCTTCTGGACCATTTACATTCTTAAATAAAATGAGAACAGGTTTCTGAGAATCTTCATCAGCCAAATGCTCCTTAGATTCTCAATCTCTTCCTATCTGCAGTAAAAATGAACATCATCAAGTTGCTCAACAGGCTTCCGACATCGAAGATTTACTTCATGTCGTCCGGACATCATCATTGGTCATGCACAAGCAGTGGGCTGATGCCATGGACATATTTCATGAGAAGTTTGATTTGTTATGAAGCTTTATTAATGACCATGGTTAGTGGTCCTGTTAATACTGAGCAGTAGATGGCTTTCCATTGTTCTTCATTTGACTGTTTCCGTTTGCTTATCTAGGTCTTGGCTCTTCTCCTCAAGAGTAATTTTTGAGTGTTCTAGGTGGTGCTAGGACCATCCTGCCCTATCCATCGGTTTCTTGTTAATTCTCTAGGTGAAGTGGTACAACTAGTTTTTGAAGCTCCGTGTCACTTTTGGACTTCGGTTCTTTTTGTTGGTTGTATAATCTTAGTCACTGGTTTGTTCAATGATAGGGTATTAAGTGTTTATCAAAAGTTGGTTGTGGTGCTTGGAAAAGAACTTTTGCTGGTTGTCCTCAATCATCTACGGGTGCACGTTATTACCTTTGCATTTGGCCTTTCTCTCGATAAATTATTGAGTTTAAGTATCACACGAACAGGTATAGTAAGTTATGCTTTGCACATCTTGAGACATGCTGTATCTTTCGAGCATCCCGATGTTAAACGAGATAAAATAACGGCGGGTGCTCGAGATGATAGTGAATTGAGCCAACATTGATCTCATCTGTGATGCTAACCTTGGTTATGAGAGCTTCTCTTCGCAACAATTTGTTAATGTACTTAGATGTAGGAATTCACTAATTTATATTTTTTTAACAAACTATTTTTCCAGTTAGAGCGCCGTCTTTTTAAGCTAATGACCATTTTTTGGCAGAGTAATGTTAAAGATGTTCAGTCCTAGTAAATGAAAATGGTTTACTAAGTCACATGCAATATAGATCTGTATTAGGTGTCGGTGATCTACTTGCCTAATTACTTGGATTTGACCACGAACGGGTTTTGTATGCTAGTCTTTGTATCCATAGTATTATTTTGGAATTCGGCCGCCGTCGCGTCACCGTGTGGTGATCCGGTCTTCGCATTTATCAAGTGAGTTTTACTCACTAATGCCTCCTTAGTGTGCTAATTACACTTAAAGGTTGATTAGTTTTAATTAAATGTAATTAGGTTGTTAGATTAGAATTGATTAGTGATTATTAGTTAATTGCTTTGCATATTAGTTGTGTGGTTAGTGTAATTAGATAGAGAATTGCTTGTAGTATTTATTGGATGCTTCTTGGGATTTTTCCCGTCCCTTATCGGGTGTTAATTAAGCAAATCGGGCCTAGGTGGAATTTTTAGGAATTAAATATTAATTTTGGAAATTAATTATTTAATGATTTATTTCTCGGAAATTCAACTAGGATGGCTAGTGACCGGGATTTTATGCTGATGATGGTGGTGCAGTCCGTTTATTTAATTGAGTTTTATATTGTGCTAAATTGGATTTATTGTATTTATTTATTTAATATTCGAAATTAATTATTTAATTATTTATTTTCCGAAAATTCAACTGGATGGCCAAAGGACCGGAATTTCGTGCTGATTGTCGTGGCGCAGTCCGTTTATTTAATTGAGCCATATTTCATGCTGAATTGAATTATTTGTGAAAGAAGGAATTATTCTTTAATTGAATAATCTTTGGTTATTAATTGAAAAAGAACTGCGCTTTAGTTGATAATGCCAACAGGATCTGAGTGGGCTACAGAAAATGGTAGAATTTATAAAAAGGAAATTATTATGTTTTGGCTAGGGCCAATCGAGTACCCACTCATGGCATTTTATCGAGAATGATAAAGCTGGTTATTTGATTATTTGCTTGGAATGATATGATCTACCGGCTCGATGACTCTACGGAGCATCTTGAGACAGGACGGTATGATGAATTGTGTGTATACTGGCTCGATGACTCTACGGAGCATCTGGAGACAGGACGGTATGATGAATTGTGTGTATACCGGCTCGATTACTCTACGGAGCATCTGGAGACAGGACGGTATGATGAATTGTGTATATACCGGCTCGATGACTCTACGGAGCATCTGGAGACAAGACGGTATGATAAATTGTGTGTATACCCGCTCGATGACTCCACGGAGCATCTTGAGACAGGACGGTATGATCTACTGGCTCGGTGACTCTACAGATTATCTTGAGATAGTACGGTATGATATACCGGCTCGATAATCCTATAGATCATTTTGAGACAGTACGGTATGATAAAAGGTCGGGTGGGACCATAAAGCCACTAGATCTTGAAAGGGTCGGGTGGGACCGTAAAGCCACTAAATCTTGGAAAGGTCGGGTGGGACCTTAAAGCCACTAGATATTGATAAGGTCAGGTGGGACCGGAAAGCCACTAAATCTAAGGAATTGCTTGGTGTTGGATGAATGACCTAGAAATGGTCCGACTGACTTGTAATCAACTAGGTCGATTGATCGATGATTCAATCTGAGAGTGACTTGATGTGATTCATTGCCTTGGTTTGATGTTGTGAATTGAATGATTGAATAGAGATGACCGTGAGTGGTCTTGTTGGCGTGTAATCGATTAAGTCGATTAGATCGATGCTTCGATCTATAATGTTATTGCTTGGGTGCCTATTTGATTTGTGCTAATATACAGGTGGAATCTGAGGCCAAGGTAAGTCCTCTGACTCATTTTGTGCATAGGCAGCCCTTAATGCGTATTAGTTTACTAATCGGATCTTAGGGGGTAGAACTTGCTAAGACGTTGTCTCAGTGGTTATTGAATAACCATTTCAGGACCTGGATAAGGAGCCTAAGGAGCATGAATCTGATGAGGAGATCCCTGTTGAGGAACCTGAAGAGGAGTACGTGGAGGAGGACCCCGAGGATGATCCAGAGTAGGATCCTGATGACGATTGTTATAGAATCAATTTGAGTAGAAACCAATCATTTTAGTATGGCTTGTATATGATTGCAATGGTGTGGTTTTCAGGTTCAATTTCCTAGTCCTACTTGTATATCCCATTGCTTTATTGTCTGGGGATTTTATAACCGCTTTCGCATGTGCATATATAAATGAAAGGGTCGGCAATACATAGTCCTGGGATATCGCAATTTAAAATCGACCAAAAGTAAGGGATGTGCGCGTGCCCGAGGATCGGGGTGTGACATCCCCTTTTTGTGGTATCAGAGCAATGGTTAGGTATTGGAGTGATAAGGTGCGATGACCTATGGGATAGTAGTAGGAAAGACCTTTAAATTCATGACTGGTGCATGTCTTTGGTAGTTGATTGGTAGAATTGTTTGTCATGTGTGAATTGCTTACTTTTAATTATTGTGGATTGGGAAGGCAGAGTGTTGACTCTGGCCAGTTTGAGCGTAAGAGTGCCACCGTGGGTTGGTACTAGTGTAGCAGCATTGATTGATCTTAAGCTCGATAAGATTGATTTGATGCAAGTGCTTCTGGGGATCTGGATGAGCCAGTAAGATCAGGATCAAGTGGTTGTTGTTGCTACCTTTATTGGGGTCCAACCTGGAAGGATAATCAGAGAATATAATTCGATATCTAAATCAAGATTCAGTGCAAGCAGATTGGGAATTCGGTTAGGGTAAAGACTGATGTTGAGAGTATGGTATTCTATTCCACCAGATGGGAAAGGTGGCATAGTTAGGTCAGCATTCATATTAGCGGAACATATTGTTCCATGGATGAATTCAGTGTCCAGGTATGGCGAGAAGAGACAGGAATGAAATCGACCATGCACCGAATAGAGAAACGATGTCTTGAAGTAATTTTTATCAGAATGGTGCCTCAGAGTTTCAGAGATTAAATTGTGGAATTTCAATATGTGTGTTAAGGTGGTAGGAGAAGAACCACTGGCTAGAGTTGTACTCGATGACTGTTGGTCTACAACTCTATCGTCAAGTGTAGAAAGAATTGGCTCTAGAGCATCTTGTGTTGATGAATTGTTATAATTGAGTAAACGAGTTCATTCCGGGAGTAGGTAGAAGTGCTGAGTTTTATTGAGAGTCGAGAAGGGTCCTCGACTTCTTTAACCTCGTCACTTGAGGCAATCCGTTTGTTAGACGGAGGTTGCCTAAGTTACTTGACGATTGTCAAAAATAAGGTAGATTGAAGAATTGAAAATTTAGGACTCCTCAGTAGTCCAAGAATTCCTGGAAGTGTTGCCAGAAGGACAACCAGACTGTCGCCAAAGAAAGAGATAGAATTTACGATCGAGCTAGCACCCGGAACATAACCATTCTCTAAAGTTTCTTACCGGTTATTGTTGCCTGAATTGATAGAGCCAATGGTGCAGATGTGAGGATTGATGAATGAGGAATTTATGCATATTAGTGCATCGCTTTAAGGAACATCAGTTTTGTGGAAAGAGAAATGAAGATGGTTCATTGCAATCATGCATCAACCATTGTCAACTTAATTGGGTGACTTGTTATAAAGAGTGTTGATGTCTTCAAGGATCGACTTGAGGACAGGTTATCTTCAGTTGAGAACCAGGAAAGAGGTTATACTGAAGACAACACTTCGCACTTGATTTTGCCCTTGTGAGAATAATGTGAAGCCATTTGATTTGACGAACGCTCCAGTCGCTGTCATGGATTTGACAAACCGAGTGTTCAAAGAATATCTAGATCAATGGTGATCGTGTGGTGTAGCGACATTCTAGGGTGTTCATTAAGTGATGAGGATCACGAGAGCCCCTAAGAATGGTCATGTGATTACAAATAAAGGAATCTTCATGGACTTAGCCAAGATTGAATCAGTTGTTAATGGACCGGGACCGACATCAGTGTCAGAGATATGAAGCTGTGGGGATTGGACAGATTACTACAAAAGGTTTGTGAAAGAATTTTCAGTATCAGTATCATCACAGGATTGACCTCTTGAGAAAGAAGAAAAATTCATCAGCATAGACAAGTACGAGGATAGTTTCCAGAGCTTAAGTAAGAACTGACTATCGTACTTGTGCTAAACTCTTCATTTGGTTTTGAAAAGCATGAAATATTTAGTGATGTGTCTTGTAAAGGACTGGGTACGTATTGATACAACATGAGAAGATTATTGCATCACTGTTCCGCCAGTTGAGACCCAACAAGTTGAACATGAAACAGTATCGTGAATCAGAATTTTGGCAGAACTATAATGGTGTTATCTGGTATCACCTTGGGAGAATGAAAGAAGTAATTAATGTGTTGAGCCGAGAGTCTTCAATTGTGCATAGACTGGCTAAAGTATAGACTTTACCTGAAAAGGGTTTGAAAGTTGGTTTTTAAATTTGAGGTAGGCTACCTTTTGAATTTTATAGCCGCCCTCAAAATTAAGCCAAATGTTCAAGTTGGAATCATCGCCTAGTTGACAAATAGAGATGTTCAGAGATCTTATAAGATGATACTAGCAAGAAAGAACCTGATTTTAAGACTTTTGAAGATGGAACGTTTGGGTTCCATGAGTGATTGAATACACTTGACAGTGTAGCCCTCAGGGAAAAGATCTTGTCGGAAGTTCACTATAGTATTACAGTCTTGACCAGATGGTGCAAGTAAAGCAGAATCGGCATCAGCTAGATTAGTAGACTGTTATGAAGATAGATACCGCTGAGCAGGTTGCAAGTGTCAGAAGTGTCAGTAAGTGGAAGCTCGGTAATGTGAATCGAGAGAATTTTTACCATCACTTGAGAGTGCCAAGTGGAAATGGAAATATATCACAATGGAACATTGTGATATGCTTACTAAGGATTCAGGGGATTACTGATACCATTTGAGGATAATAGTTGATCGATATATGGAGTTGGTCAACTTTGGTACGGTACGAATAGATCTTGTTTGAGAGTGTAACATCCAGATTTCGGGCTCTGATTTCGATTAGATAAATTGGGCATTTCATCGACGCGATTATAGTGTTTTTCTCTGAGTTGGCCACTCATGAGATAACTAGACTAGCTGGGTGAGTTATTAAGGACCTTAAGACAAATAGACTTGAGAATTCGACCATGGATCGACTTCTTGACCGTGCTCATCTTTAGGGATTATTACGGCATAGTATAAAATTGATTTGAAATCAGAGATAGATCGGTTCGACTGAGATGAATGACCGATCGTGGGTGACTCCACTAAATTGGAAAATTCTCATCGACAGACACTAATTTGATGTTTCTATCATTTTGGTGCCTTGTGTCCGTATTTGAATCTTTGAGATTTTCGCGATAATCGAGAGTCACCAATGGGTCAAGTGGGTTCATTGTGGTTCGAAGAAAATCGACCACGGGTCATTTGTCCTAAAAAGCTCTGAACACTACCCAGTAGCCTAGGTCACGCTAAGAGCGTGTCGGAGTGAAATTAACTGCCAATCTAAATTCGATTTCAGAAATTGAAGATCCTATCTTGTCACAGAGTGGGTATACCAAAGTGTGTGTGCATCAGATAATTCGTCGGCATGGAGTGTCGAGGATGAATTATATTTCGATTCTAGATCAGAGATTACAAGTTTGGTAGAGTTTTCAGAGGGTTATTTATTAAGCAGTGTATAGCAGATGGTTCAGAATTTCAGTGGTGAAAAGAAAGTGAATAAAGATGTCAGCTCAGTAAGCAGTGCTTGTAGTTGTCAGATCAGCTTTACTCTCAGAACTGTCAGAAATTTTGAATCGTTGAGGTTCGAAGGTTTATTAAGGGGTCGAGAAAAAGAGATCAGATGTGGATGACAGAGTGTCTTATGTGAGAAGCTCAGTTTAGTTATTGGCTCAGAAAGAGCAGATTTTGTGTACAAAGATGATCTCTTTGGTCAAAGTGGTTAGACAACGTCATGAGACCGAATGATCAGCGTGGAAAAGTGAGACTCGATGAGACGACAATACCCCCACCTTTCGTTTATGGATTGGTAAATGTTTAAATTTCGAGGACGAAATTTTTATAAGAGGGGAAGAGTTGTGACATCCAGATTTCCGCGTTCTAATTTCGACTGGATAAATAGGGCCGTTTTAATCGGAATTTTGTAGAGGACCGTTTTTATTGTGAAATTGGGATGCAAGATGGGTTATTGGATGATGAAAAATAACAATTGGAGCATGGAGACATTGATTAATTTTAAAGAGGCTAAGTAAGAGTGAATCATGAGGGAGTGGTTGTGCAATTGAATCCATTGCTAGGAAATTCGTAACATCCCCACACCCTAGCAAGAATGGACCACTTGGGAGGTTATATGGGACATTTTGATGGCCTAATGAAGGCCAAGTATTTATACATGGTTTAGATTGATTTAAGGGAGATATTTTGCAAAATATCAAACCTTGGTGGAGCCCTCACTCCTCATAGCTATCCACCTCTCTCTCTCATACCCCACAACCGAACAGCTTCTCTCCTTGATCATCTAAGCCCTTCTTCTCCGTTCCATGCGTGCGACAACCTCCATTCTGCTGAGAATTACCGCCGCTTGAGGACCGAGAGACGAGCAGAAGCAAGATCCAGCAACCGAAGCTGCAGCGCCACTTGTCCATGCCCTGCGGACCTTCGGTCAACAGCAGCGGGATTCTTCCCCTTTTTGTTGACCATCAGCTCGCCAACTACTCACGTGAAGGAGCTTCAACTGCATTGTGTCTTCTTCTTGTGCGATCGGTGGACTGAAGAGAGAACGGAACGCCTGCCCATCCACCGAACGATCTTCTCTGCAAGCAACGACACCAGCTCCATCTTCTGCCAAGCTTGTTGCCACTTGGCAGTGTGTACGCTTGGTTCGGTCAACAACAGCTTCAATTGAAGCTCTTGGTTGACCGCTTGAAGCCCATGACTTCACCGAGTTTGGTAGGCCACTCACGCCACACCAACAGAGAAGTCTCGAGAACAGAGGCAGTCAGCCACGCCATCCACCGAAGACTCCACCGAATGCCATCTTCTCTCCATCCGCGACTTCAATCCACCGAAACTCTGCCAACAGCTGCTTTCCACCGGAGTCCCAGTCCACGCTACAGTTCTCAATTGGATTGTTGACCGAGATTTTCTCGTCGGTTGTCCACGACACCACCTTCGAATCCTGCTGCCAGTGAAGCCGAGTGCATCTCCCCTTGGTTCCAACAGCTTTGGTCATCTGTCGCGTGTTTCATCAGCCTTCTTCAAGCGGCCAGCAAATCCAGTGTCTTCGTCCGCTTCCTCCCACGCCCGAGCGTCGCCAGCTCCATTGAAGACCAGGCCCACGAAATCTGCAAGCCCACCTTCGTTTATGTTCAAGCCCAGGAAATTGTCAATTCCAGCAGCCCAGTTCAGCCCATAATCCAGTGAAGTCCAGCACGTTCCTTTGAAGCCCAGAAATTCTACGGGCTTGCAAAGTTTCTTGGCCCGGCGCGAAGGTGCATCGATGTCGCCGAAATTTTGGAATTCGGCTGCCGTCGCGTCACCGTGTGGTGATCCGGTCTTCGCGTTTATCAAGTGAGTTTTACTCACTAATGCCTCCTTAGTGTGCTAATTACACTTAAAGGTTGATTAGTTTTAATTAAATGTAATTAGGTCGTTAGATTAGAATTGATTAGTGATTATTAGTTAATTGCTTTGCATATTAGTTGTGTGGTTAGTGTAATTAGATAGAGAATTGCTTGTAGTATTTATTTGATGCTTCTTGGGATTTTTCCGTCCCTTATCGGGTGTTAATTAAGCAAATCGGGCCTAGGTGGAATTTTTAGGAATTAAATATTAATTTTGGAAATTAATTATTTAATGATTTATTTCTCGGAAATTCAACTAGGATGGCTAGTGACCGGGATTTTATGCTGATGATGGTGGTGCAGTCCGTTTATTTAATTGAGTTTTATATTGTGCTAAATTGGATTTATTGTATTTATTTATTTAATATTCGAAATTAATTATTTAATTATTTATTTTCCGAAAATTCAACTGGGATGGCCAGTGACCGGAATTTCGTGCTGATTGTCGTGGCGCAGTCCGTTTATTTAATCGAGCCATATTTCATGCTGAATTGAATTATTTGTGAAAGAAGGAATTATTCTTTAATTGAATAATCTTTGGTTATTAATTGAAAAAGAACTGCGCTTCAGTTGATAATGCCAAAAGGATCTGAGTGGGCTACAGAAAATGGTGGAATTTATAAAAAGGAAATTATTATGTTTTGGCTAGGGCCAATCGAGTACCCACTCATGGCATTTTATCGAGAATGATAAAGCTGGTTATTTGATTATTTGCTTGGAATGATATGATCTACCGGCTTGATGACTCTACGGAGCATCTGGAGACAGGACGGTATGATGAATTGTGTGTATACTGGCTCGATGACTCTACGGAGCATCTGGAGACAGGAAAATATGATGAATTGTGTGTATACCGGCTCGATTACTCTACGGAGCATCTGGAGACAGGACGGTATGATGAATTGTGTGTATACCGGCTCGATGACTCTACGGAGCATCTGGAGACAGGATGGTATGATAAATTGTGTGTATACCGGCTCGATGACTCCACGGAGCATCTTGAGACAGGACGGTATGATCTACTGGCTCGGTGATTCTACAGATTATCTTGAAATAGTACGGTATGATATACCGGCTCAATAATCCTATAGATCATCTTGAGACAGTACGGTATGATAAAAGGTCGAGTGGGACCATAAAGCCACTAGATCTTGAAAGGGTCGGGTGGGACCGTAAAGCCACTAAATCTTGAAAGGGTCGGGTGGGACCGTAAAGCCACTAAATCTTGGAAAGATCGGGTGGGACCTTAAAGCCACTAGATATTGATAAGGTCGGGTGGGACCGGAAAGCCACTAAATCTAAGGAATTGCTTGGTGTTGGATGAATAACCTAGAAATGGTCCGACTGACTTGTAATC
The DNA here is from genome assembly GCA_017140615.1 of Eucalyptus cladocalyx. Lineage (NCBI taxonomy): Eukaryota > Viridiplantae > Streptophyta > Magnoliopsida > Myrtales > Myrtaceae > Eucalyptus > Eucalyptus cladocalyx. The sequence goes on from CM029523.1 coordinate 31,581,430, forward strand.
GACTAGGTCGATTGATCGATGATTCGATCTGAGAGTGACTTGATGTGATTCATTGCCTTGGTTTGATGTTGTGAATTGAATGATTGAATAGAGATGACCGTGAGTGGTCTTGTTGGCGTGTAATCGATTAAGTCGATTAGATCGATTCTTCGATCTGTGATGTTATTGCTTGGGTGCCTATTTGATTTGTGCTAATATGCAGGTGGAATCTGAGGCCAAGGTAAGTCCTCTAACTCATGTTGTGCATAGGCAACCCTAAGGTGTATTAGTTTACTAATCGGGTCTTAGGGGGTAGAACTTGCTGAGACGTTGTCTCAGTGGTTATTGAATAACCATTTCAGGACCTGGATAAGGAGCCTAAGGAGCATGAATCTGATGAGGAGATCCCTGTTGAGGAACCTGAAGAGGATTACGTGGAGGAGGACCCCGAGGATGATCCAGAGTAGGATCCTGATGACGATTGTTATAGAATCAATTTGAGTAGAAACCAATCGTTTTAGTATGGCTTGTATATGATTGCAATGGTGTGGTTTTCAGGTTCCATTTCCTAGTCCTACTTGTATATCCCATTGCTTTATTGTCTGGGGATTTTATAACCGCTTCCGCATGTGCATATATAAATGAAAGGGTCGACGATACATAGTCCTGGGATATCGCAATTTAAAATCGACCAAAAGTAAGGGATGTGCGCGTGCCCGAGGATCGGGGCGTGACACACACACACACACACACAAACACACAATTTACATATTTTGTAACCTCAATAAAAACAGAATTCATGTATGATTTATTATCATAAGACCTACTGAACTAAACATAAATAGGTCAAGATAGGTCAGGTCGCTAATCAAATTGGGACGATTTTTTAGTTAGACAGATTACATGAGTCAATTCGTGTTACGTGGTTTGAACTTTGAATGCAAACAACGTTCATTTGTTAATTGTGTTAATTGTTTAGTAGGTAGACAACTTTGATATAACTTGATCACCTGTCAGGGTCACCCATACTGATAAAGATAAATTAAATTCAACTGATGTTATGATTTCTAGACAATAATATATTGTTGCAAATTATTTTTCTTTCATCAAATAAGTACCCCATTTAACTGCAAGGACACAAAGATTGCATACATAGTATTGTAATAGGATTCTAATTTATAGATTTTAGTGTAACATGATCACAACATCCACTAAACCTGATGCAGCCAACAAAATCATGCAAGATGTTATTTGTCCAAATATTGACGTTTCTACCAAGTTTTTGCTGAAAATGGATTTTGCAACTGAAAGAAGAGTTCTACAGGGATCGGATTTTTCTTAAAAGTTTGATTATTAAAATTATCAACTAGGGTTTGAGTATTATTTGGATATTACTGAGTTTCCTTTTTCTTTGAATTTGAGTTGTACAATATTGCATCTATTCCAATTATGTTTCTTGTCTAGAGGTTTCATATTTCTACTAGGAGTAGAACATTTAGGAAGTTTGTAGATATAGTTGTGATTTTACTTTTTAATAGACTTGATAAATTATTGAAGTTTACAAGTGTTTGCTTTGGGATTGTGTGGTGCAAGTTTTCTCTTAGGTGTGATGCTTAGGAAGTTTTTGATGTGATGCCTAAAGAGTTATCTTAATTCTGGGACTTGTCGTCCTACATCAAAGCCATTAAATGTTTTTGACACAACATTGTGGTAATTTATGAATCAAAGATTGACTTATATCTAATTGTTGAAATTAGTGGTGAATTGTTTGATTCACATGTGTTATAAATAGATTTATACACTTTAGGACTTGAATCTGGTTGATGTGCTCAATTGCATTCTCATGGGGAACAAAAAATTGTCATCTTGTTGCAGATGTTGTCATTGATGATCTAAAATATCTCAAATGTCAATGACGAATTACAGTAGGATTTATTGGTGTTGAGCTCATTGAGAGGATCTACGGTCTAGGTGGATGGTGTCATATAGAAGTAGTCATCATAGGTGAATGGTGCCATATAGAAGTAGTCATCCATGACACGCTCATTTTCATCAGATTAATAGTTTCTTTCTATTATTTAAAGTGACATATGTCCAGTCCAGTCATATTAGGAAGGTAATATTTCGGGTGACTCCTAATTGATAGAATTTTTATGTGCCTCAATTATGCTTGGGTGCAAAAGTTCATAGATGACCGGTTATGTCATTGAGCTAGCTGTTTGCGTTTTGCTCTGAAGAGCTTGTTTTTACATATGAATGTTATCTTACCAATCCTGATGTCTTCATGGAACCACGGATATGCATTATGCTCATTTTTATATGCTAGTGCTTGCGGCTGTTATACATACCGTGGTATATTTATTTCTAACTCGGTATAATTATTAAGCAGAATGGAAACTATTAAGAAGCTTGAAGTCCCATGCGGTAGCTGTGGTGTGTCTCAGTTGGGAGGAGGATGCCCATGTGAATAGAGTATGCATCTTTCAACTTAAAAAAGTTCATCTAACTTCTCAAACTTGATTCTTAACCGACAATATTTTACTGTCCATACCTTTCATGTTCTATCTAATGCTTTGTTTGCAGTTTGGTTATTTTAGTCTGGTTTACTAAGATATTTCTTTTTCAAACTTAGAATTATTTAACAGCTTCAATATGGGTTTATGGAAGGTTTTTTGAAAACTTATGTTTGTTGCAGCTGTGAGCTATTGATTTGCTGATTGTTGACACCTTTACTTTAATCTCTTGTTATATTTATCTTCTTCTTCCTTTTTTTTTGTCCCGATTGGAAAGATAATTATCAATTTTTTAATAGGACACTTCTGGCAACTCTCTGGCATTTGAAGATCGCACTACTCGTTTCTTCCCTCCAGCTCCAAGAGTTCCTCACATGCCTGAACTAGTACCTAGAGAAACTAGTTTAATTGATGATGGTCAAGATTCATTCGTAGAGCTCTCAAATTCTTCAAAGCAATGTTTCAATATCCTTTGTAGTGGAGATAAAGATGGGGTTTTGTCTTCAGTATATTTGGTGTCTTTCCAATCGGAAATGTTGTAAGCCTACCGTCTGTTCAGATCAAATATTTTGTTGTATAGTCTATTAGATTCAGTCAATGACTACTTCTTTCCTTTCCTGCTTCCATAGAGTAGTCTTGGGATAAGTACACTAATGGTGCCATAAGTTGTGTATGGCACTCACTTTGGTACAAAAAAGTTTCCGTTGGATCACTTAAGTGCCAAATCGGAGGAAAAATGATCACTTTGGTGCCACCGACAAAAGATTCCGGCTAAAATAATTACGTGGCTTTCTTAAAAAAAAAAAAAAAAAATCGACAAGGCCTTCAAACAACGTTGTTTTTGGTCCTCCTTAAGAAAACGACATCGTTTTGCCATCCTACATGGATGGACCATTCGGTTTAATCTCTACTCGAAGTTATCAAAAGTGGTCTGGACCATTCGAGGCCGTAGCGGCCCGTTGGGTCATCTCTTACGTTATTTTTCGTATGATGAACGAGCCCAAAGAAGAAGTTTAGCCCGACTTATGGCCCAATCCGGCCCGGCTCGGCCCGTATCCTCTCTCTCTCTCCTCTTCCTCGTTGTCTCTCTCCCGCCTATTCTTCCTCCCCCGCAATCTTCTCTGCAAAATTCTCAGGCTCCAACGCACTTCGTTACTCTCTCGATCTTCTCTTCCAACAGGCTTTCTTCTAGGGTTTTCGGGCTCTGCCCTCCGCCATTGGCTCTCCCTCTCAGTTCGCATTTGCCATCGGACGCTTTGGCTGCTCCCGGATCTTTTTCGGCTATGGAGACCGATGAAGGGTCGCGGCACGTGCTTCCCTTTTAGCTTCAGTTCGACAAACCTCTGGCTTCTCAGGTTCGGCTCCTGTCCGCCTTCTTTCGCGACCTAATAATGGGCGGGTCGATTAGATTGTTTTCCCATTCGGTTTTGTGAGGTTTTGGCTCGATTTCTTCCGATTGGCAAGTGAAGATGGCGGGAGTGGAATTCGGAGAAGGATTTGCTGGAGATGGTCATGGAGGACTCGAAGGTGGTGCTTCATCGCTTCAATTGGCAGAGGCTGTGGACGATCCCTCCTGGTAATTGCTTCGACTCAAGAAAGTTCTCCTTTTTTTTTTTCTTTTTTTTTTCTTTTTTTAAATTCAGTGTGTTACTTTCTTCAACAGTGGCTTGGTGTGCACCCTTTGAGTCAATGGCCTTATTCCCCCTTTGCTTTTCCTTAAATGTGCTACGATCCTTTTCCTCAAATAAACCACTTCAATTGCCTACCCCGTTCAAATTGCGTTTGATGGAGAGTTGGTGAATATAGGGGTAAGGTGCTAGAAAGTCTAAATGAGAACGTGACGTTGAACTAAGGAGTTGGTGTTTTACACAAAAATGAAGAGTGAATGATGGTAATGGGAGTGAAATTTTGGATATGACATAGTTGCAAGTAAAGAATCCTGAGTTGATATTACTTGAATGAAGGGATTTTTATTTACAGGTGCGATAGATTCCTATAAACTTCTAGACAAGACTGGTGCCTTAGTAGATTTCCAAAACATAACTAACAATCATCTAGACCAACCGGAAGTGTACCGTACTCCTGTATTGCCATCTTGCTGCCCTTTTTTCGTACACCAGTCAAAGTGTTCTCGAAGATAAAGAACTTGAATTTGAGGGGATGTCATTTATGTTAGATAGACTAGCTATGTCAGATGCAGAAATGCTAGATGCTCACATGGAGTTGGCAGGTTTAACCCCTGCAATACCATCTCAACGTCGTCATGCATCTATATAGTTTTCCTTCAATTTCTGTTTGTGACTCTCACGGTGTAATATTACTTCCAGCTACTCTTCTTGTACTAGTTGAGCGTTCCTTGCAAGGAGAGATTTGATATAGGCCGGAAAGTTTCTCACATTTTGTGCATGTATCCCTCATAATTGCAAGAGTCAATCTTTGTATCAATGAATAATATTAAACTTTTTTTACCTGCTAATAGCACTATTTGAGCCTAGGAGAAGTTAAGACTTATTTATACTACCAATTCCACTCCTTGGACTCGATGTAGTAAGTGAAACTCTGCTTTCCTATGGTATTATTACTATCAACAAGCTAACATTGAGAATGAAAACTCAGTTATCAGAAGAAAATGAGCAAATAAAATGACTGGCGGGTGCTCGGAAGATAGTGAATTGAGCCAACGTTGATCTCATCTGTGATGCTTTGCCTAGGTTATGAAAGCCTCTGTTCATAACAATTTGTTCACGTGCTTAGATGTGGGAATTCATTAGTTTATGTTTTTTTTACCAACTATTTTTCCATTTAGATCGCCACTTTTTTAAGCTAAGCACCATTTTTTGGTAGAGTAATGCTGAAGATGTTAAGTCCAAGTAAATGAAAATGGTTTACTAAGTCACATGCGAAATATTTTTGTGTTAGATGTCTGTGATATACTTGCCTAAATACTTGGATTTTGCCACTTCAAACGAGTTCTGTAAGCTAGTCTTTGTATCCATAGTATTGTTCTGTTTTGAAAACGTGTTGGTCTCTCTTTGGATCCAAAGTTTCCTTTTCTCTTCAACTTTTTAGATCTTGACTTTAGGCTGTAGAGGCACCCTTCTGTCACAATAAAGACATGCTATGTGGATGATGGTTATGCCGATTAGCACAAAATCATATGTGAGATCTTAGTTGGAAACTACACAATTAGATACAATGTAAGTTTCTTTTAACACATCAGAAGTTCAACTATAGGGCACCAAGGGAGTGCAAATGCATATAAGAAAAGAGCCCAAAAATTAAAGCCATGTACAGAAGAACAACTCCCAAAACCAAAAGCGAGCTCAAATACAAGATAAATTATTGACTATATTGACCAAGGCATTTATATCCATATGCAGTCTCCACTGTACCAAAAGTATACGACTTTAAGCTCTCTTGTTTAGCTCTTTCCAAATAAGCCTAAAAACAGAGAGACAAATTGAGTTAATCCTTCTTTTCTTGCTCCAAAAAACCTCCAATAACCCAAAGATAATTCGGTGCAAGCATAGGAAACTGTCCAAATCATTCTTGTCCATGAACGGTGAAGGAGGAGATGCCGCACAGATTCTGCCTCCTCCTTGTGGAGGAAACGCCTGTTAACAATATTTTGCCCCTTTGTTGTAGGTTATCTGAAGGAAGGATTCATTCCCAAGTTGCTTCCCAAGCAAAAAGAGAAACTCTAATCCAAACCCTCACTTTCCAGATCACTTCCCATGGAAAATCCGTTCTGCCACTAACAACCTCCGTATTGTGAGCAGCTTGTAGCGAGACTTTACTGGAAAGATTGCATCTAGGGCAGAACCAGCCATGGCAAAGACTCGAGATTTCGATTGGCGTCTTCCACTGCTCTCGACGTTAATGACCATCTTCTCCAGCAGGAGTGCGTCTCCTGGTAAAAGCAACATTGGCAGGGCAAGCTTGCATCGGTCATAGTTGAAAGAACGAGCTACAAACCTGGCAGTCTATATGCTCTTCAGGTGCCGAGCCAAGCACGAGTGAAGGTCTGCAGCAGGAAGAATTCTTGTGCCTCGCAATATGAAGAATGGCCAGATCAAACATGGCATGTACATTTAATGGTAACAAGACTTAGTGATTTGTCTAGAAAGTGGATGAGGATAAGCATAGACACGAATAACATTCGGATTCTATATGTTCAAGTTCGATATGCAATCATCACAAATTGGGGAAAAAATGGCGCACAGAAAGGGGGTGGGTTTTAGGCGGTGATGGCAAACAATGAGGTCAGAGTATTTCTATCCGGCTGAGTGTTTGGAGCTTGGGTGGTGATGGCAAATGGCTTGGTCGAGTTCGGGCTTGGCCCATCGTCTCAACATTTAGCATTTGTGAATGTTCGCTCTCGTGACATGCTGATTTGAATAATTCATTAGCATTTTTTTTAATTCAAAAGTAAATCAGGATTAATTATCACATTGCTTTTTTCCAAATTACAATTTCGAGAACTAATCCACGATCACGTTCGCATCAATGTGATGTCCCATGAGTCCTCCAAAGCTTCCGTACCAGCAGCGAAATCTCCTCTCGTCGGGCCACTTCGTTTTGTTGTGGTGTGCAACGAGATTATTTGTACAATTGAATGTATGGACCCCAATCAAACGATATTGTTTCTTAGACAAACTTGAACATCATGCCATACATGACAATATTCGTAAATTAACTTGAATTAAGGCTCCATTTGTTTCACAAAAAAAAAATGAATGATTTGAAAAATATCATTTTAAAAATTATTGCTCATATTGCTTAAAAGAATCCATTAATAAAATATGTTTCATACTTGACAATAATTTATATTCAAATATTTGCATACTCAACAAGAATTTCTTGCATTCATTCATTTTTGTTACCATATGAGTGATTTTTTTTGAAAAATAATTTTCCAAATTGTTCGCTTTTCCGTGAAGGATTTTAGCTAGCAATTCAATATGGATCACAATTCTAGAATCAATCTTGGCTTCATCATTTTAATAAATAAATCGAGACCAATAGGCATTTATCACACTTGCCAGTAGATAAAAGCACAATGATTTGATCCGTCATGCACCTCGTATGATCTCAACACACAAGCATACATGGGCGCTTAACTTATAGATTTTCCTCATTTCTTTTTAATTAGCGACAACACACGTTAGTGTGTAAAAAGCGCATCTTGTCTACAGTAGTAGAACCCACTTGATCAAAATTCTTTGTTTGCAACCAAAAAAAAGAAAAAAAAAAGCTTGTAAAAATCAATAGGATTTCGTAAAAGAAAATTTATGACTTTTTTCAATCCGCTGCTTTTCTCTTTCATTTTGTCGTCTTCGCTTTTTTTTTTTTTTTTTTTTTTTTGTTATTGTGCTGTTCTGTCTGGAGTTTTTTTTTTTTTTTTTGGTTCTTTTGTTCATTTTGAGAATTCTTGCTAATTTATTTCTGGATAATTTTTAGAGCAATTATCAAAAGTTCATGTCGGGCATAAGCAATGCAAAAAATGAATGAACATAAGGTATCTGAATATGTATTCATAGCATATGGTTTAGTCTCATCAATCTTCATTTGCTTAGCAAAAAGGAGACAAGGTAAAAGGAAACTCCTTGATTCCTACCATTCTCGTAACGAATTTCGAAGAACGAATTATTATGTACTCTTTGAAGATTATCAACCACCAATCCGATCAATCTTTGCTGTACCAAGTGTTTTGAACTTTCTTTCATTGGAATAACAAATATTATAACAAAGTCTATTGCTTTTCGAAAATAATCGATAAACGATCATGTGCATTCTAAAGAATTCTCAACCCAGTTGATAAAAAAAATGGAAGAAGTACAAAATAAAAACAGAATAAAATGGAGAAATGAAACGAAATGGAAAGAGGAATACAACCGAACAAGGGTCAACCCATTAATTCAGAAGATTCATATTCCACTGTGGAACATGTCCTTAAAAGAAGTAAGAGAGGAAAAAGGGGAAAAAAATAGCAAGTACACTTGGGATTCAATAAATATTTCAATTTTAAGGAAAAAAAAAAAAAAAAAAAAGGAGAAGAAGACCCGCTCCTTCCCCTCGCCTCCGACTATCAGACCGAGTGTGCCAGCTCTATTCCAGTAAAGCTGGTGGCTGCGGTTCTTGGGCTACTTGATGTAGACCGACGAAGGAGGGTGTCGGTGCGTGCTTCCGTTTCAGCTTCAAGTTCCGACGAACTGATTTGTTTTCTCAGGTTCAGCTTCCGTTCGGGCGTTCTTTCTATGACATAATGGGTAGGTCTAATCGATTGTTTTCCTATTTGGATTTGTGAGGTTTTGGCTCGATTTCTTCTTATCGGAAGGTGAGGATGGCATGTGGAATCCAAAGAAGGGTTTGCTAGGGATGGTTGCGGAGGACTCGAAGGTTTTTAAGATGTCTATCCTAGGTTTTGGCTCGATTTCTCTCACTCGAGCTGATGTAATTTAAGATGTGATAAAAGCAATTGTCTGTTATTTTTAAGCTCATGAGATGCCTACTTGACTGGAGAGAAGCAGGACCTCTTGAGTTGACTTGGTTGACCTGAAGAAGAGGAAGACGAAGCTCTCTTCTGCAATTTTATTTTCTTCTGAACCAAGTGTCTAAATATGCGAGTGTTTGGTGGCAGAAATAATGTAGTAGAGAGAAGAATGACACCTTTTTGCAGTGTTTGTTATCACGAAATGTTCGTAGAAATGCAACTTCATGTACATTTCCAGGAGACATTAAAGGGTTTAAATTCCTTCTTCTTTTTTCACATTTTTTCGGCCTCTTGCCTATCAAATAATTAAGCTATTTTCACCTTCAATGCTGGTTTGGTAAATCTTTTCAACCCAATCTCATATCAACACACTATGTACTCAAATGATATCACTTACCGTCCATGTGTTGATGGATTATTCAAGTAGTGTGTATAGTAAAGTTATCATCTATGTGTTGATAGATTATTGGAGCAATTTATACAGTGATTTTGACATGTCAGTAACTCTAAAGGTAATAGTAAGTGTACTCAAATGGCAATCGTAATTTCCCAGCAACTTGAACAAGTTGATAAGTTGTGCAATGAATGTTATTAAATTATTAAAATAATTGGCAATTTCGATACAATCAAGTAAACATTCATACTGATTAAAATAAAAGTTGGTAATATCCTCTAAGAGTTAATAAGTGCAACTTAGTAATTTTAACAAATAAATGTTGGCAAGTTATTGAAACAGGATAGTGGACTATTTCAAACAATCAAATAATATTGATATAATGACTCAAATAAGAGTTGACAATTTCTTACGAGGGTTAGTAAATTTAATATGCCAAAAACCACTGTAAATAAATGATAGTAAAAAATTATTCAAACCCATGAAAATTTTGAAAAAAGAAATCAAGTAAATAGTTGGTAATTTAGAACTTAGTAAAGCTAAAATAAGTTAGTGACTTACCCCTGAAAAGTTGCTAATTTACCCAAATCAAGAGTAGTATTATTCTATAAAGTTAGTAACTTTAACAAATTAATGTGGCTAACTCAATGGCGTAATCAATAATATTGAAACAATCCAATAAATGCCGGTAATTGGACTGAAATAGGAGCCTGTAATTTTCTATTAAAGTTAGTGATGGGTTCGTACGCCCTGCAAACCCAACTCAATCGCACCTCTGCACGTTATTAAAAAAAGAAAAAAGAGAAAAGACAGGAACGAAGGCAAAAGTAGATAAAGTGGGGCCCAATCTCCATTGCAATTAGCAATTACTAATTTAGCAAAAGAGAGGGTTGGATGACGGGGAACGGAGGAAAAGACCGGCCCTCAGCAACGCCACCTCGTCCCCGTGTGGGGCCTCACCCCACTGGACACGTCGACATCATTTTAGCCTTTTCTCGCCTTTTCACCCCCTCATCTCATCTTCGAGGCCTAGCTCCCTATTCCCAGAACTCCCACCTTCAATGACTTTTCATGGTGCATCTTCATGCTATCTAAAGCTTCACCGAACCAGGAGGAAACATTCAAAATCTCACGCTCAAAAGTACTCCTAGTCCTATACCACTGTTACTCATTCCCGCTCTTCGCCGAACCACCATCTCCTACCATCGGCTAACCATTGCGCTAGCCATTGCATCCACAAAAAGTAAGGAACAAAAGTGGAGATAGAATCGGATAAACCAACCAGAATACTCGAGCCTAAAAATGAACCCTTGGACCGTCGGTTTTTCAGAGGCTCCTCATCGATGACCGTCGTTGAACGCAGCAGGAAGGCCTAGTTTATCAGTGGTGTAGCTAGGCTGCGACGGGTACTCGCAACCGGCGAGTGGAACCTTTATGACTTATCTACGAACAGAACAACGACCAGCAAGAGAGTCTTCGGATGAGATCTGGGCTCTTCAATTTTCACGATGGGAAGGCAGGGAGCAATAGTGGAGCAGGAAAGGGCGGCTCTGGAGCAGCGAGGGCAAGCGGCTTGGCAACTAATGGCGTCGAGAGGAGTGATGGCGTGGGTTTCAATTGTTGGAATGGGCAGTGGCAACTACTTCTCCAACTCCTCAAGAGAATGAAGTCCAAGAACAATGGATATAGCTTGTGGGGACGAGGATGAGGTCAGATGACGATGGGGCGACAATGAAGGTGTATACACAGCGCTCATGGAGAGTCAATCCTCCTATTTTTCTCTTTTCTCCTTTTTTTTTTTTTCTTGTGGCGCCTCCCTCTTGAACATAAAAAGAAGCCAAAAGAAGAAGAAAAAAAAGGACCCCTTCCAAGATGAGAAAAGAACAGATTTTATTCTCCAACAGAGTTTTGTGTAATTGCGCCATGTGACGCGATCTTGAAAGGTGTGAGCTCAAATTCCATGATAACAAATATGGTGTTCTAACTGGTTAATCGATTATTGAAATTGATATTTCTTTGATTGGATTGAAGGTACTTAAATTTCACTATTTCTAAATCAAATGTCTAAAAAAATTAAAGACTATTGAAATAATAATTTTTTTCAGTCAAAGGTAGATTCTTTGATTTGACCAAAAAAAAAAGGATTTTAAGCCATTTCTATGAAAACTTGAAATCTAAACGCCTATTCCTACATGCTTACGTTGAATTAACACCTATATGCAATTAAAGTACTACTAATACAAATCTAATTTTTTTTCAAGTTAAGAAATGAGTGTGGCCATGATAAGGATCTTGAATCTTGAATTTTTCTAACTTTAACCATCAAGATTATTTGGATGTCAATAGTAATATATATAAAATAAATCTAATAATTGTTGGTATTTTCTTAAAAATTTTGGTAACTTACCAAAATACTACCAACTGAATAAGTTATCGGTCAAAATTTAGTTGTCAATTGGTTTTGATATTTACCAATGCTATTCATACTTTACCGGCACTAAACAATGTTCGGAATTTTGCCCAATAGAATCTTCCTTTATGGTATGAACCTCTTTTCATGGTATCTTATGAAGCCAAGCAAATGCAATTCTCAGCTTGATTTGATTTGTTTTCCACTTTCAAAATGTTATGAATACCTCTAATTTTTTCAATACTAAGGACAAATCAACCTATTCTACCCAAATTAAAAAATTCAATATTCATAAAGATTGAATTTCCAAGTTTTGCGTTGGAGAACATATTTGATTAGCATTTTTTTGTTTTGCGTAACAGACGAAATGTTGAATATTGACTCTACAAGTTATTCGGGCATTTGAAGGGATTGGCTAAGAGCTCGGCCAATACCCAATGACTATCATGTGGTTAGCAGGTAGCACAGCCAATCTCCCAATCCTCTCCACATAACTCCACCAAAGACCCACAATACCTCCTAACACGTCTCTAACTTATTTTAATTTTTGGGCTTCGACATAAATTCGATTTGGCTAGAACTCAAGCCATAAGCTCAATAACCTTAATTAGTAGAATCATGGAGCCACCATCTAAATGGAGACACACAATGTGGATGCCAATAACCAAAGTTTTCTTTGGTTGCATTCTTGTTAGCCAATTTGAAAATAAGAGAACATGTCCATCCTAGAGTGGCGAACTTCATGAATTGCTTGGGTTATCATTCCTTGCATTCAAGCCAATGTAATTCAAGACGTTGAAGCATTCATCTACTATTTTTCGAGCTCATGAAATATCATACTTTGATCATGAATGTAATTTAAGCTAAAGAATTATCTCATAAAAGTTAGTTATGGTTAATTTTTATTTTATCTGTTTTTCTTGGATAGATATTTGTAAAGTTTCAATAGTTATTTATGTCTATTACTCCGTAAGTGGAGCCCTCGAGCGTGATATCACAAATCAAGCGAAATCAAGCAAACATTTTCTTTCACGGGCTCAAGCTCGCTTATGTACGCCTACTCGATCTTGTTCATACTCGATTATTATATGAATGATGATTTTTTCAGATGTCGGACAAGCTTGGATTAAAAAAATTAAGGTTCGGTACTCGGCAATTCAAGACGTGCGAGGCCCATCATCATGGGCTCATAGATGTATTAAAAGGCGCGGGAAAGTGGTTGCCTCTCCATCGAGCGACACGTGTCTCTATACGGGAAGCCAGAAACTTAAGTCCGAGTGAAATGAACCCTCAAATCGGAGGAGGCTCTCCTTCCGGTTCCTCCGTTCGATCGTCGATCCCCACATTGTCCGCGCGCCTCCTTTTTGTCCCTAGGCGAGCGGTGGCGATCCGTCTGGTGACCACCGCCCTCGTCGGACCTCGCACGCATTTCTCCGTTTTTGTCGAAGCGGCTGCCGCCCGACCGCTTCTCCTTCCCCGGCGGAACGTCCGTGGACGGCGTCTTGATCCTCTAGGCGTCGCCCAAGGTGAGGAAGTTCCACATCGACGTCGATTTTCTCGACCGTTGCGCGCCCGAGCTCAGTCCGTGGCTTCGCTTTGCTGTCGACCGCCGTGTCGAGGACCTCTCAGTCGATGCGACTAAGAGGTTGTGCGAGATGGCTGGCCATTTCGCAGTACCGCGGCTCCTTTTATGGATGCTCTTCGTTGGTGAACCTGCACTCGGGGCTCTGTTGCTTCTCGTTGAGTAGAAGTATCGCTTGGATTAATCTTAGGTCCCTGTCCGTCTGTGACTCGGAGGTGATGCATGAGATGTCGAATGGCAGCCCTGTTCTCGAGGACCTTAGTTTGGAAGGATGCTACGGTTTAAAGCGAACCATCAAGGTTTGTTCGAGAACTTTGAGGGAAATTGCGGTCAATGGCTGCTTTCGGGATGCACTTGATGAGGGTTTCCCCTTGGAGATTTCAAGTCCTCTGTTGCTGTTTGAGAGGATTTTCTGGTGTGATGAGGCAGCTGGTAACGGAAGTCTCGATCCTTGATTGAAGCAGAGTCGTACTTTTTTTATGAGAGGCGAGGATTTTGGAAGGCCATCTGATTGTTTTGTTCAAAATCGGTTCGAGTCTTACGGAGGGTATTGCAACCTGGTTGAGGGACTGCTTCAGAAGCTGCAGAACGCGACTAAGCTTTTGATTGGTAGTTGGTGCCTTCAGGTGAGCAGATTGTTTTTGATTTCAAATTTAACTCGTTTGGTTCATACTTATGGATAATTCATTGTTCCCTCTTCCTCGAGTTAAGGAAATTCATTCCAAACTTCAGCACAAGGAATCTGGTTTGCATCGTTTGCTACTCTGCCTGATGACCACTGGTGCAAATACACATCGTGCCTTTAGAATAACTACTGAAAAACCAAAGAAAAGGCAGCTGGTTTAGGGTCATTCTTTTTCCTGCTCAGTAGTGCATAACCATCATTCCAAAGATCATAGTAAATTGTCAATGAAAAGTTGTTGTGTCCTGTTTTTTAAAAGACTGAAAAAGCAGTTGTTGACTAGAATTAGTATATAAGTTCTACTATTTCAAACTCAAAAGCTTTAGCATCACTCAATTTGTCATATAGGTGGGAACCAAAAGTGTTCTCAAAGCATACACTTGCTGGGTTTTTTAAACAGTATTTTGAAGGAAGAGTAAATTATCTTATTCTTTTGCCTTTCAATTTTTGAATGTGCTTAGGTTTTATCACTTGCGGCAGAGGTACAAGGTGTGCCATTTTCTTTGCCCAATTGCAAGTTCTGACTCTGCATGCACGTTGGCCTTATTCCCCATTTGCTTTTCGTTAAATGTGCTACGGTCCTTTTCCCCAAATAAATCACTTCAATTGCCAATCCAGTTCAAATTGCATTTGATGGAGAGTTGGTGAATATAGAGGTTAAGTGCTTGGAATTCTAAATGAGAACATGACATCAAACTAAGGAGTTGGTGTTTTACACACAAATGAAGAGTGAATGGTGGTAATGGGAGGGAAAATTCGGAGATGACATAGTTGCAAATAAAGAATCCCAAGCTGACACTAGTTGAATGAAGGGATTTTAATTTACAAGCGCGATAGATGTCTATCAACTTCTAGACAAGATTGGTGCCTTTGGAGATTTCCATAACATAACTGACAATCATCTAGACCAACTGGAAGTGTACCCTACTCCTGTATTGCCATCTTTTTGCCCTTTCCAGTACACCAGTCAAAGTGTTCATGAAGATAAAGAACTTGAATTGGAGGGGATGTCATTTATGCTAGATAGACTAGTTATGTCCAATGTAGAAATGCTTGATGCCCACTTGGAGTTGGCAGGTTTAACCCCTGCAAAATACAATCTCAATGCCGTCGGGCATCTATATAGTTTTCCTTTAATTTCTGTTAGTGACTCTCACAATGTAATTTTACTTTTGGCTCCGCTCTTCCTCTTCTTGTACTGATTGAGCGTAATATTACTTCTGGCTCCTCTTCTTCCTCTTCTTGTACAGATTGAGCATTCCCTACAAGGATTTCTCACATTCTGTATTGTTAAAATGTAGAGTCTAGTCTGGAAAGTTTCACACATTTTGTATTACTTGAAGTTAATTTATCTTCTTCCGATTACAAAGGGGCATCTTGTCACATCATTTTGATTAATCAAGTTTGTTGTTGGGAATTTAACTTACTTGTGAATAGGATATATCTCAAGCTATGCTGCATACATGTATACATGGTGGGAGGAGTTGGAGAAAGCAAAAAGACTAGGAGGGTAGGCGGAGCTGCATCCAAGTATGTTAAGTTCTTGTACGACTTTGTCTTTTGGTAATTCAAATTCGTAAGAGCTTGGGATCAGATGCCTAGCCTTGGTAGTTCTTGTAATCTATTCTCACTGGGAACATTAGAGAGGAGTTATATTTTCTCCAGAAACATCTGAATGCTGCATGCATCATGTTGCCTTCTTGATATGAAAAACATGTTGTTGAGTGCTTCTTGAACCAATCCTTGAGTGGTTTCTGTTGAGATAAGTTGTAGATACTTGTACACTTGTGATCCTTGCTTGACGTATGCTTTCATGGTTACACTCCACCTCGAGGTTCCAAAGCTGAACAATAAGATTCGTTTCTGGATAGAGATAATGGATTGAAGGCTGCCAAAAAGATCTAGATTCCCTAGCTTTAGATGATCTACTAGCCCAAAGAAATCCCATGTCAAGCTACCAATATCCCTGTCAGATATAATGTGTACTGTTATGATGTTTGCCTTACTTCCCAAATATTGATTATCATTTTCTTAGTTTATGTGTGTTCTCTGTCTTTCTCTCTTAGTCTTAATTTTATGGTGAACAAATTATTCATCCTCTTGTTGTTGTTGTTGTGTTGTTTATGAAATCTCTCTCTCCCTCTCTCTCTCTCTGTGTTTTTGTTGTTCTTGTTGTTGTTGTTGTTTTTATGAAATCACTTTTCTTTGCACACTCCATTGTATGTCGTTATACTGGATTATCTAACTATTCTAATGTACTCTAGGTAAATGTATAACATCATTATGCTGGCATCCTGATGGCAAAGTAGTTGTCTTGGGACTAGAAGATGGTAAATCACTTTTCTTTGCACACTCCATTGTATGCAGTTTCACTATTCTGTTGTTGTTGCAAGAATCCCTTATCTTCGGATAGTGTGTTCTTCTCTAATCTCTCTTGGGAAAGATTCTGAATTGCTCAAAAGCCGCATGATGCATTGCAAACAGCAAGCTTGCTCAACAAACATTTAGCTGCTAATAGAGATGGCAATCCATGTTTATGGGTCCTGTCTGCCAATGTCAAATTAACAGTGGACTGCTAGTTAGGTCAATCTGAGCACGAAAGCCTTAACAGATCTTATTAGAACACTCTTTTCGAACATGCCCCCTTTGTTAAATAGGTCTACAAATGACAAGAGATGAATAGCCCATTTAACTAATTAAAGTGAATGGTTCATTCCAATCCAAACATGACCGCACAAAGCATTTATAACTTGTACAATACATGCAATATGCATATCTTCGTCAATGTCATATAATTTTTAAGAAGAATAGCCGTAAACTTACAAAGTCCTCGGTTTAGATGATATCATGATATCTTGTATCTTATATATACCCATTTAACTAATTAGATTGAATCGTTCATTCCTATCCAAAGATGACTGAGACAGCATATAGAAGCAGTCATCCATGGCATTCTCATTTTCATCAAATTATTAGTTTCTTTGTATTATTTAAAGTGACATATGTCCAATTCGGTCATATTAGGAAGGTAATAGTTCGGGTGACTCCTAAATGATAGAATTTGTATGTGCCTTAATTATGCTTGTGGGTGGAAAAGTTTGTAGATTACCAGTTATTCATTAAGCTAGCTGTTTGGTCATGGGTACAATTGCTCAGAACTTGGCTGATGCTGCTGCCATAAAGTTTCTTTGCAATGTCTTACCAATTTACTAATCATTATCCACTTCATGGATTATGTTTTGCTTTGAAGATCTTATTTTTACATATGAATGTTATCTTACCAATCTAGCTGTCTTTATGGAACCGTGGATATGCATCGTGCTGCTTGTTATATGCTAGTGCTTGCAGCAGTTATACGTACTGTGGTATTTTTTTTTCTAACTCGGTATAAATATTAAGCAGAATGGAAAACTGTTAAGAAGCTTAAGTCCCATGCGGCAGCTGGGGTGTGTCTCAATTGGGAGGAGGATGCCCAAGTGAATAGAGTATGCATCTTTCAACTGAAAAAGTTCATCTAACTTCTCGATCTTGATTCTTAACAAACAATATTTTATTGTTCATACCTTTCATGTTCTATCTAATGCTTTGTTTGCAGTTAAGTAGTTATTTTAGTCTGGTCTACTAAAATATTTCTTTTCTCAAACTTAGGATTTTATTCAACAGCTTCAATATGGGTTTGTGGAAGGTTTTTTGAAAACTTATGTTTGGTGTCAACTGTGAGTTGTTGATTTGTTGATTGTTGACTCCTTAACCTTAATCTCTTGTTATATTTACCTTCTTCTTCTTCTTCTTCTTCTTCTTCTTTTTTTTTTTTTTTTTTTTCCAGGCCAATTGGAAAGATAATTATCCATTTTTTAATAGGACACTTTTGGCAACGCTTTGGCATTTGAAGATTGCACTACTTGTTTCTTCCTCCAGCTCCAAGAGCTCCTTGCATGCTTGGACTAGTACCTGGAGAAACTGGTTTAACTGATGATGGTCAAGATTCATTCGTAGTGCTCTCAAATTCTTCAAAGCAATGTTTCAATATCCTTTGCAGTGGAGATGAAGATGGGGTTTTGTGCTTTAGTATATTTGGTGTCTTTCCAATTGGAAATGTTGTAAGCCTCCTGTCTGTTCAGATCATATATTTAGCAGTATAGTCTATCAGATTCAGTCAATGACTACTTCTTTCCTTTCTTGCTTCCATAGAGCAGTCTTTCTTAATAAATGGATCTGATGGCAGAAATCAGTATAGCCCGAAAGTAATGGACTGGTCAATTAAACAACTATACTAGGTGAAGTTATTCTTGTAAAAGTTCTAGATTTCACTTCTACTGGTCACTTCAGAGATGACACCTCCGACTTCGATACAGCACAATTATCTGAAGCTTTTGTTGTTTGCCCCGAGTGCTCCTACCTATACTGCAGTTGAAGCACCTAAAGGAGAATTTGGTGTCTGTCTGGGTTAGCCTGCTGTACAGACTTTCTGCTTTTGTTTTAGACTTTTGAGTTTCTGCTCTTTTTTAGGGAGATTGAGAGAGCCTATACGACCGTCGGTTGGGGAAAGTGTTCTGTGAGTGTGTATGTTTGTGTGTAGATAGTTCTCTCTGTGGGTGTGTAGCTATTAGAAGATTTAGAATTTTAGGTACTCTGAACCTTCCTGCATGTTTGGGTTTAGTACTGTTTCAAAGTGAAAACATGATGAACTTCTCAACAGACATTTGATTAGTCTAGAAACGCGTGCTGGAGAATTGTTCTAATCAGTATCATTAAGGTTCCTATCAGTTGTCTCTTTAGTTTCATGGAGCAAGTCCTTAATAGTTATAATTCCTTGTTGGGACTCTCCCAAATGGACTCCCTTGGGCCCATTGCCTATCATTAGATCTATTAGTGTGGAATATGGTTTCCTATTTGGGAGGTTTTTCAGATCTATGTACGAGTTTCTGAATTGTCAATGATGATTTGATCACAATGTCTTGACTCGGTTGACTACTTAAAGTCGATTTCAAAATCCTATGTCCTTTACCTAGAACAGGTAATTTTCACTTTAAGATGAGATATTTTAGATGGAAAATTGAACATGATTGATAGGAAATAATTTGTTATGAAAATTGATGTAGCTCATTTAGTTCAATGTTGAGCTTCTGGGTTGTCTTTTTTCTTTTTTTTTTTTTTTTAAAAGGATGCCAGTGGCAAGAATACTAAGTTTCTTGCTCCATAAAAGCTCCAATAACCCAAAGATAATTTGGTGCAAGCATAGGAAACTGTCCAAACCATTCTTGTCCACCCACTTCCTCCCTATTGGGCAGTTTGCAGTGAGACTTTACTGGTAAGATTGCATCTAGGGCAGAACCAGCCGTGGCAAAGACTTGAGAGATTTCGATTGGCGTCTTCCATTGGTCTTGACGTTAATGACCATCTTCTCTAGCAGGAGTGCATCTCTTGGTAAAAGCAGCATTGGCATGGTGAGCTTACATTCGTCGCCATCGAAGGAACGAGCTATGAACCAATGATCTCCATGCTCTTCAGATGCCGAGCCAAGCACGTGAAGTTTTGCAGTGGGCAGAATTCCTCTGCATTGCAGATATGAAGAATGGCAGATCAAACATGGCCTGCACATTTATTGGTAACAAGACTTAGTGATCCATCCAAAAGTGTCATGAGGATAAAAATAGACATGAATGACGTTCGCCACTTGACTAGAGAATGATCATGTACATTAAAGTTTGATATGCAATCATCACAAATTGGAAAAAAAAAAAAAAGTGCATGGAAAGGGGTTGGATTTTGGGCGAATGATGGCAAATGACTTAGTGAGAGTATTTCTATCCAGCCAACTGTCTGGAAGTTGGGTGGTGATGGCAAATGGCTTGGCCATATTTTCGGGCTTGGCCTATCGTTTCGACATGTTAAGCATGCGTGAATGTTCGCTTTTGTGAGATGCTGATTTGAATAATTCATTAGCATATTTTTTAAAATTCAAAAGTAAATGAGAATAATCACATTGCTTTTTTCCAAATTACAATTTCAACAACTGAATCCACCACCACATTCACATTGATGCGATGTCCCATGAGTCCTTCTGTTAGGGCACTTTGTTTTGTTGGGGTGTGCGACGAGATTACCATTGAACATGTGGGCCCGAATTAAACAATATTGTTTCTTAGACAAACCTGAACACATCATACCATATATGACATTATTTGTAGATTATGTGAACTGAGGCTCCTTTTGTTCCACGAAAAGATAAATGATTTGAAAAATACATTTCTAAAAATGATCACTTGTATTATTTGAAATAATCGACCAATGAAATATGTCTCAATTATCCAAATGTTTTCGTGCTCGACAAGGATTTCTCGCGTTTGTTCATTTTTGTAACCGTATAAGCAATTATTTTTTGAAAAAATTATTTCAAATCATTCGCTTTTTCCATGAATGATTTTAGTTGGCAATTCAATATAGATCACTATTCTGGAATCGATCTAGGCTTTATTTGTTCAATCGAAAATCTAGAGCTATAGACATGTATCACACTTACCAGTAGATAAAAATGCAGCGATTTGATCCATCGGGAACCTCATATGATCTCAACGCATAAGCGTACATGCGGGCTACATGTAGTCCGAAGATCAAAACACGAATGGGCAGACCACTCGATTGGTGCTTAACTTATAGATTTTCCTCTCTTTTTTTTTTTCTTAATTAGCGACGACGCACGTTAGCGTGCAGGAGCACATCGTTTTTGTCTACAACAGCAGAACCCACTTGATCAAAATTCTTGTTCGCAACAAAAAGAGAAAAGTTTGTAAAAAGCAATAACATTTCGTAAAAGAAATGCCTAAAATTGACGATTTTTTTCAATGAGCTGCTTTTCTCCTTCATTTTTTCATCTTCTTTTTCTTTTCTTTTTTCGCGTTGCTGTGCTGTTCTGCCTGGAACTTTTTTTTGCCCTTTTGTTCGTTTTGAGAATTTTTGCGATTTTATTTCTGGATAATTTGTAGAACAATTATCAAAAGTTCATACCAGGTATAAGCAATGCAAAAAATGAATGAACATGAGGTATACGGTGACGTATTCGTAGCATATGCTTCAGTCTCATCAATATTCATTTGCTTAGCAAAAATGGAGACAAACGTGAAAGGAAACTCCTTGATTCCCACCGTTCTTGTAAGGAATTTCAAAGAACAAACCATTGGGTACTCTCCGAAGATGACTGACCATTGATTCGACCAATCTTTGCAGTATCAAGCATTGTAAACTTTCTTCCACTGGAACAACGAAGATTATAACAAAGTCTGGTGCTTTTTGGGACTGGTAGACCAGTAGACAATCATGCGCATTTTAAAGAACTTACAACCTCTTTGACACGAGAAAATGAGAGGTACGGAATATAAAAATGAAACGGAAAATGAAACGAAATTGATAGGGAATAGAGTCGAATGAGGGTTTCCTCTGTTTCGCATTGGGCCGTAATTGTGAAAATTAACCTATTAATTCACAAGATTTTTTGTCAAGAAATAAAAATTCAAAAGATTCATATTCCAACGTTAAACACGTCCTTAAAAGAAGCAAGAGAGGGAAAAAGAAAAGGACATTTCAATTTTCAATTTTTTCAAAAAAAAAAAAAAAAAAAAATCCGCCCCCGCCCCCTTCCTCCGACTATCAGACAGAGCATACCAGCTCTGTTCCAGCTCTGTTCCAACGGCGCGCGCTTCCATTTCAGCTTCAGTTCCGACGGCCCGCTTTGGCTTCTCAGGTTCCGCTCCCCGTTTGGCCGTTCTTTCTGGAGATGGCGGAGTGGAATCCGGAGAAGGGTTTGCTGGCCATGGTCACGGATGACTTCGAAGGCGGTCGGTCGGCCGTCTCTCCTGGTAATTGCTTCGAATCGAGAAAGCTCTTTCTTTGTTCTATTCAGTGTGTGAAGTGCTTGGAAGTCTTATATGAGAAGATGATGTCGAACTGAGGAGTTGGTCTTTTACAGGAAAAACCAAGAGTGAATGAAGGTGATAAGCGTGGAAATCTAGATTCTGTTCTAGTTTATGTGGTGGTGATTGTACTTGATGTTACGATTATATTAAGGTTGTTCATGTGCACTGATATTTGTTTTGGTGGTATCTAACTTTGTTTGGTCATAAGGAAAGTAAAACGCTTATTAACTCAGGATATTATCATCATCCTTCAAAAAGAAATGGATAGTTAAGGTAGAGCAATTTCAGGGCAGTTTTCTTAGAAATAACTTTGAAATTTACATGATGGAAGAACTTTCCTGCTGATAATTTTTAATGCTTGAGTTGACTTTCGAGAGTCGCCATAAGCTGAACAACACGATGCCTCATGCTTCGAAGCCAACCTGTAATTTTCATACTAGCTTTCAGTAAAAACCTCTAGAAATCTATTTAGTTCAGATGTTGAAAGTTGTGAGGCAAATTTGTTGCAAAATTTTAAACATCGTTGCATGCTTCACATGTCATTTTTGTTCTCGACTGTTTAAGGCCTACTTAGTTTTAGAAAGCACCTTTAGTTTCCATTTTCATAGAAACTGTTTTCGATTTTTTTTTTTTTGACAAAATATTTTTTAGTGAAAATAATACATGTCATTGGGGATGAAAATTCTGAGAATATGCTCTGGTTGCATCACATTCAAAACAGGCTTAGTTATTCCAAGTATCCATGTTTGCATTGGAATGAGAATACTAAAATGTCAACTTCAGTTTGTGATTTGATTTTGAGAGTAGTTTTCCTTTTATTCATCAATTGCTTTTGGAGTGTCACCCAAACGCATTTTCTGGTCTGTTTTAATTCTCAAATTGAAATCAGAATGGACTTTTGAGAATCTTTATCATGAATGCCTCCTCAGATTATCAATCTCTTTCTGTCTACAGAAAAAATGAACTTCATCAAGTCGCTCAACAGGCTTTGAACATTGAACATTTTACTTCATGTCATCCGGACATCATTATCAGTCATGCATAAGCAGTGGGCTGATGCCTTTAACATACTTCATGAGAGGTTTGATTTGCTGTCAAACCTTGTTAGTGACCATGGCAAGTGGTACTATTAATACAAAGCGTAGATGGCGTTTCAATTTTCTTCATTTAACTGTTTTCGTTTGCTTATCTATGTCTTGACTCTTCTTCTCAGTCTCTGACTCTTTCTCTCGGAGGAATTTTGTTATGAAGCGTGTATCAATAGTTGACTTCTTGATGGTGCTAGTACCACTCCTGTAGTCCATCAGTTTCTTGTTAATTCTCTGGGTGAAGTGGTATGGCTTATTTTTTAAGCTCTGATGCTGCTATAGGACCTCGGCTTTTTCAATTGGTTTTTAAAATCTTAGTCTGCTAGTTTGTTCAGTGATAGCATATGAAGCATGTATCAATAGTTGTTTGTGGTGCTGGAAAAGAACTTCAGCTGGTTGTCCTCAATCATCTGCAGGTACATGTTATTATCTTTGCATTTGGCCTTTTTCCCAAATAATTAAGTTTCATGCATCTCAGAGAACAGTCTTGGAGGTGATTAGACAGAGATAGGAATTTGTTACAGTAAATTATGCTTTGCACATCTGGAGACATGCCATATTTTTCAGAACATCCTGATGTTGATTCTTCATATGAACATATCATATGCAATGATATGAATTGCCAACATTAAGTGGCTGGAAAGGGCAAAGTAAAATCTGATTTGAGTCTGATTCAACAAGTTGGCAATCTCTCCTATATACGTATAATGAAAATTGTTGGTCATTAATCATTGGTTTGAAACTTGAACTTGATCTAAGTTTGAGCTTTAAGTGTACTATACATGGAGATTTAGATATAGAATGTTTAATTTATTCACATTATAATTAGCAGGTGTAGAGATATGTTCTCAATTTAAAAGGAAAGAGTTTACTGCCCGTTTTGATCTTAGCATATATCCCCTCTTAATTGCGAGAGTCAATTTTTGTACCAGAGAATCATATTCAACTCTTTTTACCTACTGATATTACTATTAGAGCCTAGGGGAAGTTAGACTTGTTTATATTACCAAATTCCACTCATTGAACTCAATGTAGTAACCGAAACTCTTCTTTCCTGTGTTATGTTTAAGGTCAACAAGCTAAGGATGAGAATGAAAACTCAGAAATTTGAAGAAAATGAGCAGAAAACTAACTGGTGGGTGCTCGGATGACAGTGAATTGAGCCTACATGGATCTAATCTGTGATGCTTAACAACGGTTATGAGAGCCTCTGTTCGCAATCATTTGTTTAGCACTTAGATGTGAGAATTGATTATTTTATATTATTATTTTGTAGCATATCTTTAGATCACGATTTTTGATATACCACCTCTTTTTTGGCAAAATAATGATGAGGATGTTAAGCCCTAGTATTGAAATTGCTTTTACTAAGTCACATGCCAGATAGATTCATATTAGCTGTTTGTGACCTTCTTATGCATTATACTCGCATTTTTCCTCTTCAAATCAGTTTTGTATACTTCTCTTAGTCCCTAGTATTGCTCCTTTTTTGGTAGTGTGTTGGTAGCTCTTTGGATCCAAAGTTTCTCTTGAACTTTTTTGATCTTGACTTTCAGTAGTAGTGGCACCCTTTTATCACAATGATCTTACTCGCAAAAGGAATTACAACTGTGAGTTAATAGAGTGTTTTTGCCCATGTGGGTGATGGTTATGCTGATTAGCACAAAATCATATGTGAGATGTTGATGTTGGTACTTGAAACTATATGATGAGATAACATGTGTTGGAACAAAGGGTAATTTGAATAACTTAAAATCCTCAGGAAAGTGTTAAGTTTCTTTTTATAGATTATATAGTTCACCTGTAGGGCACCAAGGGGGTGCAACCCATATACAAAAGGAGCCCAAAAAACTAAAGCCATATACAAATCAACTCCCAAAACCAAAAGGGAGCTCAAATACCAGATAAATCATTGACTAATCAACCAAGGCATTTACATCTATATGCAAGTTTGCACTATACCAAAAGTGTGTGACTTTAAGCCAAATTTCAATAAAATAGAATGGAAGATTTCTCTCCATCAGAAGCTCTCTTGTTCCGCTCCTTCCAAATCAGCCAAAAGACACAGGGGAATTGAGTTAATCCTAATTGTTGTGCTGTAAACGAATGCCCTACCATGCCCAAAGTTCTTGCTCAATAAAACGTCTAATAACCCAAGATAACATGGTGCATGCATAGGAAACGGTCCAAACCATTCTTGTCCAAGAACAAAATGAAGGAGGAGATGCCGCACGCACTATCTCCTCTTGCTGAGGAGACACCTATTAACCAATACTTTGCCTCATTTCTAAAGTAAGGATTTGTTCCCAGGTTGCTTCCCAAGCAAAAAGAGAAACTCTATTGGAATCCTCACTTTCCAAATCGATTTCTAATGAAAATCTGTTCTATTCACAAATCTCCCTATCGAGCAGCTTGTAGTAAGACTTTACAGAAAAGATTCCATCTCTTCCCTTGTTCCAGGCAAAAGCATCCTTAAAAGCATCAGAAATCTTTGAATTATGCAAGACATAAAAGAAGGCAGGCAAAAGCTTCAACTCCTAATCTTGGGCTTGGCCCACAAAGTCAATGTCGCAAATGATCATTTCGTTGTTTAAATGATAACAATCTGCAACCAAAGCTTCCTTGTTCCTTGACATTTCACCCAAATGCTTACACATACAATGCCAATATGTGAGAATCAAATTCCATTACTTGGGAGTGTAAGTTTCATAATAAATGCACACCAAATTGGAATGAGATTCTTACAATTGAGAATCTCAGGAAACGGAATTTGATTTTTCATAGAATGGAGTTGTGTGTGAAAACTTTTAAAGGAAAATGTTGATCATCTCTTTCTTCTTTCTGACTTTGCTTCCAAGCTTTTACATCAAATCTTTGGCTTGTCTAAGGTGGTTTGGTTCTTGCCAAAACATGCCATCCAGTTTCTTAACTGTTGGCATGCCTAATTAGGAGGATCAATTTCTAAGAAGTTCTGAAGTGCGGCACCTTTGTCTCATGGGATGCCTTAGGAAAGAAAGCAACAAAATGTAGGGTTTGGAATCTTTGGTTGCTTCTGTGTTGGTACCTTTTAACCGGCTTTCAGAATCATGTTCTGATTCTGTATATCTTCTAATGCTTCATTTTTGTTTGTTTTTCTTTTGTTTTGTTCTCTTATATATTGATGTACTGGAACTTTTTCTCTCAACAAAATCCTTTGTTATCTAGAGAAAATATATTGCCAGTTTATTCCCCTGCCAGATCTCTCTCCATTTATATGGGCATTTTTGTGTGTTGTGAACATGTGCTTTGGCATGCACATGCATGTGATCATGTGCTTACACAGGTGTGCACACATGTACATGCACACTATAGGGCTGTTGTTAATTAGATCAGATCTTGTGCTTCTCCTGGGTACAGTGACTCTCATGTGCATGCTACATATTTTTCTTGATTACTACTATAGTGAGAAATGACGTTTCTAGTTACATATTTCAAGGTTATACTCTTCTGTTTTATTTTTTGATTAGTAAGTCTATTAAAAAGCACCAAGGGGATGCCTCCTATTTACTAATTACCACCTATAAGCTCATATTTACCTTAAAAAAAAAAAAAAAAAAAAAAAAACTTGGTGTCCAAAGAACTGCCACCACAATGTGAAAAAAATAAGGTGGTAAGCCAATATCTTTTACAGCACCTATAGAGCTTTCCTCATTTTTAAAAGCCTGCCTATTTCTTTCTTGCCAAGGCTTATGAACTCTCTTTAACTCCATGGTACTGCCAATCAATGCTTTAGGGCTTCTTTCTCCTTTTGTCTATTCAAAATGTGCATTCACGACGGTGTAGAATTTTGTGGAAAAATTGACAAGTGATAAAAAGATTAAGCTATGAAATAAAGATGTGGCTTACTGTTTAAATGCTCTTTTGTAAGCTGGGACTTTGCTTTAGATTGAAGTGTGAACATTTGATAGTTGGAGAGGTAAATTGGTAGCAGGGAGGTGAATCAAGTACCTCCTCTAGAGATGCGGTTTGATATTTGAATGTTGTAAAGAAGTTACCCTTCCCGAAGCTCTTGGATAGAGATGCGGTTTGATATTTGAATATTGTAAAGAAGTTAACCTTACCCAAGCTAACAGCAGAAGGGCTAGGGGCTGTCTCCTTGAACACACTAGCATTTCCTATCAATATTGTGCTTACAGCTCACAACTATCACATAAATGCCCCCCTCTCTCTCTCTCTCTCTCACACAGCGACTTTGGGCAGGACTTGTTAATTCGCATGAACATTCCAAACTTCTATCCTGCTTGCATGAATTGGATAGTAGACTAGGCTCCATTTCTTTAATGAATTTTCCAGTATAACTTTTATTTGTCAGAGACTCTAGAGTATGTCGTTTAGTTCAAACACAGTGTGCAGAAGATGAAGATGGCTTGTAATAACCATTTACTGTGTAAAACATTTTCTTTTGTAAACTTTTAACTTTGATGGTTCAGCAGATAAATGCTATTTTTATCCCTCACGAGTGTGTGTCAGTTTTCTCAATAAGAGATGATATTTGACATATGGGGTTAAGATACTCAAGTATTGTTATTTACATAACAGCCTACTGTAGAAATTATTGGCTTTAGAATGGGTGAGCTCAGGGGTCTTTCAAGATGGTGTTCTCATTACCTAGGTATTGGTTTGGATGAGACTCTGGTGGATAATGCAGTAGAAAAGGCTGGAATGCTGCATGTAAAGGTTGAGCAATTCATAAGGGTGCTCTCATATGTCATGAAGCCGGTATGCCTGTTACAATCTTTCTTGTGATTTCTCTACCTTTCTAGATATCTTCTGTTTGCAACCATTGTAATATCTTGCCTTTCTCTCATCATGTGTGGTATCATGTCTTTAGTGACACTAAATTACTAAATTTTAGACATGAAGTTGAACTATTTTTGGATAAGACATGATAAGGGTTGCTTAGAATGACATATATACCTTTAATCTGAAACTACATATATTATCCAGAGATCCACATGTGCATAGTACAAATGCTTTTTCATGCTAATCATTCTCTGTCTGGCTCTGCAGGATGACTTTGAATTTGCTTCAGATTATATTTCCTTCCAAATACTTGACGATTCTTTTGTAGATGTAACAAATTGTATAGCGGTAGTGAGGGGACTGACGAATGAATGTGAAGCAGGGAAGACCTTTGGAAGGATCTTGTTGTGCATCCCTCCTGGTCATTGTTTTGTGGATTTGGCTCTATTTGAGGTAAGAGCTTGGTATATCATATTTTAAAGCCCAAATTTGCAAATGTGGCTAATACATTATGTTGTAAACAGGACGATCAAATTGCTATGTTGCTAAATAAGATGAATGATATTTGTGAAGGCTTGGGAGATGCCAGAATGATGATCTTGCAGGCAGTGACCTTCCATTTGTGCATATTGCAGGAACCAATTGTACAAATAACTGAGAGTTGTACCAATTGAAGGTAACTCATGGATTCGGAGCTTGCATATTGATTTCTTACTCATGGTATCCTGAGTTCTATTCTGATCATGTCAATTCACAATTTAAGACATTGATGGCAAAAGGAAAAACCTAGCATATTCTGCTTTTCTGTTGACTCCTGTTCTTTTCAGAATTTTAGGAAGTGCTTCTGGTTGGATGGGGAACCAGGCCTGTCCAGTTAAATTTCCCAGCAGAAATAGTATTGGTCAAGAACTGGTGGTATTTACCCTGTTTAACCGATAACCAGGTGTCCTTGTCAACTGGTACCCAGCAAACCTATCAAAAAGTCTGGACCAATTTTGGACCTTAAAAAAATTGAAGAAGTGTTGGAGTTGGCTTTGGGTTTGGAACTCCAACTTCTTGTAATTAACAAGTGTGCCAACCATTTGCTCCGGTGTCTTCTTTCTTCAATTTGTGGTGGATAATTTAATTATTGACCGTATTGGCCTAATCTATTAGATAACTGAACAGGATGCTATTAAGATGACATCGAGCGTGTGTAATATACTAAAATGCTATGGTGTCTGCCAACTCAATGGCTTCTTTGTTCGCTTGCTGACTCATTGGGCTTCTTTTGTTCTAAACATGTGTAATCTAATATTTGCAGAGTGTTCTATCAGATGACATCACATGCAATAGTTTTACCAGTTCAACCGATTGAACCGCTGGTCTGGTTTTAAAAATGTTTGTTCTTTTATTGTTGCTATCTATTATTTATTTGCTCTCCTCATCGGCATGAGTAGCAGCAGCTTTGTTTTTCCTCCTGTGTGCACAATGCATATACATGCCATTACATGCTTATGATTTCAAAGGATGTTTTGCTTTCTACCTTACCGTTACAGCAAAAGTTCCAACATATCTAGATAGTTGGAGTCTTGTACTTTTATATAGGTTAAGAAATGTTCGTTTGATGGCCCTAATGGGTTAAATTTTGTGTGGACATTTGCTTGGTTATAGTATTCTCACTTTCGAAACTAACCCAGTGAAACTACACATCTAGGACCCTATCTTACACCTGGAGATGGAGAATAAAAAGCTTCGCAGCATTCCTCATGCTGTATTTCTTCCCTTGTCAGTTAGTGGTAGGAACATTTTGACAGTCATACAATCAAGCTAAGGATCAATTCATTGTGATGCCATCAATTGTATAGTGCTGAAGATTTTTTTCTTTGAGCTTCTTACCATGTCCATTTGCTGTTCTGGAAACTTATTGTTGCCCCATACTCTTTCTTTTGTGTATCAATGTTTGATAAACTTGCCAGTGTCGGTAACAAGTTTATCTCGTTGGCTGGGTGTTGGAATTGAATTAATTGGTAACTTCATAATTAAGTAGAGAGAAGAGTAGTGGGCCTAGCAGCTCTTTCGCAATAAGAAATTGACAAAAACTTGATGGAGAAGAGGTAGCCTCAAATTAAGGAAGGACTTGGGCCTAGCCACTAGGAGTGGGGTAGAGATAAAATTATCATATGCTATCTAATTACAAACATGCCATCGGATGATAAAAACAGATGAAGCTTGTCAACTTTCTCTTGCTCTTTTTATATGGTCCTAATTC
This sequence comes from Eucalyptus cladocalyx, assembly GCA_017140615.1. NCBI lineage: Eukaryota > Viridiplantae > Streptophyta > Magnoliopsida > Myrtales > Myrtaceae > Eucalyptus > Eucalyptus cladocalyx. The sequence continues at coordinate 31,611,517 of CM029523.1, forward strand.
CTTAAAAACTCAAATTTTAGTTTCAATCTTAATTTTATCCCGACTTTTTTTGGTTTCAGAAAACCCTCAACTTTAAACCTCCAATTTTCTTGTCTAAAAAATTTTCTCAAATTTTATATCCAGTCAAGAGAGAGCAATTTCCATCTTGACAAGGGGCAATCTCACCGTTCAGATACCGGAATTCATGGGCAAAGGAGTCAAGAAAATCTTTTTTTTCGGTCGGAGTGTCGGTCAAGAGAGAATTTCTCACCCAGGTGGGGTGGGCGATTTTTCAACATGCAATAATTGCCAAGAGAGAGAGAGAGAGAGAGAGAGAGAGTTATGGTCGGCAGAAAGAGAAAGCTCCAAACTGAGAAAGGGTCCACAAAAGAAAAGAAAGAAAAAGAAGAACAGAGGTGGTGAAAAGAAAAAATGAAGAGAGAGATTGTTGGGGCACGCGTGAGGAAAGGACAGAAAGCAAAAAGTTGCAATTTCACCAAAGTTCGTTTACTCTACTTTCGTAGCATGTACGTTTCCTGTGAGTTCACTTTTCCTTTTGCACTCTAATTTCCAAGAATTTTACTCCTCGTAGTTAAATTTCTTCGTCATTTCAGTGTTTCAAAGTGAATGACTTTCTGTTCAAAGTTAGAACCAGAGTACAAAAAACCATTCTATCTTCAAAGAAAATAGCATGCAGAGTTGGAGACTTTCCAAAATTCATGATTGATAGTAACTATTTTCATGGGTCACCTATGGAAAACTTACTTTTCAACAAAATGACTTTCATGACTCAATGAATTACTCCAAAGTTTATTCAAAGTTATCCAAAATATTATTTGAAATGTTAGGATGATAGTTCCCAATTTCATCTAAGACCAAGGATCGAATTGAACAGTCTTGGGATCAAGAACCGGACCAAACGATTAGTCCAATGAAATTGATCATTTAACAAAAATATTTAAAAAAAAAAATTAAAAGAAATATTAGAGTTGTTACTATTTTAGAGTTGAAAAATATTTCTTTTGTGAAAAAGAGTTGGTCGGATCTAATTCCCTTTGGAACCATAAACTGGATCAAAAATCACCGGTTCCATTTTTATGGAACTAAAACTGACCAATAACTCTTGGAAATCGGACCAAATTGATCAAAATTTCGAATTTCACAATGCCAAATGTCCTTACACAACGTAGCTTAATAATGCCAAAATTGAATTTCACAACTCAAATTTTACATAATTTTTGAATTTATACTCTAATCCTAAAAGTCACTTCAATTAGACAAATATTTCAAATTACTTAAATTTTATGGGCAAAATCTTTATAATCAAAAAATAAATCTATCTTGACGAAGTCCCGCCATGTGCACGCAAAACCTTTCTTTTCTCTTTTTTTCCTTTCTTTGATCTTCTTTTTCCTTTTTTTCCTCTTCTTTTCCCTTTCTTTTATCACTTTCTGTCCTGGTTTAAAGCAGATTTTTGACCAAGTCAAGAAGAATCCTATTATAACCCTTTCAATCTCTCCTTTTGCGTGCTCTCCCTTTTCCCTTTCTATCGCTTCTTTTTTTTTTCTTTTTTATTTCAGTATTTGAATAAAAATCACTTTTTAACCAAGTAAAAATAAAATGGCAGAATATTAGGGCAATCGCCAAACTAAACCAAGAAAAACATTTGTCAAGAAAAATTGTAAATTTTGATTTATTGATTTGACTTTGTGTTTACAACAAAAAAAGAAAAAGGCTTTGTGTTAATTAAGAAAGTATGAAATAAATAAATAAATTTGACTACATGAAATCAATAACTTGACATTCAAAGTTCATCACATGTCTACACTAGTACCCAAATATGCTAGTTTAACTAACAATGGTTCATTTGTAGAGCTCTCAAATTTTTCGAAGCAATGTTTCTATTGAAGTGGAGATAAAGATGAGCTAGGGTTGGTCAGCTTTAAAGAACAATGCAATTAAGCTCTTGAAATTAAAGCGATAATTTTGCACTTATAAAGTATTGTAAATTAATACTATAAAAAAAGTCATCATTGATATGAAATGCACTCACTTTTTTTTTTTTTTTCACACTCCACAACTTTCAAGTAGTGACCTTTTAGTTTGGATTATTGGTATATAAATAGCATTGATAATACTTTAGCTTGCATTCTTACAAGCGGATGGTGGATATTAGAATAAGCTTATTTTTATTGTAAAATGAAGTAATTAATGCATTGGTTTTTTTTTTTTTTTACATTTCACTCAATTCTTGATGCAAATCTTTTAATTGGAGTGGAATCAATGTTTGAAGAGCTTTGTTTTGTCGAGTAACTACATGAAAAAAAAAAAAATGCATTAAATGGTATCTTAGAAGATGGACTCACTATTGAACATACAATTTGCTTCACATCTTGCACCAATCAAGTTGAATAACAATATTAATATGCTTAAATATATTTTGAGTGGTAAGTAAAACCTATTTAACACATTTATAAAAGATAGATACGTGTCATTATCTAAGAATAATATGCTTTTTGGGTGGCAAGTAAAACCTATTTAACATTTTTATTAACATAGCTATCTCTCATTATTTAAGAGGAACCACATGCATTTATGTTTAAGTATTGTATGAAGTTATATTTAATCTAAAATGAGCTGAACGTTTCAACTCCATTCAATAATATAAATATTTGAATTAACACATAATTTATAGGTGTTTAAGGAAGATTGCAATCGCTTAGTGAAACCGCGCAAAAACATTGGGCGGTAAAAATTTGAAAATTTTGATTTGTCGATTTGTCCGTGGGTTAATCAAAAAATCGTGAAATCAATAAATTTGATTAAATGATGAATCGGTAACTTCACAATTAAGTAGGGAGAAGAGTGGTGGCCCAGCCACTCATTGAAATAAGAAATGACAAAAGCAACAACTGGTGGGACCCAGCCATCAACAGACGGAAGAAAGAAAATTATTACAAACTATCTAATTACAAATCTGCCCATGGATTCTAAAACCCTATGAAGCGCCTCGGCTTTTGCTTCCCTCTTTTTTCTATACTCCTAGTTATCTAAAGATGCGGAAATTTTAGATTGAGTTTTTATTTTTATCCTGAACTTTTTTTTCTCAAAAACCTCTTAATTTTAAGCCCAATGCTACATCAGCCCCCAATTTTTTATTTAAAAAGAATTTCCCAACTTTTTGTCCAGTTCCAAATGGATCTCCAATAACGAGAGGATGTGCTCAAGAGAGTAGTTTCCATCTTGACAACGAGGCAATCTCGACATTCAGGGACCAGAATTCACGGCCAAAGAGGACAGGAAAATTTGGTCATAGAAAAAAAGTAGAGAATTCTCGGCCTAGTCATTGTCTCGACGCTTTGCGTATTTTTATCATTTACTGAGCACTTGTCTAGAAATTATTGGAACGGACGAATCTTTCTGTCTCTTTCTCATCCACTTTTCATTTTCTCTCGCAAATCCATGTCAAGTCTCATCCTAAGTCTCTATCCACTTTTCCTCTTCCCAACAAATGCACCGTTCTATGCGTCTAGGTTGCACGGACATTCTCCAGACCTTTCGTGTTGTGTCCGACACGCTTCAACACGTGGTCAACTGCCTTCGACACGCTCCGACACGCGAGTCGAAAATTCCAGCACGTGACTCCGACACGCATGGAATTATTTTTATAAATTTCTAAAACTTCTGGGGTCTAAATATAAATATATGAAAAAACTAAAAAAATAAATAAAAGCTAAAACAAAATTCCAATACTTGTTTGAAGATGTTAGGGTGCTTGAAGTTGCAAATTTTTCACTTGATAAGCCGGAGATGGAGGTTTTTAGAAGTGGATAATGTGGATGAATGACTTTTTGTTATATTTGATGATGTAATGTTAATTATTTTTTTCTTATTATTAAATTTTAAATTTAATAGTGGAACGTGGATTACTTGTTTTTTCCTCCAAGTTTTATGGATTATTATAATGAAATGTAGTTGATTTGTCAAATTAAAATAATGAATGATATTAACAAATGTAGGATTAATGTTTTTAGTATATATTAATTAGAGGCTTTTTTATTATTATTATTTAGTTATTTATGCATTTATATATAAAAATAATTGTTTAATATATAACATGTCGGAACGTGTCGAAATTCTCTACTTTTGAGAAATGTCATGTCGCGTGTCGCATGTTCATGTCGGTGCAACCTAGCTATGCGTATCATCTTTGATTCTCTTGTGCACTGAGATTTCAGCCACGTGAAGGAAACAACTCTAAGCACGTGGTTGACAAAGCTTGACTTATTGGTGTGAGTTCTGATTGCCAATTGGTTCCATTGCATAAATCAAACCACAAGAGAATGGGCAACAAGAAGGCATTTTCTATTTCTTGAGACGCATTCTGGCTTTTTTCTCCGTCGGACTTGAAGGGGGAAAATCAAGGACAAAGCCAGAGCAAAGCTGAAATGCATTGTCCCATTTTTGGGCATTCTTATGCCGTATTCATGGCATTCTCTCCATGCTTGCGTTCAATTTTCTCAATAAGAAGGAAACTAATGTCATAATTTAGCACTTGTAAAGTATTGTAAATCAATACTATAAGATCGTGCCATGAGCACTCTTTTGTTTTTTTTTTTTTTAACACTTCATGATGTCAAGTATCGACAGTTTAGTTTGGATTGTTGGTATATAAATAGAATTGGTAATTCTTTTAGCTTGCATTCTCACGAGTGGATATCAAAATACAGCTTCTTCTATTAAACATACATATTGCTTCACATCTTGCGCCAAACAAGTTGAATAACAACGTTAATATGCTTGGATATATTTTGAGTGATCAGTAAAACCTATTTAACATATTTATAAAGATAGTTACCCCTAGATCGATATAAAATAAATTGTTGAATGAGAATAATATGCCTATGTGTATTATGGGTGGTAAGTAAAACCTATTTACATTTTCAATAACATAGCTACCCCTCATTATTTAAGAGGAACTGCATGCATTATGTTAAAGTATTTTTTCAAATATTGAACTAACATTGCATGTATTAGTTCCATTTAATAATATAGATATTTGAATTAACATGCATTACAAATTATAGGTGTTGAAGGTAGATTGCAACCACTAAACTAAACCAAGAAAAAAATTTGGAAAAAATTTATGAATTTGGCTTTGGGTTGATTAAGAAATTGTGACATCAATAAATTTGATTAAATGATTAATTGGTAACTTCATAATTAAATAGATAGGAGAGTAGTGGGCTTGGCCACTCCTTTGCAATAAGAAATGGACAAAAACTTGATACAAAAGTCGCCTCAAGTTAAGGAATGACTTGTGGGGCCCAGCCATTGTGAGTAGGGGTAGAAATAAAATTTTCATATGCTATCCAATTACAAATATGCCCCCCCGGATGATGAGAACAGGTGAAGTCCTCAACTTTCTCTTTCCTTCTTTTATACGATCTTAAAAACCCTTAAATTTTAGGTCCAATCTTAATTTTATTCCGAATTTTTTTATTTCACAAAAATCTCAACTTTAAACCAAATGTTACATCAATCCTCAATTTCTTCGTCTAATTTTTTTTTTCAAATTTTATATCCAATCCCAAATGTGTTCCAAATAACAACAAAAATTCTTGAGGATGAGGTCAAGAGAGCAATTTTCAGCTTGACAAGGGGCAATCTCGGCATTCAAAGATTGAAATTCATGGTCAAAGAAGACAAGAAAATTCGGGCATGAAAAAGCAGAGGATTCTCGGCCAAATGGGTGGGGCATTTTTCCACATGCAATAGTTGCCAAAGGGAGCTCGAAAAAGAAAAGGATGGTGCTTTTCTTCCTGGCCAAGAAAAGGGGAGAGAGAGAGAGAGAGAGAGAGGGTTATGGTCGGCAAAAGAAAGAGAGCTTTTACAAAGAAAAACTGATAAAGTGGTCTGCAAAAGAAAGAAAGAAAAGAAGAACATAAGAGATGAAAAGAAAAAAATGAAGAGAGAGAGAGAGAGAGAGAAATTGTCGTGGCACGCCTGAGGAAATGACAGAGAGCAAAAAGCTACTATTTCACTGAAAGTTTGTTAAATCTACTTTTGTAACATCTACATTTCCTTGTACTTCACTTTGCCTGTGCATTGAAACTTCCACCAATTGAAGGCGATGACCATAAATGCATGTTTAGAGGTTCTGATCAATGAATTATTAATTTATATCTAGTTCGACAAATTTGAATTATGGATGCATGCCAACTGATTAGACTAGATAAATTAAATCAATAATATATATAAAATAAAGTAAAAGCAAAAGCGAAAGCGAAAGCAAAAAGGCATTTTAACATATTTATGAGATTTGAAGGGGAAATGAAGACAGAACCAGTAAAAAAATAAATTATTCTCATTGTGTTACGGTACTGAACGAATATATACACATTTATGCATGTTGATAATTTTTTATAATCCTTGACACGCTTTGATAGCATAATTTTTTAGAATAAGTTATCGTTAATGATACAACATTTTAGTACTAAAATGAAATTTATTGGTTTGCCTGTATAATATATATATATATATATATAAGCTCAAAGTAAGAGGGGTAAATTCTTAAGTGTGATTAAGAGCTTAAAAATATTTTACGAAAAAAACATTTTCTGATGGAAAATAAATTAACAAAAGAAAGAGGAAAGTTTGTCGTAGGCGGTGGACTAAGCGTGCCTTATTCATTGTCTTGACGCTTTGTATGTTTTTGTCTATTTTGAGCACTTGTGTGGAAAATATTGGACTAGACAAATCTCTCTCTCTCTCTCTCTCTCTCTCTTCTCTCCACTTTTCACGTGAGGGAAGCAGTGACAACAAAGGAAAGATAAAAATTTGGAGCGAGGAAGAAAGAAATGTGCAAAGGAACTAGAAAGAATTGTCATGGAGTTGAAAAGTCTACTTGGAAAAGAAATTAGACAAGAGGAAAAACAAAATATATGCAGAGCATATGTGTTCAAAGCGGTCTCCACCTTAAAAGATAGTAGTGATGGTTATAGAAATATCTATCCTCATACTAATTCTTATTCAACGTTGGTTGCTCTTTGGTTAGTCCAAGAAATAATAAAATTATCAATGATTCATGCATCTGCACGTGTCTTGTCCAGATGGATTGCAAGTTGCTGTCCATGTCCTATTATATATTTAGAAAATCTTCCCTTTATATTTGCCAATTGTATTCAATTACTAGCAAAATTAAGGCAAATGTGTGTAAAAAATTGTGTGTCAATCGGTTCTTCATTGGGTCTAATTCAATGCTATTGGCTGTCCTTTTGTTTGTCCAAGAAACAATAAAGGGAGAAATGCAAGGAGTCCTAAAAGTATTCAAAATATCAAGTCACTAGAATTTTCCTCTTTACTTTCTATGAGTTTATAATCATCTGAAGTCTTTATATATATACACACATACATATATATAGTAGATTTTAAGTGATCATTGATAATGCAACGTCTTAATAGTGAAATGAAATTCATCAATTTGATATGGTAATACTTAATTGATTCAAGTTAAATTTGTAATTGGGACCGAGAGTTTAAATATATTCAACAAAAGTAACTTTTCTAATGGAAAATAAATTAGAAATAGCAAAGGAAAGTGCAATGGTGCAGCAATTATCCTGACGCTTTGTATGTATTCATCAATTATGACCACTTTCTATGGATACAAATAAAGCAGTTGTCTTTTATTTTTGGTTTTATTTTTTTCATTGCTTTTGCATTGAAACTTGCTCACATGTTATTTTCTTCCAGGGAAGGATCGCCTTGGATTCTCCTGTCTTTTGAAACTTCCCCAACATTAAGGCAACGACTATAAATGCATGGTCGGGTCCCGGTCAACAAATTACGTTTTTATATCTAGCTCGGCAAATTTGAATTATTGATATATGCCAATTGATTGGATTAGATAAAATATATATATAGCAGAAAAAGGCATTTTGATTAATGAGATTTGAAGGAGAAATTAAGGCATAACCAGAGCAAAAAAGAAATTCTTCTCATTGTGATGGGTACAAAATAAATATATATAGCATGTTAATAATTTTTTGTCATCCTCAACACGTGTTATCTCATTAAATTTATAAATATTGAAATGAAGTTTATCAGTTTAATAGTATAATATTTAACAGGCGTAAAGTGAGAGGGATTAAATTTATAAGTGGGATCAAGAGCTTAAATATATTCAATAAAAATACATTTCCAGTGGAAAATAACTTAACAAAAGGAAAGGAAAAGGAAAGTTCAACGGTGCATGCAATGGAGTAAGTTCAACGAAGACTCGTCCAAAGTCTCTTTCCACTCATCTTCCCAACAAATCCACCGTTATATGGGTATCGAAATTTTATCGGAGCTTGTTTATTAATTCTCATCCTTTTTAAAACTTCTTGGCAGGCGTCTTTTTGTCTCTCTTTTCTCTCTCGTGAAGTTTGTTTCTCCTCCTCCTCCTCTTCGCATAGTTCGCCGGAGAAGACAGAGTCGCGACACCTTTCCTCCTCCTTTGTTGCCGCAACTAGTCTTGAGAAACGGTAGGCGTCTCTCTCCTTGGCAATTCTTGCTCTCTCTCTTTGGCGATTCTCGCTTTGTTTTTCATGGCTCCCCTTTGCCTTTTTTTTTTTTTTTTTTTTTTTTTTTTATCAGGGTTTGATTTGTCGCTCGATTGAGCGAGAGGGTTAGTCGTAGATCGTTTGCGTTTTGCTGTTCGTTCGATTTCTTCCTGTTGTAGCTCGTCTCGTGTCGTTTGTGGAGGTGCTCTCACTTTCGCCATCGACGTACGGACCGCTCGTGCTCTCGTTTCCCGTTCTTCTTAACAACAAATCTGCAATCTGGGGTTCCCTGCAATTCTTCTTTCCTCGTGGGTTTCTCCCCCTTTGCGGAATCGAAGTAGTGGGTAAAAGGAAAAATGAGATTTTGGGGTCGATGGTTCGTGTGTTTCACAAGTGTGGTAGAAGCGGTTGCTTGAGAAGATTACCAGTGTCACAAAGCGGTGGGTTCTCAAATAGTGCCGTCAAATCCTCGAACATTCTCGAACTCGCTCGAAATGCTCCCCTTACCTTATCTATGCATTTATACCTGTCTGTCCCCAGCAGAGTTTTGGCTGGGCTTTTTCTCGAATATACGTTTTCCAGCATCCATTCTTGAATTTTCATGCCTTTCTATTCTCTTGTACGAGGTTCTTTGAATTGAAAGATTTAGAAGCAACGTATTTTTGTTCACAGTTCTCTGGGTTCTAGCAATTTCATGATAAGCTCTTCATGTTTTGATTGTTTTAAATTTGCTTTGAGATTTATTATGTGATGAATAAAAGTTGGGTTTTTTTTTTTTTTTTTTTTTGGTGTTTTGCTTCTTTTTGTTGGGTGGTTGTGTTTCAGAAGCGCACCTGAAGTTCGGATTTTGGAGTCGAAAAACCAGGAGATAAAGTAGCATTTTTTGACTCAAAGCAGGTATGATCATGAAAACTTTCACCCGCAATCAGACATGCAAAGTTTTAATTTTTGGAACTGTGTTGGTGGCTTACGTGGAAATGAGCATGTATATGCGTGGAGTGGCCTCTTTTTACAACCTTTTTTAATTTCTGTCTGTTTCGCTCGCTCGAGGAGGTCGGTGGTTTCGAAATGATGGATGCGCTGAAAATGCATGACGAATGTGGGAGGGGAGAAGCAGATGGTAATGAGAGGGGTAGAGCTTGCGGGGTGTTGTGGTTCATCCGAGTTATAGATTACTCTGGTACTTGCATTGAGTGAGGTTTTACTATCGTGTTATTGTCCGTAAGTCGGTTACAATGTGATTTCTTTTGATTGAATAATGACAATGAGGACTTATTTGAAGTATAGAAAAGAGAATAATGAGAATATTTCTATACAGTTTTTCCTTGCTAAGGCTCCATGTGCATTTAGCCTAATCTCTGCCGATTGGCTTTAGTTCGAAACACTGCAGGAATTATCAATGGCGATAGTTATCTAGCATATGAGGCCTCATTGGAGTTTATGATTCCAATTCCACCTTCCTCTTTCAAGAACTTTATATAATCATTTATAATTGACATTTTATAATTAAATGAAAAAATTGGGAATAAAAGTTTTTTGGGAACAAAGATTTTTATTCTCGTACAAAATGCGTTTTGTTCTGGGAATATAAATTTTGTGCGATTATCAAACGCATTTTTTTCCCAGAAAATGTTTCCGAGAATAGAAATAGAAAAAATTATTTCTGAGGAGAAATTGTTATCGAGAATAGAAACGTTACCAAATGTACCCTTAGTAGACAGAAGAGTGATGGCCCTAGTAACTCATTTGGAATAAGAAATTGATAAGAATTTGGTAGAGAAGTGGAACCCTCAAGTTAAGCAGGACTGGTAGGACCCAGCCATCGGGCAAAGGGATTGATAGAAAAATAAATGCTATCTAATTTCATATTTGCCCTTGGATGATTGGATGATTAAAACAAGTGAAACTCCTCGATTTTCTTTTCCCTTTTTTTATATGGGCCTACTCTCCTAAAAACTCTCAAATTTTAAATTCAATTTTAATTCTACCCCAAAACTTTTTATCTAAAAAAAAAAATCTTTATCTTTGGATTCAGTCGTAAATCTACTCCCAATTCTTTTCTTTGAAAAATTCAAAATTTAAGTTATCTTTAATAATACAACATTTCAATACTAAAATGAAGTTTGATTGTTTGACTGTATAATCTATATCATGCTCAAAGTAGGAGGGGTAAATTCTTAAGTGTGATTAAGAGCTTAAATATATTTAACGAAAAATACCTTTTATGATGGAAAATAAATTAACAAAAGAAAGAGAAAAGTTCGACGGTGGACTAAGCATGCCCTCTTCATTGTCTTGATGCTTTGTATATTTTTATCTATTCTGAGCACTTGCGTGGAAAATATTGGATCAGACGAATCTCTCTCTCTCCACTTTTCATTTTCTCTCGCAAATCCATGTCACAAGCATGTGAGGGAAGCAGTGACAATAAGGGATCGAGATGGCAAGTCACTAGAGTTTTCCTCTTTACTTTATTTGGGTGTATAATCATCCGAAGTCTTTATATATACATATATAGTAGATTTCAGTTATTGTTGATAATGAAACATTTTAATAATTTCATCAATTTGATATGGTAATACTTAATTGGTTCAAGGTAAATTTTTAAGTGGGATCAAGATTTTAAATATATTCAACAAAAGTAACTTTTCCTATTGAAAATAAATTTAAAAAACAAAAGGACAATTTAGTGGTGCAGCAATTGTCCTGAGGATTTGTATGTATTTATCAATTATGACCACTTTCCACGGACAGCAATAAAGCAGTTGCCTTTTTATTTTTGGTTTCATTTTTTTTATTGCTTTTGCATCGAAACTTGCTCACATGTTATTTTCTTCCTAGGCACGATTGCCTTGGATTCTCTTGTATGGTTGGTGGTCTCGATGAACGAATTACTAATTTATATCTGACTCGGCAAGTTTGAATTATTGGTATATGCTAGCTAATTGGATTAGATAAATCAAATCAATAAAGAAATATATATACATAATAAAGTAAGAGCAAAAGCAAAAAAGCATTTTGATTAATTTATGAGATTTGAAAGAGAAATTAAGGCAGAACTAGAGTAAAAAAAAAAACTCTTCTCATTATGCTTGGATACAAAATAAATAATATATATCATGTTTGATAATTTTTTATGATCCTCGTGTTAACTCATGAAACTTATAAGTATTGAAAACAAGTTTATTAGTTTAAAAATATTGTATTTAACAGGCTCAAAGTGACAAGGATTAAATTTCTAAGTGGGATCAAGAGCTTAAATATATTCAATAAAAATACCATTTCCAATGGAAAATAACTTAACAAAAGGAAAAGGAAAGTTCAACGATGCAAGCAGAGGTCTCTCTCCACCGGTATATGGGTCTTGAAATTTTATCAGACCTTGTCTATTAAATGCTACTTAAAATAAACTCCCGTTTAACGTCACAGCTTCATAGCGCCCTTACTTTCCAGCTTAACAACTCCAAATATATAATTTTTGAGTTTGTACTCTAATTCTGAAAACCGTCGCCATTATACGAACGAAAAATCCTTACCAGCACTGCGAATGGGAATAAATCTACGGGAGATATACATGCAAAACCCACTCTCTCTTTTCATTTTCATTTTCTCTTCTTTTCCCTTTGTTTTCGTTTCTGTCCTGGTGGTGCTCTTCCTTTTTCCTTTGTATCTCTTAAAAATCATCAAATTTTAGAGTCTGACTTAATTTTATCCTGAACTTTTTTTATCTCAAAAAACCCTTAATTTTAAACTCAATGCTAAATCAGCCTCTAATTTTTTCGTCTTAAAAAATTTCAAACTTTGTATTTAGTTTCAAATCCGCCCTGAACAATGGCAAGAACCTCAAGTACGCGGTCGAGGGAAAGCAATTTTCATCTTGACGAGGGAGCAATTTGGGCATTCAGGGACATACTTCATGGCCAAAAGAGACAAGAAAATCTGGGCAAGAAAAAAAGCAGACGATCCTTCGCCAAGTGGGGTGGGGATTTTTTTTCACAGCGAAGAAAGAGAGATGCTTTTACCAAAAGTTAAAAAAAGAAGAAGAGAAATATAGAGAGCGGGTTATGGACGGCAAAAGAGAGAAACCTTTGAAAAAAAGAAAAACTGTGAAGCGATCGGCAAAAGTAGGGGAAGAAAAAGGAGGACAGAGGAGCCGGATTCTTGTGGAAGAGGTCAAATGAAAAGAATGGAAAGAGAGAGAGAGAGAGAGAGAGAGAGTCGTCGGGGCACGCGCGTGAGGAAGCCCACTTTCTTTTCGCTTCTCTCCTGGTGGTGCGTGCCCTCCCGTTTCCCTTCATTTATCTTCTTTTCTTTTTTCTTTTCTTTGAAGCCCACTTTTTGACCAAGTCAAAGCAGGAGGGCAAAATATTAAAGCGATAGCTAAACTAAACCAACAAAAACATTTGCCCATAAAAATTGTAAATTTTGATTTATTAATTTGGCTTTGGGTTTGATTAAGAAATTGTGAGATTAATAAATTTGACTAAATAAAATCAATAAGTTGACATTAATAAAAAATAATTAGTAACTTAACAATTTAGTAAAGATAAGAGAGGTTCAAAATAAGAAATTGATAAAAACTTAATAGAGAAGAGGGATAGTCTCGAGGACTGGTGGGACCTACACACCGGGCAAAGGGACAGATAGAAAAACAAATGCTATCTAATTTCAAATTTGCCTTGGATGATTAAAACAGGTGAAACTCTTCAATTTTCTCCTACCTGTTTTTCTATAGGTTTGTTGTCCTAAAAACTCTCAAATTTCAAATCCAATTTTAATTCTATCCCAAAATTTTTTACCAAAAAAACATATCCAACGTTGGAGTCAATCCTATATCTACCCCCAAATCTTTTGTCAAAAAAAAAAAATCCAAAACTTTATGTCCAATCCAAAATATATCTGGACATCTTTTCATCTAAAAAATCATTAACTAGTCTCAAATTTACCTCGTTAACCCTATGTTCAAAAACATTGTTAGTTGTTGACGTGGCAATTTTGTGTCAGTAAAAAAAATCCACAGTAGCAAAGTGACGTGGAAAATTATATCCAAAACGAAATCATGTTTGATCGGAAAATTCAGAATTAGTCCATCTAGATTAGTTCACTAATTCAATTCACTCGCAAAAAAGGGCACACAAATATGTTACCGATTTGGAATATCTAAGGAAATGAATTTAATTTGTTAAAGGGTCAAAAGCATTTAATCAATCTAACAAATATGTTTTTGACTAGTTTTGTCACTAAAATAATTTATTAGGGTTAAAATCTAATTCACAAGAATATCATGATCAAAAGTTTAATTTCTTAGAATGTTTGTGCATGTAATCACCATATAAGCGTGTACATGGGAGCTTGTACTCTTCTAGATTATCATTTTGTCCAAAGACAGTAATAAAATCATCTTATAACATGCAAGGGCATATGACCATTTCATAATATTAAAGAAAGTAAATTCAAATTTATTGATTTCGATATATATATAAACTCAACATATTTGAAATTAAGTACTTTATTCTAAAAATGATAGTAATCCGAAAGATGAGACTATTATTGGTACTATGTAGGTAAGGAAATAGCTCTATAAACTTTGTGGAAGTTTTTGACTGAAAAAAGAAAGTGGAATTAGGATTATTTAAAATTCTATGGCTGAAAAAGCTTTATTAAAGTTCTAAACATTATCTATTTATACAAATATAAAACTGAAAACTTAAGAATTTCTTGTGCTCTCTCAAAAAATTCACTATACCCTTACCTAATTTTATGATCTCAATGAATGAGATGATGTAGATAAAAATACCTACACACGTCTTTCCTAGTTCGTTAATGTTCTGGGACGAAGGGAAAAAGGTGCTGATTGTAGGGCCTGCATTTGTGCCAAAAAATATTATTTTTCCCGAAAAGAAATAAGATTTAGGTAGTAGGTACCATCTATTTTCTCTTCTTCTCAGATCTAGGGCTAGTTGTGAGGTTTTGTTTAGTGACCCGTTTTATTGGATCGGACCAGCTTCCGTCCCGGTTCCAGAAATTAGGAACCGGTCCTCCTGTCTAGCTCTTGGTTTTTGGATGGGACGGAACTTAAAATCGATCACCTCTAGTTTATCATACCATAATAGCAATTCTCTTTTATTTTTGGTTTTTTTTTCTATTTTTTAATTTTGTGCATCGAAACTTGCTTGCATGTTATCTTCTTCCTAGGTAGGATTGCCTTGGATTCTCTAGTGCATTGAAACTTCCACCACATGGAGGCAACGGTTGAATTATTGGTTCGTGCAAACTAGTTGGATTAGATAAATCAAACCAATAAAGAAATATATGCATGATAAAGAAAAGCAAAAGCAAAAAGGCATTTAGACATATTTATGAGATTCAAAGGAGAAATCGACGGAAAAAAAGAAGAAGGGAAAACTAAGGTAGAACAAGAGCCAAAAAGACATTGTTCTCAGGTACAAAATAAATATATATAGCAATTTGATAATATTTATGATGATCGACACACGTAAATAACATAATTTTTTAGAATAAGTGAATGTTGTGATACAACATTTCAGTTTTAAAGAGAAGTTTGTCGGTTTGATAGTATAATATTTAAAAGGATCAAATAAGAAGGGTAAATTCCATATGGGATTGCAACCAAAAAATTTCCAAAGTGGGATCGAGAACTGAAATATAATTAACAAAAATACCTTATCTTATGGATAATGAATGAATAAAAGAAAAGGACAGTTCGATGGTGCAAGCAGTGGACTCAGCAGGGGACTCTTCACTGTCCTGACGCTTTGATATTTTTATCTGTTCCGAGCACTTGCTTGGAAAATATTGGACTGGACGAATCTCCATCTCTCTCTCCCCCAAGCACCCCCCCAAAGAAAAAAAAACACATTTCATCTTCTTCTGCGAATCCATGTTGCAGTCTCGTCATAAGTCTCTCTACACATTTCATCTTCCGAACAAATCCGCCGCTTCATGTGTATTGAAATTTTGACAGACCACAACAGAAGAGGCAAGAAGGCATTTCCTGTTTTCTGAGGGGCATTCTGGTTTTTTCTCCGTTAGGCTTGAAAGCTGAACTCAATGGCAGAGTCAGAGGCCGAAATGCATTGTCCCATCAAGAAGAGGAAAACTAATGCGAGTAGAAATGTAGAAGATGTCGATACTGGTGCATCTGGTTCAATGACTCTGCCGACAAAAACTAATTCCGTTGGATCTAGTTTGTCTAGTTTGTCTCCGATAGAAACCAACAACAATGCATCTAGTTCTTTGACGGTGTCGACTGGAAATTGCTACGAGGTGTTCTTGAGCTTCAGAGGCCCAGATACTCGACATGGCTTTAGCGATCACCTCTACAATGGGCTCCTCAATGCTGGAATTGATGTTTTCAGAGATGATGACGAGCTCTGCCAAGGCGAGAGCATTAGACCAAAGCTTATGGCAGCCATCATGAACAGTCATATTCTGATCCCCATTCTCTCCGTGACTTATGGTACAAGCAATTGGTGCCTAGATGAACTGGTTCAAATAATGGAGTGCAAGAATAACAATGGGCAGATTGTGTTGCCTATATTCTACAAAGTGAAGCCAGCTAACGTGAGACATCAAATCGGCAGTTTTGGAGACGCATTTCATAAGCGTGAGAGGCGTTTGCAAGAGAGGACTTTTGATCCAATGATTTTGGAGAAATGGAAAAAAGCACTTGATGAAGTCAGCACCTTGAAAGGATACGAAGCCAATGGGTAAAATTTTTCACCAAAACATTCCTTACTTCCTCTTAATATGTGGGTGTTTACTAGTTCTTATTCTCACTGGCAGTGATATACAATAAGATCTTGTTGACAGTAAAATCCCGCAATGCATGAGTTCTATAAGTTATTTTTTTTTTTAAAGTTTTTTGCTTTAATGATATTGGCCAATCTAATTATAGATTTTATTGTTATGATCCCATTTGCCTGAATAATAAGATTTTACGAATGAAAAATTACTCTTGTATCCAAAGATTTTGTAACATTGTGCCATTTTTATATCATGTTTATAGTGTACACTACATTAATCTTCATCAAAATTTTTTCTAATTTCTTATTTATTTGAGATTAAGAGTACAACTTATTGGTGATTTTTATTTAGAGCTCATGGCATCATATACCGTGCATGGTGATTGTCAAAGCCATAATTATTTATATTCCCAAGTTACTTATAATAAAATAATTAATGTCGTTGATTAGCCACTATTAAAATTATTTTTACAAAAGAAATGTTCCATTGGTTATATATGACGACGGTAAATGTAAAAAAAGGAGAAAAAGGGTTATTTTTATTATGTGTTTGTTTAAATAATTTTAAATGCATTTTCCTATCTTCAACAAGTAATTTCTATCGCATTCACTTGCATATATTGAAGCAATGTTCTTATTTTGGGTAAAAATTATTCTTTACCTCCCTATAAAATCAATATTAGATAAATTAAAATCATAGAATATAGACACTCAAAAGGAAAATAAAGTACAACCTGTTATCATCCCTAGAGGCAATGAAAACAAATAAGAACACCAATCTATAATGATACTAAATTCACAACATGAGTAGAAACTTGCAAGCGTGTAGAATGGCACAAACAAGGAGGATCCCCTCAATTGCTTTCAGGTTGTTCACAATATCACAATCTGAAGGACTTTTTGGATTGGTATTACAGGAGCTAAAATCCTCTTGCATTAAAAGTTATGACCGTTCATCGATTGATTACACACTCTCATACTAGGTTGGGTTGTTGGAATTGCTTATTCAAATGCTCTAGAAAGTTTTCAAATTCTTGTCCACGTAATCGGTAATATCTTTACAAAAAAGAAGTTTAAAATTTGATTCAAATCCATAACATATACGATATTCAAGGTTCACAAGCATACCCTCAAATTTCTTCCGGCTTTATAAATTATCTCATAGTAATAGTGGCATGGATTATGCCGTGTGAAACAACCAAAAGCATTTCTCAACTTTAGTTTTTAGCATAGAAGATAATAAATATAGGTATGACAGAAACAAAACGAATCTTAATTTTTTTCAATTTATCCCCAGATTTGTTTATTATTGTGTTCTCAATAGACAAACAATATATAATCATTGTTGCCACATATTTGAACTCTTCTCCCATTTGATAGGTCTGAAGCAGAGTTGGTGAAATTGGTTGTCCGAGAAGTGTTGATTGCACTGAAGAAAAAGTTTGAATTGGTTATTTCTAGGAATTTGGTTGGAATTGACAGTCATGTGAAGAACGTTATGGGACTTCTGGATGATAAATCTCATGCCTCCCTATTTGTTGGCATCCATGGAATGGGAGGCATTGGTAAGACTACTCTTGCTAAAACCATCTATAACAAGATATCCAATCAATTTGAGCATCGTAGCTTCATTGCTGATATAAGGGAATCATGGAAGCGGGGCATTCATCACTTACAAAATCAGTTAATCTCTGATATATTGAAGCAAGAAAATGGAGTTCGTAATGAGGATGAAGGGATTAATATCATCTCCTCCAAGTTTAAAAATAAAAAGGTCCTTGTTCTTCTTGATGATGTGGATAATGTTGTTCAGTTGAAGCGTTTGGTTGGTAATTGTGATTGGTTTTCGTCGGGAAGTAGGATCATTATTACCACCAGAAACAAGAGGATTCTTGAAGAAGTTGGGGTGGACTACGCTTATGACCATAAGGAACTAGAAAACGATCAATCTTTAATTCTGTTCAGTAAACATGCGTTTCGAATGGACTCTCCTCCAAGGGAATTTAAGGACCTCGCTCAAGAAGTTGTATCCATCACCGGAGGGCTTCCCTTATCCGTTGAGGTTTTTGGTTCATTATTGTGCGGAAAAGAGCCAACACAATGGAGAGATACAATAAATAAGTTAAAAAAGATCCCCCATATGGAAGTGCAAGAAAGGTTAAGAATAAGCTACGAAGCATTAGACGATGAACAAAAACAAATATTTTTGGATATAGCTTGCCTTTTCATTGGCACCAACAAGAGAATCGCATCCTACATGTGGGAGGCCTGTGACTTTTTCCCAGGGGAAGGAATTGAAGCATTGAAATTCATGTCATTAATAAAAGTTGGAAATGATCATATACTCAGAATGCACGATCAATTGAGAGATCTTGGTAGGGAAATAGTTCACAAGGAAAACCAACGGCAGCCTCAGTACCGCAGCAGGTTATGGGACTCCAAGGAAGCTCTGAAAGTGCTAAAGGACAATAAGGTAACCGTTTCATTTCTTTTGCTCACTCAGTCCATGTTCTATTGTTAGAGTAATGTTGGTCCTCTACTATCTGCTTGCTCTAGTGAACAGAGAACCTTCTACTATTATTGCCCTCGAATGTTTCATTGAATAGATTAGAAAGTAGGAAGGTTGCTTTCTCTTAGTAAGTATTGTAGTGTTATCTGAGATTTTACTTAAAGTGTATATTACGAAATTATCTCCAAGGATGAGATATTTTCAAATCTTTTAGATACTTAACTGGGGTATTCTATATTGGAAAGATCTTGAATTTCTATGATTGCTTCATTTATGTCTTCAACATACGCAGTAAATAACTTGACTATGCTACTGTAAACCATAAGAACTCAGGATATATAAGTCAAAAGAATTATAATCTCTAGATATTAAAATTAATACTATAGGACTAACGATGCCCACGTTTCTCATGAAATTTTAGTCATTATTGCATAATGGAGAATGGAAGGGATATTCAATTTATGTGATATTACGTTAGGAATCCCATTTACCAATACTCATAGGATAAGGACTGATTTAAAACTTGCCGAATAAGATAGGAACATAAATTCCTTTTATATATAATATAGATGAGTGAGTATATATGTGTATATATAACATCAAGCGTATGCAATGACCATTAAAAAGAGAAATGTTTTACTTTTTCTACATAAAATGTCCAAGAATAAATACTCTAAACTTCTATTTTTTATAATTAAGTATGTGAGTGTATTTTAATTTGTGAAATTAATCATAATTTTGACACTCCTACTTTTAATCCATCATTTGGTTTGACTCAAGTTGTTGCTAAAAGGACTAGCACTTATTTGCAATCTCAACGTGGGACCGATGTATAATCTCAAGAGCCAATTCAATATTAACAAATTCAAAACCAATGTCTATTTATTATGTCTTTCGTACTACATGATTAAATAAACTAAACTAACCAAAAGAAAAATGAATATGATGTATATTTTATATACAAATAAAATGGTATTGCTAAATATTACAACTAAAAAGGTACATTTTTATATAATTATTTCAGTAATTTTGCACGACTCCAATTCTTTCTTCATCCATGGTACCATCATAAAAGGAAGCCCATCCTTTTGCATATGAATTGAAAAGACTTTTACCTTTCAAACTCATCCTTTTACTCACCAGCCATCAATTCTGCCTATTCTCACTTAATATTGCCCAGCGTCATCCTACATAGCTCATTGTGCGAACATGCCCAATGAACCATGTTAACCATGACCACAAATGACTTCTTTCTTTACAAAAAGCCAACAATGTTATAAGAAAGATTATAATCAAAGTTTGTTAACAAGATTATAAAATAAAACAACTCATTTTTATTGGTGTGGGTTGACATCGCTCACTGTATACGTTAGCACAGGGAGCAATGTAGGGTACCCATGGCGATTTAACGATGATAATGAATGAAATTTGTAATAGGTGTAAGTTTTGTTCTATGATTAAATAGTTGGGCTATTTTTATTACATTTGAAAGGTTATATTATTTTTGTCGTAGATATTGAAGGTTGGGCTTTATAGACGTCTGAAAGGTTTTGTTACTTTTGTTGCCAGTACAAATGGTTGGGCTTATTTTTTAGATTTGGCCGGTACAAAGGATAGGGTATCTTGATATTGAGAGGGAAGTTCATGGGGGAAATGACTGATGTGAGTAGATTATTTGTTGTTGTTGTTGTGTGTGTGTGTGTGTGTGTGTGTGTGTGTGTGTGTTTTTAAATATATATATTATATAGTTACTCTTCTCTTGGATTCCTTGTAAGATCTAATTCCTTCCCAAATTATTATGTTGTTCATCTATGAGTATCCATGTTATCTTGCACAACACTGGAAATTACAATAACAAAATTTGTGGTTCGGAACAACTGACATGTGGAAATCCACGAGTTTTCTGTATTACTTATTGACTTCTTATGCATAACTGATTTCTTTGTTTTTTTTGGTTGTGAAAGCATACTGCACATTTGGTTCTCAGAAATAAATATTTTATTTCCAATCTATTCCGAGGAAGCAATTATTCCTTTATTTTGTGCAATTCCTGGAAGGCCAAGGAAACGCTATTCCACGTAGGCTTGTAGCCAAGGAGTAGCTTCAATTTTCACGTTTCTAAAAATGCTTTGCACTTTCCACGGTTAATTTTTTTAATATATATCAAAGTTATTACGGTATTTTTATTATATTTATTATACTTGAGTAACTCATTTATTTATGATTATGATTATATCAAATTGTAATATATAGTTCAACTAAAATCTATGATGAAATAATAAGTTTTAGAGATTATTAATATAACTAATGATTTATGATTAGAAAATAATTAATTAAGAATATTTCAAGTTACTACTAGTAAAATAATAAGTACATAATATATTAATATAACTATTATCACAATATTCAGTTTCTTGCAATTAGTTATTACTTCAATGAAAAACAAGAGTATATGTCATTTCTTTCACCTAATCGTGTAAGTAGCACAGTTGAGTAACTTACGCAAAATTGATATGAAATATACGGAGAGAAAAAATATATATTTTTGTTAAAATTGATTAAATAAACTAATGATTTTGCACATTGAAATTTGATTAAATTCCGCACATGCATGCATGTCTCAACTAGTATGGTAATGAAGTTAATAGTACCAGAAAGAAGAAGATTACGAGTGTTGAAGTTTTTACTCTATACAAGCCATTACATCATAACTTTTTTTAAGATCCGGATGCGTATGTCCAAATTTCGAAATGAAAGTCGACATCCTTCACTTGGTTAGCCTTTATAAATACTGTTTATTGGGCATAAAAAGAAAAATTATATCTACATATTGCTAGTCTCTTGAATGCATTAATGCACATCACTCACAATATGAACAAATGATATTTGATTACTTTAGTTGAATATAGTACTAATGACTCTTGATTCTTGCTTATAGGGAACGGGCAAGATTGAGGGGATTAATCTTAGTAATCACACTGGCAGAATTTACGCAGAAAAACAATTCAAGAATTTGACAAGTCTAAGATTCCTTCAATTAGATTGGGCACATTTAAGTGGAGATTTTAAGGACTTAATGGAGGAGTTAAAATGGCTTCAATGGCCACGTTGTCCAGCGAATTTCGAAGTAAACAATTTTTGCGTAAAGGAATTAGCTGTACTCGAATTGCAATATAGTGAGATAAATGAGAAATGGGGAGGATGGAGTTTTTTCAAGGTAAAAATTAAACTCTTTTTTTCCCCTCTCTTTTATGCTTTCTTTTGAACCATAATGACTACACTCACCCATCGACATTCATTATTGTTTTTTTTTTTTTTTCCGTAGATGGCAAAGAAGCTTAAATATCTAGACCTTTCGTGTTGTCGATCCTTGGAAAATACTGACTTCCTCTCAGCTTTTGAAAAGTTAGAGGTTCTCATCCTCATGGGGTGTAGGAGACTGAAGCGAATCAACGCTTCCATTGAAGACATGGAGGGCCTCCTTCGCTTGGAGCTGTGCTCGTCCTACGAGCTTCATCTCGCGGTAGGCGCCGACGCAGGCGCCAAATGCCCCGTTCCTCGTTTTTGCCTTGGGGAGCTTCCAGCAGAAATAGGTAAATTAAAATCACTGCGACAACTCGATTTATCTTGGACTAGATCCCTTTCTGCATTACCAAATAGCATAGGGTCTTTGGAGAATCTAGAGATTCTAGATATTTCTCACAGTGGTATAGAAGAATTACCCAATGGTATTGGGAGTCTGAGAAAGCTCCGAGAGTTACGTGCTTCCGATTGCGAAAATCTGAAAAGGATAATGGTAGAAAGCATGTGTAATCTTTCTTCCCTGTGACACCTTGATTTTAGATACTGCGACAAGCTCCAATCACTGCCGGAGCTTCCTTCCGGCTTAACAGATTTGAGTGTCACTTGTCAAAGTCGCAAATTGCCTTCGCTTTCCCACCTAGCCCATCTCAAGGAACTAGTAGTTCACCGTTGCGATAATCTCCAGTGCATCCAGGAGCTTCCATCAACGCAATTAAAGAGTTCAAAATGCTCCCAACCGACAGACATTGAAGAATCGGAATCACCACAATCCCTAAACACGCCCTTCAAGTTGGAAGTCTTGAACGTCTCTTTCTGTGAATCTATCAAAATGCTGGACGTTTCACGGTTTGTCCATCTAAGGACATTAGATGTCTACAATAGTCCGAAGCTACTTGAAGTTCGAGGTCTTGACAAATTGATGTATTTGAAAAGCTTGACTATCAAATCCTGGAATTCAATCAAACGGTTGGAACTTCAAAATTCGGGTGTCTGAAGAAATTGAATGTTGACGAGTCCGACGAATTCCTCGCCGACAGTTACAACACATTAGCCGAAATTCAAGGCCTTGATAGATCAGAGTTTTTGGAAAGGCTAGATATCAATTCTTGTGTTTTAATTGGAAGGCTAGATCTTCCAAAGTCCGGGAGGCTGAAGGAATTAAATGCTACATATTGTGACAACTTAGCGGAAATTGAAGGCCTTGATAGGTCGGAGTATTTGGAAAGTTTAGATATCAGCTGGTGCACTTCAATTGGAAGGCTAGACCTTCCAAAATTCGGGATGCTAAAGAAATTAGAAGCTCAGCATTGCAAAAACTTAGCCGAAATTCAAGGGCTCGATAGTTTGGAGTATTTGGAAAGTCTAGATATCTCTAGGTGCACTTCGATTGGAAGGCTAGACCTTCCAAAATCCGGAAGTATGAAGACAGTAAATGTTGGTTGGTGCAAGAAATTAGCTGAAATTCATGGCCTCGATAGGTTGGAGTCCTTGGAAATACTAGAAATCTCTTGGTGCACTTCAATTGAAAGGCTACTCCTTCCAAAGTCCGGGCGTTTGAAGAGATTAGAAGCTAGAGACTGCAAAAACTTGGTTGAAATTCGGGGCCTCGATAGGTTGGAATTTTTGGAAAAACTAAATATCATTGGATGCAAGTCGCTCAAAACAATTCCGAAATTATCTGGAACGCAGATTTATTGATATTATCAGATTACAGATGGCGCAGATTACGAACCATGTCCATACTTTACGGATGACTCGGATGAGGAATAGATTGGAAGGATCCACATTTTCTATTGAAGGTATATAAAGCAGGTAATCAACCTATGCTTTTTTGAAATCTACTGCCCAATTTTCATTTGTATTTCCTGCTTGCAATATCTTTCAAGATTTATGATCTTGTCATTATTATTTCCTGGTTGATAGTGTCACCATTGTTTTCTTACTTGAACTCAAGGAATCCAAGGGAGATGTTCATGGAAGTTAATATGTGCTTTGACAAAATGGTTTTGCTTGTTATGCCAGTAGCGGAAATAGATGAAAAGGCTTTCAAAGCGCATCATTTGACATTAGTTTTCAAGTAAGATCCTTCATCCTATGCAAAAAAAATAGAGATTCTTGACATTTGATTGATTTTGGAATGCTGGAAGTACTGAAAAACTGACGTGTACAGGTTTTTGATAGCATGCCAAAGGTCATTGTATAGGTTGAAGAAAATGCTCGATGAAGGACCCTATATGGTGATCCTTCTAATGTGAGGTTTTAGTTTGCTCTACGCTCATCATGCATTTCATGACTGCATATTTCTAAGGTACACTTAAGAGTGAATTTCCATGCAAAAGGAATATGTTGATAGGGCATCCCTTACTCTGCATATGCTACTGACTTGTGATAAAATTTGTCCAATCATTGAGTTTCATGCATTTTGTCTCACGAATTGTCTACATTTGTAGATTTAGATAACCGTCTCAATCTAGAAATGCCAAATGCAAGCACAAGCTCTTCTCCTAGTGGTGTGGCTGTGATGAACTAGCAAACAGGGCAAAAGCAAAAGCATCATGAATTATTTGGATCGATTGAGAAAATTGCAATTCGAATTTTTCTGACTATGGATCCATGTTCATTTGGTTTGAGTCCAGGGTATACCTACTCCAAGGCTTCCAAAGAATGCATCTTGATGTTTGTAGAGTTGGTAAAGCCATATGTCGTATACCTAAACTATTGAGCCGTGGCAAGACATTAACTAGAATGTCTTTTGACATAATCAGTGTACTATGAAATAATTACTTATATTGTGCATAAGCTTTTGTTAGTTCATTTACTTGCTGAAAAGAAAAACACAGGAATCATTTCCATAAGTTTCTTGAGGAAAATTTTCAGTATCTTATATTCCATTTGAAAACTGTCTTGCATTAATTCTAATGCATGAATAGCACATAATGATAAGGAAAAAGAATCATACTATGTCCCACAAAGCAACCATCTTGAGTTAAATACACTATACTAATTTGTCAAAGTTTCTATGGTTGATGATGTTAGAAGCCCCATTAGTTGGTACCAAAGAGTTCAAAAAGAATATCGAGTTTGACTAAGTGGGTTCCCATAAACTTTGGAGCATTATTAGTAGTTTGTTGATGTTAGTTGCTGGATTGATTTCATCTTACTCACTGGTAGGATTCAGTTATTATTCCATTGCTTGATGTAAATGCTGAAATATCCAAGAGAGCTTTCACAAGGCACTTCTAAAACGAATGAAATCATAGAAGGATCAAGAACTCAATGTTTCTTGAGCTTCTCCAAACACTGACAATGCATACTTGGAATGGTAAAAGGTTGTTTGCATGTGGTCATCCCATGATTCTTTTGGTTTTTATAAGTTCTATCCTTCACAGGCCCTCTTTCAGCTGGCATCCTTGCGATTTGTTCTAGCACTGGTGCTGCGTTTTCAGCTACTCATGGAGCTTTAGCTATGGATGTGACATCCAGATTTTCGGGTTTTAATTTGACTGGATAAATAAGATCCTCGCTCATCATCGCATCAATTTATTGGCCGGCCTAAATTTCATTAAGAAATTATCGGAAGAAAAATTTGAAGAAAAAGAAATAGAAAGGAAAAGAAAAAGAAAATTTGAAAATTAAGGCTATTTTTTTATTTCTTTTCTCTCTCTCCCTCTCTTTTCCTTTCTTTTCTTCCTTTTTCTTTCTTTTCTCTCTCTTCTCTCTCCTCTCCCCTCCCCAACGTGCGGACAGCTTTCTTTTTTCCCCCACCGCTCACTTTTCTCTCTCTTATCTCTTCTCTCCCTTATCTCTTCCCTCTCTCTCCTCTCTCTTCTCTCCCACTTTTTCCCCCACGTGACCGAAGGCTTCCCCTTCCCTTCGTTTCTCGCTCGTGAAAACCAGAAACGAGGAAGAAGAAGCCACACGGCTGCAGCTCGACGGAGCAGCTCGTCCCGCCGTCGCACCGCCGCCCGCGCCCGCGTCCGTGCCACGCCCGAGTGCCCGCCGCTCGCCGTCGTCTCGCCGTCTCGTGTGATCCAGCCGCGAATCAGCCCTGTTTCGCCCCTGTCCACACCAACCAGCCACCGTCCGGCCACCTCCGGCCACCGCCCAACTTCGCCCGACCTCCCCGACGTTCCCCTCGCCCTCCGCTGGCCTTGCTCCGCCATCTCAGCCACCGGAACAGCTTCGTTTGGCCATGAACAGCAGCCCGAAAAATGGGTTTCCAGCACTGTTCAAGGCCGTTTTGGCCCGTTTCCCGGCCCCGAACCCGAGCCGTGCTTTGGGGACAATCGTTCCTCGCGTCGCCGCCGTCGGATTAATCCAATTATGCTTTAAGTTGGTTTAGTTTTAATTAATTATGTTTAGGTTGTTAGATTAGAATTAATTAGCAATTATTAGTCAATTGTGATGTGATTTAGATAAATTGATTGTGCAATTAACAAGTAGACGTGGTCTACTATTTATTGGGAGTGTCTCGGGAATTTTCGGACCCCTAATTGAGCTTCAATTTGATGATTCGGGCCTAAATGAGATTTTTGGCATTTAAATATTAATTTTCGGAATTAAATTAAATAATTATTTATTTTCTGAAAAACCAAGGAGATGGTCCGAAACCGGAAAATTATGCTGATGACTGTGGTGAAGTCCGTTTATTTAATTGGACCTTATTTTGAGCTAAACGGAATTTTTAATATTTAATAATTAATTTTCGAAATTAATTAATTAATTATTTATTTTTCGGAAATTAAGTTTGAGATGGCCGATGACCGAAATCTCATGCTGATCGTCGTGGTGTAGTCCATTTATTTAATCGAGCTTTAATTCGTGTCAAATTAATTTAATTGTGCATTTTTAAGTTATGTTCTTATATAATGCGATGTTTAATTATGTGATTGAGGATTGATCGAGATCGTTGGGCATTGGTTATCGGTATTGAAAGTAGTTGGTAAATCACCTGGAGAATGCCGTGACTTGGTGAATTGGAATGTCACCTTGAGAATGCACGTGAGTTCGGTGATTGATATGTCACCTTGGCGAAAAGGTCGCCTTAGAGAATGCACGTGGCTCGGAGACTCGGTATGTCTTCTTGGAGAATGCACGTGGCTCGGTGACATAGTCTGGCATCTTGAAAAGGTCACGTGGGACTCGTAAACTTGATGCATCGTTCTGGAGAAATGCACGAGACCGTAAAGCCACTAATTCTCGAGGGCCGGGTGGGGCATCTAAAGCACGTGATCTCGAGAGGCCTGATGGGACCTTTGTAAATAGTTCTCGAGAGGGTCGGGTGGGACCATAAAGCCACGTGGATCCCGAGATCTAAAAGGGCACGTGGTCCGTCGCCACTTGATGCATCGCTTTGGTGAAATGATCTTGAGAGAATGCACGTGGGCCGGGCATCTAAATCTAGGGAACGTTGGTGTTGGATGAATGACTTGAAATGCATCACTTTGGCGAATGATCGAGGTCGATTGATTGATGATTCGATCTGAGAATGTCTCGATGTGATTCATTGCCTTGGTTTGATGTTGTGAATTGAATGATTGAAGGAGATGATCGTGAGTGGTCTTTAAATATCCCACGTGAAATCGATTCAATGATTTGATCGATACTTCGATTAGTGATATGATTGCTTGGATGTTTATTGTGATGATTGTCTTGACTTGTAGATGGGATATGAGGCCAAGGTAAGTCCTTCTTGACCTATGCGTGTTTAGGCAGCCTTTAGTATAATAGTTTACTAATCGGGCTTAGTGGGGTAGAACTCGGAGAGACGTAGTCTCATCCCGTTTGGGGAAAAACATTTCGGACCCCGCTAAGGAGCGAAGAGGAAGAGTCGGAGAAGGATTTTTGGGAAAAGAAGATAATCCTAAGGGGGGCCTTGAGTTCGGCCCGATGGACTCGAGATTGTATCTTCTTTGATATCTCCATTTTGATGTGAATAGAGTTTAGAATAAAAAGTTTGTAAGTGATTTGTGTTTGTATAAAAGTGTGGTTTGTGGTTTGTATAAAAGTTTGGTTATAAATTTCATTGTCCTAGGATATCGCATATAAAAAAATATGTGCACGTGCGCATTTTTAGTTGGTACCAAAGAGTTCAAAAAGAATATGCCAAGTGGGTTTTTTGGATTATTTGTTTGTTGATTTTAATTGATTTCATCTTACTCACTTGCATTCGTTATTATTCCATTGCTTAAAAATGAAAGGGTCTTTCACAAGGCACTTTTAAAACGAATGAAATCATAGTCTTCAATGGATATCGCATTATAAGAATTGTTTGCGTGGTCATCCCATGATTCTTCCATAAGTGAGACGGATGTGTTGTTCTAGCACGAGGATCGGGGCGTGACAATGGAGGCCAGCAAAGGACCACTGTGGGTCATGCGTCCATTTCAGCTCTAGTTTGAAAAACCTCCAGCTTCTTAGGTTCAGCTCCTAGCATTCTTTTGCGACCTAATGGCTGGTTGACTCAATTGTTCCGACTTGGTTTTGTGAAGTTTGCTCGATTTCGACGGCAAGTGAAGATGACGGAGGGAAATCCGGAGAAGTGTTGGCTGGTGATGGTCACAGAGGACTCAAAGTCGGTGCTTCATCGCTTCAATTGGCGAGGCTGTGGAGAATCTCTTCTTGTAATTGCTTTGAAGTGAGAAAGTTGGTTAGCTTAATATTCCTTGGATACTTGCGGAGTATGGTCAGCTTAGTTTTGCCTTCATGTACTCCACCGCTATTTTGGTAGGCCTTCACTGGGTTGTGCTATCCATTTGTGTGCTAGAGAATTCTAATACCATGGTGTAATGGAAGGTCATGCGTTAAAGGTCGGAATAATATGCTTTGTCAAGCCTAGTATTGTTTTCATGTGCTCTAGCAGTTGAATCATTCTTTAATCCAACATGACCAAATTACTTGCTAAACTGATGATATGCAACTGTAAATGACTCCTGGTTTTTGGGTTAGTTCTTCATTTCATGTCATCTTGCTACAGCCTCCATAAATACTTAGAGCACTTCAACTGGATAAGGTTCAATCAAGTTTGGGTGATTTGCTGGTCGTCAACTGTGGCTTTTGTTGGTCCAGCGCTATTTTAATTATCCACATGGTAACGAGTGTTAAATTGATGGGTTGATTGTTGTTTCTCATTGGATTGGAAGGTTCTCACGTTTTGAAAGATCAATTGTAATTTCTTGCTCTTTTTTGCCTTTGATGTATTCTGCCAGGTCAGGTCAGCAAAATGTCTTACATGCATTATTATGCCAGAGAATTACTGCAACTTGGAGGATTTAGGGATAGTGAATATCTGCAAAGGACACTTTTGAGGAATTTCAATAGATGGAACATAGGTATTGGCAAAAGAATTAGAAATGCCAAATGCAATATAATCTTGTTGGTGCATAGAAGTTGTTACCTGAATGTGTCATTAATTGTTCTTTCATTGTAGATTCTTCTTATTAATGCTATATCTAGTTTTCAATGCATAGGTGTTCTTACAGATGCCACCTCTATGGGAGAAATATGAATTATGGGACAAAACATCGTTTTTATCTGTTGTTTCAAATAATTGCTTTTTTCCCCCTTTCAAGTCTGGTCCTCATGCTGATATGTGTACCAAATGTGAAATTCTTGATCTCTTTGTATGCATAACAGGAGATTGAATATGATTACCTGGGTTCAAAATTGGTTTATGTGAACATCGCAATCTTTCACTTAAGAGCTTGTGCTTTTGTGTTACCCAACTCATCAGTTATTTGAGTTTGTTCGAAGATCTTTCTATCCATTTTCCTATTACCATGAAATTGTACAAATAATTTTCATTTCCTTGGCTGAGTAGCTTGAACTTTGAGACTATCGAGAAGGAGAAAAAGAAAAGAATTCTTTGGGGGTGGGGTGTTGTCTTTTTGATTTTGTAGTCAACAATGGTTTTTCACTTACCCTCTTCCTAATATTCTATGTTTCGTATTTGATCCCAAGTTGATTACTTGACCGTGTAATTGGAACTTAGGTGATTTTGTCGGGTTAGGCTTTCTGTCTAGCTTATGATAATTGTGTTTGGAAAAACAGTATCTCATTTTTCCAGATTAGTAGGAAATAATATTGCCACAGTTCCCTCCTACATCTGTTTTAGCATCCACCAGATACATTCCCATTTTGCTGTCCTTCTATGAGGTATATACCTTTAGTTTGAAACTACGATTTTCTCCGGAGATCTACATGTGCAGACTACAACTGCTTTTTCTTGCTAATCATTTCTCTATATGACTCTGCAGGATGCCTGTTACTTTGCTTCATCTAATCGAACTTGTGAAATTAGTTTTACAGATTATATCTCCTTCCAAATAGTCTTTTTTAGATGTTACAAACGGTATAGTAGTGGTGAGGTGATTTATAAATGATTCAAGCAATGTGAAGTAGGGAAGGCCTTTGGAATCGATCTTGTTGTACATCCCTTCTGGTTACTATTGTGTGGATTTGGCTCTATAAAAGGTGAAAGCTAGGTATTTCATACGTTAAATCCCTTATTTGCAGATGTGGCTAATAAATTATGTTGGAAACATCAACTTCAAATTGTTGTGTTGCTAAATAAGATGGATGACGCTTGTGAAAACTTGGGAGATGCCTAGATGATGATCTTGTAGACCAGTGACCTTCCATTTATGCATATTTCAAGAACCTCTTGTGCAATTAACTAAGAGTTGGACCAATTGAAGGTAACTTGTGGATCCAGAGCTTGCATAATGATTCCTTACTTGTGAGAAGTATAGGATGCTCTTGAGTTCTATTTGTTCCTATACTTGTCAATTCCCTATTTAAGACATTGATGGAAAAAAGAAAAAAAAACTTGGGCATTGTGCTTTTCTTTCGAGTCTGGTTTCATAGTAGAAACAGTAGTGGTCAACAATTGGTGGTATTGACCCTGTGTACCTATCAATTGGTAACCCAGCAAGCCTGTCAACTAGTCTAGACCAGTTCTAGGTCTTTCAAAAACTTTAAGGAAGAGTATTGAAGTTGGGTTGGGGTTTGGAACTCTAACCTCTTGTAACTAAAAGGCATGCCAACCATCTGCTCCGGTGTCTTCTTGCTTCGTTTTGTGGTGGATTGCTCATTTATTGACCGCATTGGCTTAGTCTATTAAAAATTTGAACAATTCTATTGAGAACGGGAATCCTGTCTTTTGTGCTCAAGCAACTTTGCCGAGTGACCGGGGCTTCTTTTATTCTGGACAGGTGTATTCTACTTGACAACTTTACATGCAATTGGCTCAACTGGTCGAACTGTTAGAACATGGTTCTACCAGTTTGACTGGTTGAATCACTAGTCCGATTTTAAAAACGTTTATTCTTTTGTTCTTCCTATTATGTATCTGCTCTCCTCATCAACACGAGGAGTGGCAGCTTAGTTTCTCCACATAAATGCATATACATCCTATTTCATGCTTGCAATTTTAAAGGATGTTATACTTTCTGCCTTAACATAACTGCAAAAGTTTTGTTGATAGTTGGAGCCCTGTACTTGAATGTATGTCAAGGAATGTGCATTTTATGACCCTAATGGGCTAATAGTGCCACTTTTGCTTCTATTTTGTGAGAACACTTTTGCTTGGTTGTCTCATTCTCACTTCTAAAACACTAACCCAGTGAAATTACACAACTTGGACTCTTACACCTAGAGATGGAGAATGGGAAGATTTGCTGCATTCCCCATACTGTAGTTCCTCGTTGTTTGTGGTAAACAAATTTTACACCGCCGTACAATTGAGCTGAGGATCAAATTATTGCGATGCCATCAATTGTATACTCTGAAAACCATTTTCCTTGAGCTTCTTACCATGTCCATTTGCAATTTGGATTTTTGGAAACTTATTGTTGCTCATAGTCTTTCCTTTCTGTATCATTGTTTGAAACTTGCTAGTATCAATAACAAATTTATTTCATTGACTAGGTGGTGGAGCTGAATTATCCTGTCCATGCTCCTTACTAAATTCCCACTTTTACAACCTACTCTTAAGTTTAAATATGACTAGCGTAGGTACATTGTGCCTCTCTAATGGATAATTTCGTGTTTGTTCTGACGGTTGAAAACCTACAAATTTATGCTCCAAATAATGTTTTTTTTCCTTTGAAGAAGTAAAATACTAAAGTATTAGGTCTTCCTGTAAATTTTAGATCAATTGGGAGGTCAAAGTGCGAAAAAGATGAATCTTTAGTGGCCAGACAAATAAAGAAAGAATAATTATCTTCTTATGGTAGGTTCATTGCGATCGAGTTACTGACTAGGAACTAGTAGGTACATGTTCATGATGATAGATACTATTAGGGTCTTTAGTATAGAAAGATACTGTAGAGCATTCATGGTTCATATGCATACGATAGCCTCTTTAGGTACATAAGTTTTGCTCCTGCCTATGTTTTAGTGCGATGCAAGTATTGTACTTATTAATTTTACCCAAAGAAAGGTATCAAAACATCGCATTAGTTATGGCCATATTATAGGACCATCGAGTGAAATCAAGTTGAATTATTTATTCTTGGCTATAGCTAGTAGAGGTGTGGCTTGTGTTTTGGCTGCAAAGAAAGCTGGCCCTGGTCTACATACTTGGACGAGATGAAGATGAAATCTCAGATTCAGAACAAACATCTATTGTGGGTGGACCTCTAATGCTGGGGACGGTCTCTCCTGGCAATTGCTTCAAATTGAGAAAGCTCTCTCTTTTTTCTATTCGGTGTGAAGCGCTTGAATGTCTTCATTGAGAACATGATGTTGAACTGAGGAGTTGGCATTTTACAGAAAAAAACCTACTATGAATGAAGGTGATCTGAGTGCAAATCTAGATTCTGTTCTAGTTTATGTGGTAGTGATTGTACTTGATGTTACGATTATATTATGGTTGTTTATGTGCACTAATATTTTTTTCATTGGTATCTAACTTAGTTTGGTCATAAGGGATATTACCATCATCCTTAAAAAGAAATGGATGGTTAAGGTGGAGCAATTTTGAGGCGTTTTCTTAGAAATGACTTTAAACTTTACATTGTGAAAGAACTTTCCTGCCGATAATTTTTAATGCTTGAGTTGACTTGCGAGAGTCGCCATTAGCTGAACAACATGATGCCTCATACTTGGAAGTCTGAATTATCTTGTTTATGCTTCAGATTTCTACTCAACCCGTAAGTATCATCCTATCTTTCAAAAAAGTCTCCAAAAATCTGTGTAGTTCGATGTTGAATGTTGTGAGGCAAATTCGTTGCAAAATTGTAAACACTGTCGCATGATTCACACGTCATTTTTGTTCTCGACTGCTTAAGGCCTGCTTAATTTTAGAAAATGCCTTTAGTTTCCATTTTCATAGAAACTTTTTTCAATGTTTTGCTAACAAAATATTTGTTCAGTGAAAATAATATCATTAGGGATAAAAATTGTTAGAATATGCTTGGGTTACATCACTTTCAAAAAATATGCTTATTATTTTTTTCCAAATCTCCATGTTTGCTTTTGGAATGAGAATACTAAAAAGTCATCTTCAGTTTGTAATTTTGATTCTGAGAATAGTTTTCCTTTTATTCGTCAACTGCTTTCGGAGTGCTACCAAACTCATTTTCTGGTCTGTTTTAATTCTCAAATTGAAATCAGAACGGTCTTTTGAGAATCTTTATCAGCCGAATGCCTCCTTAGATTATCAATCTCTTTCCGTCTACAAAAAAAATGGACTTCAAGTTGCTCAACAGGCTTTGAACATTGAAGATTTACTTCATTCATCCAGCCATCATTATCACTAATGCATAAGCAGTGGGCTGACGCCATAAACATATTTCATGAGGAAGTTTGATTTGCTGCAAAGCTTGTTAGTGACCATGGCAAGTAGTACTATTAATACAAAGCGGTAGATGGCGTTTCATTTTTCTTCATTGAACTGTTTTCGTTTGCTTATCTAGGTCTTGACTCTTTCCCTCAGGAGGAATTTTTCAGTCTATCTGTTTCGTGTTAATTCTCTGGGTGAAGTGGTATGGCTAATTTTTTAAGCTTTGGTACTGCTATAGGACTTTGGCTTTTTTGGTTGGTTTTTATAATCATAGTTTGCTAGTCGGTTCAGTGATAGGGTATGAAGCGTGTATCAAAAGTTGTTTGTGATGCTGGAAAAGAACTTCTGCTGGTTGTCCTCAATCATCTATAGGTGCGCATTATTGTCTTTGCATTTGGCCTTTTTCCCAAATAATTAAATTTCACGCATCTCAATGAACAGTCTTGGAGGTGATCGATAGAGATAGGAATTTGTTACAGGAAGTTATGCTATGCACATATTGAGACACGCCATAATTTTCAGAACATCCTGATGTTGATTCTTCATACGAACATATCATATGCAATGATCTGAATTAAAATCTGATTTGAGTCTGATTCAACAAGTTGGCAATATCTCCTATAAGCGTATAATGGAAATTTTAGGTCATTAATCATTGCTTTGAACTTGAACTTGATCTAAGTTTGAGCTTTGAGTGTACTGTACATGGAGATATGGATATATAATGTTTATACGTTCACATTATAATTAGCAGGTGTAGAGATATGTTCTCAATTTAAAAGGAAAGAGTTTATTGCCTTAGATCTTAGCATATATCTCCTCACAATTGCAAGTCAATTTTTGTACTGAAAGAAACAGGGGAATTGAGTTAATCCCACTTGTTGTGCTGTAAAGGAATGCCCTGCCATGCCCAAAGTTCTTGCCCAATAAAACTCTGATAACCCAAGATAACATAGCGCAAGCATAGGAAACTGTCCAAATTCTTGTCGAAGAACAATGAAGGAGGAGATGCTGTGCAGACTCTGCCTCTTTTTGCTGAGGAAACACCTGTTAACCAGTATTTTGCCTCATTTCTAAAGTAAGGATTTGTTCTCAGGTTGCTTCCCAAGCAAAAAGAGAAACTCTAATTGGAATTCTCACTTTCCAAATCGATTTCTGAGGAAAATCTGTTTTGCCATGAATCTCCCTATCGAGCAGCTTGTAGTAACTTTACATAAAAGATTTCATCTCTTCCGTTAAGCAACAGAAATCTTTGAATTATGCAACACATAAAAGAAGGCAGGCAAAAGCTTCAAAGTCCTAATCTTGGGCTTGGCTCACGAACTCAATGTCCCAAATGATCATTTTGTTGTTTAAATGAAACAATTTGCTACCAAAGCTTCCTTGTTCCTTGACATTTCACCCAAATGCTTACACATACGACTCTAATATTTGAGAATCAAACTCCATTACTTGGGAGTGTATGTTTTGTAGTAAATGCACACCAAATTGGAATAAGGTTCTTATGATTGAGAATCTCAGTAAACAGAATTTGATTTTTCAGAGAATGGTGTTGTGTGTGAAAGCATTTGTGGGAAAATGTCGATCATCTCTTTCTTCTTTCTGACTTCGCTTGCAAGCTTTTACATCAAATCTTCAGCTTGTCTAAGGTGGTTTGGTTCTTGCAAAACATGCCATCCACTTTTTTGATTGTTGGAATACCTAATTAGGAGGATCAATTTCTAAGAAGTTCTGAAGCACTGCACCTTTGTCTCATGGGGTGCCTTAGGAAAGAAAGCAACAAAATGTAGGGTCTGGAATCTTCAGTTGCTTCTGCGTTGTACCTTTTGACCAGCTTTGAGCATCATGTGCTGTTTCTGTATACTCTTCTAATGCTTCACTTTTGTTTGTTTTTCTTTTGTTTTGTTCTCATATATACTGATGTACTGGAACTTTTTCTTTCAACAAAATCCTTTATTATCTATAGAAAATATATTGCCAGTTTATTCCCTTGCCAGATCTCTCTCCATTTATGTGGGCATTTTTGTGTGTTGTGAACATGTGCTTGGGTGTGCACATGCATGCGATCATGTGCTTGCACAGGTGTGCACACATGTACACGCATGTTATAGGGCTGTTGTTAATTAGATTAGATTCTGTGCTTCTCATGGGTACAGTGACTCTCATGTACATGCTACATATTCTTCGTGATTACTAGTATAGTGAGAAATGACGTTTCCAGTTACATTCTTTAAGGTTATAGACTCCTGTTTCCTTTTTTTGGATAAGTCTATTAAAGAGCACCAAGAGCACCAAGGGGATGCCTCCTATTTACAAATTTCCACCTAAAAGCTCATATTTACCTTAAGAATAAAAAAAAAAAAAAGACTTGGTGTCCAAAGCACTGCCACCACAATGTGAAAAAAAAAGGTAGAAAGCCAAATATCTTTTACAAAAGACCTACAGAACTTTCCTCATTTTTAAAAGCCTGCCTATTTCTTTCTTACCAAGGCTTATGAACTCTCTTTAACTCCATAGTACTGCGATCAATGCTTTTGGGCTCCTTTCTCCTTTTGTCTAATCAAAATGTGCATTCACGATGGTGTAGAATTTTATGGAAAAATTGCCAAGCGATAAAAAGGTTAAGCTAAGAAATAAAGATGTGGTTTACTATTTAAATGTTATAGAACTCCGCCCCTCTTGTAAGCCGGGACTTCACCTTACATTGAAGTGTAAACATTTGATAGTTGGGGAGTTAAATAGGTAATAGGACTCTAGAGATGTGGTTTGATATTTAAATGTTGTAAAGAAGTTATCCTTCCCCAAGGTGTTGAATAGAAATGAGGTTTGATATTTGATTGTTGTAAAGAAGTTACCCTTCCCCAAGCTAACATCAAAAGGGCTAGGGCTTTTGTCTCCTTGAAAACAGTAGCATTTCCTGTCAATATTGTGCTTATAGCCCACAACCATCACATAAATGGCCTCTCTCTCTCTCTCTTAAAGCAACTTTGGGGCAAGACTTGATAATTTCACATGAACATTCCAAACTTCTAATCTGCTTGCATGAATTGGATAGCAGACTAGGCTCCATTTCTTTATTGAATTTTCCAGTATATCTTTTATTTGGTGGAGACTCTAGAGTATGTTGTTTAGTTCAAGCATAGTTTGCAGAAGATGAACATGGCTCGTAATGACCATTTACTGTGTAAAACATTTTCTTTTGTGAACTTTTAACTTCAATGGTTCCAGCAAGTAATGTATGTGGTCAATGCTATTTTTATCCCTCATCAGTGTGTCAGTTTTCTTAAGAGATGATATTTGATGTACAGGGTTAATTAATTGAAGTATTGTTATTTACTTAGCAGCCTGCTGTAGAAATCATTGTGTCACGCCCCGATCCTCGGGCACGCACACATCCTTCACACTAGGTCGAATATATAATGCGATATCCCAGGACTATGTATCGCCGACCCTTTCTTTTATTAAGCACATGCGGAAGCAGCTATAAATCCCCAGACAATAAAATAATGGGATAGAAAAGCAGGGCCATATTTTTCATATTGAAATTTATAACCAAACTTTTATACAAAATGCAAACTAGAGCACTTCACAATTTTTTTTTACTCTATCTTTATTCACATCAAAATGAAATTCTCAAAAGAAGATAGAATATCAATCAACCCGGCCGTACTCAAGGTCCCTCTCTGGACTATCTTCTTCTTCCAAAAATCCTTCTCCTCGGATCTCACTTCTGAGTTCTCCCACTCAAATTCCTCCTTCTCAGCTCCTCATCGGGGTCCTGAAATGTTTTTCCCCAAACTGGGATGAGACTACGTCTCAGCGAGTTCTACCCCACTAAGCCCAATTAATAAACCATTATACTAAAGGCTGCCTAAACACGCATAGGTCAGAAGACGTACCTTCGCATCAGATCCCACCTGCAAGTCAGTACAATTTATAATAGGCACTCAAGCAATCATATTACGGATCGAAGCATCGATCAAACCATCCTAGTCGATCACAAGCCAACAAAACCACTCACGGTCATTCCCATCAGTCAATCAATTCACAACATCCAACCTAGGCAATGAATCACATCAAGTTACACTCAGATCGAATCATCGATCAATCGACCTAGTCGATTACAAGTCATTCAGACCATCTCATGGTCATTTCCAATCAATCAATCAATTCACAACATCAGATCAAGCAATGATCAATCGA
This sequence comes from Eucalyptus cladocalyx, assembly GCA_017140615.1. Taxonomy (NCBI): domain Eukaryota; kingdom Viridiplantae; phylum Streptophyta; class Magnoliopsida; order Myrtales; family Myrtaceae; genus Eucalyptus; species Eucalyptus cladocalyx. The sequence goes on from CM029523.1 coordinate 31,649,608, forward strand.
CCTATTCGATTACATGTCCTCACGACCCATGCTTGGTCGGCACATTCAATACTATCTATAAGTCCGACCATAGTCCAGGACTGCTCACTCTAAGCTGATATATAGATAGTATAGCTCACACTAAGCTGATAGGGTTAAGGTATCTTTTGCTCTCGCTAAGTGACATATCGCCCGTAAATGATATAGTATCTTGGTATCTTTATCTCGCTAATTGGTGACATATCACCCGCAGTGATATAGTATACCCCGATGCTCCCACTAAGGCGATAAAGTGTCTTCTTCGCACTAAGTGACATATCGCGTAAGTGATATAGTACACCGATATCTTTCTCTCGCCATTGGTGACATATCGAGCCCGTAGGATGATATAGTATACTATTCAACCATTCAATCCATTCCATCGATATCCTTACCGATAAAATAGCGTGTGGGGACACGCATTTGAGGCAAAAATTATTATAATTTCCTTTTTCACAATTCCCACCATTCTCTACAGCCCACCAAAATACTTTTGGTCTTTGTCAACAAACTAGGTTATTTTCCGATCAATAATCAAAGATTATTCAATTAAAGGATAATTCTCAATTTCACAAATAATTCAATTCAAAGACAAAACTAAAGCTCGATTAAATAAACGAACTGCGCCATGACAATCGGCACGAAATTTCGATCGTCGCCCATCTAAATCTTAATTTCTGAAAAATAATTAATTATTAATTAATTTCGAAAATTAATTATTAAACATTAAAAATTCCGTTTAGCTCAAAATAAGGCCCAATTAAATAAACAAACTTTACCACGATCACCAGCATAATTTTCCAGTCACGGGCCATCCCAGTTGAATTTTCAAGAAATAAATAATTAATTAATTCATTTCAAAATTTAAATAATTAATATTCAAAATTCAATTTAGCTCAAACTAAAGCCCGATTAAATAAACGGACTTCACCACAGTCATCAGCATAATTTTCCGGTTCCGGACCATCTCTCTTGAATTTTCGGAAAATAAATAATTATTTAATTTAATTCCGAAAATTAATATTTAAATATCAAAAATTCCACTTAGGCCCGAATCGCCAAATTGAAGCCCGATTCGGGGTCCAAAAATTCCCGAGACACTCCCAATAAATAGTAGACCACGTCTACTTGCTAATTGCTCAATCAATTTATCTAAATCGCATCACAATTGACTAATAATTGCTAATTAATTCTAATCTAACAACCTAAACATAATTAATTAAAACTAAACCAACCTAAAGCATAATTAGCCAACTAATCAAGGATTAGTGAGATTACTCACCAAATCGCGCGCGAATCGGATCAATCCGACGGCGGCGACGCGAGGAACTATTCTTCCCAAAGCGGGTCTCGGGTTCGGGGCCCGGGAACGGCCCAAAACGGGCCCAAACCAGCTGGAAACCCATTTCGTGGGTTTCTGCCCATGGCTGGTTGGAGCAGATCCGGCGGCCAAAACGGCGAGGGGAGGCCGGCGAATGGTGAGGGGGACGAGGGGGAGGCTCGGCGGAGGCTAGGCGGTGGCCGGACGGAGCTGGGTGGCGGCCGGAGGTGGCCGAATGGGGCTGGAACAGGGGCTGGGTCGGCTGGATCGCGCGGAGGGAGGAGTGGCAGCAGTAACGGACGCGGGCAGACGGCGGGCGCGCGGCGTGCGAACGGCGGTGCTGCGGCGGGACGGCGAGCTGCTCTTGCGCGGCGTCTTCTTCTGCTCCTGGTTCGGTTCCGTTCGAACCAGAGGAAGGAGAGAGGGCAGAGGTGCGCGCGGGTGGGGCGAAGCAGCGACGGCGGCGGCGGCGTGGCAGCTCCGATGGCTTGTGGGCACGCGACGACGGCGGCGAGGGGCGGCAACGGGCGGAGCTGCTTCGGCTTCTTCGGCTTCCATGGAGGTTTGAAGAAAAAGAAGGAGATGGGGGAGGAGTTCCGTCGACGAAGGAGAGAGAGGGGAGGAAGAAAAACTAAATTTCTCTTTCTTTTCTCTCACTCTCTCTCTCTCTTATGTCAGCCACACATGGCCACCAACAGCTGTCTCCCACTCTTCAATTTTTGACACTTATGTCCCCTTCTAGAAGCATTTAGGTAATTCAAAGAGTTGGGTTTATGGGCATGCGAATTTTGCTAACTTTTCTTCTCAAATTGAACCTTAATCCACTTGAATCAAATCAATTTGATCCCCGTAATTTCATTAAATATTTCATCGATAAAATTGGTACTTTTTCTTATCAGTATAGCCCACTCGCATCCCAATTTCACCATCCCTGGTTTCAACTGAACAAAACAGCCATATTTATCCAGTCAAATTAAAACCCGAAAATCTGGATGTCACACATTGGCTTTAGAATGGGTGAGCTCAGGGGTCTCTCAAGATGGCGTTCTTGTTATCTAGGTATTGGTTCGGATGAGACACTGGCGGATAATGCAGTGGAAAAGGCTGGAATGTTGCTTGTACAGGTTGAGTGAGGTGCTCTCATCTGTTGTGAAGCCGTACGCTTGTTACAATCTTTCTTGTGATTTCTCTACCTTTCTTGATATCTTCTATTTGCAACTATTGTAATATCTTACCCATCCACGCATGGCTGAGATGGTTGAGGGCTTGCCTTTCCTCTTTGGAGGTTCTGAGTTCGAACTCCCTGATCGGCTCCGTGATTGGAGTGGGGGTTCATAGCGGTGGAGTTCTTTGTCTTTAGTCTCCCCAAAGGTATAGTCGCAAATACCGAATCGGCGTAAGCTGACAAGGGAAAGTGGATCCACAGTCACCCAAAAAAAAAAAAAAAGTATTGTAATATCTTGCCTGTCTCTCATCATGTATGGTATCATGTCTTTAGTGACACTAAATTACTAAATTTTAAACATGAAGTTGAACTATTTGTGGATAAGATATGATATGGGTTGCTTAGAATGACATATTGATGTAAGTTAAATAGCCTTTAATTATTTGAAAAATGAGCTTGTTATCAATATTGTAAAGGAGTCATCGTTAGACGATGGGCTTTACACGTGACTTGAACCTGTTCAACAAAGGTCCATTTAGTAACTGTTAAGGTTGTTACGAAATACTGACAATAGCACATTGTTGTTTTGTTGATATCGTCATGTTTTTGAAGCAGCAAAAAAGAGAAATTGACAACTTTTTTGTATCTTTGCTTCCCATGCCTCACACAACTTGGGGTTTGTACCTTCTCAATTCTCGCATGCTACCCTGAAGAAATGCAATTTTACTTGTTTCAAAATGAAAAAATCATAGTGTGACCACTAGAGCAAGGTCAAAATATTGGTAGGATCCTATGGAGTTCTTGAGCCTGTGGCATGCTTGTAGTATTTGCCTTAGGGATCGAAAGCATATTGCATTGGTTAATAATGTGCATGTTGCTGAAGCTTTTGCTTTCGTCTCTCTTTCAGTTTGCAAATTTCTTCAGCTGGCTTTTGAAATGTATAAAACAATCGATGTCAGAGCCAAGTGATCAACTTTTAACATACAATAGGTTTGTCTAACTTTTGTCAAGCAGGGTCCTTCCTCATGGTGAATTCCTATATACTCTTTTGAGTTTGATGGTGAACTTTTTGTAGTGTTCTTGAAGTTTCTATATGATCAAGATGCCACTATGCATCTTCTGGATCTTTCTGAGGCTGATGAAGAAACTACCATTGATCCGTGAGTGATTTTCTCTACTTTTGGTCATGCTTTAAATATCAGAATGATATGCTGTCAAGCCTAGTATTATTTTCATGTGCTTTAGCGGCTGACTCATGCTTTGAGGCAATGTGACCAAATTAGTTGGCAAAGTTGTGAATATGAAATTGTAAATGACTCCTGGTTTGGGGGCTAGTTCTTCATTTCAGGTCATCTTGCTATCATCTTCACCTATATTCATTTTTTAATTAACGGACACCCACCAAAGCATGAAAGCTAGGATCATTCCCGCAATAATACCTACAAGTTCTCCCAATTCTGTTCCATAACTGGAACAGGAAATACTTGAGTGCACTTCCACTAGATGAGGTTGACTTAAGCTAGGGTGGTTTGCTGGGCTGCAACTGTGGTTATTGTTGGTCCACCACTACTTTAAGTAACCACATGGTAATAAGGGCAAAACAACGCTTCAAGTGCCTTAACTTTATACAAATTGACACCTAAGTGCCATAACTTACGAAAGGTACACTTAAGTGCCAAAATCGGAGTAAAATTGATCATTTGAGTGCCAATCCGGCCAAAATCCGCCAAAACGCCGACGTGTCAATTTTCCGACGAAGTGCGAAAGCGTCGTTTTAATGCTAACGTGGCCAAAAATTTAATATAAAAATTAATTTAAAACTAAATTTATTTAAATATTTAAAAAATATTAAAAATATTTAAATTTTAAAAAAATTTAAAAATTTAAAAAAACTAAAAATATTTAAAAATATAAAAAAATTAAAAATTTTAAAAAATTTAAAAAAATTTAAAAAATTTTAGAAAATTTTAAAAAATTTTAGAAAATTTTGTAAAAATTTTGTAAAATTTTATAAAATTCTATAAAAATTTATAAAATATTTAAAAATTAAAAAATTAAAAATAAATTAAAAGTTAAAAATAAAAATTATTAGATGGGACAATAACATTATCAACAAAATAAATGATTGTTAACGGGTTCGCTGCAGGTGCAAATCGCATGTAAACTTTAAATTCCATGACCCGTTAAACACAAGCTCGTTTTGGAGAAATTGGCGTTAAAATTTTCGAGGACCAAGAATAGAAGGCTAGGAAAAGAAGTACGACTAAGGAAGAAGCTTTGCTATTAATAGGAAATGTCTAAGAAGACGACTTGTGTCTATTGCACCGTACACCATTGGCTAAACCTTCTATTAATAGCCATTGTAGAGCCTCATAAAATCTACTTCGCCACTATTCTCATAATAATAGAACAAATGATTATTTGTAACTCAACATCATTATCAAACTAACTGCCCAAATAATTGGAGAATATCAAGGTAACTTAGGGCTGCATGGTTGCACTTGTTTTTGTTCCCGGAACAAAAAATTCTGTTTTTTTGTTCCTGGGAACAAAAAGGAACAAAACGCGTTTGTGTGCGTTTACATTCCTTTTTGTTCTTTTGTTCAAGAACAAAAAACAAAACAAGAAACACAAATTTTGTGTTTCTTGTTTTACAGAACACAATTGAGAAATACTTTTTTTTTTTTTTTTTCTCTTATTTTCTGTTCTTCTTTCTTTTGGCCGGTCGCCGGCCTCGGCCATGGCCGACGGCCGACCCGCCACGGGGGCCCGGCCTCGCCCGGCCACGGCGAGGCTCGCCGGCCCCGGCGAGGCCGACGCTCGCCGTCCCCGGCGAGGCCGAGGCTCGCCGTAGGCTGGCGAGGGTCGGCCTCGCCATGGGCTGGGCGAGCTCGAGCTCGTCCGAGATCCGGCGAGCCGACCTCGCCCGGCGGGCCAGCGAGCCTCGGCCTCGCCGAGCCACCGCCAAGCGACGCCGACTGGCGGTGGCTCGGCGAGGCCGAGGCTCGCCGGCCGGCCGGCGAGTCGGCCTCGCCGGATCTGGCGAGCTCGAGCTCGCCCGAGCCATGCGAGGCCGACCTCGCGCCGGCTGGGCGAGCTCGATCTCGCCCGGATCCGGCCTCGAGCTCGCCCGGCCGGCGAGGCCGAGCTCGCTCGGCGGCCGGCGAGCCTCGGCCTCGCTGGCGGTGGCCGCGAGCCCGCGCCTCGCCCGCCCGCTGGCGAGCTCGGCCCTCGCCGGCCGGTCGCCGGCCAAGGCCTTGGCCGGCGACCGGCCAAAAAAAAAAAAAAAAAAATGAAAAAGAAAAAAGAAAAAAAGGAAAAATAAGAAAAAAATAGAAAAAATAAAAGAAATAAAAAAATTATCCAAATTTACCAAACATGTTTCTGTTTATTTTTGTTCCGGAACAAGTTTACCAAACACGCTTTTTGTTCAGAAATTGTTCCCGGAACAAAACACTTTTTTCTATTTTTACGTTTCCCTGGAACAATTTTTAAACGAAACGTTACCAAACGCGCCCTTAGCATCATGTCTTAACAACTAAGCATCATGTCTTAACAATGAGTGTTCTGAAAAATAGCTTTATTGCTGTGGATGGCAGCAAAGCGGCAAGACTTAATACATGAGACCGATAAGAAAATTAGTCACTTAAGAAGGCAACAAAGCTGATCTATACACAAGCGAATAACCTTATTAATGATGAGGGGTCAAATACAGATAAGTACCTAATATGCCCTCATATTAGTTTAACCAAACCAATCTTCTTTTCTAATGTGATCTTCCAGTCACCTATTGATAAAAATGCATACAGAAACATGTTGCCGCCTGCTTATTACGTCTTTTCATATCTACTTAATGGTAAAATTATCTTGTCAATATCCACTTGGCATCACCTAAGTGAAAGTGAGTTTTAGCTATTCAAAATGAGGAAACACTTGACATCCTTTCAAGCCAAATGAGTATTGGATGCTCGGCACACAATGTTAGGGGAAATTACCAAGAAAGTCTTAAGCCTATTGTGGTTGCATCAATTCAGTCATAAACTTTTAAATTTGGCTAATTGAGTTCTAGACCTTTTGAGGATATGCCACTGTAATCCATTTAGTCAAATTTTGAGCAAAAATTGCCAATGTGGATAATGTTTACAATTTTTTTATTAATTTTTCTGACTTTTTTCTTTTCTTTCTATTTTTTTTTTCCTTCTTCTTTTTGCCAATGGATGGTTGCTAGCCACCTAGCCATAGGCCATGGCTCAAGCGAGGGTGAGTCACTATGGCAAATTCCGTGGTCTATTCCCATTGTAATACCCCATGGTATTGACAACCATATATACTCTAATCTTATAATGTGTTTCATCTCAAACTTAGAATAGTTCCACAAGCATAGTGTGCCTATGAGAGAGGGGAGGGGAAAACTGTTTAAAAAGTCATAAACCTATTACATTTTGTCAATTGAGTCAAAAATATTTTTACATTTTGCCAATTGAGTCTAACCGGGAGATTTTGACTAAAATTTGCTAATGTGGACGGTTGGCACTAACGTCACTTTTTAAATAATATTTTAATAATATTGAATTTGTTATGATTTTTTCTTTTCTTTTCTTTTCTTTTTTACTTTTTTTTTTGGGGGGGTTTGGAGTTAGGCCGGCGAGGACCACGATGCCCTCGCCGGCCAAAGCGAGGGCGCGTGTGCCCTCAACCTAGGTCAGCTGGCCACCCTTGCCAAACTAACTCCAAAACCCAAAAATAAAAGCAAAAAAAGTAAAAAATGAAAAGAAAAGAAAAAAATCATAAAAAATTCAAAATATTATTTAAAAAGTGCCATGTCAAAACCCTCTATCATAGCTAAATATCAAAGAGTGCACTTCAATGTAAAGGCTATAGCTTCCAGAATCCAGAGTCTAATGATATAATTTGTTAATTAGTGCAAGAAATTAGCCAAAATTCAAGGCCTCAATAGGTTGGAGTTCTTGGAAAGACCGGATATCTCTAGGCGCACTTCAATTGAAAGGCTCCTCCTTCCAAATTCCAAGAGTCTGAAGATATTGAATGCTAATGAATGTGAAAAATTGATTGAAATTCAAGGTCTCGATAGGTTGGAGTTTTTGGAATATCTAAAAATCATTGGATGCAAGCCACTCAAAACCATTCCAAAATTATCTAGATATGCTAATACAATTTGTATCATTTTTCTATCTTCAATCTCATATTATTGATAAATCCGAGTTCCACAAAGAGATGGCCACAACTTGCGCTGGGATTTTTTTTGTTTTTTTGTTTTTTTTTTGCTTTCTGACTTTTTGACTTTTTTCTTTTTCTTTGATGTTGTTCCTATTGATTTTGCCATTAGAGTGATGGAGGATTGTTGGCTGGGCCGTCTCTTTGTGGGGTTCAGCGAACATAACATCAAAGAAAAAGAAAAAATTCAAACAGTCAAAAAGCAAAAAAAGAAAAGAGAGAGAGAGAGGGGCTGTTTGTGGAGTGAAGAGAAGGGAGAGAGAGACAGCTTCTCGAGAAGAACGCACGAGAAGAAGATAAAAAGGGGCAACGACTTTTTGGTCCATATTCAGAGGCCTAACATCCTTGGAATTGGCTCAATTTTCAGAATGTTGTTCGGAGATCTATAAGTTGATCAATTTTGTTCGTCGAAAGCTTTCTCCAAGTTGTCTCTCATTTTCTCCAATTGTGGTTAAGGTTTCATGTTCTATTTGTATTAATCCACCTTAATAATGATCAAATATTGTTGTATTGTCAATGTTACTAAGTTTTTGAGTAGCTCGTGGTTTTTTCTCGCATTGGATTTTCCACATAAAAATTTTGGTATTATTGTTGCCTTGTTTTTTTAACATTTCAGTATTATATTTACTTATTTTGAGGTCCCAGTCCTGGAATACACAGCTAGTTGTTGCTGGGGTTGAGTCCATTTTGGCTAGCTTAATTTTGGGGAAGAAATTGATTGTGGATTGGATTAGTTCTTAGTGAATTGTTACCTAATATACTATCGGAGTATAAAATGTTTTTGGTGTGAAGAACAAGGTCACTAGAGCCCAATTGATACGCATTTGAGACCGTGCTTCTAGTGGGATATTAAAGCTCAATTGATATTGCTTTAGCTTTGTAACACATAGTTAGCTCCAACAAAAGAAAAAAAAGACATAAATGGTCCATAAATTTTAGTCAAAGGTGCAATATCATTAATAAACTTTTGATTTTTTAATGTTTAATCTAAATCATAAGATATATAAAAATGTTCAATATCATCTCTCCATTAATTTAAATTTAATGAAATTTGCTTATATAGTTTCCAATTCATTATGATTTTGATCAATTTGATAATGGATGCATAAGAAAGGTGGCCACTATGGTTACAAGTTAACCCAACACTTTGGTAACCCAGCCCGTTTCGAAAATGCATACTTTTCTTCATGATAAATGAGCCTGGACAACAAGTTCCATCTGACATATGACATGAGCTGAACCAGCTCAGCTCGCTCGTCAATCAGATGAGTCCGCTTTCGCTCTAGTAATCATGTCCGTGTCTCTTATTTTTCTCTCTCGGCTGCTCCTCTTCTGCAATTTTCTCTGCATGATTTTCGGACTCTAGTGGACTTTCTTACTCTCTTGATCTTCCATTCCTCGACTCACTCTTCAGCTCTATTCTTTCCTAATTAGCCTCAAGCCTTACTTTTGGTTTTACGAGCTCTAACCTTCACAAGCTCTCTTTCAGTTCACATTTTCCATCGACACTTCTTTACACTCCTTGCAAATTGTTCTAGGCCTGGTGCTACGTTTTTCAACTGATCGCAGAGCTTTTTAGCTATGGAGGTTTATGAAGGACTGCAACGCATGCTTCCGTTTCAACTTCAGTTCAACAAACCAATGGCTTATCAAGTTCAGCTCTTGGTTGTCATTCTTTCATGAGTTAATGGGCGATCGACTTGGTTCCCACTCAGTTTTGTGAAGTTTGCTCAATCTGCTCAATTTGAAAGGTTTGATGTCGGCAATAGCAACCCTCTTTTTGAAAGATATCCTCTGGCTTCTGAAAATGCTTAGGTAAAGTTAGCTTCAAGTTTCTCGATTAAGTGTAAGTGCTTAGGAATACAGCCACCTATCAAAATCTTCTCGATCACATCATTGCTCACCTTGACCTGGCAGATGGACAAGGACTTGAGAGAAGTCTAGTCGATCATTGACTGTTTAGCTTTGATACCACTTATTGAGGGAAAAAGTATCAAAAAAGTCCTAAATATATTGCATTAATATCAATTCAGTTCTAAACCTTTATATTGGACCAATTTAGCCTTAAACCTTTTTCACATTAGTACCAATTCAATTCATCAAGCCAATTTAAGCTAGAAATTGCTGACACGGATGTCGATCGGGTAATTGGCACTGAGATGGACATTTTTAATAATATTTTAATAATTTTTTTGAATTGATTGATTTCTTTTTTCTTTTTTTCCTTTCCCTTTGTTTTCTCCGGTGGCCATTGCTAGTCATCGGCCATAGCCATGGGCGGCAAGGGTCGGTCTTGTCAAGCCACACTTGGGCAAGGGCGAGCGTAGCCGTGCCTTGCTAAGGCGAGGCCTCCCTCACCAAATCTGACAAGGCCGACTGAGGCATTTTGAGTAAGAAACTATGGATAATTAAAGACTCATTGATAACATGCAACAAATTTTAGAAAATGACAAACATATACAAATAAAATAAACATCTATCCACAGCTCAATTTTGTAGGATAGACAATTTTCATCACATTATTGTATAAGATCAATGTGACACATGAGTAGAGGAACGTTGCCATTTATGTGAGTCCAGCAAAAGCATACATAGTTACCTTTGAAAACGTTCTTATTAAATACATTTACTAGGGGTGTGCAACCGGACCAGGTATACCCGGTTCTCGGACCGGCCCACCCGAAAAATAGGGTCAGGAATTGGTTCCCATTGAAATCGATTCGGGAACCAGTTCCCAAAATTCGGAACCGGTTTAAATTAGTTCGGGAACAGGTTCCAAGTGATTATCCATCCGAAAATTGGTTCTTGGATCGGTTTTGGAACTGGTTCTCAGATTGGTTTTGTAAGTAGAGGTCCAAAACCTTTTTTTTTTTCTCCCGATTTCTATTTTTACTCCCGTAATCACACGATGTTTTTCCTCTTGGCTCTCTCAAACATGCACGGCACTCCTCCTTTGTCATTCCTCTTCCTCACTTGCTTCCCTCCCTCACCGGCTCTCTCTCACACCGTCTAATGGACGGACAATGTTCGTCGCCCCCAAATTCTTGTGTATTACATGGATTGGCTCGCCTAATTTCTCTTTTGTAAGAAGAGTTATGCTTACATATACGAGTAGCTTCATGTAGTAATTGTGGGAATAAGACTAATATTAGACCCATGTTTGTTGCTAATTCTTTGCCTTATTATTTTATTTATTATAATTAGCCCTATGGATCCTTAATTTTTTGTTTAGTCAAAAAGTTCATGTATTAATTTATTATTAGTGCTTAATATTTCAATTTAGGATTATGTTATTTTCTTGCTTATTAATATAAAATTTGAAATCATATAAGATATCGGGTGATTGCAAAACATGTTCTAGTGGAAACAGGGTTGATCTTATAATCGAATCCAAAAAACATGATGGGTCGGGTACAGGATTTAATACAAACAGGGTCGGATATAAAATCCAGAAAAGGGAACCGGTTATAACAGGGTCGGGTATAGGGTCCAAGTCTAGACCCTACCCACCCTAAACCCGATCACCCCTAACATTTACCCTCTTGTTTCTAATTAAATAATTAAAATAGAATATAAAATATGGTTGATCAATTAAAGCCCTCAACCTTCTACCCACAAGACTGCACTAATAACTAGCCCTAATATCCATTGAATCATCCCCTTTAAAAGCATTTCCTTCCGCTTTCCAATCCCATAAAAGTGTCACACCAATGCGTGAAGTCCATGAGAGCATGCAATCTAAAATAACTAAGGCATGATAAACTAAACGCTAAAATAGGCCAAAAGCATCAATGTGGGTCCAATAATTTTTGTTAAATTTAGTCTAGATTCTTTTGTATAACTTTAAGTTTAACATGATCACCATCATTCAAAAAGTGTCTCTTAAGGTTTACTTGTATTTTTCATTTCCTAATGCATGGAAAAAAACTAAAGAAAAGACAATTTTCCATATCATGAAGTTGAAACATATTGGAAGACTAATATCGCGCGAGCACCGGCCCCATTCGTCTGTGCGCTGCTATTTTGGATCACTACTGCTTGTTGATTATTATTGCGAGTCCCGGCGCGAGTTGGTACTCGGTTTTTCCCCCCTTTCAGCCAGCGCGCTTTAAACGTTCGATGAAATGCCCGAACCAAACCCCGTTCGGTTTAATCTCTACTCGAAGTTATCGAAAGTGGTCTGGACCGTTTGAGGCCGTAACGGCCTGTTGGGTCATCTCTTACGTTAGTTTTTGTATGATGAACGAGCCCGGAGAAGAAGTTAAGCCCGACTTATGGCCCAATCCGGCCCGACTCGGTCCGTATCCTCTCTCTCTCTCTCCTCTTCCTCGTTGTCTCTCTCCCGCCCGTTCTTCCTCTCCCGCAATCTTCTCTGCAAAATTCTCAGGCTCCAGTGCACTTGGTTACTCTCTCGCTCTTCTCTTCCAACAGGCTTTCTTCTAGGGTTTTCGGGCTCTACCCTCCGCCATTGGCTCTCCCTCTCAGTTCGCATTTGCCACCGGACGCTTTGGCTGCTCCCCGATCTTTTTCCGCTATGGAGACCGACCAAGGGTCGCGGCACGTGCTTCCCTTTCAGCTTCAGTTCGACAAGCCGCTGGCTTCTCAGGTTCGGCTCCCGTTTCGGCCTTCTTTTGCGACCTGATAATGGGTGGGTCGATTCGATTGTTTTCTCATTCGGTTTTGTGTGAGGTTTAGGCTCGATTTCTTCCGATTGGCAGGTGAAGATGGCGGAGTGGAATCCGGAGAAGGATTTGCTGGCGATGGTCACGGAGGACTCGAAGGTGGTGCTTCATCGCTTCAATTGGCAGAGGCTATGGACAATCTCTCCTGGTAATTGCTTCGACTCCAGAAAGTTCTCCTCGTTTATTTTTTATTTTTTATTCAGCGTGTTCTTTTCTTCAACGATGGCTTGGTGTGTGCCCTTTGAGTCGTTGGCCTTATTCCCCCTTTGCTTTTCCTTAAATGTGCCACGATCCTTTTCCCCAAAAAAATCACTTCAATTGCCAATCCAGTTCAAATTGCGTTTGATGGAGATTTGGTCAATATAGAGGTGTAGTGCTTGAAAGTCTAAATGAGGATGTGATTTCGAACAAAGGAGTTGGTGTTTTACATGAAAATGAAGAGTGAATGATGGTAATGGGAGGGAAAATGTGGATATGACATAGTTGCAAATAAAGAATCCCAAGCTGATACTAGTTGAATAAAGCGATTTTTATTTACAGATGCGACAGATTCTTATAAACTTCTAGACAATAGTGGTGCCTTAGGAGATTTCCATAACATAAGTGACAATCATTTAGACCAACCGGGAGTGTACCCGACTCTTGTACTGCTATCTTGTTGCCCTTTTCACGTTGCACCAGTCAAAGTATTCATGAAGATAAAGAACTCAAATTGGAGGGGATGTTGTTTATGCTAGATAGACTAGTTATGTCAGATGTAGAAATGCTTGATGCCCACTTGGAGTTGGCAGGTTTAACCCCTGCAAAAGACCATCTCAATGTCATCACGCAGCTATATAGTTTTCCTTCAATTTCTGTTGGTGACTCTCACGATGTAATATCACTTCTGGCTCTGCTTCTTCCTATTCTTCTACTGAGCGTTCCCTACAAGGAGAGATTTAGTTTAGGCTGGGAAGTTTTTCATATTTTGTAATGCTAAAATTTAGAGTCTAGTATGGAAAGTTTTGCACATTTTGCATTACTTGAAGTTAATTTATCTTCTTCTAATTACGAGGGGCATTTCGTTACATCAATTTAATTAATCAAGTTTGTTGTTGGGAATTTAACTTACTTGTGAATAGGATATATCTCAAGCTATGCTGCATACATGTATACATGGAGGGAGGAGTTGGAGAAAGCGAAGAGACTAGGAGGGTAGGGGGAGCTGCATCCAAGAATGTTAAGTTCTTATATGACTTTATCTTTTGGTAATTCGAATTCGTAAGAGCTTAGGATTAGATGCCTAGCCTTGGTGGTTTTTTTAATCTATTCTCACTTGAAAAATTTAGATAGGAGGTAACATCTGAATGCTTCACGCATCATATTGCCTTCTGGATATGAAGAACATGTTGTTGAGTGCTTCTTGAACTAATCCTTGAGCGGTTTCTGTTGAGATGTTAAGTTGTAGATACTTGTACACTCGTGATCCTTCCTTGAAGTATGCTTTCATTGATCCACTCCACCTTGAGGTTCCAAAGCTGAGCAATAAGATTTGTTTTTGGACTGAGATAATGGATTGAAGGCTGCCAATAAGACATAGATTCCCTAGCTTTAGATGATCTACTAGCCCAAAGAAATCCATGTCAAGCTACCAATATCCCTTTCGGATATACTATTTACTGTTATGATGTTTGCATCACTTCCCAGATTTTATTTATCATTTTCTCGGTTTTTGTGTGTTCTCTGTCTTTTCTTTTTGTCTATTAATTTATGGTGAACAAATTATTCATCCTCTCTCCTTCTAATTTTTTTTTTTTTCCATTTTTTGGTTGTTGTTGTTGTTGTTTATGAAATCACTTTTCTTTGCACATTCCATTGTATGTCGTTATACTGGATTATCTTATTTATTCTAATGTACTCCAGGTAAATGTATAACATCATTATGCTTTGCGTCCCGATGGCAAAGTTGTTGTCTTGGGACTAGAAGATGGTACAGTTTCACTGCATGATGTTGAAGTAAGTTTTCTATGTTATTACTTTAATGTTACCCTCACAACTTTTCAACTGGGAATCTTCCTGCAACAATCCCATTTCATCATAATGTGTTCTCCTCTAGTCTCTCTTGCAAAAGATTCTGAATTGCTCAAAAGCTGCATGATGCATTGCAAGCAGCAAGCTTGCTCAACAAACGTATAGCTGCTAATGGAGATGGCAATCCATGTTTATGAGTCCTGTCTGCCAATGTAAAATTAACAGTGGACTGCTAGATATGTCAATCTGAGCATGAAAAGCTTAATAGATCTCATTAGAACACTCTTTTTGAACATGCCCTCTTTTTTATATAGGTCAACAAATGGCGAGAGATGAATAACCCATTTAACTAATTAAAGTGAATGGTTCATTCCAATCTAAGCATTACTGACACAGCATTTATAACTTGTACAATACATGCAATATGCATATCTTCGTCAATGTCATATAATTTTTAAAAAGAATAGCCGTAAACTTACAAAGTCCTCGGTTTAGATGATATCTTGTGTCTTATATATATATCAATTTAACTAATTAGATTGAATGGTTCATTCCAATCCAAACATGACCGAGATAGCATATAGAAGCAGTCATCCATGACACGCTCATTTTCATCAAATTAATAGTTTCTTTCTATTATTTAAAGTGACATATGTCCAGTTCAGTCATATTAGGAAGGTAATAGTTCGGGTGATTCCTAAATGACAGTATGTGCCTCAATTGTGCTTGAGGGTGGAAAAGTTCATAGATTACCGGTTATGTCATTAAGCTAGCTGTTTGGTCATGGATACAATTTTTCAGAACTTGGCTGATGCTGCTGTCAAAAGGTTTCTTTAAGCCATCTACCGATTTACTAATCATTATCCACTTCATGGATTATGTTTTGCTCTTGAAGAACTTATTTTTACATATGAATGTTATCTTACCAATCTAGCCGTCTTTATGGAACCGTGGATATGCATTGTGCTACTTTTTATATGCTAGTGCTTGCAAAAGTTATATGTACTGTGGTATATTTATTTCTAACTCGGTATAAATATTAAGCAGAATGGAAAACTGTTAAGAAGCTTGAAGTCCCATGCAGCAACTGTGGTGTGTCTCAATTGGGAGGAGGATGCCCAAGTGAATAGAGTATGCATCTTTCAACTTAAGAAAGTTCATCTTACTTCTTGATCTTGACTCTTGACAGACAATATTTTATTGTTCATACCTTTCATGTTCTATCTAATGCTTTGTTTGCAGTTAAGTAGTTATTTTAATCTGATTTACTAAAATATTTCTTTTTTCAAACTTAGAATCATATTCAACAGCTTCAATATGTATCTATGGAAGGTTTTTTGAAAACTTATGTTTGGTGTCAGCTGTGAGTTGTTGATTTGCTGATTGTTGACTCCTTAACTTTAATCTCTTGTTATATATATATATGTATATATATCTTCTTCTTCTTGTTTTTTTCCCCATTGGAATGATAATTATCCATTTTTTAATAGGACACTTCTGGCAACTCTTTGGCATTTGAAGATCGCACTACTCGTTTCTTCCCTCTAGCTCCAAGAGTTCCTCGCATGCCTGGCCTAGCACCTGGAAACTGGTTTAACTGACGATGGTCAAGATTCATTCGTAGAGCTCTCAAATTCTTCAAAGCAATGTTTCAATATCCTTTGCAGTGGAGATAAAGATGGGGTTTTGTGCTTCAGTATATTTGGTGTCTTTCCAATCGGAAATGTTGTAAGCCTCCTGTCTGTTCAGATCAAGTATTTAGCAGTATAGTCTGTCAGATTCAGTCAATGACTACTTTCCTTTCTCGCTTGCATAGAGCAGTCTTTCTTAATAAATGGATATGATGGCAGAAATCAGTATTGCCTGAAAGTAATGGGCTGGTTAATTAAACAACTATACTAGGTGAAGTTATTCTTGTAAAACTTCTAGATTTCACTTCCATAGGTCACTTTAGAGATGACACCTCCAACTTCGATACAGCACAATTATCCAAAGCTTTTGTTGTTTGCCCTGAGTGCTCCTTCTGTCTATTGCAGTTGAAGCACCTAAAGGAGAATTTGGGGTCTGTCTGGGTTAGCCTGCTGTGCAGACTTTCTGCTGTTGTTTTAGACTCTTGAGTATCTGCTCCTTTTTAGGGAGATTGAGAGAGCCTATACGACCGTCGGTTGGGGAAAGTGTTCTATGAGAGTGTATGCTTGTGTGTAGAAAATTCTCTTTGTGGGTGTGCAGCTATTAGAAGATTTAGACTTTTGGGTACTCTGAACTTTTGTGCACGTTTGGGTTTAGTACTGTTTCAACGTGAAAACATGATGAACTTCTCAACAGACATTTGATTAGTCTAGAAATGCATGCTGAAGAATTGCTCTAATCAGTATCATTTAGGTTCCTATCAGTTGTCTTTTTAGTAACATGGAGCCAGTCCTTATAGTTACAATTCCTTGTTGGGACTTTCCCAAATGTACTTCCTAGGGCCCACTGCCTTTCACCAGATCTATAAGTGTGGCGTATGGTTTCCTAATGGGAGGTTTTTCAGATCTATATACAAGTTTGTGAATTGTCAATGACGATTTGATCACAATTTCTTGACTCGGTTGACTACCTAAACAGGTAATTTTCACCTTAAGATGAGATATTTTAGATGTAAAATTAAACATGTTTGATGGAAATCACTTGTTATGAAAATTGATGTAGCTCATTTAGCTCATTGTCGAGCTTCTGGGTTGTCTTTTTTTATTATATATATATATATATATAATGTGGACCTGCTAATTTAAAAGATGCCAGTGGCAGGAATACTAAGTTTTTGTGGAAACACAATGTAGAACTGCTAATTTAAAGCCTTCCAAGTTGCAATGTGATGTAGATATTCTGTAGTCTGGTGTTGAGGTAAGTGCATTAAAGGCCTTCAGAAAAGTCGAATCAGTACCTATACTGCACTTGTGCTGTTGCCCATGAAGTTTACATTTTTTGCTTAAGTTGTTGCTTCTCTCTGTTTTCTAGTTCCATCATTGACCACCTAAAAATGAATGTTATGGTGCTTGGTTATCTTTAAGTTGACCTTGTAGAAATAGCACAGTTCCACTTTCCACTAGTTATTTTAGTTTGGAAGCTTTTTTAACTCTCTGTTTCGACTTTATTTGTATAGTTGCTTTGTTATATTGAGTTCGCTATTTTCAGTTCGATAATCAGTCGCTTATTGCTTCTTGCTATGTGATTGCCGTAATGCATGGGAATGTGCACCAGAATATACATGAATGTGATATTCCTATGACAACCAAGGACAGAGACACCGTTTGCCGACTTCTGAATGCATCTGTGAGGAAGGTACACTGACTAACATAGTTGCCTCTCAAGAGCCTCCATGTTTCTTCAACTAATGGGTTAATGATAGGAGGCCATTTTGCTCTGCTGGGACTAATTTTATTTTCCTTCCTAATTAGTCAACCAATATATTGCAACTTCACGATATGTTAAATTGTCTTTTCTTTGGTTTTTCCCATGCATTAGGAAAAGAAAAATACAAAATAAACCTTAAGAGACACTTTTTGAACAATTGGTGATCAAGCTAAACTTAAAGTTAAACAAAGGAACCTAGACTAAATGAAACAAAAAATTACTGTGAATTGTGCATATTTTCTTGCTCAAAATGCTTTGGTGACCAGCAAAGAATTTCATTCACTTTGTGACATTTAAGTTATAGTCATCAGATACATTGTCTTCTCATGAACACCTTATTGGAATTTGATAGAGAAACTATTGAGTAAAAGCTCAGTGGTAACTAAACATGTTTCTATAAAAATGTCAAACAGCCTGACACAGAAAATATCAAACAGCTTAGATAATATTTTATAGATGTAAGATGCAGACTTTTTTTCTAAACTTCAAATGTACCTACTGTAAGTTTATTCCTGTGATTGGATTATTCCAGATATCATGTCGGATGTTTCACCAGAGCAAGCTAACTGCCATGTAATTGTTATCATTAGGTGGCTTTATCCAAGGATCTTTGTCATTTGATGGTTGCATGCTCAGGAGAACTTGTTGAAGACATTGTTGAATCAAGAGGGTGTCAAACAGTTGGAGATAGTACGCATGGCTTTCATTGCTTAGTGCTTGATACTTCAATATTCCAAAAGAGGTAAAATTGCACTTGCATTTAGTGTTATTCATATTTTAGGTGAAACTTCTCTTCTTTCTCTCTCTCTCTCTCTCTCTCTCTCTCTCTCTCTCTCTTTTAAGTTTGTGCAGCAGTAATTGGACTCCGTATTATAATTATATTACAATTGTTCATGTGCACTGATATTTGTTTCAGAGGTATCAATTTTGTTTGGTTTTACAGAAAGTAAAACTCATATTAACTCAGGATATTATTGTCAACCTTAAAACGAAACTGATGGTTAACCTGGAGCAATTTTGAGGCATTTTTCTTGGAATTTAACCTACACTTTGCATGATAGAAGAATTTTCCTTCTGATAATTTTAAATGCCCAAGTTGATGTTCAAGAGTCACCATAAGCTGAACTACATGATGCCTCATACTTCGTAGCCTGAATGATTTTTTTCATGCTTGATAAGGTTTTCACCCGACCTTCAAGTATCATACCATCTTTCCGTAGAAACCTCTAGAAATCAACGTCGTTCGAATGTTGAAAGTGGTGGGACAAAATTGCAGGAGTTACTCTTGCAAAATTTTGAACTTTGTTGCATGATTCACAGAACGTTTTTGTTCTCTACAATTAGAGGCCTGCCAAGTTTTTGATAACATTTTTTGTTTTCGTTTTTATGGAAACTGTTTTCGATGTTTTATCACAGAAAACTTGTTTAATGATGTATGTTGTAAGGATGAGAATTGTCAGAATTTGCTCGTGTTCCATCGCAATAAGAAAAGAGGCTTAGTTATTCCAAATCTCCATGTTTGCACGTGGAATGTGAACGCTGAAAAGTTGTCTTCAGTTTCTAATTTCAATTTTAATAATAGTTTTCCTTTCAACTGTTTTCGAAGTGTTACCAAACACATTTTCTGGACCGTTTGCATTCTCAAATGAAATGAGAATAGATATCTGAGAATCTTTATCTGCCGAATGCCTCCTTAGATTCTCAATCTCTTCCCCTGTCTGCAGTAAAAATGAACTTCATCAAGTTGCTCAACAGGCTTCCAACATTGAAGATTTACTTCATGTCGTCCGGACATCATTATCAGTCATGCACAAGCAGTGGGCTGATGCCATGAACATATTTCATGAGAAGTTTGATTTGTTAACAAGCCTTATTAGTGATCATGGTTAGTGGTCCTGTTAATACAAAGCAGTAGATGGCTTTTCATTGTTCTTCATTTAACTGTTCTTGTTTGCTTACCTAGGTCTTGACTCTTCTCCTCAGGAGGAATTTTTGAGTCTTCTAGGTGGTGCTAGGACCAGTCCTGCAGTCCATCAGTTTCTTGTTAATTCTCTGGGTGAAGTGGTACGGCTGGTTTTTTTAAGTTCCGGTGTCACTATAGGACTTATGTTCTTTTTGGTTGGTTTTCATAATCTTAGTCTGCTAGTTTGTTCAATGATAGGGTATGAAGCGTGTATCAAAAGTTGTCTGTGGTGCTGGAAAAGAGCTTCAGATGGTTGTCCTCAATCATCTGCAGGTGCACGTTATTACCTTTGCATTTGGCCTTTCTCTGATAAATTATTGAGTTTTAAGCATCACACAGAACAGTCTTAAATGGTGATCAGATAGATGTAGGAATTTGTTATAGTAAGTTACGCTTCACACATTTTGAGACACCATATCTTTCAGAACATCCTGATGTTGAATTCTTATATGAACCTATCATATGCAATGATATGGATTACCTACATTGAGTGGCTGGAAAGTGTGAGGTAAAATCTGATTTGATTCTGATTTAACAAGTTGGCAATCTCTACTATAAGTGTATAATAAGAATTATAGGTCATAATCATTGGTTTGAATATGAACTTGATCTGAGTTTGGGCTTTCAGAATACTGTAAATGGAGGTATGGGTATGGAAATTTTTATGCATTTATGTTATAATTAACAGGTATAGATATATGTTCTCTGTTTCAAAAGGAAAAAACTTTATTGCCCACTTCAATCTTAATACATATCCCTCATAATTGCGGGAGTCAATCTTTATATTAATAAATCATATTCAACTCTTTTTACTTACTCATAGCCCTATTTGAGCCTAGGAGAAGTTAAGACTTATTTATACTACCAATTCCACTCGTTGGACTTGCTGTAGTAATTGAACTCTGCTTTCTTATGTTATTATTACTGTCAACAAGCTAAAATTGAGAATGAAAACTCAGTTATCGGAAGACAATGAGCAGATAAAATAACTGGCGGGTGCTCAGATGATAGTGAATTGAGCCAACATTGAGCTCATCTGTGATGCTTAACCTTGGTTATGAGAGCCTCTGTCCACAACAATTTGTTCATGTACTTAGATGTGAGAATTCATTAGTTTATATTTTTTACAAACTTTTCCAATTAGGTTGCCATTTTTTTAACTAGCACCATCTTTTGGCAGAGTAATGCTAAAGATGTTATGTCCTAATAAATGAAAATGGTTTACTTACTCACATGTGAAATAGATTAGTATTAGATGTCTGTAATACACTTGCCTAAATGCTTGGATTTTACCACTTCAAACGAGTTTTGTATGCTGGTCTTTGTATCCGTAGTATTGTTCCGTTTTGGGAATGTGTTGGTATCTCTTTGGATCCAGAGTTTCTCTTGAGCTTTTTGGATCTTGACTTTAGGTTGTAGAGGCACCCTTTTGTCACGATAACTCATAAAAGGAACCGCAACTGTGAGTTAATGGAGCGTTTTTGTGCTCAATAAAAACATGCTACATGGATGATGGTTATGCTGACTAGCACAAAATCATATGTGAGATGTTAGTATTTGTACTTGAAACTACATGATTACATACAATGTTATGATATAAGATAGTTGGAATAACTTAAAAATCCTCAGAAAAGAATAAGTTTCTTTTAATAGATCAAAAGTTCAACCATAGGACACCAAGGGGTTGCAAACCCATATAAGATTAGAGCCCAAAAATTAAAGCCATGTACAGAACAACTCTCAAAACCAAAAGTAAGCTCAAATACAAGATACATCATCGACCATATTAATCAAGTCATTTACATCCATATGCAGTCTCCACTATACCAAAAGTGTACGACTTTAAGCCAAATTTCAACAAATGGAAGATCTCTCTCCATCAAAAGCTCTCTTGTTTAGCTCCTTCCAAATGAGCCTAAAAACAGATAGAGGAATTGAGTTAATCCTTCTTTTCTTGTGGCACTGTAAACGAATGCGCTGCTAAGCCCAGAGTTCTTGCTCCTAAAAGCTCCAATAACCCAAAGATAATTTGGTGCAAGCATAGGAAACTGTCCAAACCACTCTTGTCCATGAACAGTGAAGGAGGAGATGCTGCATGGATTCTGCCTCATCCTTGCGGAGGAAACACCTATTAACCAGTATTTGCTTCTTTGTTGTAGGTTATCTAAAGTGAGGATTCATTCCCAAGTTGTTTTCCAGGCAAATAGATAAACTTTAATCAGAACCCTTACTTTCCAAACTCTAATCAGAACCCTCACTTTCCAAGTCACTTTTTGAGGAAAATCCGTTCTACCAGCAACTTCCTCCCTACTGAGCAGCTTGTAGTGAGACTTTACTGCAAAGATTCCATCTTTTTCATCGTTCCACACAAATGCATCCTCATAGGCAACGGAATTCTTGGAATATAATACATTAAAAGAGATGTTAAAAACTCCCAATCTTGGGCTTGTCTCACAAACTCAATATCCCAAATGATCATTTCCTTGCCTAGACATGCCATCCAGCTTTTTAGTTGTTGTAATGCCTATTTAGGAGGATCAATTTCTAAGAAGTCTTGTAGCACCACACCTTTATCGCATGTGGTGCCTTTGGAAGGAAAGCAACAAAATAGTGGAGTTTGAAATCTTGGGTAGTTTTGGTGGTGTACCTTTTAAATGGCTTTGGACATCATGTTCTGATTTCATATGGTCTTCTGATGTTTTATTTTTGTTTGTTTTTCTTTTGTTTTATTCTTTTATACTGATGCGTTAGAACATTTTCTTTAATTAAAATCCTTTATCATCTATAAGAAAATATATTGCCAATATCTTCTCTGCCAGATCTCTTTCCATACATGTGGGCAATTTTGTGTGTTGTTAACATGTGCATTGCCCAAGCACATGCATGCGATCATGTGCTTGCACAGATGTCTGCACTTGCACATGCACACTGTAGGGCTGTTGCTAATTAGATCGGTTCCTTGCTTCTCCTGGGTTCAGGACTCTCTTGTACACTGCACATTCTTGTTGATTATTACTATGGTGAGAAATAATGTTTCCTGTTAGTTTCTTTAAAGTTATAGACTCTCTTCTTTTTACTTTTTTGATATGTAATTCTATTGAAGAGCATCATGGGGTTCGTCTTCTATACAAATTACCACCCATAAGCTTGTATTTATCTAAGATAATTCAAAAAAGGACTTACTGTCTAAAGAACTGCCCCCACAATGCCAAAAAAATATGGCGGTTATCCAAATATCTATCCTTTACAGCTCCTGTATAATTTATTTCTTTTGTAGGAACCTGCCTATTTTTTTCTTTTGAAAGTTTATGAACTTTCTTTATCTCCATGGTCTGTCAATCAATGCTTTGGGGCTCCTTTCTCCTGTTGTTTACTCAAAATGTGCATTCACGACAGTGTAGAATTTTGTGGAACAATTGCCAAGTCATCTAAAAGATTACCTATCAAATAAAGATGTGGTACTTAATTACTATAATGCTCCCCCTCTCACGTAGGCTAAGACTTGGCCTTAGATTGAAGGATAGATATTTGATAATTGGGGAGGTAAATAGGTAGCAAGGTGAGTTTTAAGCCTGAAACCTCCTGCTCTAATTCCACATAAAATTTTGTGGGACCAAAACTAACTAATCAAAAAGTGTAAGCTATGGGATAGAGATGTAGTTTGATATTTGAATGTTGTAAAGAAGTTACCCTTGCCCAAGCTAACAGCACAAGGGCTGGGGCTTTGTCTCCTTAAAAACATCAGCAATTCCTGTCAGCTGTGTTTAGAGCCCACAACTATCACATAAATAAGATCTCTCTCTCTCTCTCTCTCTCTCTCTCTCTCTCTCTCTCTCTCTCTCTCTCTCTCTCTCTCTTTGTGTCCTTCCCCTTCACACACACACAGCCACTTTGGGCAGGACTTGATCATTTCACACGAACATTCCAAACTTCCAGCCTGCTTGCATGAATTGGATGGTAGACTAGGCTCCATTTTCGGACTTGATCATTTCACACAAACATTCCAAACTTCCAGCCTGCTTGCATGAATTGGATGGCAGACTAGGCTCCATTTTCTTAATGATTTTTCTTTGTCAGAGAATCTAGCGTATGCTGTGTAATTCAAACACAGTTAGCAGTTGAAAGATAAGGATGGCTTGTAATGGCCATTTGCTGCGTGAAACATTTTCTTTCATAAAATTTTAACATCGATGGTTCCTATTGCTGTTTAGCATTTAACTTATATGTTCGATGTTATCTTTATCCCTCATGAGTGTGTCAGTTTCCTTGATTAGAGAGGATATTCGACTTGTGGGGTTAACTAATTGACTTATTGTTATTTACATTGTTATTTACCTAGCAGCCTGCTGTAGAAATTATTGGCTTTAGAATGGGTGAGCTCAGGGGTCTTTCGAGATGGCGCTCTCGTTACCTGGGTATTGGTTTGGATGAGACACTAGTGGACAATGCAGTAGAAAAGGCTGGAATGCTGCTTGTACAGGTTGAGCGATTCATAAGGGTGCTCTCATCTGTTGTGCAGCAGGTAGCCTGTTACAATCTTTGTTATGATTTCTCTTCATTTCTTGATACCTCCTGTTTTCTACTATTTTCTAAAATCCTGCCCGTCTCTCATCGTGCATGTCTTTAGTCACACTAAATTCCTAAATTTTAAACATGGAGTTGAACTACTTGTGGATATAAGACACAAGATCTTGTGTGCTCAGAATGACATATTATTCTAAGTCGAATAGCATTATATATTTGAAATACGAGCTGTTTTGTTGGGATTTTGAAGAAGAGACTGTTAGCCAGGCATTTGCACATGACTTGAACCTGTTTAACAAAGTTCCATTTTGCACCTTTTAAGATCATGATGAAATACTGACAGTATCACATTGTTGTTTGTTGATATCATGTATTTGAAGGGCCAGAGAGAAATTGCATGGCTTTTTTTTATCTTTGCTTCCTGCACCTTGACAACTTAGGGTTTGTTGATACCTTTTCAATTTCGCACATACTACACTGAAGACATGCATTCTTTCTTGTTTCAAAATGAAAATATTGCCAGTGTGACCACTGAAATCTAGTGAAGCTCGGAATATTGAGCCAGCGGTGTAAGCATTTTATATTGGTTGATTATGTGCATGTTGCTGAAGCTTTTGGTTTTGGTTTTGTCTCTCTTTCAGTTTGCAAATTTCTTCAGCTGGCTTCTGAAATGTATAAAGCAACTTATGTCAGAGCCAAGCGATCAACTTTTAACATACAATAGGTTTGTCTGACTTTTGTCCATCAGGTTCAGTCCTTATGGTGAATCCCTATTTACTCGTATGAATTTCGACAGTGAACTTGTTGTCGTGTTCTTGAAGTTTCTGTATGATCAAGATCCTGTTATGCAGCTTCTGGATTTATCCGAGGCTGATGAAGAAATTGACATTGATTTGTAAGTGATTTCCTCTAACTTGTCCAGTTCCTAATTTTAAGTCATTTACAATATGGCACCCAGAACCCCTGAATCTTTAGTTAATACTTGTTCACACCTGATGGAGTCACCAAGTGGACTGTTTGGCATTGCCATGTACGGAAAGCTTCCAGTAGAAATGGCTTGTATACTCCTTGAAAGTTACTTTTTTTCCTGTCATTTCAATCAACATTAACTTTACTTGGGCTGAGATGTGACGTGTCATTATTGTTGACAGAATGGCTACCCATTGAATTAATAAATTTCTTCTCTTGTGAATTATCTGAAGTTTTGCTCCTACTTGGTGTTCTTAATGAATTTCATTCATATAATAAGAAAATGTTATTGCCTAGCCCTAGTTATGGAATCATGTGTATCATTCAGACATGATGACTAATTTCATAATTTGACATAACCTTCTAATGCTGAGGGTGGGGCTAACCTTCTAATTCCAAGGGTGGGCCATCTCTTCATTCTTTGTAGCTGAAATTTGGTGAGGCAATGGCTTGAATACTGTGAAGTGTTGACAGCTTATTATTTCCTTCATGTACTCTAGCAGCAAATTTTTGTAGCCCTTCACTAGGTTGTGCTATCCATTTGTGTGCCGAGGATTAGAATACCATGGTGTAATGGACCTTGGTCACGCGTTAAATGTCAGAGAGGTATCCTGTCAAGCCTAGTATTCTTTTCATGTGCTCTAGTGGCTCACTCCTGCTTTATTGCAATGTGACCAAATTAGTTGCTGAACTCAGGATATGAAATTGTAAATTACTCCTGTTTTGAGGGTTAGTTCTTCATTTTAAGTCATCTTGCTACTGTCTTCGTAATTACTTTTAAGAGCACAACGAGATGAGGTTGACTCAAGTTAGGGTGCTTTGCTGGGCTTCAACTGTGGTTATTTTTGGTCCAGCACTGTGTTGTTAACCACAGAGTAACTAGGATTGAAATTGACGGGTTGATTGTTGTTTCTCATTGGACTGGAAAGTCTTTTGAAAATCAAGTGTAATTTCATGCACTTTTCTGCCTTGATGTATGTCGTCGGGTCAGTAAGATGTTTTACACACATTATTGTTTCAGAGAAACAATGGAGAGAGTGAAAGAATTAGTACAATTTGGAGGATTTAAGGACAGCAAATGTTTGCGAAGGACACTTGCAAAGGAGTTTCAACTGATGGAATACGGTATCGAAAAGAATTGGAAATTTGAAATTTAACAGAATCTTGTTCGTGCATGGAAGTTCTTCCTTGAATGTGTCTTGTTGTTCTTTCATTGTCAATTCTTTGTATTTATGCTATATCTAGATTTTCCATTACCATGTTTTTTTTTTTTTTTTTTTATGCATGCTACCTCAGTGGGAAATATATGAACTCCGGGATAAATCATTGCTGTCATCTGTCATTTGAAGTGATTGATTTTTTCCCTCCAAGTCTGGTCCTCATTGCTGACAAGTGTACCAAATGTGAAATCCTTGATAGCTTTGTATGCATAACAGGAGTTTGAGTATGATGGTGCCGGTCCAAAATGGTTTTAGTAAACATTGCAATCCTTCAATTAAAACCTTGTGCTTTGGTTTCACCCAACTCATCATTTAGTTGAGCTGAAATATTCATTTCTCATTTATCTAATTCAGGTATCTCGACAATTCATGTTACAATAAAATTGTACCCATCTTTTTATTTTGCTTGTCTGAGTGGCCAGAACCTTGAGACTATAATGAGAGAAGGAAGAAAAGGAAAGGAAACCTTTGGGGGTGGGGAGTTGTCTTCTGGAGGTTGTACTCAACAATGGTTTTTCACTTACCCTCTACCTAATAATCTAGTGTTTCTTATTCGATCTCATGTTGATTACTTGACAATGTACATGGAAACTTAAGCTGGGTGATCTTATTGGATTGGGCTTTCTGATTAGCATATGATTATTGTGTGTGATAATGCCATATCTCATGTTTACTAATTAGGAATAATTTTAAATTTTTACAGTTTCAAGGAAGCTGCCCAGATGCCTTTTTCTACTATTTCAAAAAAGATATGTTGTAAGAATTTATTGCCTCTATTCCCTCTTACATCAGTTTCAGCATCCACACAATACATTCCAATTTCACTGTCCTTCTATGAGGTATTTACCTTTAATCTGAACAATTTTATCCTGAGATCTGCATGTGCAGAGTACAAATGCTTTTTCATGCGAATCATTTCTTCGTATGGCTCTGCAGGATGCCTCTGAATTTGCTTCATCTAATCTGACTCAGGAAGTTGGGTTTACAGATTATATTTCCTTCCAAATACCCGACGAGTCTTTTTCAGATTTTACAAACTGTATAGCTGTAGTGAGGGGATTTATGAATGATTCAAGCAATGTGAAGCGGGGAAGACCTTTGGAAGCAATCTTGTTGTGCATCCCTTCTGGTTACCATTGTGTGGATTTGGCTCTATATAAGGTAAGAGCTCGGCATATCATACTTTAAGAATTTGTGGATGTGGCTAATATATTTTATTTTGAAACAGGAACTTCAAATCGTTATGTTGCTAAATAAGATAAATGATACTGGTGAAAACTTGGGAGATGCCTAGATGATGATCTTGCAGGCCAGTGACCTTCCATTTGTGCATATTTCAGGAACCACTCAGGCAAATAACTGGGAGTTGTACCAATTAAAGGTAACTCTTGGATCCTGAGCTTGCATATTGATTTCGTACTTGTGATACATATAGGATGCTGCTGAGTTCTGTTTGTTTTGATATGCCTCAGTTCACTTTTTAAAACATTGATGGCAAAAATAAAATTGCTTTTTAGTCGACTCCTGTTCTTTTCACTGTTTTAAGAACTGGCTCCGGTTGGATTGGGAACCAGACCTGTCCAGTCTGGTTTCATGGCAGAAATAGTAGTGGTCAAGAACTGGTGTTATTGACCCTATTGTTATCAGGCGTAACTGTCAACTGTTGACCCACAATCCTGTCAACTAGTTTGGACCAGTTCTGGGCATTCAAAAAGTTTAAAGGAAGAGTGTTGGGGTTGGGTTGGGGTTTGGAACTCCAACCTCTTGTAACTAACAAGCATACCAACCATTCACTCCAGTGTCTTCTTGCTTCAATTTGTTGGTGTATTATTATTCATTGACCTTATTGGCTTAATCTATTAGAAAATTAAATGATGTTCTTGAGAACTTGAATGCTGTCATTTGTGCTCAATGAGGCTCTGCCGACTCAGCCAGGCATCTGTTAATCTGAACACGTGTAATCTAATATATGTGGAGTATTCTACCAGATGACATCACATGCAATATGTTAAACCTATTAAACTGGTGGAGCACAGTTCTACCAGTTTGACCGGTTGAACCACTTGTCCAGTTTAAAAAACACTAGGAATTTTATTCTTCCTATCTTTTATTTATATGCTTTCCTCATCAGCATGAGGAGCAGCAGCTTAGTTTTTCCTCCTATGTGCATGGACATGCTATTTAACACTTGGCAATTCTGAAGGATGTTTTACTTTCTGCCTTATCGTAACTGCAAAAGTTCCAACTTATCTTGGCAGTTAAAAGTCTTCAACTTGTATGTATGTTAAGAAATAGGCATGTGGTGTCCCTAATTGATTTTTTATTTTTTTGGTCGAATGTCCCTAATAGATAAGAAGTGCCATTTTTGCTTCTATTTTGTGAGAACATTTTTTGCTTGGTTATCTTATTCTCACTCCTGAAGCACTAACCCAGTGAAACTATGCATGTAGGACTCTATATTACACCTAGATATGGAGAATGAGAAGATTCGCATCATTCCTCATAATGTTGCTCCTCCCTTGTCAGTTAGTGGTAAGAATTTTTGACACCATCATACAACTGAGCTAAGGATTAAACCATTGTCATGCCATCAATTTTATAGTCCTGAATTTTTTTTCCTTGAGCTTCTTACCATGTCCATCTGCATTTTTGGATGTTTGGAAACTTATTGTTGCCCATACTATTTCCTTTCTGTATCAATGCTTGATAAACTTGCAAGTGTTAGCAACAATTCCATCTTGTTGACTAGGTAGTGGACTGAATAAATCCCGTCCATGCTCCTTACTACATTTCACTTAACAGCCTACTCTTAAGTTTGAAATATGACTGGCATAAGTACATTATGTCTCTTTAATGGACCACTTCATGTTTGTTCCCACAGTTTGAAGAAGTGCAAACTTATGCTCCAAAGAACAATTTTTTTT
Organism: Eucalyptus cladocalyx; assembly: GCA_017140615.1. Taxonomy (NCBI): domain Eukaryota; kingdom Viridiplantae; phylum Streptophyta; class Magnoliopsida; order Myrtales; family Myrtaceae; genus Eucalyptus; species Eucalyptus cladocalyx. Next base: position 31,679,035 of record CM029523.1, read on the forward strand.
CAGTTGAAGAAGTAATATACTAAAGTATCAGGTTTTCCCCTAAATTTAAATCAATTGAGAGGTCAAAGTGCAGAAAAGGTGAATCTTTAGAGGCCACACAAGTACAGAGAATAATCTTCTTATGGTAGGTTCACCGCAGTCTAGTTACTGACTGAGAACCTGTACATGTTCATGATGATAGATACTATCATGGTAGCTAGTATAGCAAGATACTGTAGAGCATTCGTAGTTTACATGCATACCATAGCCTCCTTAGGCACCAAGGTTTGCTTACCGCCTGTGTTTTAGCATAATGCGTGTTGTACTTTTGCTTTTACCCAACAAAGGTATCTAAACATCACGTTAGTTATGGCCATATATTCAAGGAACGTTGGACTGAAATCAAGTTCATGTTTTTATGGCGACAGCAAGTAGAGGTGTGGCTTGTGTTTTAGCTGCAAGAAAGCGGGCCCTGGTCTACATACTGGACGAGGATGAAGACGAAATCTCTGATTCAGAATGACTGCCTGTTCAAGATTTTGTGGTGGTTATGCTTGTGTTGCTCCTGTGGGTGGACCTCTACTCTCCGAAGCTGCAGACATCGATGTGAGAAGCAATGCTTTTGTGACTGAAGTTTTTCGGTCCGCCCTTCTTGGAAAGTGTTAATTTATACTTGCCACGTGCCTTTCCTGCTTGGTGGGCATTTGTTGAAGAGAAAATTGGAGCAAAAGGTAACTATTTATCTATTTAGAGCCATGGCTTCTATCTGGTGGCAATTGCCTTCATAGTATTGCTGCAAGCTTTGAGACCCATTCGATTGTGCCAAGCTTGTGCTTCATCTGTATATGTTTATAACCCTCATATATAAGAGAAACAAATGCTTGGTTTAGATTATTTATACTTTGGGTTGAATGGTTCACTTGGTGTAATTGACCAACGAACTTTGCTTTTGAATGTTAAAGTCTCTCACCTAAATTTGACTTGCTTCTCTATGTCAATGTTAAGTGATGCATCCAATTCAAAGCACAAAATACGTTTGTGTGGAAGGGCTACCCTCCGGGATCAATATAATCAACACGACCAGCCACTAAATACACAGTTGCAAGGTGGCTTTAAAGAGCATTTGACTATATTGTTGTATCGGAGATTCGGAATCCGCAAATGAACGGTAGGTTTAGGATGATGAGACTATGTCTACAATATCTTCAATGGACTTGTGTTTTCTTAACCAAGAGTATCACGTAGCCATTGAATTTAATGATGTATAAACTTATAGGAATGTTCAATTTTTTAAGTAGTTCATGACGTAAAGGAACTTTGGAATGACCCAGTAAATTTGAAAGATCTAGATACTCAATCCTCTATCATAAGGACAAAATTCTAGTGCCGACCCAATATTAAATCAAACAGACCCCGAGCTGCTTTGCATCAAAGCTCGTTATAGAGAAATTTAAGTAAACCATTTCAAAGACCGAGAAAACAAGAAGAGAAGGCCAGGAAAATGGGTACAAGAGAACTTAGGGTGCCTTTGGTTTAGTGGTTTAAGCCTATTAAGAAAATGTAAAGAAATTTAACCTAAAGGATTTTGGGTAAATACAAATTTTTTTAATAAATTATGCTTTGAGAAGTAATTTTTGAAAGAAATGTCATTTGGTAAAAAAATGTATTTGAAAATCGGAAATTTTGAAGAATGAGTAAGGGTAGTTTTTGAGGAAAAAAAATGAGTTTTAGCATTTGGCCAAATGCTAAAAGCTTAATGCTAATCCTTATTAATATTGGGCTTTTAGCTTTGTTAATGCTGGCTTTTTATTTAAAAGTTACTTTAAAATAATTGTTAAATGATTGAGCATTTTCCCAAGGATTTTGGAGACTGAAAGCTCTTTGGGAATATTACACCAAACGCATCTTAAGGGTTGACAATGCATGCGTTCTCCGAAAAGGCTGCATTGCCACTAGATAGCAGCAGTAGGCAAGACTTGTCACATGGGTCTCCATGGATTTGGTCGCAATTCTAATGCATAATAAGCGTAGAATTCAAGTACCCTCTTTGAATGGTATGACCTTGCATTCCTTACATGTGATACATCAGATAACTTTCCTGAAGAAAGATGTCGAAAGAACTGAGGTAGAGACACTTTTCAATGAAAAAAAGTAGTCGCTTAAGAAAGCTTTCGACAAAACTGTTCTATGTACAGATGAAGAATATCACCAATGAAATAATACCACCATTTAAGAAAGAATTACCATCATTTCTATCAGGAATAGAATCATCTTCCCTAAAGCGAAGAAAGAACTATGAACAAGCCCGGACTTCGATAGTTGGTTGGTCTAACTCCACGAGTCTGACACCTGTCTTCCTGATGAAGTACCCCCACTGCAGCACCGCCTTTATCTTGAGCCAGCCAATAACACCTCTGCCGGTTCCCCTAACAAAACCATTATCAGATAACGGGTCATTACATGGTGTGCTTTCAGCAAACCATTTCTCAAAAGCATCAAGATCAATTGATTGGATCTCTTCCATCACATGATCGCCTTCAAGAAGAACATTATCATATCCTCCATTGTCCATTGGGCTCGAAGAACCGATCATTTGGCGACGTATGGCATTCTGTACATTGATACCAAGGGGCTGTGTTGGCAATCCGGCAGAAGTACTATCATGAAATCCTGGAGGAATCTGAACATTCGAGAGGTCTGCAGACATGGGCTGATGTGCAGCTGGAGGAAAATTTGGTGATTGAAACGGCAATACCAAAGCCGTTGCACCATTGAGTCCTGGAGAAAGAACTAAAACATTAATGCGGTTCGTAAACATAGGCCGACGTAAGCACAGGACTACGAGCCTATAAAAATTCTTGCAATGATTCATCATGAGCTTTTACTATTCTGGTATCACAAAAAGTGCTACTAGTTCTTTTTTCACTTACCCTGCACATCTCTTTAATTTTTCTTGCCCCTGATCTTTGTAGCGCGCTTCACTTGACAAGGCCCTTTTGTAAAATGACAAAAATGCAAATATAAACATGTTGCCTTGTGCTCATTACATCTAGTCATATCTACCTAGTGGTAGCATTATCTTGTCAACGTTCACTTAGCATCACCTAAGTGATGGGTTCATGAGTATCCGCCCTCCCCGTCTCCAATCCCCCACTCAAAAAAGGCACATGTTACCACCTAATTTTTTAGTTGCTTTTCAATTGCTTGGACGGAACACATACATGCATACATACGTATATATGTATTGAATGAGGCTCATTTTGCATCAATCACAGCTGGACAAACGAACGTCTTTATATTAAGTGGAACCCAAAAGGATCAGTTACACAATGCTTTAATATATAAAAGCTCAACAATCAAGTGGAAATTCCAATTTTCATTGAAATTTCACAGGCCACGTCTTTGTATGTGCTTGAAGGGAGAGACAGTATTGTGTTCTAGAGAACGTACCTTCAGCAGTGGAGCTCACATTTGCCGGAGGAGCTTCCAGACCAAACGGGGCAGGAAAGATTGGTGGAGCCAAATAACGTTGAACAGGGTTGCGCCTCATTGAATCAGAGAACGTCTCACCATTGAACTCTCTCACATCATTCCAGTTAGCCAAGGCCTTTTTCACAATTGCATCTCCATGTTCCTGGGAAAAACACACCTGGTATATTGCTTAAGCTGTACTAATGGAAGTATTTATCTCCATTATTGACAGGTAAACATTCTGGCTTCAAGCAACTAATTTTTTAGACAAGTAAAGTTGCATTCCAATGGATGAACTTGTATTCAGATTAAGTACGTGAGTGCAGCACAGAGAAAGAAGAACAATATTGAAAAAACCGCAATTTGCTTTATGCCTATATCTGCCACATTTCTCTACCACGTAAAGGTCAGGAGCTCAAAAGATGTAATTTAGAGTACATTCAAGGCAAGGCCCTCATTGTAAAGATACAAAGTTGATCGAGAAAGGACCAGAGAAGAAATAAAGCAGTCATCGATATGTATTGTGCAGTAATTAAGATCTTGATGGTTATAAACTTGGAAAGTAATGGTCGCAACGGGAATGTGTTAATCGTTTAAAAACACAGTGCATTTTCGTATGATGTATCATTCTGCCTGAGACACTGCATCTGGAAACATATCTTGAAGAGGAGCTCTCTTTGTTGGGGAACATAGCTCTCTTACCTTAGTCTCGAGATTAGATTGACTCTTCCGAGATCCAATTAAGTTACTTTGTAAAATTTCATATCTATTGTACAACGTCCTAGACGAACAAACCATGTTCCTTATTCCCATTTCCATTCCATTTATTTGAATGATCCATCCTCCAGGTGATATTGCTGCCTTGTATGGAGCTTTTGCTCATAGAAATGCCTTTGCCATGGTTGGAATTTTCGTAGTTGTCCACCTTGTTAATCAGGTCCCTTGCAGATCAGTTGAAAGGCAATGAAGATGAACATGGAAAGCACCGGAGTATGGTTGTTCAGTACATATTGGTATGTGGGTGCTGATTTCTCCTTTTCAAGCTGTAGGAATTATGTTCATAACGGTTTTTTTACATGGTGATGTCATCCTCATTTGTATTAGTGCTTAGCGATCCAACTTTGAGCTTTTATGTGGTGCATTTTGTTCTTGAACTTTTTTTGCGAGGATTGATGGATTTGACGCTTATATAGACACTGAAATTGCTTGCCTTTGGCAGAAAAAACCAAGTTAAAATGGGTATTATATATCGAAGCTTACATTTCTGCTGCCAATGGTTATTCCTGATGATATTCAGCTCACAATCACAGTTTCATAGAGCTATACCAACACAAGGATCACCTGAGCAATTTGACATTCTTTTTTTATTAGAGAGGAAAACCTGTTGAGTTTTAACTGTGATTTGGATGGTGTATCTTGGCCTAAACTGACAGGTATCGGATGAAGCTAGACTACATAGTTACCCACATTTTTCTAACCTACAGGAATGTGCAATTGCTACTCTAGGGTGGCAATATTATGCGAACCAACATATTTTTAGGAGGAGATATGACAAAATTGAAAATGAGAGAATTGACACTAACATAAAGTAAATCAACTTTTCAGCATGTATGATAAAACTGTAAAGTTCTGCAGTAGCACAAATTGATAGTTTTACTTGTTTCACGTTTCAACAGAATCCTTTATTTTCATTGGCTTTTTCTTATAGTGATGTATTTAAGGAAATAAACCCTTGAAGAATGGACCTGATATATGCATCTAAGGTGGGAATTGTTAATGACAGAAAAATCGTGGAATGTTTGAACCATTTATTGAGGATGACGTGCCATTTGAGGAGTATTGCAAAACCATGGACAATGATGACACGTGGGCTGGTCATATGGAATTGCAAGCAGCTTCTCTTGTTACATGGAGTAACATTTTCATTCATTGGGTAAGACTGACAATGATGTCATCAACCATCACCTACATTATGTTTTCATGGTTACAGTCTTTTCATTTCTTCGGGGAAAAATGCAGACTAAATAAGGATGTCGTTAGACTCATCAATCATTAACCTTGCTACTGGATTTGATGTTTCCCTGTTTAATCATGCATCCTAGAATTCGATGGCCATTGAAGAATCCATCATTATCGGTTTCCAGACTTATTCTTCGCTTCTTCATATAAAGGCTTTCTTCCCCAATATGGCCCTCCTTTATCTGAGAAGTTATTTCCCATCATTTTTAAGATTAAAAGACTGCTTAGGATTTTTTTAATGGCTATAGCTTGTTCTTTTCTGTCTGGTTATAATTTGTTACTCTTTAGACTGAAAAGTTGACTCATCTGAAGGGCAATGATATCTGGCATGCCTCGTGATGTCTATTGTGGCAAAAGCATGCAGAAAGACCATTGGTGATGATGTGCAGAAGATTTTATTCAGAGATAGATTGCACTGAGTTCCAATTGGTGCATGTAATCCTAATTCAAAGAAGACTTGATTTATCGAACTTGTTACGACATTGCTGGCTCATCGAGTGTTCTATATGTCCTTGATGAATCTACACATTAGCGCTAATTAGTTTTGATACATGCTGTGCATGCAAATATTTGTTTGTTGACTCCTGATGGAACGATTTAGCTCACTCCTTACTTGATGCAGAACATGTCGCCTCCGTGGCACATATGCAATTTTGATCAGCCTGGTGCTCGTATGATCCATTTGTGAGTATTCTGAATCTAGAGCCTGATGTTGTTTTTTGCTAAGCAAGTGCTCAAATACTGGGATGAGATCTGACTCTGTTTGTGTACACTTAAACAAATTGCCTTTTCTTACATTTTACTTTCCCTCAAAAGAGTTGAAAATAAAAAATGTTTTTAATTTTGAAGAGATTATATGTTTCTCCCGGTCAATTTCATTTATCTTTAAAAGAGTTTAGGTGTATTGAGTTTCTTAAAAGTCAAATTGCGAGAGCCGCAGGATTTGGAAAAAAAGAAAAGAAAAGAAGCTATAAGTACAAGTCGTCTAGACAAACTGGCTCATTACGCGAAAGAAGGTACTGCAGCTTGTTCAGGAGACTGCTGAGCTGTGAAATTATTTTGGCATGCAAGTACAACATCTCATAAGTTGCGGATATGAGTGTAGTTGTGGTGTTGTTAGATTTAACCATGGAAGTTCTTTTGCTAGTTTGAGAGATGTTTTGGTGTAGTCACGGGGTGATGGGAGACCAATTTATCACTTTAGCTTTTGTTTCTTCAATAAATTATTTTACTGAAATTCCCATGTATCGATATCCTTCAATGAATGGTATGCTGGGATATTCTAAGTTAAGATTGATTGGCTCCGTCGAGGCAGCCATCGTGACTTTGGATTGTCACAAGGGTCATGAAATCTAGTGGATATATGATATTCCACACTTTATGATCTTAGATAAGTGTCAACATGCAAAGAAAGCGAGCATAAAGAATGTGCATTGTGCCCTTATTCTTTTGTGGATAGGGAAAATCTTTTAGTCTTTTTGTGCTGATTGGTGTTTGTATGGGCATTATTCTAACTTACATATTTTGTTTTGTTTTGTTAGATCTTATCACGATGAGGAACATTACAATGGTGTAAGGTTGAAGGAAGACACTGGAGACGGGCCAGCTAGGCCAATTACAATCAAGGTTGCTACTGGAATTTAATTTTAGTTCACTAAGTACGGAAGTTGGACAAATTTGTGAATGAAGTATTGATTTGATAATTTCTTTTGCTGAAAGGCTGATTCTAATCTTTCGTCATCGTCTCACTAAGCAAAAACTGGGTCAAACAAGCCTAAAGCAGGAGCTGTTAAGGATATTACTGATGCAGGATCCATCAAGCTAGTCAGGCAGGAAGTGGTTGTGAGAAATTGAGAAAGTTGAGCAGGCCATGTCCTCTCTTCTTCTGCTTGCATGTTTGTCTTAAATGTTTACCTCTCATTTGCTGGGTGAATCTAGAATTAGAATGCAATGTTTTGAACCTTTTCTGATTTCTGTATGACATATGATACTTTTACAGACATTGCTGCAAATGGATGGGGATGTTGATGCCGCCATAGAGTATTTGATAGCAGAACAAGGCATTAAGATTTTTCAGAGGAAACTGTCTGGTCTCCCTGCAACACAGATGCTTCTCATGGTAATGGCTGGTCAGTATTTATCTCTCTAGTTTTTCTTTAATAACTGAACTTCGCAGTTTCAGAGATACTGTGTTAAGCTTCATAAGAGCTTTGTTGGAGTCATTTCGATGTAATTGGTAGGATTGGCATACTTTGTCTTGTCATCCATGGATTTTTAGGGCAGTCAAACATGCTATACCCAAAACTATTTCATAATTCTGTTGTATATAGGTGATGATGCCAATGGAAATTCTGAGGAACAGAGAAAGGAACCTGTGGAACAGACTGTTAAGTTACTTTAATTGAGTTTCCTTTATTATCAGAGTTTTATTTCCTTTTTTACTTACATAAGGGTATTATTGTCATATACAGTTTATATTCAATATAAATACAATGGGTTTAGGGTTTTTGTTACTACAGAAATCTACAGCCCCTCTTTCTTTCTTTCTTTCTTTTACGTTCTCCTTCTCTTCTTCTCTCTTCTTATTTCTCTCTTACTATTCACTGCGGGTTCTCTAATTAGCTTTGTGACATGGCATCAGAGCCGAGTTTAATTATCTGATTACTTGATCATATTGCTGGTTTGAGAGTCCCCTAGTAATCCTAATTCTTCTCTAGTGCGTAGCCACCTAAAACTGCAATTTTTATCGGTTTTCTCTTCAAGTTTCGATACATATGAGATCAGAAGATATCAGATTTATCAGGTTCAGTTTATGAACATGGATTACAACACTTGCTGATCAGCGGATTCGAGAATCAGAGTACTCTATTGATTATGGTTGACCGGTCTTGCTGCTTTTCCATCAAACATATAATTATTTGAATCGAGATTTCTGGTCAAAAATTATCTTCTATACAACCGTCTCTATTTATGAGTTTTCAGCATTTCCTTTGGTTAATTGATGGAGCCAATTACATCTGATTATACATTAGTGTTGTTGCTGTGTTACTTGCACTAAAGTTTCAGCCTTCTTGATTAATGGTAGATATACTTATATTGAGATTATCATCATGAGTGATACTAAGGCTCCTATAGATAGTGTCAACGTTCAAATTACCACTATTAAATTAAATGGATCCTCCAATTACTTGTTATGGGCCCAAGCTGTGAAGGTCTATATTAATGCCAAAGGGAAACTTCATTATCTTACCATAGACCCTCCTGTTGAAAATTCTAGAGACTATAGTGATTGGATGAGAGAGAATGATACACTTCTGGTGTGGTTATGGAATAGCATAGAACCATCCATCGCTGCTAATGTCATGTTCCACACAACTGCTAAGGGAGTGTGGGATGATCTTATGGAGAGTTACTCACAAGGCAAAAATATGTCTAGAGTTTATGAACTATATGACAAGATCTTTAATTTTAAACAGGGAGACAAGTCTCTTGGAGAATATTATAGTGCTTTGAAAGGTATGTGGGAAGAACTCAATCTTTATCAGCCCATCACTACTGATCTTGAAAGACTAAAGACACAACGAGCTGAATTTCAAGTGGTCAAATTTTTATCTGGCTTGAATGCTGACTTATAATCTGTGAAGAGTTAACTTCTTGCTGGAGAGAGAGTTCCTTCTATGAATGAAGCATTTTGTCGAATTCAGTGCATTATCCCTCGTCTTCTACGTCATCTGAAGACAATTCAGCATTTGTGGCTGGTAGTGGTGGTCGTGGTGGATTTTCCAATAGAAGTCGTGGTTTCGAAGGAGGTCGTAGTCATGGTGGTAGACATAGTGGACAAAGTTTTGATCGAGATAACCGTCAGTGTATACACTGCGGCAAATTCGGTCATATTGTTGACACTTGTTGGGCCAAGCATGGCAAGCTTGAGTGGGCTCAACAATTAGTTACTGCGAATACTGTTGTGTTTGAAGTGATTGCTCGAAATGTGTCTTACAGCGACATGAACCCATCTATCCCACCTGGGGTAGTTCTTCTGAGTCTACGGCTCGAGATGATACGGTTGCGCAACTCATCAAATGTGTCCAACAATTAGAGGCTTCCAATTTCACATCCACTGCCACTCTTGCACGTATAGGTAACATGGCCTCTTTTTCTACTTTGTCTCCTAACACCTCTTGGGTCATTGACTCGGGAGCTTCTAGTCATATGACGAGTAAGCAAGAACTATTTTCTTCTCACACTAACTCTAGTCTTTCATCCGAAGTTATTTTAGTTAATGGTTCATCGACTCAAGTGGTTGGATCAGGGACTGTTTCACTTATATCTTCCTTATCTTTGTCCTCTGTTTTACATGTTCCCTAACTTCCTTTAAATTTGTTATCTGTTAGTCAGTTAACTAAAGCTCTTAGTTGTTCAGTTACATTTTATCCATCTCATTGTGTTTTTCAAGACCTTCAGACAAAGAAGATGATTGGTGGAGGGCATGAATGTGATGGACTCTACTATCTCAATGGTGTCTCCATTGCTGACGCCAATGGTCTAGCTGCTAGTTCTATTACCCCCCTATTATGGCATTCTCGTTTAGGGCATTTATCTTTATTGAAGTTACAACAAATAATTCCCGAATGTAAATCAATTTCTACTCTTGAGTGTGAGGCTTGTGAACTTGGGAAACATCATCGTAGTTCCTTTCCTAGTTATAATGATTCTCGTGCATCTACTTTACTTGTGGGGACCTTTCTATATTGCTAGTAGAAATGGTTTTAAGTACTTTATTACTTTTGTGGATGATTATTCTCGTTTAACATGGCTCTATATGCTTCATGACTGCTCTGAATTTTTACATGTTTTTCAATTATTTCATCGTGAGGTTACTAATCAATTTAATACATCCCTTAAAATTTTGCGAACAGACAATGCTCTAGAATATACACAAAAATCAATTTCTTTATTTTGTTCTAATCTTGGCATTATACATCAAACAAGTTGTACTTATAGCCCTTAGCAGAATGGTATGGCCGGGAGAAAATACCGTCGCCTTCTAGAAGTTGCTCATTCACTCTTATTTCATATGATGTGCCAAAATCATTTTGGAGTGATGCTGTTCTTACCGCATGTTACCTCATAAATCGTATGCCTTACCACTGTCCTCAATCATCAGTCACCAATCAGTGTTGTATTTCCCGACAAGACGTTATTCTCTCTTACCCCGCACGTCTTTGGGTGTGTGTTTTGTTCATAACCTAGGTTCTGATTCTGATAAACTATCTCCTCGTGCTACTAAATGTATTTTTCTCGGGTATTTATGTACACAGAAGGGATATCGGTGTTATGATTCTACAACTTATACCCAATATGTTAGTGCTGATGTTACTTTTTTCGAGGACACACCATACTATTCTACTGAGGGTAAAGAGTTTTCAACTGACATTATAGTTGATCCTCCTATCCCACAACAAATGTCTCTAGATTCTGTTAGTCCGTCTCTAGTATCTCCTTCCTTGCAGGTGTATCAGCGGCGAAAGCAGTTTACGGCACCACCAGTCTCCAGCTCTTCAATGCCCTCCAATCAATCTTCCTCCTTGTCTCCTAGTCCAGACGATCTTCCGATTGCCCTTTGCAAAGGTACTCCATCTTGTACACAAAAATCCTCTTTGGTTTACCCTATTGAGCGTTATGTGTGTCTCTCACATCTTCTTTCTCCATTACATGACTTTGCTCTATCATTACAAACTCACACAATTCCTACTTCTACCACTGAGGCTTTGTCTCACCTTGAATGGAAGAAAGCTATGTATGTGGAAATGGAAGCTCTAGTGTCTCGCCAAATGTGGTCATCAGTTGATCTTCCCATTGGGAAAGATGTGGTGAAGTGTCGTTGGGTGTACACTATCAAGTACAATCCGGATGGCTCAATTAAGCGTCTTAAAGCTCGACTCGTTACTAAAGGTTTTACTCAAACTTATGGAGTGGGTTATTTTGAGACTTTTCCCCTGTGGCACATCTCAATTCTGTTCGTATTATTATTTCTCTTGCTGTGAATTTCGATTGGTCATTATATCAATTGGATGTCAAGAATGCTTTTCTTTATAGTGATTTGTCTGAAAAAGTATATATGGAGCAATCTCCTAGATATGTTGCTCAGGGGGAGAATTGTAGTAAAGTATGTCGGCTATATAAGGTCATTTATGGGTTGAAACAGTCTCCAAGAGTATGGTTTGAAAAATTCAATTCGGTGATTTCCAGATGTGGTTTCCACCAATGTTATTATGATCATTCTGTTTTTGTTCGCAAGAATGAATCGGGGGTGGTCATTCTTGTGGTATATGTGGATGATATAATTGTCTCTGGTAGTGATATGTCCGGCATTTATGAGATTAAGTCCTTTCTTCAGTAGCAATATCAAATTAAAGACCCGGGAACTCTTAGGTATTTTCTAGGCATTGAAGTTTTACGAAGTAAAAAATGTATTAATTTGTCTCAGTGAAAGTATGTTCTTGATCTTTTGTCTGAGACAGGTACACTAGCTTCCAAGCCAGTTGATACTCCTATGGATCCAAATCAAAAGTTTGGAGTTGATGATGAAAAAGAAATTGAAGACAAGCATCAATATCGATGTCTAGTTGGAAAACTAATTTATCTTATTGTTACAAGTCTTGATATTTCTTTTGTTGGCGTGGTGAGTCAGTTTATGGAGTCACCTAAGAAAGCTCATTGGGATGCTGTATGTCACATTCTTTGATATCTTAAAAGCTCTCATGGTAAGGGATTAATTTATAAATCTAATGGTTCTTCCACTTTGGTTGGCTATTCTGATGCTGATTGGGCTGGGTCAACATATGATCGATGGTCTACAACTGGGTATTGCACTTTTATTGGTGGTAATTTAGTTACTTGGAGAAGCAAGAAACATACTACCATTGCCAGGTCTAGTGCAGAGGCTGAATATCATGCTATGGCACATACTGTGGCTGAATTGTTGTGGTTGAAATCTTTTTTCTAGGAGCTTGGATTTTCTATTAATCAACCTATTGACATGATGTGTGATAATCAAGCAGCTATTTATATTGCTAGGAATCCTGTTTTTCAAGAGCGAACTAAACATATAAAAGTTGACTGTCATTTTGTTCGTAATGCTGTGAAGCAGAAGTTGGTTGCTACTCCTTACGTTGCCTCTAGAGATCAGTTTGCTGATATGTTTACCAAAGCATTATTTCGTCCTGCTTTCGTTGCTAGCTATTCCAAGCTGGGCATGGGTGACCAATTTGCTCCAGCTTGAGGGGGAGTGTTAAGTTACTTTAATTGAGTTTCCTTTATTATCAGAGTTTTATTTCCTTTTTTACTTACATAAGGGTATTATTGTCATATACAGTTTATATTTAATATAAATACAATGGGTGTAGGGTTTCTGTTACTACAAAAATCTACAGCCCCTCTTTCTTTCTTATTTTTACGTTCTCCTTCTCTTCTTCTCTATTCCTTCTCTCTTCTTATTTCTCTCTTACTATTCGCTACGGATTCTCTAATTAGCTTTGTGACACGGACCTATAAAGAGAATCCACCTAGCCGTAGTGCTAAACGGACTCATGATGATGGCAGTGCCCAGCGAGAACACAAGGTTTCCACAAATGATGATTATTTTATATCTTTTACCATTTTCGTTTAAGCTCAAACATGAGAACAATTAGTGATGCGCCTCTTCATTTATATTTGCTTTTTTTTCTTTGCCCCCAAAATGCAGAAAATCCCAAGAAACAAGGCTTGTCCATGTGGTTCAAAAAAGAAATACAAGTCCTGTTGCGGGTCAGGGACAGGAAAGTCTCTGCAATTTCCAAGTATTTCTCGTTCTCTTTGTGCTTTATATGTCATCTTATAGTTTAAGCTTGTCTTTTGTTGGAAGTATTTTCCTGTTTCCCTGTGATTGGAGTTGACACTTATCTTGAAAGTTTACGGCTTATGTATCCAACACGGTATCAATTACCTTCCTTAAATTCAAGTCTGGAACATTTTCTCACCCCTATGCTTTGTTTAATAATGTGTACACTTCGGAAAAAAGTTCATACATGAGTAATTTAAATTAATACTTACAAAAACAAAGACAGCAGTGAAGATTTTTCCTTTTTTATGTCTAAATGTTGTTTTGCAGTGATCAAGCTATTGAATCCAGAAAAAAGTTGAAAGGAAAAGAAGCGAGGCAAGAGAAGGTCTGACACATCTGCACTTTCTACTGGATCTGACGGAGGGCCACCTGATATGGGGCCTCCTTGTATCTGGTCTTTTGCCTTTGTACGTGCACCATCATCTATTGAATTTCAGATATCAGTATGTGTGCAGTCCTTCAAATATTAGATTAGATTAGACAATTTTTTCTATCTATATTTGCATGTATTTGATGCATTCATCTCCTCTTCGATCTTTGGGATAAGTGCACTTTCTAGTTATCCACCTGTTGCCAAATTTAGAAAGATCTACAGGTACAAAATTTTCAATGGTGTTACTTTTATTGGGTAGTCTGCCCGTCTGATGCATTTTATACTGGCCATTGTAATTTGGAGATTCTTTGTACACATAATTGATGCGCATGCACGTAACACCTACCCCGGTAGATTTGTTGGCACTGGCGTAGGTGAGTTTGGTCAGCAACCAAAGGGGGAAGAAGATAAGGAAATTCAGTTATTGGATTGCTGTCCCAGGGCTAAACCTTTTCATGAATATAAAAGAGACATTCACATGAATTTGACAAGTAATGGTTTAATTTTAAATTCCCTTCCAAAGTATCGGTTTTGCTGTATTGGTAGTTTGGGGTTCCTGTGAGGATGTTATTCCTTTTCTTTATATTTCTTTGACAAGAAATGCACTAAGCATTTACGCACTCAACTTCTTGTAATTGATGAAAGATGCGTAGATCCAAAATACACTTCAAGCTCCATCTACGAGGATCCGAATGCAATCCATTTGCAGTTGGAGATGACATAGATATTACATATGCCACCTCCTCCATTCAAATTGGTGCAGATTTCTAAGATTAAATAACTTTTGACTGTTATGTTTGGTCACTTTAGCAAATAAATGTGTCTTAGAGATCTTTTGTTGGTTGTCATTAGTTGTTATATCATCATAACATCATTTAGATCAATTGTAGTCTCCAAAGCTCGTAAGTGATGGATAATGTGTATATATCATGAGCATCTGCGAAGTTTTAGCTGTAGATTTTCCAGTTATCCCACAATTTAAATTATGAATTTTTTCTCATTGTTTTTGTGGAATTGTGTCAGATGTGGTTTGTCCAATCCTCAAGAATCACAACAATCTTGCGGCTTCATCATTGCATCCACGATGGAGTGGGGAGAGAGTCGAATTGTGAGCAGAAAACTGATGCTGAAAGAAGTCTATAAGTTGAGCTTCTCCCCGGAGTGACTTATGAGGTTACTTACTATTTTTTCTTGGCTTGCCTCAAATATAAATCTTTTCATTGTCTGTTAGCTGCAACATAAAGCACACGTTAGTCTGAGGTTATCCTCTGTCTTCAAAGGCCGTCACCTTATTATTCATGTATACTACTTTGTCCCAAAATTGGGGAATAAAAAATCCATACTTCTCTATCTAACAGCTTAATAAGCTTCAAATCTTACATGGTGATGCTGCTCTAATAATGTAGGGAGTTCAGCGATCGGTTAAACTAATAAAACTCCATGTGTAGATTCATTAATTCCATGTAAGATGTCAAAAACGCTCGATACTTTTGCAAGATAGCAAGGTGTGCCTTGCGAGCCCCATTTTCATTCAAATGTTGATCCAACATATGGGAGGGCATGAGTGCTAAATAATATGGGAGAATGAAGACATCACGAGAACTTTAATGCGATAAAAGCATCTTCAGCTTGGCCTTCGCTGTGATGTTCTGTGGATGTCTAGGCCGGTAAGTGGACTTTTCCCATCATGTGCCGTTGTCAAACAAGCTTTTTCAACCTCCTTCTTCATTGTCCTTGAGAAGGTGGTCTGTAAAGCCAGTAGACCAAACCTAGGTCCCTTCCATGAGATAAGTATACCTAGCCACTAACTCAGTGTCTAGTATAACAGACTTTCTTATTAAATACTTCGATAAAGTTCTGATCTACAATAATCGATATAGTTGTTAGCCATGTATTTAAGGTCTATCTATTATGTTCAAACATTTTGTATTATGAAATGAGAAGAACTTGAACAGTAAATACATGATGCGTTGTTTTCAAATCTTTGGTCCATTGATTTTGTAGATTGGCTCTGCCAGGTTCATTCCAATCTAAATACTGAAGGGCCAGTATTAGATCAACGATAATTTAGTTGGAATATAGATAGTGTAAGAGGATGATCATTGAAGAGTGCTAATCAAGTTTAGAATCACCAGAAAAAAGAGATGTCTCAGTACAAGGGACAAGGTCATGATGCCATATGATGCGGTAGGGACGTGTGGTGTGGAAAGCAAATCAATTTCAAAATTTAAGTGTCAAGTAAGACGACTGACGTTTTATAAGATCGGTTTAAATGTCTGGTCACATCACATTAGTCGTTGGCGATTTGACTATTGACTAGAACTTCAAACTCGCGAGAACTTTGAGAAAACCTACTCCCTTTGAAGAAATGCTACTCATCATCATCTAAAGTTGCAAGGACTTTCTAGCAAGTATCACTATTGATATGCACTTAGTAGTTACTAAATATCCATACCATTGCTTACGAGTTCGATGAAGGAATTTACTATGCTATTGGATAATTCTTAAGTGGTAGGATCATCAAGATATAAACTCTACAATCAAATTACTAACCTTAAAAGAAAGTTACTAACTACAGGCGTAGCGATGATCATGAGGACTTGTGGGACTTACGACCATTGGAGAAATAATTTCAATGTACAAATACTATCAGTTACAAATAAAGAGGGAAACTGTTGTATCAATGGAACATTGCAAAATGATAGCACCCTCAACTTAATTATAATTAATAGATGCTTGCTATGGAAAGTCAATAATCATAGGCGCAGTATTACTTTCGAGGATTTCGGGTGATTTACAATTTTTCTAGAATATTTAATGAGAAATTTCGTCATTTATTATGACCATTTGATGAAATTTACTATATTAAGTTTAAGTTTACTAACGACTAAGATTAACATTCGGGTATAGCAAAGATTATTTTTTGGCAATGGGCAAAGATCAATATACGGGTCTTACAGGAATACGTATAAAAACACACGTGTAATGCCGCAAACCTTTTCTGCTTCTTCTATAAACTGCATGAAAAAAACTTGAAATTGCCAAAGCAAAGGGAAATGATCCTGGGAAATAAAATATGAATACGGTTTCTAAGATAGAGCATGCCATAAGTCTTAAAACTTGCTGTGAAAATATAATCAAGTCTTAAAACTTTAAAAAAAAAAAAATTTAAGTCCAAAAACTTATCTAATTAGTACAATCAAGAACTTCAGTCAGCTCCATCCAATTTGAGTTTCAGAAAATACTAGCATCTCATCTTTTGATATGTTTTGAGTACACATGCCAGAGATACTTGAGCTAGACTTGGTGCCCTGTTCTAATGAATTGAAGTGTCTTGTTGCCAAGTCACCCTATATCCCTTCATATATATTTGAATAGGGCATGAGAGATTGAATTGATGGCCATCTGTTGCTCCATCAACAGGACAGATGTCCAGTTCCTAATTTGTTTCGCTGGCTTCTTAATGACCGCTTCATTAAGAGCTGCAAGCCAATACTACTTCTCTCGTCTCTTTTCTCTTCTTTTCTTTTCTTTTTCATATGCCTCCAATTCCTCCATTCGGCGCGGGAGAAATTTGCGCAAGAACTCTCTATACTCTATTGCACAAAGTGAAGCTAGATCCACCAATTGATTGTCTTCAAGTGTAGCCTTCAAATCATCATCTAGTTGCTCACATATTAGCACATATCCCAACTTTTCCACAGTTCCACCTAACACTATGAGTGTAAGGCTAAATCGTAAGTAATCCTCGTCAAATTCAAGAAAATCAACTTCTCCCTCCAACATTCCCCACAACACATTTGGTTTGAGATATTGAATCCACATGTGACCCGAATCAAATGAACCAAGAGTTCCTGATAGCACATTCCGTCTTTGGCCGTTAATGTGGGGCACGATGTTGAAAAATATTTCCTTTTCTCCATCTTCTACATTGAAAACAACACAGAGAGCTAATCCCAAGAACTTATCATAAAAGTCCTGTGAAACCATGAAAGATATGGTACCGCCTTCAACAGAGACGAACTCCTTTGGCATATCTCCTTTGGGAAGAATATTTTTGTAGGAAGTATGAATTCCGGAATAGCGATACTTCTGCTATATTGGTAAATTGTTAGACGTACTCAAATTGATAATGAGTTCAAATAGAAGAGTTTGATTTGAGAATTTTTCTTGTAATTTAAGAAAGCTAGAGTTTTATAATAATTAAACATATTGATCCTTCCTTGCCTTATATGTAATACTCATGAAATCATTCACTTGCAAGTATTGTCGCACCTGTATTACACGTAAGTGTAGAATCACTTTATGTTAAATTTGCTTGTTTGTATAGAATTTTCAGTTTTTACATTATACAAACACAGTGCGCCCCCCATCCGCTCCAACAAATCAACACATGCACTTATGAATGCGCGCGCATCTGGACGGGGAGAGAGAGAGAGAGAGAGAGAGAGAGAGAGAGAGAGAGAGAGAGAGATACCTCAACTGAAAAGTCAGCCATGATATCGGCGGATTTGGATACATTCCAGTTAGCCTCGTTTTCTTCTATTTCACTTTCACGGTCTTCCTCTGAACTTGTTATGCTGTTATCTTCATGGCCCCGCCATCGCTATTACATATAGGTGCAAAATCACAATAAATTAGCTTGTTTTGTTTACCAGCATTCGCAGCTTTTGCATTATACAAACTCAATGCACCCATATCAATCAAACACACACATCACAATCGCTGGGAGGGAGGGTGGGACACCTGAAGTGAGAGATGGGCCGAACTTTCTTCCTTTGTGGTCGGTTCTTTATTGTCATGCCAAATCTCATAGAGCAAAGCTGGATCTAGCAACTGGTTGTCTTGATACAAAGTCTCCAAATCGTCCTCTAGCGGCTTGCATAGTAATCGAAATCCGCACTTTTTTACAATAGCACCACCCAATGCTCTAACACCAAACTGGAAAGAACTCAAGTCATTTGGACCAAAAGGGTCTACTCCCCATAGCTCCTCTATTTCAAGATGCAAAATTTCTACATGATCTGAATACCATGGACAATATATGCCTCCACCTTTAGACGTGCTTTTGCCATTAATGTAGTGATAGAAATACAAATCGCCCAATCGTTTGCCTCGCTTTGCTCGATATACGATGCAGATAGCTAATACCAAGAACTTCTTATACAAGTCCTTTGAAGCCATGAAAGATATATAACCCTCTTTATTCGAGAGCAACCATTGCGGCATCTCTCCTCCAGTCAGAAAAGGATGGCAAAACGATTTGGAGAAAAAGGGCTGTCAAAGATGTAAATTGTTAAGACAGTATTTCGAATTTGGCACTTGAAAATGAGAAGTTTCAATGAGTTAAGTGGGTTGATGAGTTTAGATATGGTTAACAATATATGTACATGACTCTGCATTAATCCGCCGGTTGGGGGGGGGGGGGGTGGTTGGTGAGGAGAGACAGAGTCTAACCTTATGAAGGACCGGGTCATGACATGATAAGTCAATATGGTTAGCGGCCCATATGTCAGAGTGAATTTTACTTAGAGATTCACAATTCCCTGCGTCCAAATTTTGCAATTGCCGTGGCATCTTACCCAACTCTTGTAGCTGTCGGCATTCTGAAACATCCAATGTGCGTAAATTATGTAGCCGCCTGCATGTTGGAAGCTTAGCAAAATTGTTTTTGGACAAATACAATTCTGCTAAGTACGGAAAACATGAATTATTCTCTAGGAACTCTACTTCTAGTAGATTGCATCCTTCAAGCCCTAAGATCTGTAGCTTAGGAAATCCCGTCTTGCCATGCAGAACACTAAAATTCCCCTCCTTTGGAAACTTGATTAGTTTTGAACAACCATGAAGTATCAAGCTCTCTAGATTTGGTAACTTGTAAATGGTAGATGGGAGGTTTGCCAGTTTCTTGCAATTAATTAAACTCAAGTTCTCCAAAGAGACAAGATTTTCTATGGAAGTAGGAAGTTCCTCAATTGAAGTCCCTTTTAAATAAAGTTCTTTCAAGCCTTCGATTTTATCCGGAATATCAGGGAATCTTTGCAACTTTGAGCAACCAGTAAGATTGAGAATTTCAAGATTCTTGGATTGGAGCACATTAGGGAGCTGATGAAGGTTAGAGCACCCTTTTAAATTCAACAATCGTAACTTGGCGTTATATGCAACTGATTCGTGAGCACGCTCCAAATTTTTGCATCCATGGAGATCCAGTTCCTTGAGATTTGGAGTCAAATTGAGGTCCGGAATACAAACCACCGATGCACATTCACTGAAATTAAGGTACTTCAAATCTCCAAAGTCCTACAAGAAACAAAATGGAAAAAAAAATGATGATAGAAATATTTAATGAAAAACACTTCGGATCATCATTCAAGCCCAGTGTGATCAGAAATTAGTTGATCCTATGACGTATATAGAGCACTCCCTCTCCCTTTTTACATGAGTTTATTGAGCGATCCTTGGCCAAAAGAGAAGATAAAACAAGAACAACACTCGTAATTCCAGTACACGCTAGATGATCTTGATGAGGAGCTTTAGTAGAAAACATCTAAAACATTGGGATATGTTATTGGTTCAAGCCGAATTTGCATATAATAATTTGATGAGCCAAACTATTGGAAAATGCCAATTTGATGTCGTGTAACGAAAGCATCTTTTAAGTCCTTTGGATCTTACACCATTATCCTCCTATAATATGAAGAAAGAGCTAAGACAAAAAGTTACATGAGGAAGTAAGGATCCCAGTCAAGTAAAAAGAAACACAGAAAAGCCTGCTGTTTTTTAAGAAGGTGATCTTGTCTGGAATTCATTTGAGAAGAGCACTTTCCACCTAGTCGTCGTGCTACAGATCGTTCTTTTCTAGTTTTGGAAAGCATCGACAATAATGCCCCCAAAAGTGAGCTTTGTGGTGCGAATGGTGTTTCCACTAGTTTCAATGTTGTTAATCTATCTCTATGAAGTTGGTCTTGAGAAGAAGTCTTTTCAAGATTATCTTGTGAATAGAATAATTGGGATAAAATATATTTTCTTGATCTGCAAGACGTTTATACTTTTTAGGATTGCTTTAGTCTCGATTACAATGTAATAATATTGTAACTTGTTTGAATTTCGTATTTTAGGTTCATTTTTCTTTACTTGTAGGTTACTCAAAGGTATCTTAGGCTCCTACTTATAAGTGCCCTCTCGGTCTCTCATAGTAAACACAATGAATTTATTAAATGAAGTTCCATTGTATTTTTTTTTTCTGTCTTTCTCTCTGTCCTTTCGGGGGATTCATGAGTGATCAAGAGTGTTGCATCCTTGGAGTGGCCTATTAAGGTGGTGATTTGGCTGAGGGAGACCTAGATTATGTAGTCTCTTCCTGTCCTCCGGAGTGGGGTTTTCCACTTCATTAAGATTGAAAAACCCCTTTTATTTATTTGTTCGTTCAACACATTCCAACGTCAGTCTGGCCGACGAGAATGACTGCAAAACTGAAAGCGCACGAAGTTTGGCTCATTTGAGGCATAGGAAGTAAAAACTATAAGAGTACGCACAAGATTTGAAAAAAAAAATTGAAATTTGAAAAATTGAGCAAAACCACCAAATTAGAAATATTGACTGGAAAGAAATTGTTGGTAAATACACAATATACAAACATAGAATATATGTAGGATATTTCAAAATTAAAATTTGAATAAGAAACTTGTTGTAGGGTTAGAAAAGATTAAAATTTAGATTGTGAAACATGTGAGAGATCAAATAAATTAATAATTTAAGCACCTCTCTATGAATATTATATTTGTAAAATAAGTAATCGAGACATTTTGGGAAAGAGAATAAATTGAAATCCTGTGGAAGCTCACATTTACCTTGTACAGTAGTATAAATATAATAGATACATACATACGTAACTTTAGATTAGATTTAGGTTTTAATATACTTAAATTAGCAAAGCAAGCCCCTTACTTCTCTTTAGAAAGCTTTATTAGTCATGCGTGAAAGCTGTGTCGCGCTACTAGCGTCGTAGATGTGGTGCACTAGCGTCTCTATAAAGTAAGAATCTTCCATGGACTCGTACTCCACAAACCTTGATTTAAAAAGCGGGAGAAGGAATGGCTGGTCAATCTATCTCCCATGGGAGTTGCTTTTCGTCCTGTGATTTCTTACTTAGGAATAAATAGAGTAAGGGCGCAACCGAATGGCCTGATTGAAAGGAAGGAACGTGTTACGTACTTGGAAGGAGAAGGAGAAACTCCCTGTTATATTTGAAAATGAATATTTTATCCATAAAGATGAAGACAACTTTCTTGGAGTTCCGCTTATTCCTCCTAAAAATAAGGTACTTGCCAGAAATCTCTAGTTAGGTCGGTACAATAAAAAGAGACGGGACTTTTGGGGCTGACTTACAGTAAAGACTTAACTCCTTTGAAGATCCTTTATTGCATTATTTCTATATATCTCTTTTCATTATCGGCTGCATTCTATCATAGAAACAACAATGTGAGGTTCAATCAAAAGTACTTTGCATGCATTCGTTTCAATGATAAAGCAAATAAGCAAGAAAAATCTCATTCTATTTTCATATGCAATTTAGAAAAGAATCTAGTAAGCTCGTCTCTTATATAAAATATAGAATCTTTGATAGCATTTTCACTATCTATCATTTCAAAGGCATACAAATTGAATCCTCAATTCATGTTTATTAAAATACTAAGCACGTCATCACTCAATTGTTAAATTATGTCATCATAAAGTTCTTGTTCCAATTTTCGGTATTAAAGTTACTGACCGTATAAGTCCCACCTTCTTATAATTTCAGTAACTCTTAACATTTGAAAATGAGATTGAACTTTTTTAGTGAGTATCTTTTGTTTGAATTAACATTAAAATTAACATAGGAAAGTGTTTAATACTCCCCTAAAACTGGAAGAATCCGCACAATTAATGCTTTAATCAAATATAAACAATTTAATAGATACAAATGTTTCTTGAGCACAATTAACGATGCATCATCAGAGTTAGTAATTATTGCATTCAAAGTTTTCAATAAGACATATATACATATATAATCATAGTCATATGCATACATATATAGATGTGTAAGAGATAAAGTAAATAAGGACAATTCATTTTAATGCGCACCTTAAATTGGTCCACCACGACTTGAATGTTGCTTTTGCTTTTGCGCAGATCAAGTCTGACTAACTTCTTTGGGCCAGCAGGAAATTCGAGAACCGAAGAAGGACATTCAAGCCATTGAAACCATCTCAGTTCATTATAAAGACAGATAGGACTTTGGAAAGAGCCATGCACATTAGTCATGATAAGTAACCTCAATCTACTCATGTTTGTGAAAGCATTGGGACCTATGTATATTGCTTCTGTCTTGGGTAAAACCAAAACTATGGCTTTTACTGCATTTGTTCCCTGCATTTATAGAAGTTGCATTGCAATTAGTATATGAAGTCAGAGAAGAAGAGAGTAAAATCAGTGTTTAAACCACCAAAACCTACCGTATCCCTTGATAGAACATCACGGACATCTTCACAAAGCCATAACCTGCTGCGTTTTCCAGGATCATCACGACATTCTTGTTTAACAATATCCATGCCCATCAACTGGATCAAGTCATGCATTTGTATTGTATCCCATTCCTTAGTTATTAAGGACTTGTCAACAAGAACTTGTACTCCAATCATTGTGTCAAAGTCGCAACTGTCAAGGACTTTTATAATATACTCCATAGATCGCCCCTTGAAGAAACATGCAATATCAAGGAATATTTCCTTTGCATAGTCCTCTAGTCCATCGAAACTTAACTTGAGAACATCATTGATGTCTTTGTCAGGATTTTTGGCAAGTTTACTCAATGCGCTTTCCCACTGCTGTTCTGTTCTACGACATAGGAAAGAGCCCAATACCACAAGTGCTCAAGGAAGTCCATTAGCGTAATGCAAAGCACTATCCACAAGATCCCTACTTATCACTATTTCCTCACTTCCAGGAAAAGCATGTTTATCGAAAAGTTCAAGAGCTTCCAAATCATCTAGATTTTTAACTTTATAGATATGATCTTTACCCATCCCAAGGACAGTTAGTAGATGGCTATCTCTCGTAGTAATGATGATTCTGCTTCCTTTACCAAACCATTCACGCCCTCCAGCTAAAGCCTTTAATTGTTTTATGTCATTGACATCGTCGAGAACAATGAGGACTCTTTTGCGGCAAAGTCTATGTTGCATCAATTTAATACCTCCATCAACACTAAGCACTGTTAATTTCTTTCTCACTAATATCTCGGACAACAATTTTGCTTGCAAATGAACTAAACCCTCGGAATCTTTCGAAGTTTCACGAACGTTTGCCAAAAAACATGAACCCTCAAATCCTCTAAATAGATCATTGTAAAGGGCTTTGGCTAATGTTGTTTTTCCTATGCCTCCTTGTCCCCATAATCCTATCATGAGAACATCATTACGAGACTCAAGATTTAACATAGATTTCAGCTTTACCACTTGTCGAGGTATTCCAACTGGATGCTCGGCAACGTGTAATGGGGTTTGGTCTAGCTGCATAGAGATCTGCTGCACAATTCTCTTGATAAGATCTGCTTCCGCTTCATCTCTGACAAAATCCAGAACGGTACTTGATACATCAATTTCCAAAGATAATTGACTTTAATGGAAAAAGAAGAAGAGATTCAGCATATAAAAAAAAAAATAACGAAGCAGTGTCACATCAATCACTACTCAATACTTACTTATCCTTCAAATGCCACCCGGACAAGCTACCGGCATCAAAGAGAGCATTTTTCCATCTCTTCACTTTGTCCGAATCTCTCCCAAACTTTCTCTCATGCTTAACCATAGCTTTTTGGTAGCTCTCTCTTGGTGTTCTCACTTCTCTGGGATCCACTTTGTAAAATACTGGAAAGACCATGAGGTCTCTTTGCTTCTTGCACTCCATGATTTGCGCCACCTCTTCCAAACACCATGTCGAGGAAGCATAGTCCTCGGAGAAAATGATGACCGCGATGCGCGAGTCCTCAATCGCCTTAATAAGAGCCGGTGTTATTTGTTCGCCTTTCTGAAGCTCCTCGCTATCAACGTAAGTGTAGATTCCTTTCTGGTCAAGAGCCGTATAGAGATGACCAAGGAAGTTGTTTCGAACGTCAGTACCTCTGAAACTCAGGAAGACGTCATAATTCCCTTTCAGATCTGAAGAAGTAGCCATTAGAGGAGATGAAGTTTGATGTGCTTCCTCAGAATGCTTAGTGTCTGGTCTGGTTGCAGCTCTATCTCTCATGTGGATATCACTTTGTACTAATAAAGAAATAGAAACGAAAATCAAGATCATTTCTGACACTCTGAGTCCATAAGCATATACTCCACCAACTAAATTTTGCATAAGGTGCACGGAACCATCCTATATAGGTGCTTCTTGACTGCATAAGGTGCACGGAACCATCCTATATAGGTGCTTCTTGACTTGACTAGCCTTTTCCATTAATAAAAGAAATAGAAAAGAAAACTAGCAACACTCCCATGCTCCTAGTGCTAATATACATGAGTCAATCGCAAAACACTGCGTGTTGGAATATTATTTATAATGAAAAATCTGCCTTTTTTTTCTTTCCAAAGGGCTTTCTACAAAAGCAAATCCCAAAATAAATTTCCCTCACTTTTCAAACTAAATTTTTCCATACCATATCTTGCATCAAACGGAAGAAATTTGAATCTGTTCAGACATTTCTTCAAACATGTAGTGGGCAGCGAGTTGGAGAGCGAATATGGACCTATTCGGAGCTCGAGCTGAACCTAAACTCAAGAGAAATCAGCGAGCAACGTTCAAACTTAAGAAAAACCGACTCATTCAGGTCCGACGCGAGTGAGGACTAAAGAAATCGAGCTTGCTTTGGTCTTTTAAAATCAAGCAGGACGAGGCAAAAAAAGAAGAAGGAACGAGCATTCAATCATGGGGCCCCTACCTGGCTTGGATTCCGTGGCCATCGTCGGCGGCGAAGGTTGAGAATAGCGACTCCAAACTCGTGTCCGGCTTCAGTCGACTCCACCGAGGTCAGGGACCGCGACGACGAATGGCAGCTGGCGGAGGATGTTCTGGAGGTGGTGGACGACGTCGATCGGCGGTGGCTCCGAGGTTTTGTGTGGGGCTTCAATGGCGACCGTTCCGGGAGTAGAGAAAGACGAAGATTCTTTTATTTTTTTATTTTTTCGTGAGAGTAAAGAAGTAGGTGACGGTGCAGGAGTAAGGTAGGGTTCTGGAAATGGGATGCGAGAGCAGTAGCCGGCAGGAGGTAGTCGGACGGAGATGGTGGAGGTGGCTGTGTCAGGTGAGTTCTGGAGAAAGGGTGAGGAATGCCCTTTTTTTCTTTTCCAGAAAAATGTCCCTGAAGATGGTGCTCTCCTCTTCCTCCCTTTTCGTGAACACCCTGCCTTTCTTTTTTTCTTTTTTTATGGGAAATTGTGTCTTTTTGAGAGAGCGTGAGAGATTCCTAGAAAGAACTTCCCTTTCAGATTCGAAGAAGCAGCTATTATAGGAGATGAAAGTTGATGTGCTTACTGCTTACGCAGAATGCTTACTGCCTGGTCGGGTTTTGCAGCTTTATCTCTCGTGGTATATCACTTTATTCTTTTTGATCATGACTTTCTCGAATCACGCGGTAGAATTATTCCATGCGTAATTTCCACGGAAGTTGCATAAAATTTACGCGTGTCCTTCCTTTCTTTTTCTCTGTCGACTTGACTTGCTTTTTCTATTGATTAAGAAATAGAAACAAAAACCAACGAATAGTTTCTGATGCTCCAAAGTTGGCAAGCATTTGTCCACCAACTAATTTGATAAAAGGTAACATTTTGCGGAAGGTGCACGGAATCATTGTGCGCGCTTCTCGATTTGACTTGCCTTTTCTATTAATTAAAGAAATAGAAAAGAAAGCTAGCTATCCTCTGGTGCTCCTAGTACTATGGTACGTAAGTCAATCACAAAACATTATCTATTGGATTATCATTTATAATGAACAATCTGACTTTTTTTCTTTAAGAAGGGATTCTAGATATGCATATCCCAAAGTAAACTTTCCTCACTTTTCAAACTCAATTTTTCCTCATCATATCTTGCCTACCTAGAGATTATTGAGTCATCACCCCCTCAGCTAAGTCACTTGATCTGTGCTTGCGCACAATGCTGTCCAGTTGGGTTGCAGCTTTATCTCTCATGTGTATATATCACTTTATTCTTTTTGACCATGACTTTCTCGAATCACGCGGCAGTGATAATCAAAGAAAGCCATAGAAAAGAAAGTAAAGGTGAATTATTCCATACGTAATTTCCACGGAAGGTGTATAAAATTTACGCGTGTCCTTTCTTTCCTTTCCTCTGTTTACTTGACTTGCCTTTTCTATTAATAAAGAAATAGAAACAAAAACCAACGAATCATTCCCGATGCTCCGTGTCGGTAACCATATCGTCCACCAACTAATTTAATAAAAAAGCAATATTTTGCATAAGGGGGGCAAGGAACCATCCCATACAGTGCTAATATACATGAGTCAATCGCAAAAACATTGCCTGTTGAAATATTATTTATAATGAATAATCTGACTTTTTTCTTTCCAAAGAGTTTCTAGACAAGCAAATCTCAAAATAAATTTTCCTCACTTTTCCTACTAAATTTTTTCATACCATATTTTGCCTAAAGATTATTGAGTCATCACCCCCTCAGCCTAGTCACTTTGATCTCACTCCTTAATTTTTTTTCCCACATTTTACATTTATTTAACTTTTAATGTCACATTTAGGATTTCTTAGAAAATGCTTTCGTGACCATCCACTGCAGAATGACAGTAGAACTGTCAAAGGCCAGCCACATATCCTTTTGGAGGAAACCAATGGACTTCTTGAACTGGATTAATCATTGACTCCATGTTTTGTTCTTCTTCATTTTTTTTTACTTCTATGTTCCTTACGGCAACCTCAAATTTCAGAGACAAAATCAGAAGGCCACATTGAATCATTTTTCTTGAAGATTATGACTTTCATTTGTTTATTTTAATAAGACAAGAAAATCGTTCTCTTCTTATGGCTTTTTTATATGGCGAATGCATTTTTTTCTCTACTAATTGTTTTTGGAATTCTCTACTAACTCATTATTCTTATTTCGATCTTTTATTTACTTCATTTTTTATGCATAATCAATATCAATTGCATAAATTTTAGGTCGTCGGAGAGTCCTTCAAAAGCAATTTGGTTTGAGCGAAAGGAATAATGAGCTATTTCATTGCACAATGATTTTATTATTAGTTGCGAAGTTAATGTTTTAAGTTTTTAATTTTTTTATAAATTTAATAGATTTTTGTAATGACATTAATTATTATTTTCGTAAGCTATAATTTTTTTACTTATAATTATTTATATTTCCGTATTTTTTTTTCATATTCAAGAAAATTGATTTCGTGGGTCTTCTTCTTATTTTGTCCCTAAATTTCAGCTTGTTGTGGTATTTAGTTATTTGAAATAGAAGTAAAAAAAAAAAAAAAAAAAGCCAAAAAAGGAAATATGGGGTCACAAATTAAAACCGGTTACCGGTTTCCTCCAAAGGATTTGCGGCTAGCCGTTGACCGTTCCACCGTTATTCTGAAGTGAACGGTCATGCTGGCCACTCCCAAGCAGCCATAAGAGGAGATGAAGGTTGACGGGCTTCCGCAGAATGCTTGCCGTCTGATCGGATTGCAGCTTTATCTCTCATGTATATATCATGTATATATCACTTTGTTCTTTTGACCATGACCTTCTCAAATACAGCGGCAGGGATAATCAAAGAAAACCATCGAAAAGCGAAGTAAAGGTGAATTATTGCACGCGAAATTTCCACTGAAGGTGCAAAAAAATTTTCGCGGGCCCTTTCTTTCTTTTCCTTTGTTGACTTGACTTTGCTTTTTCCACTAACCAAGAAATAGAAACGAAAACCAACCATCATTTTTGATGCTCTGAGTCGATTAGCATATTTTCTACCAATAAATTTAATAAAAAGCAGATAGTGATAGTAAAGAAAATCAAAGGACAATCAATGAGTGTCACTTCCTTGGCATTTTGCAGAAGGTACGTGAAACCATCCTATGTGGTGCTTTTTGACTTGACTTGCCTTTAACATTAATAAAAGAAATTGAAAAGAAAATTAACAATACCATCTAGAGATAAGTAACGGGAATCACTGGAATTAAGATTGGACCGGAGCAATCGATTTTTGAACGATCTTAAAGGGTGCCAGTCCGGCTCCCAATTTTTATTTTTGGAACTGATGGCTGATTGGTTCGGTTCTTATTTCCAAGGTAAGAATTGGACCGATAAGACCGGACCAATCATTCATGCATTATTTTAATTTTTTTAAAATTTCTGAATGACCATTCTGCCATTAGGCCAATTACTTTCCCAACTCTTTCCCATTATGCCGTTACTTTCCCGTGTCTTTCCCTTCCGCCATTACTTTCCCCATTTCTTTATCTTCCACTTCTCTTTTGCTAACCCTAACCGTGTGAAATCAGCCCTTTCCCAGTTTCCCTCTTGCAGGCACAACCTCACCTCACGCCTTGGTCCGAGTGAGTTGCTCGACTCTCGCAGCCTCGCCTCCTTTTTTTTCTTTCCCTTGTCGTTATTCTGAAGTGAACGCCCTGCCTTTTTTTTTTTTTTGTGTGAAATTGTGTCTTTTAAGAGAGAGCGTGAGAGATCCCTAGAAAGAACTTCCTTTTCGGACTCGAAGAAGTGGCTACTAGAGGAGATGAAAGTCGATGTGTTTCCGCAGAATGCTTACCGTCTGGCTGGCTTGCAGCTTTATCTCTCCCGTGTATATCACTTTGTTCTTTTTGACCATGACGTTCTCGAATCACGCGGCAGTGATAATCAAAGAAAGCCATAGAAAAGAAAGTAAAGGTGAATTATTGCACTCGTAATTTCCACAAAAGGTGCATAAAATTTATGTGTATTCTCTCTTTCTTTTCCTTTGTTGACTTGACTTGCTTTTTCTACTAATAAGGAAATAAAAAGAAAAACCAACGAATCATCTCTATGCTCCGAGTCGGTAAGCATATTGTCCACCAATTAATTTAATAAAAAGCAACATTTTGCAGAAGGGGCATGGAACCATCCTACATAGTGCTTCTCGACTTGACTTGCCTTTTCCATAAATTAAAGAAATAGCGAAGAAAACTAGCTGTACTCCCATGCCCTTAGGGCTAATATACATGAGTCAATTGCAAAAACATCGCCTGTCAATGAACGATCTGACTTCAAATCTCAAAATAAATTTTCCTCACTTTTCATACTAAATTTTTCCATGTCATATCTTGCCTAAAGATTATTGAGTCATCACTCCCTCAGCCTAGTCACTTTGATCTCACTCCTTAAATTTTTTTCAACATTTTACATTTAATTTATACTTTTAATGTCACATTTAGAATTTCTTAGCTAACAAGTTAGGAAAATGCTTGCGTGACCATCTATTGCAGAATAACAGTGGAACTGTCAAAGGCCGACCACAAATCCTTTCGGAGGAAACCAGTGGATTTACTGAACCGGTTTAATCATTGACTCCCTGTTTTGTTCTTCTTCATTTTTTTTCACCTCTATGTTCCTTATGGCAACCTCAAATTTCAAAGACAAAATCAGAAGGCCATTGAATCAATTTTTTTTTTTTTTTTTTGAAGATTATGACTTTCATTTGTTTCTTTAAATGAGGCAAGAAAATCGTTCTCTTCTTGTGGCTTTTTTATATGGCGGATGCATTTTTTTCTCTACTAATTGTTTTTGGAATTCTCAACTAACTCATTATTCTTATTTTGATCTTTTCTTTATTTCATATTTTTATGCATAATTGATATCAATTGTATAAATTTTAGTTCATCTGAGATTCCTTCAAGAGCAATTTGGTTTGAGCAAAAGGAATGATGAGCAATTTCATTGCACAATAATTTCGTTATTAGTTGCGAAGTTAATGTTTTAAGTGTTTTTTTTTAAATTTAATGTATTTTCATAATGACATTAATGATTATTTTAGTAAACTATAATTTGTTTACTTGTAATAAAAAAAGTAGTCAAGGAACGGATTTGTAACATGAATAAGAAGTAGAAAAAAGTAATTTTTTGTTCCCGAAAATAATTTCTAAAATTAAGTCTTTTTTTTTTATTTTTCTTGTTTTTCTTGCCGCTCCTCACGGGCCATTTGTTGGCCAGCTGTCGATTGCCGCTACCGTTGTTGATCATCGACCTGTTGTTTGTTAACCGCCAGCCATCGCCGACCGTTGATAGGCTACTGTCACTACCGTCGTTGGCAATGGCAGCCGACGACGATGATCAAACGCATTCTCATTCTTTTTGTGGATAGTATCAAACGTATTCTTATTCTTTTTCTATTCCGATAGTAGAAATTTTATTTAATTACTAAACGCATTATTTTACGCAAAAATTATTCTCGAGAGTAAAAATAGAAAAGAATTATTTTTAAAAGGAAATTATTTCTCGAAATAAAAATCTTATCATTCTCATCCTTACTGTCCGGTCAGTTTGCAGCTTTATCTCTCATGCGTATATCGCTTTGTTCTTTTGACCATGACCTTCTCAAATCACGCGGTAGTGATAATCAAAGAAAACCATCGAGAAACATGGAATAATGCATGCGAAATTTCCGTGGAAGGTGCATAAAAATTTTTGCGGGTCCTTTCTTTTCCTTTGTTGACTTGACTTTGCTTTTTCTACTAGCAAAGAAATAGATACGAAGACCAACCATCATTTCTGATGCTTTGAGTTGATTAGCATATTTTCCACCAATTAATTTAATAAAAAACAGATGGCGATAGAAAAGAAAACCAGAGGACAATCAATGCGCGCGTCATTTTCACAGTATTTTGCAGAAGGTAAGCCCGTTCCTCGCTCAAGTTTTGTCTCTTTCTTGACCCGCCTACCAGATTCTAGCCTGCATATTCGTGGAACTCCATCTCATTTAGAAAGCTTATCTCTATCTTTCAAAAACTGAATGGGAACTGGTTTAGGAAAGGACTTTCGAATCGGATGGAACCATCCCATGTAATTGTTTCTTGACTTGACGTGCCTTTAACATTAATAAAAGAAATAGAAAATAAAACTAACAATACTCTTAAGGAGTAAACAACAAACCGCTCGAATTGAGACCGAACTGGACAAGTCAATTTTGGGTGAGTTTAGAGGATGTCGATCCGATCCCCGGTTCTTATTTTTGAAATTTGTGGGAACCGGATCGACAGAACCGGACCGACCATTCATGTATTTTTTATGGGAAATTGTCTCTTTTAAGAGAGAGCGTAAGAAATCCCTAGAAAGAACTTCCCTTTGAGATTCGAAGAAGCGGCTATTAGAGGAGATGAAAGTCGATGTGTTTCCGCATAATGCTTACCGTCTGGTTGGGTTGCAGCTTTTTCTCTCCCGTGTATATCACTTTGTTCTTTTTGACCACGACGTTCTCGAATCACGCGGCAGTGATAATCAAAGAAAGCCATAGAAAAGAAAGTAAAGGTGAATTATTGCACTCGTAATTTCCACAAAGGTGCATAAAATTTATGTGTATTCTCTCTTTCTTTTCCTTTGTTGACTTGACTTGCTTTTTCTACTAATAAGGAAATAAAAAGAAAAACCAACGAATCATCTCTATGCTCCGAGTCGGTAAGCATATTGTCCACCAATTAATTTAATAAAAAGCAACATTTTGCAGAAGGGGCATGGAACCATCCTACATAGTGCTTCTCAACTTGACTTGCCTTTTTCATAATTAAAGAAATAGCAAAGAAAGCTAGCTATACTCCCATGCCCTTAGGGTTAATATACATGAGTCAATCGTAAAAACATCGCCTGTTAATGAACGATCTGACTTCAAATCTCAAAATAAATTTTCCTCACTTTTCATACTAAATTTTTCCATGTCATATCTTGCCTAAAGATTATTGAGTCATCACTCCCTCAGCCTAGTCACTTTGATCTCACTCCTTAAATTTTTTTCAACATTTTACATTTAATTTATACTTTTAATGTCACATTTAGAATTTCTTAAATGCTTGCGTGACCATCTATTGCAGAATAACAGTGGAACTGTCAAAGGCCAACCACAAATCCTTTCGGAGGAAACCAGTGGATTTACTGAACCGGTTTAATCATTGACTCCCTGTTTTGTTCTTCTTCATTTTTTTTTTTACCTCTATGTTCCTTATGGCAACCTCAAATTTCAAAGACAAAATCAGAAGGCCATTGAATCATTTTTTGAAGATTATGACTTTCATTTGTTTCTTTAAATGAGGCAAGAAAATCGTTCTCTTTTTATGGCTTTTTTATATGGCGAATGAATTTTTTTCTCTACTAATTGTTTTTGGAATTCTCAACTAACTCATTATTCTTATTTTGATCTTTTCTTTACCTCATTTTTTTTTATGCACGATTGATATCGATTGTATAAATTTTAGTTCATCTGAGAGTCCTTCAAGCGCAATTTGGTTTGAGCAAAAGGAATGATGAGCAATTTCATTGCACAATAATTTCGTTATTAGTTGCGAAGTTAATGTTTTAAGTGTTTTTTCAATTATTTTAAATTTAATGTATTTTCATAATGACATTAATGATTATTTTAGTAAGCTATAATTTTTTACTTATAATTATTTATATTTCGGTATTTATTTTATTTTTTCTTTCTTCATATTCAAGAAAATTGATTTCATGAGGCTTTTTCTGATTTTGTCTCTAAATTTGAGCTTGTTGTCGGTATTTAATTATTTGACATAGAAGTAAAAAAAAAAAAAAAAACACCCAAAAAAGGAAACATGGGGTTACAAATTAAAACTGGTTACCGTCCTCCAAAAGGATTCGTGGCTAGCCGTTGACCAGTTCACTCTTATTCTGAGGTGGACGGTCATGCTAGCCACTCCCAAGCAGCCATAAGAGGGGAAACAGTGGAACAGTCAACGGCTAGCCACTCCCAAGCAGTCATTAGAGGAGATGAAGGCTGAGGGGCTTCTGCAGAATGCTTAGGGGCTGCATGACAATTAGGGATGTCAACGGTTTAGTTCGGTTCAGTTTTTTTGAAAAACCAAACTGAATCGAACCATTAGAAAAAACTCTCGAACCGAACCGAATGAGACTTGAACCGAATACGAACATAACTGAAATTTTGGCTCAGTTCGATTTTTTGGTTTTTAGTTTTTAGTTTTCAATTTTCAATTTTTGCATTTGTTTTTTTTTCTTTTGTATATTATAAAAGTAATTTTCCCAGCCCCCGTTTGATTCGTATTTTCAATTTTGGGTTTTCGCTTTTGTTTTCTTTTTTTTTTTGGGTCAAATATCATAAGAGTAATTTTCCCAAGCCCCGGTTCGGTGGTTCAGCTCAATTCGGTTTGAATTTTTTATCTTTTCTTTTTTTTTTTGGTCGTATATTTTCGGATCAGTCCAACCCTTGTTTAATTATCATCTCAATTAATGAATTAATTGATCAAACCTTTAAACTTATCATTGGACGAAAAACCTATTATTTTCAAAAATTACGTTATTTACTGCGTATGCGTACGATACGTAATTACCAATTTAAACGAGTGGCCTCTCCAACTCTATTATTTTAATAGAAAAGTTTCATCCAAACATATTTTCTTTTACCGATGTCTACTCGTTATAGAAAGGGTTAATACCCTAAAAAACCCCAAACTGGTACACTTGTGACAAATTTACCCCAAACTATTTTTTTGACTATGAAAAATACCCCGACGAATTATAAAAAACCCTAAACTGGTACTAATTTATTTGACCGCAACAAACTCCAAATTGGTAAATTTGTGACAAATATACCCTCCGCTAAATTAGATTAATATCATAAAAAAATCACAAAAGTTTTAAACTGTAACAAACGGAACGTAAAATTATACAAGTCAACTGTCACGTGTCATTTAATTTAATAATTTAACAATAAAATTTAATGAAAACTAACAGAGGGTAAATTTGTTACAAGTATACCAGTTTGGGGTTTTTGGTGGTCAAAAAAATAGTTTTGGGTAAATTTGTCACAAGTATATCAGTTTAGGGTTTTTAAGGATATTACCCTTATATAAATAATTAATCCTGAATAAAAGAAAAAAGCTACCCAAATAATAATTTGTAGATAACTGAATAAAAAAGAAACAAAGAAATCAGCAGGAACGAAAAAGGCGAAAAAAATAATAATAATTGCTGTCTTTTCCCCAGGCTTGACGTCGAATCAGTGGACAAAAAACAACGCTCTTTTTCTTCTTCTTTCTCTCTCTGCATCTACATCCGACCTGAAACGCAGTGCGCAGCCACAGACCGCAAGCAGATCTTGGTAGCCAGTCCGGCCCTCTCGCTCCGGCCACATCCCTCAGTAGGGATGTCCTGCTCCATTGCCATTGCCGCAGCCATCGCACCTCCAAGCCAACCAAGACGAGAGGAGATGTGAGAGAATTAGAAATAGGGTTTTGGTTAATGGTTCGTGACTCGTGGAAAGGATTTTATTGGTTTGTCGGTTTGGTTCGGTTCGGTTAACCGTTAAAAAAAAATTGATTTTAATGAGAATTGAACCGAAAAAAAGTGAATTTTTCGGTTCGATTTTCAGTTCGGTTCAGTTTTTGACACCCCTATTGAGAATGTTTTTGTTCCCGTTCTTTTATTCTTTTGCTCCGCAAAATAATAAAAAAATAGAAATCCGTTTGATAACGTTAATTAATTTTTTTTATTTCTTGGAATAAAAAAAGTGGATGAGGAACAGATTTATAATTAAAATAAGAAGTAGAAAAAAGTAACTTTTTGTTCCTAGAAATAATTTCTAGAAATAAGTCATTTTATTTTAATTTTTTAATTTTTTTTTCTTGTTCTTCTTGCCGCTCCTCGCAATCCATTTGTCGGCCGGCTGCCAACTACTACTGCCGCTGTTGATCATTGACCTGTTGTTTGCCAACCGCTGGCCATTGCCGATCGTTGACAGGCCACCAGTCGCTATCGATCGCTCGCTGTCGGTCGTTGGCGGTGGCAGCCAGTGGCGACGGTCAAACGTGTTCTTATTCTTTTTGTGGATCGTACCAAATGTATTCCTATTCTTTTTCTATTCCAAGAGTAGAAATTTTATATAATTACCATACGTATTATTTTACTTAAAAATTATTCTCGAGAGTAAAAATAGAATTGAATTATTTTTAAAAGAAAATTATTTCTCGAAATAGAAATATTATCATCCTCATCCTTATTGTCCGGTCAGTTTGCAGCTTTATCTCTCATGTGTATATCGCTTTGTTCTTTTGACCATGACCTTCTCAAATCATGCGGCAGTGATAATAAAAGAAAACCATCGAGAAGAGAAGTAAACGTGGATTAGTGCACGCAAAATTTCCGTGGAAGGTGCATAAAAATTTTCACGGGTCCTTTCTTTTCCTTTGTTGACTTAACTTTGCTTTTTCTACTAGCAAAGAAATAGAAACAAAGGGCCCGTTTGCCTCGGCTTTTGGGGAACGTTTTGCGAAATGCAAATACCTTTGGATAAAGGGGTTTTCCAAATGCAAATGTCGTTTGGTAAAATTTGCATTGAGAAACAACTTTGGCCAAAATACCGTTTTGGTAAAATTTACATTTGTAATTAACTTTTATTAAATTAAAAAAGAAAAAATATGTTTATATTTTTTATATAAACATATTTTTATATAAAAATATGAACATATAAACATAAAATATATTTATTAAACATAAAAAATATATAAAAAATAGATATGTTTATATAAATATATATTTATATAAAAGCAATCGGAGAAAAAATAGATATGTGTATATTTATAAATATATATATATATATATATATATATATATATATATATATATTTATTAAACATAAAATATATTTATATAAAAAATGGATATGTTTATATCTATATAAAATATATATAAAATATATAAATATTTATTATATTTTTTTTATAAATATATATTTATTAAACATAAAATAGATATAAAAAATAGATATGTTTATATTTATAAATATATTTATTTATTTATTAAACATAAAATATATTTATATAAAAAATGGATATGTTTATATCTATATAAAATATATATAAACATAAAATATAAAAAATAGATATGTTTATATATTTATATAAAATGTAAAATATAAAATATATATTTATATATAAAAATATAAACATATTTATTTTTATATTTATTTTTATTCAGGCGACCGATTGGCTTCTCCACCGGAGAGAGGAATAATATCGGAAGTTGCATTCCGAAGATGCAACTTGCCAAAGGACCTCAAGAGCTGCATTGGGCTAAAGGTCCTTAGAGTCACTTGGAGATGTAATTGCATCTCGCCAAAGTCATGCAAAAAAACGAACCAAACAACTTTGCATTTGGCCAAGGGACTTTAGAGCCCAAATGAGCATTCCAAATGCTAAACCAAACAGGGCCAAAGACCAACCATCATTTCTGATGCTTTGAGTCGATTAATGCACGGGTCATTTAAAAAAGCAGATAGCGATAGAAAATAAAACCAGAGGACAATCAATGCGCGCGTCATTCTCACAGCATTTTGGAGAAGGTACATGGAACCATCCTATGTAGGTGCTTCTTGACTTGACTTGACATGCCTTTAACATTAATAAAAGAAATAAATAAGAAAACTAACAATACTTTTTAGGAGTAAACAACGGAAACACTCCAATCGAGACCGAACTGGACAAGTAAATTTTGGATGATCTTAGGGCATGTCCCCCGATTCTTATTTTTGGAATTTGTGGGAATCAGACCGACAGGACCAAACCGACCATTCATGTATTTTTTAAAATAATTTTTAAAAATTTTGAATGACCATTCTATTATTAGGCCAATTACTTTTCTAACTCTTTCTCATTCTGCCGTTGCTTTCCCATTACTTTCCCATTCTGCTATTACTTTCCCATCTCTTTCCCTTTTGCTGTTACTTTCCCCATTTCTTTCCTTTCCACTACTCCTTCGATAACCCTAACCATCTGAAATCAACCTTTTCTCGGTTTTCCTCTTACAGGCGCAACCTCACCTCACGCCTTGGTCCGAGTGAGTTGCTCCACTCTCACAGCCTCATTTCCTACTCGCTCGACGTCCTCTTACGGCCTCACCTCAAGCCTCCTTTCCCTCTCGTGGCCTCGCCTTTTGCCTCGCTCGACATCCTCTCATGGCCTTGCCTCACGCTTCGCTTGTCAACCTTTCCCTCTCACCTCACAATTCGCTTGTCAATGTAATGACAATAAGTGATGTGGTCCATTAGAACCAGACCAGACCACCGATCACCCCTAATACTCCCATGTTCTTGGTGCAACTATACATGAGTTAATAGCAAAAACATCGCCCATTGGATTATTATTTATAATGAACAATCTAACTTTTTCAGTTTCAGAAAGGATTTTTGTGACGTCCCGGCAGCGTCACATACTAAGCGCAAGCAGAAACTATACGGATTATCGTTATGACAAGACTTGTTTAATTTAATTATCACACTAAAGTATCCCGACCTAATTATTTTATGATCCGAAACCATTCTAATACACAATCATCTTGTATCGGTCTTGTAGCATTAGACAATCCAATTAAGAACACAGACGAAGATCATAAAGGGCTCTGTTAACTTTCCTGTAGAATTCATTCGTGCTTACATTCGTCAACCTGGATTACTTACAAGATTTGCACCTATGTACAACATATATTTACAAGTTCAAGAACAAAAATGTAAGTAATTAGCTAAGGAAAAGGGTAAGATGGGTTCCTAACTTCACTACCTCCCATACTAGCCCACCCAAACAAAAGATGTCTTTTTCAGCTACATCATGAACTGGGTGCCTATACACCACCTGCTTCGACTCCAGGTTCTCTAGCAAGATAGATTGGATTTGAGGTATCATAGTATCACACAACTGAGGCATTTTAAAATCACACGGCATGAGGCATCTCACTCCGAGGTATCCTAATATCCCACAACCGAGGCATCCCTAATCACACATAGGGGCATCTCAACTCCAAGGCATTCTGGTGTCTCGCTCAATCGAGGCATCCAAGATCACACAGCATGAGCATCTCACTTCCTGAAGCATCACGAATATCTCAGTATCGATGGAAATCTCTTATTCATTTAATTCACACATTCCACACATCGCAATTTTGAATTATATCACATCACAGCGTGCATATGACCTCAAGAAAACACAATCACTTCAAGCAGCACTCAATGCTCACACAACATTTCATTCATGTCTCACTCATTGCACACATAAACCACAATTAGTAACCACATAATAATCACACTTCAAATTATGGAAGAGACATGCTTATGCACAATCTAATTACTATTACAAAATCATTAGACTTCCTATATGCAATGAAAATCAGTTACAAGAAGAGTAGCATCTATTGCTCAATCTTGGATCAAGGCAAAATAAAAGCTAACACGAGTAGTTTTAATCACAAGCAAAAGTGCATCAAATCTCGTCAAAATTCTATGTGAAATTTTAATATATTATAGAAGAGATGTAGACTAATATTTTCCGTAAGAAACTAAGCCTATTTCTTGCTGTATAAAGAGTAGTAACTTGCTATATAGACCTCTATAATTCTACAGCAACTTCCAGCTTACACACCTACCGAAGAAAATTCGTTTCGCTATTCGAACCTCGACCGTCCGTTCTTAGATTTTGATAGGTTATTCCTAAAGATGTGTCCTACAACTTTCACGAGAGTTTAAGGTCCAACTACGTCTAGAAAAATACAGAAAATTCATAGAACAACCTATGGTTCTGCCGGTTTTTGCAAGTTAGTTTGCTGTTTTAAGGAAAAAGATGTTCACACATGTTAATTCCCGTAAGAAAACTCTAATAACCAGCACATCGAAGCTTAAAATCGTTGGTGTGCTCTTAAGAAAATTAGTTCTTTCCATTGATAACACGTCTAAACCCAAAAGTAACATATCAACCTCGTGAGTACTGCCCCTATTTCTCCTAAACAGAACATCCCGTACTCTTGCCTCCATCTACAGCTACATCAGGTTGTTCAATTGGTCTATGACCACTTTTTGAACCTGGACACCGCACCACAGAACCCAAAAAAATGATCTCAACAACTCGTAGGCTTCACCCAACTAACGTATTGTGCATCTTGAACCCAAGCTCGCCTCTTAACCACTCAAAATCAACATGCAACATTCATTCATCACTCAGTAGTCGTCTACTCTACCATTTCGACCAACACAGCTCCTACATGCACGGTTCTTCAGCCATTCGAGCCCCGACCATCACATGCAAGGTCAAAGACTCCATTTGAGCACTCATCTAGCCTATTCCAGCCTAAAATAGGAGCATCGAGACTCAATTATCCACTATGCAGCATGCTCCACACGTTTCCTCAACAAATAGCGGATAATCTCTAGTTTAGAGCCTTATCATTTCCTTACCTGTGGTTCGGCTTGTTGGCGGCTCACTGCTCTTTGGAAATCTGCCCTCAAACGCGTGCAAGAAGAAGGAGAAGAAGTTGGGGTCGTCGGGTTTCACTTCTGTGCAAGTCGTGAAAGAGAAAAAAAGAGAGAGGAAATAGAGAGAGAATTTGGGTCTATTCTTGGGGAAGAAAATGGCATGAATATTAAGGAGACCCAAC
The DNA here is from genome assembly GCA_017140615.1 of Eucalyptus cladocalyx. Lineage (NCBI taxonomy): Eukaryota > Viridiplantae > Streptophyta > Magnoliopsida > Myrtales > Myrtaceae > Eucalyptus > Eucalyptus cladocalyx. The sequence continues at coordinate 31,719,429 of CM029523.1, forward strand.
TTTCAGTGTGTAGATTTAATTTTAAATCCCAAGAAAAGAAGCAATCATTAGAAAAGAATAATGATGGTATATCCTATGCAGGCCGCGAATTGAGAGAAACCGAGAGAGAAGATGAAGGTCATGGCTCCCATGCATGCATTCTTCTTCATGGTCGACACCTGACGCTTGAGGATGGGTTAGAGTTAAGCTCTAATCCGCATTGTTAATTAATCTATTTGTTTCTATCTTCTTCCACTTAATTTCGTTCCGAACTCATAAATTTTTTGGTCCATTGCTAGCTATTCGGGTCCATGAGTATGCATAAATCAAATTGACATGTTAACGTCTTGGCGCTAATCTACGATCACAACAAAGAATAATCATGAGAAATTACTAAAGTTAGTGTTTGATAACAAAATTACAGTCGCTTATAAATTTTAATAAAATCATAATTAAATCTCTCACAACGTTAACCTAAATCTTAATTGGAAAAGTTAAGCGCTCAGGCCTAAATACCCATCTATGGCCCACCAGGCTCATCCCATAGCATTTCATAGCCCACTAGACTTAATTCATAACTTTAACAAACTCGACTCTTGGCCTATTCCATATCAGCTCAAGTCCAATAGCCCATCCTTTGGTCCATCGAGCCCGTGCTTGATACTTTCATGCAGCCCACTAACTTCTTAAGCCCAAAATTTTCTCACGGCCCATTAGGCTTGTCATCCAGCCCGCTTTAAATAATGCAAGCCCATAATAATCCGATTATACTTATAGAGTTGGAAAATTCAGGATGTCACAATCCTAGATAAGCAAATTCCAAAATAAATTTTCCTCACTTTTCAAACCAAATTTTTCCACACCATATCTTGCCTAAAAATTATCAAGTCATTATTCCCTCACCAAGTCACTTTGATCTCACTCCTTAAATTATTTTTGTTTTTGACATTTTACATTTATTTTTTACTTTTAATGTCACATTTATAATTTCTCAGCTGATGGGTTATCCACGATCGAATAACTATTTAGGAAATACTTTTTTCCTTTTTATTTCATTTTTGTCGAACCTTTTATTCCATCTCAACAATCTCTGTTTTCTTAATTCCTTACTAAAAATTATCACTTATTCATCTGAAGGTGTTTGTCATTAGTGATTGGATATTACAAATGGAGCTCTACAACTTTGAATAGCAATGATGTATAGAGGATTCATGAAATAGGATTTTCTACTTTAATGTCTTAGTGATATTATTTAGTGTATGTACAACTGCTTTTTGGTGATGTTCTTATGTAGGAGCTTTTGGACACTTCTTGCCGATAAAAGGATCGCAAAAGGCTGAGATTTTTATTTTGCATGGGTTATAGTTTGAATATGGGAAAAGTATCAAAAAAGTCCTAAATTTATGGCATTGGTATATTCAGTTCTAAACCTTTCAATTGAACCAATGTAGTCGTAAACCTTTTTACATTTGTATAAATTCAGCTATATGGCCAATTTTGGCCAGTCGATGTTGACATAAATGCCAATTGGTGCTAGCAAGCCGGTGAATGCTAACATGGTAATTATTAAATATTTTTTTTTTCGATTTTTTATTAATTTTTTTCTTTTTCTTTTCTTTTTCCTCTCCTTCCTCTTGGCTTTCTTCTCCTACAATGGCCGACGAGCTTTTGGACGAGGGCTATGATGTGGCATCCTAGAATTCCTTGCCAGTCATTAGGGGTGCTCAAATTAATGTCTTGCATTTAGACTTTGGCCAAGCTCTTAGCGAATAATTATTTGATAGAAAAAATTCTAGTTTTGGCCATGTGGGATTATGGATTGGAATTTATTAAGATAGGTCACAAAGTTTTGTGATTCATAAATTTCAATTAGGTGTTTATAAAATTTAGGTTTGAGGAGGATTATTAGAATGAGATATGGGCCAAAGTATTAGCTTAAAACCAGCCCATGACCTCACCCCATTTTCGGCCATTTGGGCTTAGTTGCGGAGCCCAAAGGAGGAGGAGGGATCGCCGGCCCATTGCTGGCCCAAGCCCAGCCGAAGGTGGAGGCCCATCTTGCACGAAGGAGGCCATGTGTTTCCTCCGAGCTGCCAAGTGGCGTGGAGGCTGTGCAAGGTGTGGCTGCCCCCATTGGCAATCTTGGGCGGCCACATGCAGTTGAAATGATTAAGTTTAGGGGGAATAAAAGGGAGAGAGAGAGTGGCTGGTGAGGGGTTTCCGTCCAAGCCAAAGGGAGAGAGAGAGTTGCGAGAGAGAGGGAGTGGCGAGAGAGAAGGGGAGCCGAGAGAAGTAGCTGTCCGCTCGTCCGTCGCCGTGCGTTCGTCCACCATCGTGCTCGTTGTAGCTCGGTACAAAGGCAAGTGGGAGTCCTCTAGCTTCTCTTGCATGTGTGTATGTTGCTTGCATGTTAAATTCTTGGGTGTTAGATGAGAAAAACCGAAGCATGGGTGATTTATGTGTGAATGGTGTGGCTGTTCTTGCTCGTACCGTGTGAGTCAGAATGTTGTTTGAGCTTGAATGTGTGTTTGGAGTCCGATTTTGGCTTTGATTTCTTCATGAAAGTTGTAGCTAACATCTTTTACTACAACATACTAAAATTTTGTGGAAAATGATGGAGATTTGAGGGGTTAAAGTCTCATCCTACGGAGACCCCAGATCTGGAAAGGTTTTACTAACCTCTTGTTGGATTTGTGATTGCATGTTGGTTTGTGTTGAGAATCTCACTTCGATTTCTTCATGAAAGTTGTAGGGGACATCTTAAAATACAACATACTCAAATTTTAAGTGAAATAAACAAGTATAACCTAGTAAATCGGCTAGATCTTGAAGATGGTGATTCTGGTGATGTATTCCGAGACACCCGAGATTTCATGGACCTAAATGACAACCATATTTTGGTTATTTGACTTAGATCTCTTCATGAAACTTGTATAGGACATCTTTTTGTATAACATATCCAAATTTCAGAGGAACGAAAGAGAATAGGTAGGTGAAATCTCAGTATTTCGGAGAAGCATGCACTGGATGATGCAGTAATGGATCCAGAAGCTTCGTGAGACTGTATAAAATAATATAAAAATAATTTGGCTTGGAGTTCTTCATGAAAGTTGTACGAAAATGTCTTGGCTATAACCCAGTAAAATTTCATAATTTTTGGAGGCCATATGGATATTTTAATCGAATTTCTTCAGAAATCGTGCGTTCTGGTTTCATCCGAGAATTATAGGATGTTTTGTGAAAATTGTGATATTGGGTAAAATTCTAATTGGCCATGAATTTTACATGTAATTATCATCATATTGGCTTGTTTGATAATTGCTTTAAATTTTATAATTTTGGGAATTTATAGATATTAAATTTAAATAAAAAGGGATAATAAAATAATAATAATAATAATAATAATAATAATAATAATAATAATAATAATAATAATAATAATAATAATAATAATAATAATAATAAATAAATAAATAAATAAATAAATAAATAAATAAAATAGATTATTTTATTGGCCATAAATTCCATTTAATTTATTTATGTTGCATGTGTGATAAAGTCTTGGTATATGTATGACATTGAATTGAGATGTATGTGTGAGTTTCATGCCAAGTATGACTTGTTTGATGTCACGTCATATGCCATGTTAAATTAAGATCAAAAATGGTAAATGTGGATAATGATAAGTGAGGAGGTGGTTGTGGTGGAGGATAATGCCCGGAATGTATAGAGATGCATTGTCGGATGACCCTGGTAGTTTCAGGATGCCCGGTGGTTTACGGTACGTAATTCCAGGGGAGGCCTGGTTGTATGTTGGTACATAATTCCGGAAGCCCTGGAGGTTTTTGCCCAGGGGGATGCCTCGCGATGCCAGTAGGGGTGCGGAATGCCCGGTCAGGAAGTGTAAATGCCGGAAGCTCTGTCGGAGGTTTCTGCCCGAAGGGAATGTCTCGTGATGCTAGTTGGGATGCGAGATGTCTGGAATATGGGGGGCCGGATGCTCGGTGGCCTGGAATGGCTGAATGCCGGAAGCCTCGGAGGTCTTTGCCCAAGGGGATGATGATGTGGTGATCAAATTGAAAGCTAAAAGTGGAAATTAACCCATGGCATGATATGCATGATGATATGCATGATGAGGATGATGTATGATGTGATATGATGATGATCACCCATGGCATGATGATATGCATGATATGATGATGATATATGATATGGCATGATGACATATATGATATGATGATGTCATGATGATGATGACATGTGTGATATGATGATGCCATGATGATGATGACATGTGTAGGGTATGATGATGTCATGTATATGATGATGATGACATGTGTGTGATATAATAATGTCATGATGACGATGATATGAGTATGACATGATGATACACATGTATGTGTTATGATTGTGGTGATGATGCATGATAGTATATGCATGGCTTCAAGGTAAGTAATGCCTATAATGCATGTATGACTTGTATGATGCATTGAGTGGTTATTGGATTCCTTTACCTGCTGAGTAGTTGTACTCACCCCTTTTGGGGACCAACATTTCAGATTAATAGATGGATTGAGTGGTTGGATATGACCGCGAGGAGGAGGATTGCAAAGGAGGGAACCTTTGGATGCTGACACTGGTTGATGAACCTTAAGCATACGATTGTGGGAGGAGAAGTCGGTCATCTTTTGAAGTATAGCCTAGTATAGAAAACTATGGCATTTTGATGTACCGATGAACGATGTTTATATGGTTTAAGTGAATAAAAGTATGCGGCTTTTACCTATAAGATGTTTAGTAGGTGTGCATCGTTTTCTGAATATAGGGAAGAGAGTTGTTGGATGTGCTTTCGTAAATGAACTGCGCAAGGGACCGATCTAAAAGATGTAAACCCCCATGGTTGTATGGACCCGCTGCAATTGAAATGGTATCAAAGTGACATGTTATTAGGAAAACTGAATGGTAAGCGAACTGTGGCGACCCTAATCGGATCGGGGGCCGTCGAGGGGTGCCACATATGAAGCCCTCACCGCCCGTTGGTGAGGGTCGAGGCCCTCGCCCGCGGCTAGGCCATTGCAAGGCTGGCCTTGCCCGCGGCTTTGGGCGAGGCCGAGTGAGGGCTGTGAAGCCCTTAGTAGCAGTCAGCAAGTCACCGGAGGCTTGCCAACCATTGTGGGAGAAGAAGGCCAAGAGGGAAAAGAAGGAAAAAAAAAAGGAAAAAAGGAAAAATTCAAAAAGATAAAAAAAAATTATTTAAAAATTGCCACGTCGACATTTGCCATCTGGCCAGTGTCCACATTAGCATTGGCCAATCGAAATTAGTCGGATAGATTGAATTGGTACCAATATAAAAATGTTTAAGATTAAATTGGTCCAATTGAAAGGCTTAAGATTGAATTGGTACCAATGCCATAGATTCAAGACTTTTGTTTGTACTTTTCCCTTTGATTGGTGGATGATGTTGTGAGAACTTGCTATCTATGAGTGATTTCGATTGTTTATTTTTTCTCCTTTCATATCAAATGAGAATTACTGAATCATTTGATATAAAGTTTGTGCATTCTGTCTTGGTTGAATTATTGAATTCATCCAGTACTATTATAGTAATTTGCTGCTTCGTAGAGGGCGTTATGGAGAGTTCACATGTGGCTCATTTGATGGTTGCCGCCTCACTTTCGTTTGCTTTAATTTGTTCATCCTTTTTTTCTCTCTTCATTTCCAAGAAATAACTTATTAACTACAAAGAGTACTTTATCAAAATGTGAATGTTCAATGCATGTGGGGAAAAGTATCAAAAAGTTATAAACTTATTGCATTAATATCAGTTTAGTTCTAATATTTTTAATTTTACCAATCTAATATAAATATTTTCACATTGGTATAAATTTAGTCCATTCAACCAATTTAGGTAGAAAATTACTACATTAAATGCCTAAAGTCCTACTTGACAAGCTGGCATTAATGTGGACACTTTTTAAAAAAAAATATCTTTTTAATTTTTTATTGATTTTTCATTTTTTTTCCTTTCATTTCTCTCTTTTCTTTTTCTTACTTCCCTCCATCGCTAGTCACCACTTCCATGAGGGTTGGTGGAGATCGCCAATGGCTAAGTAGAGTAAGGGCTGAGACACCTTGCATGCAAGACTTTTGGCAAGGCCAGCGAAGACTAGGACACCATCGTAGGCCTTGCCTGGGTGAGAGCCCTTGCCACCGCCAAAGACCTACAAGGCTGCCCCTTAGCAGCCTCTAGCGATGGTTAGGCAAGGTTCCCTTTGCCAAATTTGGTGTAGGACAACTTCCTAACCTTGGCCAAAGGCCAGGAAGGGCATCTCAGCCCTTGCTCCCTAGGGGTGTGCATGGTCCGGGCGAGCGGTTCTCGACCTAGAACCGGGAACCGGGAACCGCTCACTAAGGACCGGTTCCAAAAAATTAGAACCGAGATCTACCCGTTTGTTGCATGGATCCACTCGGAAACCGGACTGCCGGTCCGGTCCAGTTCCCGAGTGGATCCATGGAATTAGTCTCAAAGCTAGCATTTTCCTAAAAATAGACTCATTCCCCCGTCAACCAATTTGTCCGAATCAACACAACCGCATTGCCGACGCGCGATGCCGAGGTAGATTGTTCGATTCTACCCCCTAAACCGAATCAAGGAATGAAATTCCACACAAGCGAAGCCACGGCCAATCGATTTCGACCGCGGATTTCATAGTCGCGAAGAGGGAGAGGAAACCCCTCTCCCCCGCAACGCTGAGAAAGACCTTGAGCCGGCAAACATCCACGTGGCCTCCATCTGCTTGCTGATCATATGCGTTGCATAGTGCGGTATCTTTGCGTGTTTGCCCCTCTTCTTCTCCGACCTCATGCACCTGTCGACGAACATCAAGCAGTCCATCAAGCTCTCTCTACTCAGCCCTTTCATATCATAAGCCTGTGATCTTCTCCACAAGCTCTTACGGTGATTGTTCGTCGGACTCGACAAGCAGAGAGCTCTTGTTGTGTCTCTGATGGCAGAATCAAGGGTTTGCTAATTAGTAATTTTAATTTTTTTTAATATTAAAAATTAATCGGTCCGGTCCGGATGGGCGGGTAGACGGATCCGCCCATGGAACCGGCAACTGGACCGGTACCCATCGGTTCCCATAAATTGGAACCAGGAACTGGACCGGTTCCCTTAAGAACCAACGGTGCCGGGCAATTCTGGTCTGGTTTTGGGCGATTTGGGCGGATCTCGGTTCTTTTGCACACCCTTGTTGCTCCCGTCGTCAATCAGGGATCTCCATTGGCCACCATCAAGGTGGCAATTGGCAACGGAGGGAAATAAGGGAAAAAGAAAAAAAAGAAAAGAGAAGAAAAAGGAAAAAAAAATTGTCCATGTTAACATTAGTTGTACCATATAGGATAATCGGCATTCAGATTAATAATTTTCAACCTAAATTGGCTGAATAAATTCAATTGGTATTGATATGAAAATGTTTATGACTACATTGATTCAATCAAAAAGTTTAAGGGTGAATTGATATCTATACAATAGGTTTAGGACTTTTTTGGTATTTTTTCCCCTTTTGAAGATTTGTCCATTGAATACTAAACTTATTATTTGGATAATTGATCGGAAGGTTACATTAGCAAATCGTTAAAAAATTTAGGACTAGGCAAATTGTTAAAGAATTTTTTACTAAATTGACATAATTAAAAGATTTGAACTAAACTAACAAATGTCAAAGGGTTTAGGATTAAATTGACACAAGTGAAAGATTTAGAACTAAATTGGTCGTTGTGCAATAAATTTAAGACTTTTTGGACAATTTTCTCGATATGAAACATTGATGTCACTTTATAATGTATCTTTGCCTTAAAGAAGCACCCATGCAATGATGATAAAATTGCGTACAACACTAATTTCATCAATAATTTAGAAACCCTTTAAAAGTTCATGTGTCTTTCTGTCGGAAACAAAACCATTTCATTTTATCAAGGTTGAGCTCAGTGACCACTAAAGGGCTTCAGCACATACAAGATTCCAAAGGGTTTCGGGAGGGTTAAAGACCCAATTGTAGGGCAAAGATTTGCATCTTTAGGCCTTAACAATCTGGCTGCCACTTGATTTACTATCGTATTACAATGGGCCAAAAGAACATCAAGAAAATGGGCCAGCGGAGGCTGCATTCAGTAATAAGCGAAGTGGCTTCCCACGGAAAAGTATCTAAGACAATTTATCAAGGTCAGGTCAAGTTGTCGGATTATAGCAAGTACTTCACTTTGTCTTCTTCCCTTTGAGCATAAAGTAGCTTCAGAGTTTCAAGGCAAGCTAGGGTTTCAACATTCATAGCTGAACTTTCCTTCGCCAATTTAACGAACCCATCCGATCTTGCCTGAGAAGTTGCGGCAAACACCGGCGATGGAACTTTTTGTCGAGCCTTTAGGCTGATCAAAGAGTCTTTACATGTTACAATCTTACAGAGACCCTCCTAAACCAAGTTTATAGCTAGTTACGCATGATTGCTATCATATGTTCAAATATGTGGATTTTGAAAGGCAATGTGACCAAACCTCCCCTGTATATTATTCACCATATTTTATAATAGAGTAGCAACAAACTTTAGTATAATCATTACTATTTAAGAAGTGTATATAATACATTGAAATTTTTTTATCCAAAGGGAACTTTCCTTAGAGTGGCATGATCTTATTTTGATGGCTGATAGCATCCTTTTCGAATGATGGGTAAAATTTTCAGGATCAACGTCTTTCTTTTTTCAATATCATTGTTCTATTTTCCTGGAAAGATCTTCTGCTAACTAATCCAAGTCACCATCAAATTTATTAATTCATATCAAGATACACTGATGCAACACCCTTATGTCGTGCAATAAAGCAAGATTTGTGCTCCACCCACTGCGCATCTCAAATTTTATCTCCTCTTAAATATTCCCCCCCCCCCCAAATTAGAAGCTTACTTTTAGGCCAATGATAAATCCTAGACAGATCAAGTAAAGAACACGGGAAAACCTCTTTAAAAAAATAATAATAATATTTGCCAAAGTTGAATAAAGAACAGAAAAATTAAAGCAAATATCGTTGGTGTAAATTTTGTTCACAAGTGGTCTTACCCAACTACCGCTAATGTGAGGAGGGTTAGTGAAATAATGAAAAATTACAATCCCCAAATTAATGATGGATAATATCATCTATCGAAGTGTTTTTTAACACCAATGATGTATGTTATGATTAACCATCAGGCCTTATTAATTCTATGAAAAAGTTTGTGCATACATATACACCATGATTGGACAAAAACTTGCAATCAAGCCACAAGCACGCTCCGTCCTTGAGCCATAAGGACTACCGACACAAACAAATATCATCAATGTCAATCGTTGGATTTTTAAACTCGATTACATGCATGCAAATCGCTTTCGGTCATCGTTTTTTTGTTTTTTTTTCCCGATTTCTCTTAGCTTGAGGAATTCCTCAACTCACAATTATTATTCGATTTTATAAGCTTAATGACTTATTTTTACTCTCGTCTGTCATCTTTTTTGCTTCTCCCATTGTCTATGAAATGGATTTAACTTTGATTCCCCCGAATCAACTCCCTCCAGAAAGAAAAGCCTCGAAACTTCGAGGATAGAAGTCCACGCGGCGCCACGCAATTGGCGCTGGGAATCACACAGAGAAAAGGTTGAAGTCAAGACCCTTTCCTCTTTCGTGCACGCAAGAAATGCCAGACGAGAAAAAACGTGAGTTGGCCGTAGTCAAAGCCAACAAGGCGAAGGACAGAGAGAAGAGAAAGGGTTGTCGTTTTCCAGTGGTTTGCGGTCGTTTGTTGAATGAGAGAGAGAAGGGGGGGGGGGGGGGGTTGTGGGTGTGTTGGTCCGTTTTTGCAGGGAGTTTGGTGGGTGGTAGCTTCAACCGGCATGTTAAAGAAGACCGGAGAGAGACTGGTCAAGTCCCCGGTCAGAACTTACATTTTCTTTTCTCTTCTTGAAAGGAGCCCATCACGATTAATATTACCTACGCCTTTATTACACTGCTTGTTAATGCGATAGCCGAGAGAACGATAGAAGTAAATGTTTGTCGAGCGACTTCTTACAGCCATCTTTCATCATTCTCATCTCTCTTTTCATCATCTCTCTCGTGGGATGGTGAACATATAGATTTGTGTTTTCTTCCTAGTTCCCACACATCTCCTGTCTTCTCGACCAGTCTAGTGCATACATCACTTCTCAACACATCTCTTCTTGACCCCTATGTAGCTGGTGCCCGCCTCTCCCAAGGTTTGAAGCCTTCTGGATGTTGCAATTTCTTTTTGAAAATCATTTTTTTAAATCTTTTTACCGTCTTCTGAGGAATGAACACCAACAGTTTTAAGATATGCTAGAGGCAGCCCGAAATGATCTCGACGAGATCATAGTTTTAATTAAGTTGCAAGGGGTTTTGGTTGCTGAATACATTAGATGAAAAAGAGATATTCTCATTGTTAATGCTGACAAGCTTTAATGATAGCGGTAACCTCGACAGCGATGAAATCGGTAATGTTGGTTGCCAGAAGGGGCTGGACTCCTCGCTCGTGGAGGCCAACTAAACTTCTGCTTCCCAACCGAGTCATATTTCTTTTGGTCATATCGGCCTAGTTAGGCAAATGCATATTTGTCTTTTAAGAAAATAGATTATTCCATGTTAGTTTCTATTCCAATCCTTCAACAACATGCGGAAGTGGGCAGCCCGCTGCATGGGTGGTTGAGAAGAGATGTGTTGAGAAAAGAAGTATGCACCAATGTGTCAAGACCTTGTTTTTTTTTTTTTTTTTGGCATGGGTCAAGACCTTTTTATCCAGTGAAAAAGCTATCAATCTACGCGGTTTGCTAAATCCGAATTACCTGATCAGACGTTTCTTCACTCGCATTTCATTTTAAATTGTAATATTTTTTTTTCCTATCTGAATATTCGTTACTAAGGCAATTTTCTTTTTGTTTAGGGAGAGGGGAGGGGGGTTGAAGGCGGTTTGGTTTGCTTGCCTATGCAAGAGCTCCTTTTCTGCGTGAACAAGTTCTGCACGAACAAGACTCAGTTGTTCATCAAATTTACGAAATTATCGCACAAGTTATGCTCTTCAGTTAAGTGTACCGCCATTATTCCATTATTTCTGTTTACCAGGCCAAGATCTTTACAAATCGAAGTGAGGGATGAACAAATTGCTCACCCTTCTGGGGAAGGTTTTCTCTCAGTTTCCTACTTTGGCTTCTCTTGGCCTTCTATAGCTTCTCCTTTAACTGTCTTCAATGCCGCATATGAAAATCTCAGCCTCAGCCTCAGCCTCAGCCTCAGTGGCTCTAAGATTGACTCCTTTATGTTTGGATTCTGATAGAACATATTCTGTGAATGCAGGCACCCACTATCGTAGCTGCTGCAAACTTGAGAATGGCAAGAAGGTCTCCAGTTCTCCCATCTACCAGATGGCATCTAGTAATCTTTCTCATGCAGAGAAATTTCCCACACTTGCTGGATCCATTGCAAGTGTTTTCCATGTCTTATGCTTCTGTCTAATTAATGTTTCTTATCGGAGGTGAAGATAGAAGAAGGGAAAATTATTGATCGGAGGCACGAACCCCAACCCTTGGTTGGCAGGGGTGCTAGACATCCTCTTCATATTGCATGCTGAACATGAAATGAATTGCTCAACCGTGCTGCTAGGCATCTTGCATTGAGGAATTCCACTTGCAATGCCGTAGGTGACAAGCCCTACAAGCTAAGCGCCGACGCATTTGCTGACATAACCAACGACGAGTTTAAGGACCGCTAGGACTGGTAAAAATGCTTTGTTCAGGTACGAGAATGCGAATGCGGTGCCCGCAGCCCTGAAATGGAGGAAGAAAGGAGCTGTCATGGGCATCAAGGACCGAGAAAGTCGTTGTAACCAAAATAAAATTGATGTTTCGATCCTACGGATATTCACGTTTACGTGTGTAATCAATGCATATTGCTATTATGTTCTAGGTCCAACACACATGATCAAATGATGATAGCTACGTGTAGTTAGTACATTCCGAATTTTCCAATAGCATTTACACTATGTTTATTTCATGAAATATAAATAATTAGAAAAGTATTTTTTTTTTTTAAAAAATTATCACTTCACGTTTACGTGTGTAATCAATGCATATTGCTATTATGTTCTAGGTCCAACACACATGATCGAATGATGGTAGCTACGTGTAGTTAGTACATTCCGAATTTTCCAATAGCATTTACACTATGTTTATTTCATGAAATATAAATAATTAGAAAAGTATTTTTTTTTTTTAAATTATCACTTGAAATAATGAGTTAATGGAAAAGGTATTCATCATGCACAATAATTTATGTCTAAATATTTTAATGAACAGTGAAAAATTTATTTTCTATTTATTTATATAAGTGTTATAAATGATCATTTTTAATAATCATTTATTTCCACTAAAAAATGAGTCTCGGATTAGTTGACTTTTATGGCATGTGTGATTATGCTGCCTCTCAATTAATCAAATAGGAACTTGTTGGCCTTTCTCAACCGTGGCAGCCGCCGAGGGCATCCACCAGCTACAAAGGGGGCAAGCTAACCTCCCTATCGGAGCAAGAACTCGTAGATTACGATGTTAACGGCGAGGACCAAGGTTGCGAAGGTGGCCTCATGCGATATGGTTTTCAATTCATTATAAACAGTGGAGGCTTTCTATCGAGGCTAATTATTCCTACGACGGGATAGACGGAACTTGCAAGACAGCAAAAGAAGCCTCCCACATGGCTGAAAACCACGGGCAACAAAGTCATGCCTGCCAACAATGAGGCCACGCTGTTGAAGCCCGTGGCAAATCATCCGGTGTTGGTGTCCATTGACGTCGGAGGGTGTAATTTCCAATTCTACTCCACCGCCGTCTCAAGACGGCGGGATCAATTTAAATCACGCTATAATGGTGGTCGGCTATGGTACGACAAGGCTGGTGAAGAACTAGCATAATTAAGTTGGTGATGTGTTTTATGGGCCAAGCCATGTTGTGACATAGTTGCATAGTAAGTAAAATCTGTGGAGGCATAGTAAGTAAATTCTGTCAAGGCCCAAGCTGGTGATGTGTTTTATGGGCTAAACCATGTTGCGTTATATGGGTCGAGATCCATACCTCAACCACACATTGTCTAACCAAATCCAATTCTCTCTCTTTTTGTGTTTTTGTACCCCAAGGCCATCGTTTCTACGCAATTCGACTGTCTATTTCTAGTTCTACATCTCCTCCCCCAACCAAAAAAAGTTGTTTCTTCAGGAAAAACCTAGAGTGAAGGTGCGCATTGTGGTGTAATAACGTGGCTCTGATGCTAGCTTTTGTGGTTCAATTCAAAGAAAAAGACTAGGGTTGAAGTGGATGTTGGAGATTTAAGTTGAGTTATTTCAAAACAGAAAATATCTAAATTAAAAGAGAGCTTACCTGATATTGAGCTCACGCGTGAAAGGAACAGAAATGCCATTAAGAATCCTAAAAGAAAGTAGGCCAAGCAACTTGATAAGCAAATGTCTTTCAACCTCAGCTGCACAAGTTGATGGTTTTTCTTCGGTTCAACTTCACAGACAATCTACCCGTCTATGACACTCTACAGAGATTAGTGTCTCATGACTTAAATGACCTTTTCTTTAACAGGGGTTTAGTGCGATCAGCCTGTCATTCAGTCCAATGTGGCTAGGACCCTTATGAGGCAAATACTATACAAATTGTTTAACATGAATAAAACTGGCCCTGTACTGCAAACTTTGCCATAATCAGAAGGGAATTGGAGAATACTCAATTCATTTAAACAAAGAATAAACCTCGACTTACCAATTATCTCAGATTTTAGATAAATAAATATAATGTTTATTCATAATTGTCGTTCTGTGCTAATTCTCGCAGAGAGACTACAAGAGCCATCTTTGGCAGTCTTGAAACAACCATCCACCTAATTTAAGCATGCTTCGGCTTACACTATATGAAGGGGAAGAAGGGATGCGTTCTCTGAGAATTTTTGCCGCCAACATTTTCTCTCGATGAACTTGTGCCATGTCAGTAGCATGATAAGGTAGTCTGCATTTCAGCGATTTTTACTTGGTGTCAAATGATGCAAGCATGCAACGACTCGAAAGTTCAACTAGAAATGAGGGCAAAATATGAACGGAAAAGGAAGGCATGGTGAGTAAAATCTACTGGTCAGCAGACCTCATAGTTGCTCCCTCAATTAAGTTGTGATCAATTCGACAGCAAGAGTTGCAAGCTGACACTGGCATAGTTTTTGGTGCCATAGAACTCGGGGCCACGGGAGTCATGGTTCCGACGCCTTCTAGGAAAGTGAGCTTATAATTTTCCTTTCATAGTGTTTGACTATTGGTGACTCTAGCCATCTGACCATCTTGCTGTACAAGCTGATCATCTTGATCCAGATCTGTTTGACTTGGACCATCTTCCTATGTAAGTGTGTTCTCTTTCTCTGAATCTGTTTGATCATCTTCCTCTGAGTTTGTGCTAGTTCAAGACAATCCTGATAAACCAAATTTAACACCAATGACTGATTGTCATGAAGCAAAGACCCTCGGATCATCCTCTTGTTGCTTGCATATTAGTCCGAACCTGCAGTTTCTTACTGTTCAATTTGACGCCTCAAGACAACACAAAAATGACTCCCATCATTTCACAGGAGCTTTCTACTTCCCACAGCGTACTATGCGAGGGATGCTTGAGCAGCACATGGTCCATTCCTAATGAATAGAAGCATCCTATGTACCAAATCACCTTTCGACAGACCTTGCAAGAGAGGCCGAGCTCAACTCCCCCCTCCAATCCAAAAACAAGATGGACTGCTAATCCTAGAATTCTTCACACATGTCCTGGGGTATCATGAAAGATATCAAATCCTCTTTACCATGGAGCCATCATTCCGACATCTATCTTCCAGCAATTACAATGCGTGCTTTTCCCATGCTATGGAATTCCTGGTTTGCAGGTAACATCCATATCAAGTTAAAAATAAGGTCGAGGGAGGGAGGTATGGAGGGAGAGACTAACCTCATGTAACGACACATCTTCCACGTTCAGCCCTATGTGGAGTGGCTTGATAAATCCGGGACTTTTCGGTAGAGACTCGCAGCTAGCTGCTTTTAGGATACATGTACTTGATGGAAGCTGTAGGATTTCCAGTAGTTGCTCGATTTTCACACTCGCGATTCCTATAAATAATCATGCCCACTGACGCATGTTGGAAAGCTAGTAAGATTGTTTCCTTTTCCCAGATACATATGAACATTCCTGGTTGGAGATAACAGGAAAGATTCTGGAGGAACCTTAATCCAGACATAACACGGCCTTAAGGTCCAACCAATTCAAATTCTAATGTCCAATGTCCATATGTGGTCAGTTAAATCCCCCTGTTTGCTATGGAAACTCGACAGGATTAGAGCAACCTTCGAGAGTCAGGTACTCGATGTTTCGCAACTTATGAACTCGTGCATTTGTAGCCCTTTCTCTTCACCTTTCAAGGACTTATTGACAACAAGAACATGTACTTCAATGACCGTATGAATATTGCAGCAATTAACAACTTTCTTAATGTAATCAATAGTCTGCCCCTCGAGGAAACTGACTATATCGAGAAAAATCTGCTTTGCGTATCCTCCAGCCAGGCCATCTTAAGCGCATCATTGATACTTTTTTTTTAGGAGTTTTGATAAGTTTATTCAGTGCACGTCCCATTCACCTCCTCTTCTACTGCACAAAATGGAACCCAGACACCTCGAGTGCAAAAGGAAGGCTTTTAGCATTATCATTATGCAAAATGGTATCCCTTAAGATTCCTCTTTATTTGTAAGTTCTCGCCCCTTAGAAAAGCTACTTACTGAAAGGTTCAAGGGCCTATCATCTATAAGAGCTTCAACCAAATAGATTCATCCCAACCTGTAAGTAAGATGTTCCTTTTTCCCTCTACCAAACCACTCACATCCTCCGACTAAATCATTTCATCGTGTCATGCTATCGACATAGGGAAGAGTATACATCTAAAAAATATGCCTACGTGGAGTATAGATTATTTCACCAGTGTGTGTCTAAAAAATTCAATTAATGTTTGATAACATCACTGAATCCATCATCTGTCCTAATTTTGTACATAATCAATTACTTATTTGATTGGAAAATCACTGATAAAAAAAGAGATAAGTTGAAAATATTTTCTTTACACTTGCCATTCTATAAATTAATTGATAAAAAACAAAAACTGATCCTAGATCAATATCGTAAAATTTCACATAAAAAAAACTAAATAACTAAACGAATTATCTTTAATATCACATCTAGGAACCATCTAATTTGAAAATATGATTCGTACAATTATAGTAAATTTTCAATAAGTAACGATAATTATGTGTGATAATCGTGGCGCAACCGATTGATAAAACTTGGATATACATCGGGTCCTAAAATTGGCGGCAGCATTGGCGCCGTCGCCACCGCAGGGTCGGCCGCTAAAATATCTGTTTTCTCGAGCAAACAGATAAAAGAAGAGTATAAGATCATCTTCCTTCGTGTGTGCTGTCCGCTCTCGACGGTTTCTCCAATCTCCGGCGGAAAATAGAGAACCTCTCTCTCTCTCTCTCTCTCCTTTCTCTCACTTAGAGCAGAGTTGCCTGCGAGCGATGGACGCGCTCCTCTCTCCGCCGCTCTCGGCGCCTCTCTCACGCCTCCGCTCCGCCGCTTGTCCGGTTCACTGGCCGCCACCGTCCGCCAGGCTCGGCCTCCTTCTCAATCCGGCTTCAGTTTCCGCGAATTAGGCTTCCGGTCCCTGCAAATCACCCGCCGCTGCCGGAGGCGCTCTCGCGGCCAATCCCGTGCCGGTTCGCTCTCTCTCTCTCTCTCTCTCTCTCTCTCTCTCTCTCTTTGTGTTTCTAGTACTTGGCGCTTGCGATCGGTTTGGAATCTCTTGATGTTGTTTGTGCTTCGTGATTCTTTGGTGGAATGTATTTGTAATCTCTTTTACTGGCGCTGTGCTTGTGATGTGCAACCTCGGATGAGTTTGAGCCGCTGGCGTTTGTTGGGAAGTCGATTCTCTTGTTGCGGTTATGATCATATTACGTTGCATTCCAGGGGATTAACGAGTCTCTCTCGTTCAGCAATCGGAAAAAGTTGCTTCCTTTAGTTCACTGAGCGTTGCAAATGACTATAGGGCCTGTTTGGTAACTATCCAAACAATACTTGATTCTGATTTTTTATTCCCAGAATCAGTTTGGGACGAGAATTGCGTTTAATAAATTTTTTGTTCCCAAGACCAAATTTGTTCCCAAGAACAGATTGGGAAGAGAATCAAGAATATAAAAAAATTGATTCTTGTTCCAGGAACAAAATTGAGAATCAAAACTCTTCTTTTTCTCTTTTCTTCTTCTTCATTAACCACCATCCCGTGACAGCCGCCCATTGCCGTCCGTTGCCACCCGCCGTCATCTGCCATCGTCGATCGCCGCCGGTCGCCGGCAACTGGTCGGACGAGCTCGCCCGAGGCTCTCGTCTGGCCTAAAAGAAAAAGAATAGGAGAAAAAAAAAGAAGAAGAATAGGAGAAGAAGAAGAAAAAGAATAAAAAGAATAAAAAGAAAAAGAAGAATAAGAAAAAAATAAAATAAAATAAAATAAAAAAAAAAAATAAAAAAGGGAAAAAAAGAGAAAAGGAAAAATAAAAAAATAAAAAAATAAAACAAAAGAAAAAAAGAAAAAAAAAGGAAAAATTATAAAAATTAAAATAAATTGATTTGGAACAGAATCAATGAACACGTACCAAACGTAATTTTATTCCAAAATTAGAAATTTTGTACGATTCCAAACACGTTCTTTTACTGATCTCTTTCTATAATTTGTTAGGATTGCAAGCTTTTCACTTTGAAATATGGTCAGCTTTCATGGATGAGCGCCACCCCCTCCCGCTCTCTTTTAGAGCTGATTTAGTGGCTATATCAAGATGTTCTCCTCCTCTGGTAAATGTTGTCTTCAGTTGCTGTGTCGGGATGGCTTTAGCAGCTAGGGGGCAGGCATATTCATATGTTGTGGATTGGAGCACAAATAGAACAATAAGCTACATTTGATTAATGTATACTTTGTGATCAACTCTGGAGCTTTTTGCAGCATGTTTTGATACAGCACCAGAGTTTATGCCTATTTTTTTCTTGGAAAAGGAACTGAATCAGTTGAACACGAGTATATAAGTAGCAGAATTTCGGACTATCCCCAAGCAGATCTTGAGAATGATTGAGCTGCCTAGCTTGCACATTTTTGCTAGAAATCAGTTATTGGATGCTTTGGGCCAGGGATTCAATCGATCATGTACATAACACGCTTGGATTAGGTGTTCCTTTTTTTCGGTTCATGTGATCAAGATTGAGGATGTTGTGTCTGCCTTTCTTTTACCATATTACCCCTGAGATTCTTCAAGGTATACAATTGTTCTGCTTGTACCATCTTTGGAAACATAGATTGTGCATGACATCTTGTTACCGAGAAATCTACTTCTGATTGGTTTGTTATTTTAGAGCCCCATTGCTCTTAACTTTGGCTTATTAACTGGAGTCGTATCTACAAACCTGCCAGGCATCAGTCAAGTTGGGTTTCTATTCCTTTGGCTGTGGGAACTCGGTAGAACTACTATAGCACCCTGCAAAGAGGATCAATGCAGAACTTAAAAAAGTTGAAAAAAAAATTGGAATATAGTTTTCAAAACACACAGTTACCTATTAAAGAAAGAAAGTTTTCGAAAGCACACATCTTCCAAAGGGGCATGTTGGATTATATATCTTTAGCTTTCCCATAATGACCTTCAGAGTTTCATAGAACTAGTTCATTTATGCCGTTCTGTGGTGGGAGAAACTATGAAAACAGGAGAGATAGAGAAATCTTCCAGCTTCCTATAGCTTTTAACATTTGCTAATCTTCTGTATCATAATTCCATTTTCATCTTTGATGGTTACTAATGTATGATTAAAGGCACTACCGTGCCTGTCAATCTACCTTGTGAGTTGTGACATGGGAACAGAAGTTCCACGAGTAGATGAACATAGTGAAGGAGCCTTTACCTGTTCTTAGTCAGGACCCTGATCGCTTTTGTTGGTTGCCCCATTGGTCTGGAGTTTTCACTGTTGCTTCGGCTTGGGATGTTATTCAGCCCGAGAGGTCAATCCATGGTTTTGGCCCTTCTTATTTGGAATAGCTCAATAATTCCCCGGCACCGATTCCTTTTGTGGCTGATTTCTAGAAATAGACTGCCCACTCAAGTTTCGCTTCTTGCTTATGGTAGGATTTCCGATGCTAAATGTGCTTTTTGCTCTTGTCGTCCTAATTCTGTAGATCACCTTTTCTTTGGGTGTCGTATTACTGGGGCTTTGGCTCTTTTTAGGGCCGCTAGAAGCAATCTTCCTTGGTGAAACAACTTGTGGAGGGATAACCTCCAATGGGCCATCAAGTATTTATTTGGTGATTCCTTTCACATTATCATCCCTCGGTTCGCTTTTGCAGCTTTATGTGATATTATTTGGAATGAAAGGAATAATATCCTTTTCTGTGATCGGACTCTCTACGTGCCTACTATGAAGAAACGGCTTGATAAGGTTGTTAGGGATAAGGCTTTGAAGATTACAGCAGAGCTGGAGCCTCAATCCGTCTATCTTCTCGGATTGATCTGTTTCCTTCTTTGTGCTTTGTCTTTGTTTTGCGGAGGGTGTTTCCCTTCTTTTGTGCTTCATTGGGTTACCATGACACCCTTACACCCCTCTTGACAACCCTTTTGTCATATTGGGTGCAAGGCCTCCTTGGGTCTCCTTTCTTTTGTATATTCCCACTTTGGGTGAAAGTTAATATACACGTTACCTTTACCAAAAATAAAAAATAAAAAATAAAAAATTTAAGGGTTTCTAAATTATTGATGAAATTAGCGCTATACGTAATTTCATCATCGTTGCATGGGTGTTTCTTCAAGGCAAAGATACATTATTAATTTAACAATTAGTGTTCCATATCGAGAAAATTATCTAAAAAGATTTGAACTTATTGTACAGCGATTAATTCGATTTTAAATCTTTCAACTGTACCAATTTAATCCTAAATTTAAACCTTTTGATATTTGCTAGTTTAGTTCTAAACCTTTTAATTATGTTAATTTAGTAAAAAAATTTATAACAATTTGCTAGCCCTAAATCTTTCGACGATTTGCCAATGTAATCCTTCCAACCAATTCTATAAATAATAGGTTTAGGATTGAATAGACAAATCTTCAAAAGGGGGAAAAGTACCAAAAAAGCCCTAAATCTATTACATTGGTACCAATTCACTCTTATATCTTTGGATTGGAATAATTTAGCTTTAAACATTTTCGTATCGATACCAATTGAATTCATCCAGTCAATTTAGGCTGGTAATTATTGACTTGGATGTCGGTTGTTCTATATAGTTGTCATATATGGCACGGTTGATGTTAATATGGATAATTTTTTTATTTACTTTTTCATATTTTTTATCAATGTTTTTTTCTTTTTTATTCTATTTTCTTCTTTTTTTCTTCCATTTCCTTTTTCTTTTTTCTGTTTCCCTTATTTTTTGCTCCACTAGTGGCCAATGGAAATCCCTAACTATCAACAAGGGCAAGGGTCGAGATGCCCTTGCCAGCCAGGCCAAGGTTGGAGAAGCTATCTTTGGCCAAGGCTGGAGAAGCTATCTCACACCAAATCTAGAGAAGGGGACCTTGTTTGACCATCGTTAGAGGCTAGCGAGGGGCAACCTTGCAGTCCTCTGGCGATGGCGAGGGCTCTCACCCAGGCAAGGCCTATGATGGTGTCTTAGCCCTCGGCGACCCTCATTGAAAGGCCCGCGAGGTGTCTTGGCCCTTGCCCTCCCCAGTGTCTGGCTTTCTTCGTTAACCCTCATGCTTGAGGCTCTATAGCCTCTACCCCACATGTTTTGTAGACCTTGTGTATAGTTGACTAGTATTGTATATGACTGGGTTTGATATGTATAAAGGTGTGATGTGGTTTTTGAAAAATTATAGCCTTACTTTTCTATCCCATCTTTGTGTTGTTTGGGGATTAATTATTCGCTTCCGCATGCGAATTAAAATGAATGGGTCGGCGACGCGTCTTGGGACGTCGTTATTTAATCGACCACAGAGAGATAGGCATGCGCTTGGAGGATCGGGGCATGACAATTCCCCTCTGCTTCTGCCAAATAAAAAGGGACCAAAGACCACAATCGCTAAGGGAAGGCCATTAGCATAGCCCAAAATACATCTATGAGATCCCTGCTTATGTCTTGTATTTGGCTTTTTGGAAAAGCATATGAACTTAGAAGTTCAAAAGCTTCACCTTGATCTAACGCTTTAAACTTCATATACCTTATCTAACCCGTGAGAAGTTAGTACATGTTTATCTCTAATCGTAATAATGATCCCGCTATCTTTTCCAAACCATTTACATTCTCTAGCTAATGCATTTAACTGGTCCCCATGATCCACATCATCAAGCACAAGCAGAATCTTCCTGTAGCAAAGTCTATCTCATATCAGGTTAACGCCTCCATCCACACTTAAGACCACTAAATTTTCTTTCAACAATATCTCAGATACGAGTGTTTTTTGCAAATGAACTAGGCCATCAGGTCTACTGGAAGCTTCTCTAACATTTGCAAGAAAGCTGCACTCATCAAACTGACTAGTGATACATACTGTCATGGACAGCTTTAGCGATGGTGGTCTTCCCTATACCTCCTGCTTACCTTATTCCTATCATCCGAACCTCATCCAAGCATGTACTTAACAATGATATGACTTTCTCTACCCGGCAGCCTACACCGAGCGGGATGCTTGGCAACTCTCAAGGGTACTTGTCCTACTATAATGGAGATCTTTGTGATGATGCTCAAGACCTCGCTGTTGATGTAGGCGTTGATGCCGCTGTGAAGCAGAGTCCAGTGGAGGTCAGCGAGGAAGCCGTGGCAGACGTCCCCGCCTCTGAAGTTGAGGAAGATGTCCAACGGCCATTTTGCTTTGGAAGAAGGAGGAGAAGGAGAAGGAGAAGACGACATGGGAAGACATAATCGAACAGTCCGTTTCTTTTAACTTTATTCAGCTTTTAATTTTGGATAATAACCACAAAATAAAAAATCGACACGTTTATTCCAATTTTTTTTTATGATATCAAAAATCTCCTAAAAACAACGTACATTTGTCATCCTTTAAAATTATTTTTCCTTTTATCCCTCCTCTTCCATCTTTACCGCTGCCATTTCCGTCATCATTGCCACTATCATCATCTTGCCAAACCCAAGAAGAAAACGAAGGAGGAAATTTAAGAAAACAAAAAAAGAAAACGAAAAAAAATACATACAGAGGAGATTTCACATGATTTTGACTAGTGGTGGTTTAATTTATAAATTTCCTCCCTAAGTATTGGTTTTGTTGTAACTGTAGTTTGGGGCTCCTGTGAAGAGGTTATTCTTTTTCCTTTCATCTTTTTGACAAGAAATGCACTAAGCATTTACGCACACAACTTCTTGCAATTGATGAAAGACGTGTAAGGTCCAAAATGCACCTAAGCTCCATCTACAAGGATCAGAATGCAATCCACTTGCTGTTGGAGATGACCCAGAAATTACTTATGCTAGCTCTTCCATTCCAATTGATGCAGATTTCTAAGATTAAACAACTTTGACTAACAATTATCTTTGGTTATTTTGGCAAAAAAAAAACATGTCATAGATATCTTTTGTTGATTGTCATTAATTGTTATATCATCGTAACATTGGGAGAAATATCAGAAAAATTTTAAATATATTGCAATTGTATTAATTCTGTCTTAAACTTTTTTCTCAATTCAGACCTAAAAATTTTGCATTTACACTTGTTCAGTCCATTTGGTCAATTTTGCCCAACTAGCGTCAACTTGGTACTTTTTAAATAATATTTTAATAATATTTTAATAATTTTTTGAAAATTTTTGTAATTTTCTTTTTTCTTTTCTTTTCTTTAATGTTGTCCTCTTCTCCTTTACTTAGGGCCTTGCTGCCTTGCTTGCCCAAATCAAGTGAGGTTGTTGCAGCCCTCGCCTTGTTTGGGTGATGGCCGTAGTGTCCTCGCTAGGCCAAATCTAGCGAGGGTGTCATGGCCCTTGCTAGATCTAAGCGAGGGACAGCACACTCACGCCCTAGCTAGCGAGGGTTGGTTGGCGACCTTCACTGACCCTAAGAGAAGGGGAAGGGGAGATTTAAAAATAAAAATAAATGAGAAAAGAGAAAAAATAAAAAGATAAAAATTAAAAGAATTCAAAAATTATCTAAAAAGTGTCATGTTAGTGCCGATTGGCTAAAATTGGTAGAATGGACTAAATCGACACAAATGAAAAAGATCTAGGACTGAATTAATAAAAAAAAAAAGTTTAGGGTTAAACTTGCATAATTATAATAAATTTATGACTTTTTTAGTAATTTTCCCTCGTAACATCATTCAGACGAATTATAGTCTCCAAAGCTCTTAAGGGATGGATAATTTGTAGACACGATGAGCATCTATGAAGTTTTAGCAGTAGATTTTCCAGTTCTCCTGCAATTTAAATCCCGAATTTTTCCTCATTGTCTTTGGGGAATTGCATCGTGTGAGATGCAGCTTGTCCAGTCCTCAAGAGTCACAACAATCTTTATGGCTTCATCATTGCATACATGAGGGAGAGGGGAGGAAGTCTATAACTAGGGCTTCGCTCTAGAGCAATTTATGAGGTTACTTATTATTATTATTTTTTTTTTTGGCTTGCCTCAAACATAAATCCTTTTATTCTCTATTAGCAAAAACCATAGAGCGGATGTTAGTATAAGGCTATCCTTTGTCTTCAAAGACTGGTACCTTATTAAGTGCCAAATTGGGCTCCTAACGGGGAAGTCCATGGGCCATTCGGCATTCGTCTCCATCTTCTTCGCTGGCCAATCCTCGCTCCGGTTCGAATGCGCTCGAGCGCCGTCTCGCAGCGGCAAATCTCTACCTCGCTCGATCATCTCCGGCGGCATTGATTGTCTTTTGGCTAAATTCTTGGTCGGAGTGTTCGTCAGTGGTTGTTTGCAGAATCAGAGTAGACGTGAATGTGGTATGCGTTGATGAACAGGTCAAAAAGCAGGGGAAGCAAGCGGATGACATGCAGTTTCGAGCTCAGCGTGATGCTCTGAGCCTGAAAATTGTCCAGATGACTGCAGAAGATAATTGCTTTTTCGGGTCTGTGTTCCTTGTTAGAAAAAAATCGCCGAATTGTTTTCATGATTTTTTTTTTTTTGGAATGTTTCCGGGAATAGGTTTGTCTTGAATGGTGTGCTCATCGCATTACCACTCTGTCGTCAGAACACAACACGCATTGCATTTTATGGTACACCGGTTCTGGAATGCTATCATCGATGTACTAGAAATTCCTCTGCTGGGAAAACTATTGCGTTTTCGTATCATGTATCATTCTGCCTGAGACACTGCATCTGGAATTGGAAACATATCTTGAAGAAGACCTCTCTTTGTCGGGGCTTAGTCTCGAGGATATTAGATTGACCCTTCTAAGATCCAACTAAGTTACTTTGTAAAATTTCATGCCTATTGTACAACGTCCTAGACAAACAAACCATCTTCCTCATTCCTGTTTTCATTCCACGTATTTGAATTATCCATCCTCCAGGTAATCTTGCTGCCTTGTATGGAGCTTTTGGTTATAGAAATGCCTTTGCTATAGTTGGAATTTTCATAGTTGTCCGCCCTTGTTAATCAGGGCCCTTGCAGATCAGTTGGAAGGCAATGAAGATGAACATGGAAAGTACCGGAGTATGGTTGTTAAGTACATATTGGTATGTGGAGTGCTGATTTCTCTTTTTCAAGTTGTAGAAATTATGTTTGTAAGGGTTTTTTTTTTTTTTACATGGTGATGTTGTCCTCATTTGTATTAGGGCTCAGCAATCCGAATCAGAACTTTTATTCGGTGCATTTTGTTCTTGAACCTTTTTGTAAGTATTGATGGATTTCTCACTTATATAGACACCGAAATAGCATGCCTTTTGACGAAAAAAACAAGTTAAAATGGGTACTTTATATTGAAGCTTACAATTCTGCTGCCAATGGTTATTTCTGATGATTTTCAGTTCACAGTCACAGTTGCATTGAGCTATACCAACACAAGGATCACCTGAGCAATTTGATATTCTTATTTTACTAGGGAGGAAAACCTGTTAAGTGTTAACTGTGATTTGGATGGTCTATCTTGGCCTAAACTAACAGGTGTAGGAGGAAGCTGGACTCTGTAGTTATCCGCATTGTTGTCGCCTACAGGAACGTGTGATTGCTACTTTAGGGTGGCAATATTATGCAAATCGACATATTTTTCGAAGGAGATTTGACAAAATCAAAAAAATGAGAGAATTAATACTAACGTAATCGACTTTTTAGCATGCATGATAAAACTGTAATGTTTTGCAATGCCACAAATTTCTATTTCTAGAAGAGTTTCTAAACAAAAATATTTATTTAATAACGACACAAAATTTTTACCATAAAAATAGAAATTCGTTTGATAACGACACAAAATTTCTCCATTTTGGATGGTGGCTACTGGCAGCGGTGGCCGACGACCGGCAGACGGCAACAGTAGCAACACACGGCCAATGGACATCGGCCGGTGATCGGCTTTGCCGTCCGGAATTGGTGGCGACAACAAATAGTGGTCGGCGGCGATGGATGGATCTACGACCGTTAAATCGTAAAAACGAACGAGAGAAAAAATTTATTTCTTATTTTTGTTCCAAAAAAATAGAAAAGTAAAAAAAATTTTGATTTCTATTCCAAATCTATTTCAACAAAATCTATTTTAGAAATAGAAAAATAAAATAATTTTATCAAACGGATCTATTTCAGAAACAAGTCTGGAATAAAAAAATTATTTCTGAAACAGAAAAATTTTGATTTATCATGCACCCCCTTATTGATTACCATGTGGGGTTGGAAAGCAAGTGGATACCTATATAATGCAAATCTGCTTTAAAATCATTATTCATTGTGTGAGATATTGAGCATGAGATACATGGATGGATGACATCAAGTATTTGCATTGAATATGGACTGACATTTGCGTACCATGCAAACCCAATGCCACACGTGACAAAGTGTTACGTCGTGGAAGCTACCTCTTGAACCTCGTTGGGATAATTTGTCACATGGTTTGAGCCACCTCTAACTTTAGAATCCTATTATAGTGTCATCACTTGCATACATCAACATGTTTAGCTATATAATATTGTTGTAGCAAATTCGCTCAATGTAAGTTGATTTTACTGTCAAGCGACTGGGAAAACAAATAACAAGCTTACTTTCTGATTCTAGCTTGGCTCTATGAAGTGATTAAACTATCCATAAACTATTTTTCCAAAGATGGCTTTGATGGTGTGCGTGGATGCGTGGATGCGTGCTAGCTCCTGGAAGCAATGGATGAAATGGTTTGACAGAGACCGATCTAAATGAAAGGAATAGCAAATTGCTTAGAAATTAAAGTGGAAGTGCTGCAAGGAATAAAGGAAAGCAAAGCAAAGAACACTAAACTCAAAGGAAAGAGCCGACTGAAATAAACTGAAAACGAGATTACTAATTTACTAGGACATTAACATTGCTGGAATTGAAATTAATCACAGTTTGTACAAATGACGCTCGAATGGAGACAATGACATGAACGTTACAACGATACTCGAAGGGAAATCAGCAGTAATTTTGGCAGGGTTTTGGTGTAATTTGAACATATCTTCTTCCTCTGCATCTCTTTTTTTTTTTTTTTTTTTTTTTTTTTTTTTTCGTAAGTCTTAAATTCCCTTTGATTATTACTAGGTCGATGATCATTTCTTAACTAAACTGCTTTCATATATCCATGATTTCCTACCTCAACTGCCTTCATGTATCCATAATTTCCCGACCTAACTAAATTTCCGATTCCTCAGCATTTCTCAGCAGCTACTTTGTCTTGTTCTAGCTTGGTGAAGTTTATAACTGCTTCTGCTTCTTTTGAATTCAAAGTAGGTCGAAGCCTCTCTTTCTCAAACTTCAGCGGAATGGTCTTTCATGAGCATAAAAACGAAATTGAACTTGATACAGCTTGGCTTGTGATTTTTTACTACCACATATTGTTGACTTATTGTTATTATTAGACGACAATTCAGTCACACAACCAAAGCACAAAGTAAACCGAAGCACCAAGGGGAAAAAGAAATCTCTGTCATCAAAGGATGAACCATCAATTCGCAATATATGATCAGCAGTCCAGCACGTTGAACGATAACATCCAAATCACTCCATCCGATCTCAGATTGATCAGCGACAAAGACAAATTCGTTATTATCATCTCTGAGGCAAAACGTCGAACAGGTGGTGATCACTAAGGGCGAGGTGTTCTGCAAATAGAATTCCCATCAATTGGCAAGGAATATAACATGAGAAATCCCTCTAAAAAATTGCTAGAGCGGAATCGACGAATTCGAGACCAAATAATGGACAAGAATTCGAGATAACAATTTGAAGCGATCGGCAAAAGGGCAATACAGAACAACCGTATGATTGAATCTCGATGAATCGACCGCATCCTACCTTGGGGGAGATCCGATCCGAATGGATACCTGCTAATAAATGAAAGACACTCAAAAGACTTGGAGAATCTCACGAAGACGAAGCTAAGGCGACGAATCGATTCAGCAACGAAATTGCTTGATGAAGATATTCAGCTGCAACTGGCTTCGGCCGCGGGCGTACACACTGTATTTGGTCCAGAGCGCTGAAGATAAGAGAGAGAGAGAGAGAGAGAGAGAGAGAGAGAGATTTTCTCGGTCCGGGCGTGTGTTCTTGCTTCGCTCGGTTCCTCAGCCTCTCCCGCACGCACCAAGCGAGGGAAAAGAGCACGAGAGAAGTTTCGATCGGGGGTGATGAGCGTCAGTTCTCTGCTCTGTCACGGCCGAGGTTGCGGTTACCGGCGAGGGAGATTTGACGGCGGCCGTCACCGATCGGAGATGGTGTAGACGATCGATTGAGGGTGACGGAGCTGAAAGGAAGAGGCGATTGGTCCGAATAGCTAGCCAGAGGAATGGAATGGGCCGGACTAGGTCTCCGAAGCGCTACCGAATCGGAACGAGGCCTTTTTTATTTTATTTTATTTATTTTTTTGTATTTGGTTAATTTTTATTCATCCATCATTTTTTATTGCCCATTTATTTATTATTTATTTTTACATACGTCACAAAAAATGCACGTTCAATTTGTTGGCCGAAATTCTAGGCGTCAACAATTAGTAACATTTTAAAGTAGCTAACTTTATTAATTTAAAATGAGAGTTTACCATTGATATTTTACTAGCGATCGTGTTTTTAGCTGAATAAACTCTACATAATCCAATTATGAGGTCGGCAGTTTTGTGAAATTAATTGATAGATAATTGAGTACATGAAGTTCTGTATATTATATCACTTGAGAGTTAGTTATACATTTTTTTTTTTTTTTCTAGCTAAATAGGTGATAAGTTGTCATGGTCATAGTTTCTTATATACTTTTTAAAATTAATTTTGTCATCCGAAGTAGTGATGAATCATGATGGTCGTTACATCCTCAATCACGTTCTTCATGTTGTGTATTTTACCAATAACTTTTTCCCATGATTTAATGATTTAAATAATGCAAAAAAAGATAACCTTGACTATAATGTGACTATTTTGCCGGTTTTGGATTCTACAATAAAATATCTTTAACTAAGTGCTATATTTTGGTTTTTATTAAAGGAGACTTAGGTTTTGTGCTAATATTGGATAAAGAGAGTCAAATGCTCACAGAGCTATATATCATATAGTTCCCAATATTATAAAGTCGCTTAATATGAGGTCAAAATCAATGATAACCACTATTGATATCCAATCAACAATTTGTTCCAAACTCACTTTAACATACTAATGAAAACCTGTTAAAATCAAAGCGGTTTGTATAATATTGAAATTGATTCAACAACACTAGATATTAACAAAAGCACAAAGAAAGCATTGCTTTCAAATGGGTTCGAGGATACAACGTCGGAGTCTAATCAATAACGCTAGACAATGGGGATAATACCTAATAAACACATCTTCTAAGTGAATATGAGGATGCGGCGTCGAAATATAATCAACAATGCTAGATGGTGGTAACAGCACCTAGTAGACATTGTTCCTAAATGGATATGAAGACATAATATTGGAATCTAATTGCTAATGTTGGACGATGGTAATAACACTTAGTGGGTACTGCTCCTAGATGGATATGAGGACACAACGTCGGAATCTAATCAACAACGTTGGATAATTGGTTAGTATTAAAATCGAATCAATACCACTACCTAGGATATGGATACTTGTCGGAATTGAATTTACGATGAAAATCTTAAGCTACAACTAAACTAGACTAGGCTAAGATAAAAAGGTAAGATAAAATAGTTTTGTGTGTTGTTTGGAGGGTTTCTCTATTGGATTGCCTATGGTATTTATAGGCCAATTTGTAATTGTTGGTAGTTGGTTGCTTCCTCCTTAAAAGTTACTCCACGTCCAATGACAAATTGCCTTCTAGTTGCTTTCTAATTTGTTCGACAATGTTCTCATGGCTTATTTAGCAAGTATTAACTGCTCATTTGACTTTGGCGCCCTTTTAAGCATCAACCATTCTTGCCCAAACTTCGTTGTCAATTCCATCTAAATGTTATGTTTTCAACAGCATCTCTTGACTTGGACACGTGGCAATCAATTGTTCTATCACAATCATGTATCTGTATTTGTAGGTCCATTGAAATCTAGCCTTTAGGCTCTCGAAATCCTTGGCCATTCTTTGTTTCTATGACTACCATGGACTAGGCTAACCTAAATCATAGCCCATGCATGACAATGAGGGTGATTTCAAAGGCTTTTTTCCCTTGTGATCAGCATATGATAGCATGGGTATTTTTAGGTGTCAACAATGACAATTTAATTCAATCCATCACTTGACATCACATACAGCTTTTATAGTTGATTTGATTATATAATTCTTTCATTTGTTTGGGATCACACATATCACTAACGAAGCAAGCATGTAAAAGCATTTCACATTATTTATAATTACTAGAACTTCATATAAATTTCTAAAAAAATTGTAGCATTTTGTATTAAATGCTAAATAATTTAGGATCAAAAGCTAAAGTACAATGAAGCAAGACAAGAAGTATAGCAAAATAGTACTGTCATGTTCACTACATGCAAATAATATCTTCACTTTCTTAAACTTTCAAATATCAATTTCTTATGTACATGCAACACTATGATATTTGCCATGCTGGAGAAACTTGAGCTAGACATGATGCCCTCTTCTAACTCTAAGGCTAAATCATAGATAACTCTTGTCAAACTGACCAAATTCAACAACTCCATCTAACCCTCCCCACGATGCATTTGGTTTGAGAATTTGAATCCATACGTGATTCAAGTCAAATGAACCGAGAGGCTCCCAATAGCTCATTCCGCCTTTGGCCATGAACAAGTGGCACTATGTTGGCATCTCTCCTCCAGGGCGAACATTTTGGTAATAAGGAGGAATTTGGGAATAACAATGCTTTTGTTATATGGGCATATTTTTAAAAGGATGCGAGTTTGTAGTTAGTTCAAGAAGAGTTTGAGTTTGAGCACATTCCTAGTAGTTCAACCGCAGCTAGAGCTCTATAATAATTAGACATATTGATCCTTGGTTGCATTATATACATTACTCATGCAATAGAAATCATTCCCTTGTCTAATATTAAATTAGACATATTGATCCTTGGTTCCATGAGGTAAGTATACCTAGCCACTCACTATAATAAACCTTCTTATTGAATACTTCGATAAAGTTCTGATTTACAATAATCAATATAGTTATTAGCCATGTATTTAAGGTCTATCTTGTGGTTATGTTCAACCATTTTGTATTATGAATGAGCAGAATTTTAAAGACAAATACATGATGCATTATTTTCAAATATTTTATGAATTTTTTTAATTTTTATGAATTTTCTGGATTCTTAATTTTTTTTTATATTTTTTAGTTTATTATTATTATTTATTGTATTTTTTTTAATTCAGACTAGCACTTCGGGCTGGCCCCGGTCTCCCGGGTCTGGACCGAGGACACAAATGGGTTTATTCAAAACAAGCCCATTCGAACAGAAAATCACCAAGTCCATTTCATTGAAATTAAAAAGCACTAAGCCAATCTTGCTAAAAAAAAAAAAACTCAGCCCAAGCACCTCTAAGACTAAGACCAGCCCGAATCGACTAAAACCACTTAGGTCCAAGATCCATCAAATAACCCACGCCGAGCCTAAATCCACACAATCCATTCACGCTTCCTTCCTCTTTTCTCATCTAATTTTCTCCCTTTTTATTTTTCAATTTTCCATTTCTCTTCCCTTCCCCTGTGCATCACCTTCTTCCCGAGAACGACTTCTTCCTTGTGACCTCCTTCTCAACCTAATCCCACCATTTTCTGATAAGCCATAGCCGGGCGCTCAGGCCACCGCCGAGCCACCACCCGGCATCAGTCGTTCAGTCTGACAACGCCAGTCACTGCCAGCCATCACTTGGTCGCCGATCGCCCGTCCCTCGCGGGCCATAACCGAACCTCAATGGCGACTTTAACGTCACCGAAACACGTAATACAAAACGGCATCCACTCTAACAGAACAAGCACACAAATGGAGTGGATAGCAAACTAACTACGGCGGCCTCTAATCGCGGTCTTCTCCAGCTAAAGGAATGGCATCTCCGGCGAAGCGTTTACGGCCGGACGCAGACGATGAGAAATATGCCACCAAAAGAATCAAAGAAAACGCCGATTCAGTCTCCCGTTTAATGATTCCATAACGAATAGAGCACGAAAAATTAACATTTCGAGCATGTCCCTAAAATTGAATTCGATTTTTCATTGAGACATTCCGTCGAACGGTCCATGTGCAGTTCGGAATATCACCTGTAGGTTCGAGAGCTTGCTGCGACAAACGACGACAAGCGAGTCGGCTTCCCCGGGAGGTCGCGAGGGTGATCGAGGCGGACCACCGACGAGATGAAAGAATTCTCTCCTCTCGGTTTCAGATTTCTCTTCGAAACACCTCCGGCTCCACCACTCCGAACCGATCCCCTCTCTCTCTCTCTCTCTCTCTCTCTCTCTCTCTCTCTTCGCTGGGCAATCCTCGCTCTGGTTCGAATCGCCGCGACTCTGGTGTTCGAGCGCCGTCTCCCGGCGGCAAATCTCTACCTCGCTCAATCATCACCGGCGGCATTGATCGTCTTCTCTCCGCAGCGATGGTACAGAAGCAGCACCACAAGTCCAACGCTAAGAAACAGCCTCACGTAAGCGATTTCCTTCGCTACTTACGGTTGCAATTTCCATCTAATTAGGCAATCGTGACTATTGCTTGCTCTTCGATGAGGCGGCGTATCTTGTCGCCGAAGAAATTCGAAAGTTTCAATTGCTGTGATAATCTGTTTTTTGCGGCGAGGCCTCTGAAATTGAGCTTTCGTGGAGGTGTTTTTGGCTAAGTTCTTGGTTGGAGTGTTCGTCGGTGGCTGTTTTCAGAATCTGAGTGGACGTGAATGTGGTATGCGTTGATGAACAGGTCAAAAAGCAGGGGAAGCAAGCGGATAACACGCAGTTCCGAGCTCAGCTTGATGCTCTGGGCCTGAAAATTGTCCAGGTGACTGCAGATGGTAATTGCTTTTTCGGGTCTGTGTTCCTTGTTAGAAAAGATCACCGACTTGTTCATGATTTTTTATTGAATGTTTCCAGGAATTGGTTTGTTTTGTAAGATGACAGTATTCCCATCTGTTGTAGAAGGTCAATGGTATTCTCATCGCATTACCACTCTGTCGTTGGAACACAACACGCATTGCATTTTATCGTACACCAGTTCTGGAATGCTATCATTGATGTACTAGACAATCCTCTGTTGGAAAAGCTATTGCATTTTCATATGATGCATCATTCTGCCTGATACACTGCATCTGGAAACATATCTTAGAGAAGAGCTCTATTTGTAGATCTCTTGCCTTAGTCTTGAGGAAATTAGATTAACTCTTCCGAGATCCAACTAAATTGCTTTGTAAAATTCTGTCACTATTGTACAATGTCCTAGAGAAACAAACCATGTTCATCATCCCTGTTTTCATTCAGCGTATTTGAATTATCCATCCTCCAGGTAATCTTACAGCCTTGAATGGAGCTTTTGTTTATAGAAATGCCTTTGCTATTGTTGGAATTCTCATAGTTATCTGCCCTTGTTCACCAGGGCCCTTGCAGATCTCTTGGAAGGCAATGAAAATGAACATGGAAAGTACCAGAGTATGGTTGTTCAGTACATATTGTGGAGTGCAGATTTCTCTTTTTCAAGCTGTAGGAATTATGTTTGCAGGGTTTTTATACATGGTGATGTTGTCCTTATTTATATTAGTGCTCAGTGATCTGAATCTGAACTTTATTTGGTGCATTTTGTTCTTGAACCTTTTCTGTTAGTATTGTTGGATCTCACACTTATAAAGACACTGAAATAGCATGCCTTTGGAAGAAAAAACCAAGTTAAAATGGGTATTATACATTGAAGCATACATTTCTGCTGCCAATGGTTATTCCTGATGATATTCAGCTCACAGTCACAGTTGCATAGAGCTATACCAACACAAGGATCACCTGAGCAATTTGACATTCTTATTTTACTAGAGAGGAAAACCTTTTGAGTGTTAACTGTGATTTGGACGGTGTATCTTGGCCTAAACTGACAGGTGCAGGAGGAAGCTGGACTTTATAGTTACCCGCATTGTTCTAGCCTACAGGAACATGCGGTTGCTTCTTTAGGGTGCCAATATTATGCAAATCGACATATTTTTGGAGGAGATATTGAGAAAATAAAAAATTAGAGAATTGATACTAATGTAGAATAAATCGACTTTTTAGCATGCGTGATAAAACTTTAATGTTTTGCAATGGCACAAATTGATAGTTTTTGCTTGGTTCAAGTTTCAACAAAATCCTTTATTTTCATTGGTTTTTTTCTCATAGTGATGTGTTTAAGGAAATTAAATCCTTGTTTGAAGAATGGACCTGATATGTGCATCTAAGATAGGAATTGTTAATGACAGAAAAATAGTGAAATGTTTGAACCATTTATTGAGGATGATGTGCCATTTGAGGAGTATTGCAAAACCATGGACAACGATGGCACGTGGGCTGGTCATATGGGCCCTGCATGTTTTCACTCTTTTTTTTTTGTTTATAAACAGAAATTACTGTTCTTTTGTTCGCAAACAAAAAAAAATGTAAAACGTTTGTTGCGTTTAGGCTTTTTTTTTTTCCGAACTAAAAAAAACGAAAAAAAAAAAATGTTTTCGTTCCGAAACAATTTTGAAAAACAATTTTTTGTTTCTTATTTATTCTTCTCTCTCTTCTCTTCTCTTCCTCTTTTCTTCTTCTTTCTCTTTGGCCGGTCGTGGCCTCGGCCTCGGCCATGGCCGGCCGTTGAGGGCCGGCGATCTCGCCAGAGCGTCGTCGGCCCCTAGCGAGGCTCGGTGTCGCCGCGCGGGCGAGCCCGAGCCTCGCCTTGGCCGGGCGAGCCCGAGCTCGCCTAGCCATGGGGAGGCGCCCTCGCCGGATCCGGGCGAGCCCGAGCTCACCCGGCCAAGGCGAGGCTCGGCCTTGCCCGCATCGGCGACGCCGAGCCTTGCCTTGGCCGGGCGAGGCCGCGCCTCGCCATGGTTGGGCGAGCTCGAGCTCGCCTAGATTCGGCGAGGCCGAGCCTCGCCGGGGGCCGGCGACGCTCAAGCTCGCCCGGATCCGGCGAGGCCGAGCCTCTCGGGGACGGGCGACCCTCGGCCTCGCCGTGCCGGCGACGCCGAGCCTCGCCTTGGGCTGGGCGAGCTCGAGCTCACCCGGATCCGGCGAGGCCGAACCTCGGCGGGGCCAACGACGCTCGGGCTCGCCGGATCTGGGCCCCCGAGCTCGCCCGGCCAAGGCGAGGCCGAGCCTCGCCCAACGACGGCGAGGCTCGACCTCGCCGGGGCCGCGAGCCTCGCCGTGGCTGGGCGAGGCTGCTGACCACTGTCGGCCCGGTCGCCGGAGGCCGGCGATCGGCCGAAAGAAAAAAAAAAAAAAGAAAGGAAAAAATGAAAAATAAAATAAAAATATTTAAAAATTAAAAGAAACAAAAAAAGAACAAAAATTTACCAAACGTGTTTCTATTCATTTTTTATTCCCGAACAAATTTACCAAACGCATCTTTTTGTTCAAAAATTGTTCCCCGGAACAGAAATACTTTTTTTTGTTTCTGTTCCTTGGAACAAAAAAAGAACAGAAACGTTACCAAACAGCCCCATGGAATTGCAAGCAGCTTCTCTTGTTACACAGAGTAACATTTGCATTCATCGGGTAAGACTGACAATGAAGTCATCAACCATCACCTACGTGAAGTTTTGTTGGTTAAGGTCTTTTCATTCCTTCGGGGGAAACATCCGGACTAAATAAGGATGTCATTAGATTCGTCAATTGTTAGCCTTGCGACTGGATTTGAAGTTTCCCTGTTTAAGCATTCACCCTAGATTTCGATGACCATTGAAGAACCCATGATTATTGGTTTCCAGACTCATTCTTTGCTTATTCATATAACGGCTTTCTTCCCCATTATGGCCTTCCTTTATTTGAGAAGTTAATCCCCATCATTGTTTAGATTAAAAGACCACTTAGGATGTTGTTCTCGTAATGGTTATAGCTTGTTCTTTTCTGTCTGGTTATAATTTGTTACTCTTTAGACTGAAAAATTGACTCATCTGAAGCACAATGATATCTGGCATGTCTCGCAATTTCTATTGTGGCAAAAGCATGTGGAAGGACCATTGATGGTGATGTGCAAAATATTTTTTCAGAGATGTATTGCACCTTTTAGCACAAGGAGTTCCGATGGGTGCATATAATCCTAATTCAAAGAAGACTTAATATATCGAACTTGTTACAACATTGCTGGCTCATTGAGTGTTCTATATGTCCTTGATGAATTTACACAGCACTAATTAGTTTTGACACATGCCGTGCATGCAAATATCTGTTCGTTGACTCCAAATGGAACAATTTATCTCACTCCTTACTTGATGCAGAACATGTCACCTCGGTGGTACACAATTTTGATCAGCCTGGTGCTTGTATGATCCATTTGTGAGTTTTTGAATCCAGAGACTGATGTTTTTTGCTAAGTAAGTGCTCAAATATTGGGATGAGATCTGGCTCTGTTTGTATACACTTGAATAAATTACCTTTTCTTACATTTTACTTTCCCTCAAAAGATTTGAAAATACCTTTTCTTATATTTTACTTTCCCTCAAAAGATTTGAAAATAAAACAATGTTTTTATTTTTGAAGAGATTATGAAAAGATTATATATTTCTCCTGGTCAATTTTGTTTATTTTTAAATGGTTTTAGGTTGTCTAAAAGTCAAATTGCGAGAGCCACAAGATTTAAAAAGAAAAAGAAAAACACAAAAAGCTATAAGTACAGGCTGTCCAAACAAACCGGCTCATTACATGAAAGAAAGGTACTGCAGCTTGTTCAGGGAGACTGCTGATTTGTGAAATTATTTTGGCATGCAAGGACAACGTCCCATAAGTTGCAGATACGAGTGTAGTTGCAGTGTTGTTAGATTTAACCATGGAAGTTCTTTTGCTAGTTTGAGAAATGTTTTGGTGTGGTCATAGGGGGATAAATTACTGGCTAAGCATATGTGGTAGCAGACCGAAATGTCACTTAGCTTTTGTTTCTTCAATAATTTATTTTATTGAAATTTCCATGCATAATCCTTCAATGATGGCATCGCTGGATATTCTAAGTTAAGGTGGATTGGATCTATCTAGGTAGCCATCGTGACTTTGGATTGTCACGAGCGTCATGAAATTTAGTGGATATATGATATTCCACACTTTACCATCTTCGATAAGTGTCATAATGCGAAGCCACTAAGCATAAAAAATGTGCGTTGTGCCATTATTGTTTTGTGGATAGGGAAAATCTTATATTCTTTTTGTACTGATGGTGTTTCATTATTTGAACTTATATATTTTGCTTTGCTTTATTAGATCTTATCATGATGAGGAACATTACAACAGTGTGAGGTTGAAGGAAGACACCGGAGATGGGCCAGCTAGGCCAATTACAATAAAGGTTGCTACTGGAATTTAATTTTAGTTTACTAAGTTAGTAGGGAAGTTGGACAAACTTGTGAATTTAAGTATGTGATTTGATAATTTCTTTTGCTGAAAGGCTGATTCTAATCTCTCGTCGTCGTCTTGCCAAGCAAAAGCTGGGTCAAACAGGTCTAAATCAGGAGCTGGTAAGGATATTACTGATACAGGATCCATCAAGCTAGTCATGGCTGGAAGTGGTTGTGAGAACATTAAGAAAGTTGAGCAGGTTATGTCCTCTCTTCTTCTGCTTGCTTGTTTACATTAAATTCTTTCCTCTCATTTGCTGGGTGTCTAGAATTAGAATGCAATGTTTTGGACCTTTCTCTGACTTCGGTGTGACATGTGATACTTTTACAGACATTGCTGCAAATGTATGGGGATGTTGATGCCGCCATAAAGTATTTGATAGCAGAAAAAGGCATT
This sequence comes from Eucalyptus cladocalyx, assembly GCA_017140615.1. Taxonomy (NCBI): domain Eukaryota; kingdom Viridiplantae; phylum Streptophyta; class Magnoliopsida; order Myrtales; family Myrtaceae; genus Eucalyptus; species Eucalyptus cladocalyx. Next base: position 31,757,137 of record CM029523.1, read on the forward strand.
GAAGATTTTTCAGAGGAAACTGTCCGTTCTCCCTGCAATGCAGATGCTTCTCATGGTAATGGCCGGTCAGTATTTATCTCTCTAGATTTTCTTTAATAATTTAACTTCGCAGTTTCAGAGATACCTTGTTGAGCTTCACGAGAAGCTTGTTTGGAGTCATTTTGACGCAACTGGTAGGATTAGCGTACTTTGTCTTGTCAACCGTGGATTTTTGGGGTAGTCAAACATGCTACACCCAAAACTATCTCATAATTCTTTGTGGTATTTAGGTGATGATGGCAATGGAAATTCTGAGGAACAGAGAGAGGAACCTGTGGAAGAGACCAATAAAGAAAAGCCACCCAGCAATAGTGCTAAACGGACTCATCATGGTGGCAGTGTCCAGCGAGAAGACAAGGTTTCCGCAAAAGATGATTATGTTACCTCTTTTACCATTTTGGTTTAAGCTTAAACATGAGAACTGTTGGTGATGCGCCCTTTCATTTTTATTTGCTTGTTTTATCTTGAAATGCAGAAAATTTCAAGAAACAAGGCTTGTCCATGTGGTTCAAAAAAGAAATATAAGTCCTGTTGTGGGTCAGGGACAGGGAAAGTCCCTGCAATTTCCAAGTATTTATCAATCTCTCAGTGCTTTATATGTCAAGTTATAGTTTAAGCTTGTCTTTTGTTGAAGTATCTTTCCTGTTACCATGTGATTGGAGTCTATACGTATCTTGAAATTATGGCGTATGTATCCAACATTGTATCATACTTAACTTCAAGTCTGGAATATTTTCTCACTCCAACGCTTTGTCGGATAATGGATTCACTTTGGAAAAATGTTCATACATGAGTAATATAAATTTATACTTACAAGAACAAAGACTGCACTGAAGATTTCTCCTTTTTTTATGTCTAAATGTTGTTTTGCAGTGATCAAGCTCTTGAATCCAGAAAAGGTAGAAAGGAAAAGAAGCGAGGCAAGAAAGGGTCTGACACATCTGCACTTTCTACTGGATCTGATGGAGGGCCACCTGATATGGGGGCTCTTTGTATCTGATCTTTTGTTAAAGTACGTGCACCATCATCTATTGAATTTCAGATATCAGTATGCTGTCTTGCAAATATTTGATTAGACACATTTTTCTTTTCTTTCTACTTATATTAGCATGAATTTGATGCATGCATCTCTTGTTTGATCTTTGGGATAAGTGCACTTTCTAGTTTTCCACCTGTTGCCAACTTTAGAAAGATCTATAGATACAAAATTTTCAATGGCGTTACTTTTCTTGGATAGTCTGCCCATCTGATGCATTTTATACTGGCAATTGTAATTTAAAGATTCTTTGTTCACAAAACTGATGCGCATGCACGTAACACCTACCCTGGTAGATTTGTTGGCATTGGCATAAGTGAGTTTGGTGAGCAGCCAAAGGGGGAAGGGTATAAGGAAATTCAGATATTGCTGTCCCAGCGCTAAAACTTTTCTTGAATATAAAAGAGACACCACTTGAATTTGACAAGTGATGGTTTAATTTCTAAATTCCCTTCCAAAGTAATGGTTTCTTTGTAACTGTAGTTTGGGTTTCCCGTGAAGATGTCATTCTTTTTTCCTTTTATTTCTTTGACAAAAAAGGCACTAAGCATTTACGCGCACCACTTCTTGTAATTGATAAAAGACGCGTAAGATCCAAAATGCACTTAAGCTCCATCTATAAGGACCCGAATGCAATCCATTTGCAGTTGGAGATGACACGGATAGTACATTTGCTAGCTTTTCCATTCAAATTGGTGCAGATTTCTAAGATTAAACAACTTTGACTGACAATTATCTTTGGTTATTTTGGCAAAAAAGTATTATAGATCTTCTGTTGGTTGTCATTAGTTGTTATATCATCATAACATCATTTAGATGAATTAAGTCTCCAAAGCTCCTAAGTGATGGATAGTATGTAGAAACCATGAGCACCTGCAAAGTTTTAGCAATAGATTTTCCAGTTATCCCACAATAATCCTGAATTTTTTTCTTATTGTTTTTGTGGAATTGCATTGTGTCAGATATGGCTTGTCCAGTCCTAAAAAATCACAACAATCTTGCGGCTTTGTCATTGCATCCACTAGGGAGTGGGGAGAGAGTCGAATTGTGAGCAGGAAACTGATGCACCTGAGCTTCTTCCCGGAGCAACTTATGAGGTTACTCATTATTTTTTCTTGGCTTGCCTGAAATATAAATCTTTTCATTCTCTATTAGCTGCAACATGGAGTGCATTTTAGTCTGAGGTTATCCTCTGTCTTCAAAGGCCTGTACCTTATAAGTCTTGTATACTACCTTGTCCCAAAATGGGGACATAAAAGATCCTAACTTCATCTAACAGCTTAACAAGCATTGAACCTTGCATGGTGATGCTGCTCTAATAACGCAGGTAGTTAAGCGATCTGTTAAACTAATAAACTCTCCGTAGATTCATTAATTCCATGTAAGAAGTCAAAAAAACTTGATACTTTTGCGAGATTGCAAGGTGTGCCTTGTGAGCCCCATTTTCATTCAAATGGTGATCCGACATATGGGAGGGCATAATTGCCCAATTATATGGGAGAATGTGGACATCACGAGAACTTTGATGCGATAAAAGCATCTTTGGCTTGGCCTATGCCGTGATATTCAGTGGATGTCTAGGCCGGTAAGTGGACTTTTCCCATCGTGCGCCATTGTTGAACGATATTGGTCAACCTGCTTCTTCATTGTCCTGGAGAAGGTGGTCTGTAAGAGCCAGGAGACCAGACCTAAGTCCCTTCCATGAGATAAGTGTACCTAGCTATTAACCAAGTGTCTAGTATAATAGACTTTCTTACTAATTGAGAAGGATTTTAACAGGAAATACATGATGCATTGTTTTCAAATCTTTGGTCCATTGATTTTGTAGATTGGTTCTGTCGGGGTCATTCCAATTAGAGTATAGAAGGGCCAGTATTACATTAAGGATAGTTTAGTTGGAATATATATATAGCGTAAGAGGATGATCATTGAAGAGTGCTAAATCAAGTTTAGAATCACCACAAAAAAGAGGTGTGTCAGTCCAAGAGACAAGGTCATGATGTTACATGACACGATAGGGATGTGTAGTGTAGCAAGCAAATCAATTTCAAAATTTAAGTGTCAAGTAAGAGGACCATCATTTTATACAATCAATTTAATTGGCTGGCCACATCATGTTAGCTATTAGCAATTTGATTGCTGAATAAAATAATTTTCTCAAATAAGGGGATAGTCCCTCGAAAAGTTTTCGAATGCTAGTACCTCCCAAGCTTGCGAGAACTTTGAGGAAACCTACTCTCTTTGAAGAAATGCTACTCATCATCACCTAAAGTTGCAAGGAATCTCTAGAAAGTACCGCTGCTGATGGCACTTTGTAGTTACTAAATATCCATATCGTCACTTATGAGTTCGATGAAGGAATTTACCATGGTATTGGATAATTCCTAAGTGATAGGATCATCAAGATATAAACTCTACAATCAAATTGCTAACCTTAAAAGAAAGTTACTAACTAGAGAGGTAGCGATGATCATGAGAACTTCATGAGACTTATGACCGTCGGAAAAATACTTACAATATACAAATACTATCATTTACAAATAAAGAGGAGAATTACTATATGAATGGAGAATTGAATAATGATGACGCGCACATATTAAGTGTAACGAAATGGACGTTCATGGTGGAAAGTTATATTGCAAAGTTAATAACCATATTTCGAGGATTTCGGGTGATTTACACTTGCTCAGGAGTATCTATCGAGAGATTTCGTTATTTATTATGACTATTTGATGAAATTTACTATATTAATTTAAGTTTACTAATGACTAACATTAACATAAGGGGCATAACAAAGATTATTTTTGGCAATGAGCAAAGATTAACATACTACTATAACAGGAATATGTATAGAAACACATTAGTGCCGCAAACCTTTTTGCTTCATCTATAAACTACGTAAAAAAAAAAAAAATTTGAAATTATCCAAGTAAAGGGAAACAATGCTCGGGAGAAATGAAACATGAATACAATTTATTTATAAATAAGTACTCTAGAAGTCGTAAAACTTGTTGTGAAAATAGAATTAAATTCCAAAACTTTCGAAAAGTGAAATCAAGTCTTAAAATTTGTCCAATCAATATAATTAAGTTTTTTTGTTAGCTCCACCCAATATGAGTAACAAAAAACATTGACATGTCATTTATTGATATGATTTGACTACACGTGCTGGAGATATTTGAGCCAAACACCATGCCACGTTCTACTGAATTGAAGTGTCTTGTGTGCCAGTCACCCTCTCTCCATTTTCTGAATCTAACATTAGAGATTGAATTGAATGCCATCTCTTACTTCAACAACAAATAGATGTCCCGGCGTATTAGGAAACATATGCCAATCCCCAATTTGTTTCGCTGGCTTAATGATTGCTTCCTTCAGAGCTGCATGCCAACGCTACTACACTCACCTCTTCCCATTAATCTGTTTCGCCATGCTTCCATTTGGCGTGGGAGAAATTTGTCTAAGAATTCTTCCAACTCCATTTCATAAATTGAAGTTGGATCCACTAATTGATTGTCTTTGAGCACAACCTTCATACCATCATCCATGTGCTTGCATCTTAGCACATACCCCAACTTTTTCACGGTTCCACCCAATATGCTGAGTGTGAGGCTAAATCGTAAGCAATTCTCGTCAAATTCAAGAAAATCAACTGCTCCCTCCAACACTCCCCACAGCACATTCGGTTTGAGATATTGAATCCACATGTGATCTGAATCAAATGAACCGAGAGATCCCGATAGCCCATTTCGTCTTTGGCCGTTAACATGGGGCACGATGTCAAAAAATACTTCCTTTTCTCCATCTTCTATGCTGAAAGCAACACATAGAGCTAATCCCAGGAACTTATCATAGGAATCTTGTGAAACCATGAAAGATATGGTACCGCCTTCAACAAGCACAAACTCCTCTGGCATATCTCCTCCAGGGAGAATATCTCTATAGTAAGAAGTAAATCTGGAATAGCGATACTTCTGTCATACCAGTAAATTGTTAGACGTACTCAAGTTGATAATCAACTCAAATAGAAGAGTTTGATTTGAGAATTTTTCTTGTAATTCAACCAAAGCTAGAGTTTTATAATAATTAAACATATCGATCCTTCATTGCCTTATATGTAATACTCATGGAATCATTCACTTGCGAGTGTTGTAGCCAACCCTATCACATGTAAATGCAGAATCACTTTACATTAGATTTGCTTGTTTGTACCGAATTTTCAGTTTTCGCATTATACAAACACAGTGTGCCCGACATACACTCCAACAAATCAACACATGCACTTATGGCGCACCCAGAGAGAGAGAGAGAGACCTCAGCTGAGAAGTCAGCCATGATATTATGGTCAGCCATGACATCAAGGAAGAGAGAGAGAGAGAGAGAGAGAGAGAGAGAGAGAGAGAGAGAGAGAGAGAGAGACCTCAGCTGAGAAGTCAGCCATGATATTATGGTCAGCCATGACATCAAGGAAGTCTTCTGTTTCGCTTTCACCGTCTTCCTTTGACCTCCTTTTGTAATCTTCTAGATTGTATAGCCACCGCTATTACATGTAGGTGCAAACTCACAACACATTAGCTTGTTTTGTTTACTAGCATTTGCAGCTTTTGCATTATACAAACACAATGCACCTATTTCAATCAAACACACACCATAATTGCGGGAAGGGAGGGAGAGAGGGAGGGATGAGGGAAGGAGACCTGCATGAAGAGATCGTCCAAACTTTTTTCCTCTGTGGTCACTTCTTTATCGTCATGCCAAATCTCATAGAACAAACCTAGATCCAGTAACTCGTTGTCTTGATACAAAGCCTCCAAATCATCCTCTAGTGGCTTGCATATTAATCGAAATCCACACTTTTTTACAATTGTACCACCCCGTGCTCTAATGCCTAACTGGAAAGAACTTGAGTCATTTGGACCAAAAGCGTCTACTCCCCATAGCTTCTTCATTTTAAAAATATCAAACCACTCGTGACTCGAATAAAATGGATATCGCCAGAAACCGCGACAATGTATTTTTTTGCCATTAATGTATAAATGGATCCATAATCCAAAATTTTGTTTCCCTTTCTTTGCTCGAATTACAGCGCAGATAGCTAATCCTAGGAACTTATTATATAAATCCTTTGAAGCCATGAAAGATATATAACCCTCTTTATTCGGGAGCAACCATTGCGGCATCTCTCCTTTAGGTAGAAGATATAGCTGTCATAGATGTAAATTGTTAAGATAACATTTCGAATTTGACACTTGAAAAGAGGAGTTTCAATGAGTTAAGTGGGTCGGCAAGAAAGTTTAGCTATAGTTAGCAATACATGTACACGATGACCCTGTATTAATCAGAGAGAGAGAGAGAGAGAGAGAGAGTCTAACCTCAAGACCATTACTGGCCCATATGTTGGAGGGAATTTTACTTAGAGATTCACAATTCTCTGCATGCAAGTGCTGCAATTGCCTTGGAATCTTGCCAATCTCTTCTAGTTGTCGGCACTCCAAAACATCCAATTGGAGTAAATTATTTAGCTGCCCGCATGTCGGAAACTTAGCAAAATTGTTTTTAGCCAAATCTAGAAATCTTAAGTATGGAAAACATGAATGATTCTCTAGGAACTCTACTTCTAGTAGATTGCATCCCCCAAGCCCTAAGACTAGTAGCTTAGGAAATCCTATATTGCTATGTAGATCTCTCAAATCCTCCTCCTTTTTTGGAAACGTGATTAGTTTTGAACAACCATTAAGTATCAATCTCTCAAGACTTGGCAACTTATAAATGCTAGATGGGAGGCAAGACTTGGCAACTTATAAATGCTAGATGGGAGGTTTGCCAGTTTCTTGCAATTAATTAAACTCAAATTCTCCAAAGAGATAAGATTTTCTATGGATGCAGGAAGTTCCTCGATTGAAGTCCCTTTTAAATAAAGTTTTTGCAAGCCTTTGATTTTATTCGGAATATTAGGGAATCTTTGCAACTTTGAGCAATCAGTAAGATCGAGAAGTTGAAGATTCTTGGATTGGAGCACATCAAAGAGATGCTGAAGGTTAGAGCACCCTTCTAGATTCAACAACCGTAACTTGGTGTGATATGCAACTGATTCATGAGCACGCTCCAAATTTTTGCACTTATGGAGATCCAGTTCCTCGAGATTTGGAGTCAAATTGAGATCCAGCATACAAACCATCGACGAACATTCACTGAAGTTAAGGAACTTCAAATTTTTAAAGTCCTACAAGAAACATCCATACGGAAAAAAAAAATGAAGATGAAAATATTTAATGAAAAACACTTAATCATCATTCAAGTCCCGTGTGATCAGAAATTAGTTGATCATATGGTGTATACGGAGCACTCCCTCTCCCTTTTCAAATACGAGTTTACTGAGTAATCCTTGGCCAAAAGAGGAGATAAAAAAAGAACAATACTCGTAATTTCACCACACACTAGAGCTCTATCGAGCGACAAACAAGAGAAATCATTCCAATGCTAATTGGTGTGGCCACTATGTATAAATTTAGAAACAATACATGTAATTTAGAGAGAGAGAGTGTAACCTCAAGTGGGAGCACACAAGCCACGTTTAAATCCTTTGCCAGCTAATTCATGACACGGATTCAAGCTAACATAAGTGGCACTTGATAGATCTACAAGCTTATGTAGAGATACGCAAACCTGCCGTAATGGCGGTGGAAGCTGGGGAATCTCTCGTCATCACTTATTAGGTCATGGTAATTGGTCAATCGATTTTGAAGAATCACACTTTTTGTTGAATGTAGTAGACCCTTGATGCATTACGTGTTGCCGAACTTTATATTAGTGAAATTGTGCACCTACATGGTATTCCAAAGACAACCCCTTATGTCAAGTTCATTAGTCACTTTTGGCCCACATTAGGAGTTGGCCTCAGTTTAGTTCTGCTATCCATCTTATTAAGGAGTTTTATTAGATAACATGTTAAACAATGGATTTTATTATTGGTTCAAGCTGAGTTTGCAGATAATAATATGGCAAGGAAAATGCCAATTTGAAGTTGTATCTTACACCATTATCCACTAGGTGTCAATTTAATGGAGATGCTGGAGAAAAAGCTGAGACAATCAAGGAGTTACATGAGGAAGTGAGGAGGAGAATTTTGAAGCAAACTGACAAATATCCCCGTCAAGCAAACCAACATAGAAAAGCCTGCCGTTTTCAGAGAAGGTGATCTTGTCTAGTAGAGCGCTTTCCACCTAGTGGTCGTGCTAAATTATCTCCACAAGCAAATGGTTCTTTTCTAGTTTTTAAACGCATTGACAATAATGCCTACAATAGTGAGCTTTGTGGATGTGTTTCTGCCAATTTCCATCTTGCTGATCCATCACCCCGAAGTTGGCCTCGAGGATGAGTCCTTTCCAAGGAGAATATGATATGGGAAATATTTTGGATCCATTTTCAAAGATTTCAAGATCCTCTCTTGTGAATAGAATAATGGGAATAAAATATATTTTCTTGATCTGTGAGTTTGTTTATAATTTTTAGAATTGCTTTTGTCTTGATTACAATTTGATAATACCGTTGCCTATTTGAATTTTGTATTTTAGGATAATTTTACTTCACTTGAGCGTTACTCAAAGGTATCTTAGGCTCCTAGTTATAAGTGCCCTCTCAGTCTCATTGTAAACAATGAATTTATTAAGACTTCATTTATTTCACAAAAAATTATTGATTTGAAAAATATTTTCATAAAATGATTGCTTATATCGCTTACAAAAATGAATAAACGAAAAATATTTTCATTGTTTACAAAAATATTTAAATTTAAACTATTGTCGATAATGAAAATACATTTCATTGACTAATTACTTCAAACAATTATTTTTAGAAAAATATTTATTGAATCATTTATTTTCCTTGAAATAAACCACCCCCTCCCCCCCTTAAAACGAAGTTTCATTCTATCTTTTTCTTTGTCTTTCTTTCTGTCTTTTTGGTGAATTCATGAGTGATCAAGAGAGTGTTGCATCCTTGGAGTGGCCTAGTGATTTGGCTAAGGGAGACCTAGATTATCTAGTCTCTTCCTATCGTCCATAGCGGGGTTTTTCCACTTCATCAAGATTGAAAAAACCCTTTTACTTATTTGTTCGTTCTAACACGTTCCGAAATCCGTGTGGCCGACGAGCACGACAGCAAAATTGAAGGCCCACAAAGTTTGTCTCATAAGAGGCATAAGAAGAGAAAGATATAAGAGTATGCACAAGATTTGAAAAAATTGATATTTGAAAAATTGAGCAAAACCACCATATTAGAAATATTTAATGGAAAGAAATTGTTGGTAAATACACAATACATAAACATAGAATATATGTAAAATATTTCAAGATTAAAATTTGCAATAAGAAATTTGTTGTAGGATAGAAAATATTAAAATTTAGATTGTGAAACATCTGAGAGATCAAATAAATTAATAGTTTGCGCACCTCTCTATGAATACAATATTTGTAAAATAAGTATTCGAGACATTTTGGGGAAGAAATTAAATTGAAATCCTGTGTAAGGTCACCTTTACTTTGTACAGTTGTATAATATAAGACAAATATAATACATACATACATACATACATACATACATACATAACTTTAGATTAGATTTAGGTTTAAATATATTTAAATTAGCAAAGCGAGCCCCTTTTTTACCTCTCTTTAGAAAGTTTTATTAGTCATGCGTGAAAGGGGAGAAGTGTTAAAAAAAGTCCTATATCTTTTGTATTTATGCCAATTTAGTTCTAAAACTTTGTGCAAATTCAGTCCTTTTCGACCAAAATTGACTAGATTTTGTTGACTAGATGCCGGCCGGCTGACGTGGCTTGATCGACGCAATTTTTAATAATATTTTAATTTTTTTGAATTTTTTTCTTTTTCTTTTTTCCTTCTCCTCCTTTTTCCTCCAGCTAATCGCTAGTGACCGGCCAAAGGCGACCGTCAGTAAAGTCGACCTTGCGCTAGGCAATGAGAAGCCGCTCGAGGCCGCCCGGAGCCACAAGGGCAGCCTCGCGCCGAGCTGGCGAGGCTGGCCCTCACCGGATTGGCAAGGTCGAACCTCGCTGACCATGGGCGAGGCTCGACCCTCGTCGCCTAGGCCTTGAGGGTGGCATCGTGCTCGGATTTGGCAAGATCAAGCCTCACCAGCCATGGGCGAGGCTCGATTCTCGTCGCCTAAGCCTCTAGGGCGGCCTCGTGTTGGGCCGGCAAGGCCTCGAGGGCAACCTCGCCCATGGCCGACGAGGCTCGACCTCGCCAGCCCTGTGCGAGGCGGCCCTCGCGGCCACTGGCGGCGACCTTGCCTCTAGCTGGTTGCCAAGGTTCGACAATCGGTTGGAGGAAGGAGGAGGTTAAGGAAAAAATAAAGAGAAATAAAAATAAAAATTCAAAAAAATTAAAATATTATTAAAAGTTATCCACATTAATGTCGATCGGGCCATGTCAACGGTCAAGGCGTCCGTCAATAGCAAAATCTGGCCAATTTTGGCTAGAAAGGACTGAATTGAAACAACGCAAAAAATTGATATCTGAAAAATTGAGCAAAACCACTAAATTAGAAATATTTAATGGAAAGAAATTGTTGGTAAATACACAATATACAAATATAGAATATATGCAAGATATTTCAAGATTAAAATTTGCAATAAGAAATTTGTTATGGGATAGAAAAGATTAAAATTTAAATTGTGAAACATGTGAGAGATTAAATAGATTAATCGTTTATGCACCTATCAATGAATACAATATTTGTAATCAAGACATTTTGGGGAAGGAATTAAATTGAAATCCTGTGGAAGGTCACCTTTACTTTGTACAGTAGTATTTATATGAATATAAATATAATACATATATACATAACTTAAGATTAGATTTAAGTTTAAATATGTTTAAATTAGCAAAGCGAGCCCCTTACTTCTCTTTAGAAAGCCTTATTAGTCATGCATGGAAGCCATTACGCGCTACCAGCGTCCTAGATGTTGTGTGCTGGCGTGTCTATAAAGTAAGACTCTTCCATGAAATTGTACTCCACAAGCTTTTATTTCAAATAGCGGGAGAAGGAATGGCTGGTCAATCTATCTCCCCTGAGAGTTGCTTTTCGTCCTGTGATTTCTCACTTAGGAATAAATGGAGTAAGGGCGCAACCGAATGGCCCGATTGAAAGGAATGGAGGGGAACGTGTTACATAATTGGAAGGAGATGGAGAAACTCTCGGTTATATTTGAAAATGAATATTTTATCCATAAAAATGAAGATAACTTTCTTGGAGTTCTGCTTATTCCTCCTCCTAAAAATAAAGAAATACTTGCAGAAATTTATGGTTAGGTCGGCACAATAAAAAGAGTCGGGACTTTTGGGGCTGACTTACAGTAAAGACTCAACTCCTTTAAAGATCCTTTACTACACGATTTCTACATATCTCCTTTCATTATTGACTGCATTCTATTATAGAAACAACAACGGGAGGTTCAATCAAAAGTACTTAGCGTGCATTCGCTTCAATGTTAAAGCAAATAAGCAAGAAAAATCTCATTCTATTTTCATATGTAATTTCGAAAAGAATCTAGTAAACTCGTCTCTTATATAAAATATATAATCTTTGATAGTATTTTTAGTATCTATCATTTCAAAGGCACACAAATTGAATCCTCAGGCAGTTCATGTTTATTAAAATACTAAGCACGTTCACCATTCAATTGTTAAATTATGTCAACAATAAGTTCTTGTTCCAATTTTCGGTATTAAAGTTACTAACCGTATAAGTCCATTCTTCTTATAATTTCGGTACTTCTAACATTTGAAAATGAGATTGAATTTTTGTAGCAAGTATCTTTTGTTCGAATCGACAATAAAATTCACATAGAAAAGTGTTTAATACTCCCCTAAAACAGGAAGAATTTAATAAACTATAAACAATTTAATAGATGCAGATGTTTCTTAAGCATAATTAATAAGCATCATCAAAGTTAGTAATTGTTGCATCCAAAGTTTTCTATAAGTCACGCATATATATAATCATAATCATATGCATACAGATATAGATATGTAAGAGATAAGCAAATAAGGACAATTCATTTGAATGCGCACCTTAAATTGGTCTAGTAGATAATGAACTAAAGATCATCTATAAGACATGCATATATAATCATAATCATATGCATACCGAAGCTCCTGTTTAATTTATATTGTACTAAAGGTTATATGGATGTGAGTATAATTACACGTACATACATACGTATCTGACTTACTTTATGGAACAACCAACATGTGAAAAGTTACCAGTGTGTTAAACTTACTTAGGCATTTCTCTGTGGATACACCATGCAAGTGATCGTCCGAGGTAGGCTTATTTGACTAAAATATGATGGGCTGTGCTACATGTGAAAAGTTAGTGGCAAATTTGGGAGAATTCTCGTGTATATAGTGGGGAGGTTTGAGATGCCCTTAGTAATCAATTAATTTGGTCGTGTTGTTATCTATTGTCCCGTACATGTCGGATGATTACTGGAGTAGCCCAAGAGAATACTCACCTGTTGAGCGGAACATAAAAACTAAATTGCTAACATGATGTACTTAACGTCAAAATTTGAAAGAGCATGCTTGGTGATATGGAGGTTAGGTGTGGAGTAGGATCGGCGAATGAGTCCCGAGCAAACCAAAAGATATTATAGTTCCGGTAGAGGCAACAACACGCTAAAGCATGCCCCTATCGAATTGATTTTGCATTTTTCGAAATTCGGTGAGACCTTCTTAGGAAATTAATCTTTTGAAAACTCAATTTCTTTTTTAGGATGTATGCACAATTGACCGGACACGGAACACCATGTAAGTAATTGTGCACGTGTTTAATATTCTGCATCTGATTTCTCGCTGATAATTAATGTTTGCATTTGTTCTCGCTAGTCGATTTCACGTTTTGCCCTAAATCTTATTTGAATGAGTTATCAATATTTATTTTATTGTTTCGAAATTATTAAAGGTTACAATGATTTAGCAACATTTATCTGCAGAGCATACTAAAATGTTACTTTCACTAAATTTTATAAAACTACCCACTCTCGTTTGAATCGTTTTGCTGACATTTATTTCAATTTTGGAATTACCAACCGTTTTTTCAGTACTGCATTTTTTTGTTTGAGTTACCAATGTGTTAAATTTACAATTCTTTTCAGAAAATAACCAATTTTTATTTGAATCACTACCAATGTTTTTTTCTAGCGTTTTGAAATTATCAACTGTTTTAATAATCTATGAATTTTTATATGCTAGCTTACCAACTTGTCTAAGTTACTATCCCTTCTAGAAAATTATCAACTACTAATTGAGTCCCCTTACTAACGTTTATTAGGTTTTTCGCAAAAAATAAATTTGTTTCTATGATTTAACGATATTTATTTGTTGAAGTTATCAACCAGTTGAACTAACTCCTATACTAAATTACCTACTATTTCCTAAATTAACGACTAATCCAATAATTTACCAACAATTATATGCAGAGCTAATTTAAGAACTCTTACATGAAAATACCAATAGATATTTGAGTTAGTTATCAATATTTACTTGATTGCTACAAAGGTATTAACCATTCTGATAATTTACCGACATTTGTGGCAACTTACCAACTGAAAAGGTTTGATAACTTATATCCAAAATTATCAACTCTTATTGAGTTAATTGACATTGTTTAAGAAGTACCCACTGTTTCAATAGTATACCAAGGTTAATTTGGAAAGCCTACTACCATGTTAACATCACCACTCTTCTATGAAATTAACAATTCTGTCGAATATTACTAACATCATTACGATTGCCATCATTTGTGGTGATTTACACTCTCCTAGTTGAGTCACTTACTAACTTTTATTTGGTTGTTTCAAAAGTATCAACTATTCACATAATTTACCACGTTTGCTTGAGGAACATTCCAACTTGTTTAAGTTAAAATCAAATAAACATTGGTAAATAGACTCAAAAAAAAAAATTGGTAAATTTTATAAGAGTTGGCAACTTCAACTTGTTGATAACATCTGCAAATTAAATGTCAGTAAATGTTAAATCAAAAAGTGATTTCGAAAACTTCATTAACCAAATCAAATAAGAGTTAGAAAAACTAACACTAGATGGTAACCTAACCCGTGAGGAGTTGGTAAATCACTCAAATTAATATAGGTAACTTGGAAGCTCCTTGAGGGTCGACCACCTACTTAAGTTTAATACCTCTAAATTTGGCACCTCTGAAAGGTCAGGGACACAAAGCAGCAACTTATAGTGGCTCAAAATTCAGAAACTTCAAATTCCTAAAACGTTGCAAATTAAAAAGAAGAGCTGAACAAGATTTTGATAAAATTCAATTTGTATGCGCCGAAAATGAAAACCGTCAATTAAAGCATTTATGACGTACCTTTAAGTTCCCTTCAAATTTCTTAATCTGGTTGCCTCTCACATCAAAGCAAACAAGTTTCTTTGGACGAGCACTAAACTTCAGAGTGGATGAATGACATCCATGCAATTCAAGCCACCTTAAATCATCAGGAGGACATACGAGACCTCCGCTGATTTGTGCATTCGAAAGTATGAGCACTTTTAGTCTCCTCATGTTTGTGAAAGCATTAGGACTAATGTCTAGCACTTTTTGTGTCAGCAACTGTAGCACTATGCCTCCAACAGCTTCGGTTCCCTGTCAAGGAAAAGGAAAAGAAAATAATCATTTATAACCAACCGCAATTAGGTAATAGCATTTAAATTAAAGAAGATGAGATTATCAATGGTTTCATGAGAAGCGCTCACCGTAGCCTTTGACAATACTTCATAAACATCATCATAGCACCATAATCTACTCCATCTCCCAGGGTTATCTGGACACTCACGTTTAACGATATCCTGACCCATCTGCTGAATCAAGTCATGCATTTGTACTATTGTCCCATGCTCAATTGTTACTAAGGATCTCTCTATTAGAATCTGAATCCCAATTAATGTGTGTAAGCCACATTCATCAAGAACTCTAGTTACATAATCCCTATTCATCCCCTTAAAGAAGCAAGCAATGTCAAGAAAAATGTTCTTCTCATTGTCCTCCAGCGCATCAAAACTTATCATGAGCACACTGCATATACCTTTAGTAGGACTTTCAACAAGTTTTTCCAGTGTACTCTTCCATTCCCCTATGCTTCTACCACATAAAAAATCACCCAAGACCACAATCGCTAGGGGAAGGCCTCCAGCATAGCCCAAAATATTATCTATGAGATCCTTGCTTATGTCTTTCGTGTTGTTTCCTTGGAAAGCATGTGAAGTGAGAAGTTCAAAAGCTTCACCTTGATTTAATAGATCAACTTCATATACCCGATCTTCCCCACGAGAGGTTAGTATATGTTTATCTCTTGTCGTAATGATGATCCTGCTCCCTTTTCCAAACCATCCACATTTTCTAGCTAATGCATCTAACTGGTCCCCATGATCCACATCATCAAGCACAAGTAGAATCTTCCTAGAGCAAAGTGTACCTGGTATTAGGCTAGCGCCTTCATACACACTTGAGACCGCTAAATTTCTTTTCCATAATATATCGGATAACAGTGTATTCTGCAAATGAACTAGACCGTCAGGTCTACTGGAAGTTTCTCTAACATTTGCAAGAAAGCTGCACCCATCAAACTCTTTAGCAATTCCGTTATAAACAGCTTTAGCGATAGTGGTCTTCCCTACACCTCCAGTTCCCCATATTCCTATCATCCGAACATCATCCGAGCCCATACTCAACAACGACATTACTTTTTCTACCCGGCGACCTATACCAACGGGATTCTCGGCAACATTCAAGGGTTCTCGTGCTACTATAGTCGAGATCTCTTTGACGATGCTCTCGATGAACTTGGTATCATCTCTGCCAAAACAAAGCATCAAAAAGAAGGCGAATAAATGGAAACATACAATCCATTGAACTAACTAAAACTAACGCGAAGTAAACAATTACTCTGTGACATTCCAGAAAAAATGACTCTTAACGCACCAATCGATGCCATCATGTATCAA
The DNA here is from genome assembly GCA_017140615.1 of Eucalyptus cladocalyx. Classification (NCBI taxonomy): domain Eukaryota; kingdom Viridiplantae; phylum Streptophyta; class Magnoliopsida; order Myrtales; family Myrtaceae; genus Eucalyptus; species Eucalyptus cladocalyx. The sequence goes on from CM029523.1 coordinate 31,773,256, forward strand.
TAAAATTAGAAAATTCCAAATTATTTTCAGGGTCGAAGAGGAATACTATGATTACCCATGGTCATAATGCCAACCGGACAAATTGCCGGCTTTAGTTAGGGCTTGCCTCCATTTCTTCACCCTCTCAGAATCCTTTCCCAATTTCTTCCCGTGGCTGGCCAATGCCTTGCCATAACTCTTTCTCTGCCCTCGAATCACCCCGGGATCCACTTTGTAGAACACCGGCAGCACCCGCTGTTTCTCGTCCCTCCTACACTCCATTACCTTCACCAGCTCGTCCAAGCACCACTTAGACGAAGCGTACTTCTCGGAGAAGACGAGCACGGCGATCCGCGAGTCCTCGATGGCCTTCATGAGGGCGGGCGAGATCTCGTCCCCGCGCCTCAAGTCCTCGCTGTCGATGTAGGCGTTAATGCCGCGATGAAGCAGACACTTGTGGAGGTCAGCGACGAAGCCGTAGCGGACGTCCTCGCCTCTGAAGTTAATGAAAACGTCGAACCGCCATTTTACTTCGGAAGAGGAAGAAGAAGAAGACGACGACATTGGAAGATAGAATCTGAGCTTAGTTTGGGTTCGTGTCGAGCGATGAGTGATGCTTTTATCGTGGAGTTGGTCAAGAAATCGATGCGGACTGAGAAACATCGAACGTCGCACCGTCACGGTGCCACCGTGTCAGGAAAAGTGCCTTTTTCTTTTTGTTTTTTCTTTTCATTTTTCGCAAATGGACGAGAAGTTTTCTTTCGTTCATTTTTATTTTAAAATTGTTTGTTTTTGTCTTACAAAAAACCGGAAAGTGACTTTATTTTACGAGTGTTCAAAATGAACCGTTCGAAATTTGGAATTGCCCAAACCGAACCGAATCAGCTGATTGAGTCCGATTTTCAAGAATGTTCATCTAGTTCCTAATTCTTAAAAGTGAAAATTGGTCGGACTAGACTAATTAAATATATTTTTTTTTTCTTAAAAAAAATTGATCAAATGTGAACTAAACACTATCTTATCCAATAGAATCACAAGTTATGGCACACTGACTTTTCATTTATCATCACTTCCAGTTAATATCTTAAGATTTGTCACTTTCTCATTATGCACGAATACTTTTTAGTGATTTTTTTTTTTTTAAAGTGACCGATTTCATTGAATCATATCGAGAATCGAACATCCCTACTTTATTTTATTTGCCAAGGTTCAATATTATTCAAAGCATATAAAAAATAAGTTATAAATTTATTTATGCAATAAAAAAATTATCATTCTCAACCCAAATCCGATATATTCCATTCCAATAGTTCGTCTTCTATGAATGGCAACATATCTTTCACATTATTCGGTAGGAAATTGTTTAGATTTTTTGCTTATTCAACTCATTGTGTCCCCAAAAAATAAGTCATGAAATAGATTTTTTAACGCGTACTGGATGCAATTTTGTTTTTTCCCCATTAATTGATTTTCATATTTTTTAAGTAGCCATCTTTTTCTTAAGAATGGAATGAGGGAGTCATGTGCATGTTTACATCATTCAACTCATCGTGTCCCCAGAAAATTCTCTTTTCTATTTTATTCTATTACTTTTAAAAAAAGGAAATATGCACCGGGCTTAACCTATGTGCTTTGTCTATTATTTACACATGATACGTATGGAAGATCCCAACCTGGTAAAATACAAGTAGTGTTGCTTGAAATCGAGGCTTTACCTTTTCCAATTTTTTTTTAACTACAACCCACTTTGAACGATGTAACAAGCCGTGATCTCAATTGAATATTTTTTTGTTAATTCCTTTGGCGAGCTTTCTGAAAACAAGCCTCAATGCCAATGTCACTTCTTTGGTCGCGAAATAATTAACACAGAAGAAGAAGAAGCCATTAGAATTTGGTAAAAGGAGGCCAGGTGCTGGTGTGTTTGCTTGGAAAATGAAGGTGCTGAAGGATGAAGCGAGATCTTAAAAGGTAAGCTACTCCATTGGCCACCCAATAAAGTACTTGGCTGTGGCTTCCAGGAAATGGCATTCGCAATCAGTGAGATTTGTTCCCCATCGGATCTTCTCGGTATTTTCTTTGCACGCAGAGGCATGACTTTCTTTTTTGAAGGTCAACAAAGAATATTATATTAATTTCCAGCTTTGTGGGCAAGGCAGATGAGAGGATGTGGCAGGAAATTGGAGAGGAGGCGTTGCCCGGTGGGCTCAGCATGCTCGGAGAAGTGATGTGCTGTGGCACGGGGAAATGTCGCTAGCGTGATTTGTTGCATACTACTATTTTGGTAGCTAAGCTTCGCATGATTTTTTGCCATGCCTTCCATGATAAATCAATATATAATGGGAATGAAGAAATCTGAATTTAGAGTGCGGATCTACTAGATAACTCGAGAGGATAGCTTTAACATGTAAATCAATTGTTACATCCTACACAAGATGTATTAGTCATGCATGTATGTAGATACTTGTGCCGATTTGAGAGAAGGGCTTTGATATGAGCACGTCTTCACCAACGATCGGTTTCACATTTTCCATGCATTAGGCAATCTAATTACAAATTGGATAAGGATTACCTTGTTTTCCTTTCATAGCTCAGGCATGAGAATAGATCAAGCTTTTTGTTCAATTGAAAGTAATGCGGTAGGTTCTAATGTATAAATCCAAAGACATGAGAAATTTTCTAAAAGATCGCCTCAAAATGATTAATCGGTCCACCAATAGCTTATCTTCTATTACTTTCGAGCGAAGGATCTTTCGCTCGACTAGGGCATTATTCATTAGATGCTTTTTTGGAATTCATATGCTTTGTGATGTCATTCCTTGTCAAATCAAAGTGCTAGTCATTTTCAAAAGTATTGGATACTTGGTATGAGAATTTGTAAAAAAGACTTTTACTGGGCGTAAAAAACATATTATGTTTAGATTATATAGTCCAAAAGAGAATTTTTGCATTTAGACTCTAACGGAGAATGGTACTTCAAAAGTGTAAAGCATCCACTAACATGGGATGCATTACACATAGAGTTTAGCTTATTTTGTTATTATCTAACTTTATATTGCATACAAACGATCAGTAATGTCAATTGAGTGCAATAATTATACCAATCATTATGAGTTTAATGTGATTTGATGATATCTTACCTTTTTTCTTTGTCTTTGTTGCTTATGTCAAAAGCGCAAGGAAATGTTTGCTCTATCAGTTTCGTGCTAGCTTCCCTCCACGCGGCTTTGCTCAGAAAAGAAAAAAAGATCAAGTTGATTTTGATGGGCAGGTGGCCCCACCACTTTGTTCCTTCTACATGCTCATATCTTGAGCGATTCCAAGGTTGGGTTGCAGCTTTATCTCTCATGTGTACATCACTTTATTCTTTTTGACGATGACTTTCTCGAATCACGCGGCAGTGATAATCAAAGAAAACCATAGAAAAGAAAGTAGAGATGAATTATTGCTCGCGTAATTTCCACGGAAGGTTCATAAAATTTACGCGTGTCCTTTCTTTCTTTTCCTCTGTTGACTTACTTGACTTGCTTTTTCTACTAATAAAGAAATAGAAATGAAAACAAACAAACAATTTGATGCTCGGAGTCAATAAAGCATATTATCCACCAATTAATTTAATAAAAAGCAAATAGCAATAGAAAATAAAATAAATGGACAATCAATGCGCGCCTAATATCCGTGGGAGGTGCATAAAATTTATGCCGTGTCATTTCTTTTTCTTTTTTCCTCTCTTGTCTTGACTTGCTTTCTCTACTAATAAAATAATAGAAACGAAAAATCAACCGATAATTCTGATGGTCGCATAGCAGATAGCGATAGAAAAGAAAATGAAAATGAAAGGACAATCAATGCATGCGTAATTTCCACGGCATTTTTTAGAAGGTGCGTGTAACTTGGTCCCTGACTTGATTTGCCTTTTTCATTAATAAAAGAAATAAAAAAGAAAACTAGAAATACTCCCATGCCCCCTGGCATGGACACGTGATTTCCACGGAAGGTGCATAAAATTTACGCGTGTCCTTTCTTTCTTTTCCTCTGTTGACTTGACTTGCTTTCTTTATTAATAAAGAAATAGAAGCGTCATTTTTTTCTTTTCCTCTGTTGACTTGACTTACTTTTTCTACTAATAAAGAAATAGAAGTGAAATCAACGAAGAATTTTGATGCCTTCGAGTTAGTGAAGCATATTCTCCACCAATTAATATAATAAAAAATAGATAGCAATAGAAAATAAAATAAAAGGACAATCAATGCACAAATAATAAGGAGGTGCATAAAATTTATGTCGTATCCTTATTTTTTTTTTTCCTTTCTTGTCTTGACTTACTTTCTCTACTAACAAAAAAATACAAACGAAAACCAATCAATAATTCTGATGTGCTCTGAGTCTATATTCTTGACCGAACTAATTTAATAGAAAGTAGGTAGATAGAAACGAAAACAAAAGGACAATCAATGCGCGTGTAATTTTCACAGCATTTTGTAGAAGGTGCGTGGAGCCTTCTTCTTGACTTGACTTGCCTTTTTCCATTAATAAAAGAAATAGAAAAGAAATAGAAAAGAAAACTAGCAAGACTCCCATACCCTTAGCGTCAATATACGAGGGGTCAATCGCAAAAACATAGCTTGTTGGATTATTATTTATAATGACCAATTTGACTTGTTTTTTCTCTCAGAGGGATTCTAGACAAGCAAACCTTAAAACAAGTTTCCCCCACTTTTCAAACTAAATTTCTCTGTACCATATCTTACCTGAAGATTATTGAGTCATCCCCCCTTAGCCAAATCACTTTGATCTCACTCTTTAAATTATTTTTGTTTTCGACAATTTACATTTGTTTTATACTTTTAATGTCACATTTAGAAATTCTTAGCTAATAAGTTATCCACGATCGAATAACTATTTAGGGAATGCTTTTTTCTTTTTATTTCATTTTTGTCAAACCTTTTATTTCATGTTAACACTCTTTTTTCTCCTAATTTCTTAGTAAAGATAATCACTTATTTGTCAAACATTAGATACTTTGGACAAGAGTTCCTAAGAAAGATTTTGCCTAAGTGTTCCATTCAAATATTTGGTCCAAAAGAAGATTTCCACGTTAAGCAAGCGTACTAATTATGCCGATCATTATGAATTTAATGTGATTTGACAATGTCTCTTATTGTCTTTTTTGCTTAGTCAAAAGCGTAGGGGAGTATTTGCTCATCACCTTCGAGGTAGCTTCACTTCTCGCGACTTTACTCTGGAAAGAAAAATGATAAAATTTGATTTTGATGCTCATACTTGGAGTGAATCCAAGGATAGAGTGAGTCCAGTGACTGATTTACATTGCATTTTTGTTACAAAAATGCTCATATTTCGACCTCTAAAATATCACATGCTCACTAGCTAGCAAATATTCGAAGGACTAATGTTCAAGCTCTTAATAAAATAATATGGGAAATTTTCAAATAAAAACCCAAAGTGGACCAATTTTCTCAAATAAGGATCTGAAATGAATTTTGTGTCAGATAAAAATCTAAAATGGACCAATCGTCTCAAATAAGGATCTGAAGTGATTCAATCAATTCCAAATAAGGATCTGAGCTTGCTGTCAGCCAAACATTCGCCAGCTATCAAGCATGTGACATTTATGATGATTGAAGTTTGGGCAATTTTGTCAAAAAAAAAATCTAGGGAAAATTAACAAATCCTAAAACAAAAATAAAAAAACTCTAGGTTTTCTATGGTCTCCCCGTTCCTTATACCCATCATCTGCAAAGTCAAAGACCGAAGTTCTCCTCATTCCTTGTACCCATCTTTCATAAAGTTGAAGACCCAAATTCTCTACTGGTTGAGGCACAAATTCAAAAACAAGAAGAAAACCATATGTTTCTTTCTTTGTTTGTGGAGACCCAAATTCTCCACCGGTCGAGCAAGGTGAGGAGCGACGAGAATCAAGTCACGACAATGACCAGGCAGCGATTTGGTTGAAGAGTAGTGGGGGAGAAGAAAGAAGAAAATGTAAACATCTAAATGAATAACCTAAATTTAATTAATTTAGAAATTTCCCTTTTTTTTCAATGACATTTTTGACAAAATTGCCCCTATTTTAATTGTTAGAAAATGTCTACTGGCAGCTAAGGTCCTTAATAGAGATTAACTTTATCACTTCGAGTCCTTATTTGGCACAAAATTCACTTCGGGTTCTTATTTGAAACAATGAATCCACTTCGAATCCTTATTTGAAATAATGAGTCCACTTCGAATTCTTATTTGAAACAAAGTTCCCTTTGAGTTATTATTTGAGAAAATAGATTTACTTTGGGTCCTTATTTGGAATTTTCCCAAATAATATCTACTCTAAGCTCTCTTTTAAAAAAATGCCACATTCAAGTTTTTATTTGGAATTTTCATTTATTAGTTTTGAAAGATGCCCCGTGTTTCTGACTAAGACGACTTATAAAGCTGCAAGGCTGCAATAAGCTATGATTTTTATTGAATATTTTTATCCAAATTCCTTTGGCTAACTTGTCACGCCCCAATCCTCGGGAACGCACCCATCCTTCTGCTTGGTCGATTTTAGAATGCGATATCCTAGGACTATGTATTGCTGATCCTTTCATTTATATTTGCACATGCGAAAGTAGTTATAAAAGTAGGCCATATTTTTCATATTTGAATTAACAACCATACTTTTATACACACGCACCTCATAGTATCTTACAATACTATTAACATGGGTACTTGTCTCTAACACCTATCACAAGTAAGACAAGGTTCACAAAAGGGATGGGATCTCGATCCTCATCCGAGTTGTATTCGGGATCATCATCTAGATCCTCCTCAAACTCTTCTTCACTAACTTCGTTTTCTTCAAGCTCTTCATCCCCCTTCAGCTCCATCAAGGTCATCCAAGCTTCCTCCTCCAGTCCCTCTACAGACTTGAAATGGTTATTCAATAACCAATGAGACTACGTCTCCGCGAGTTCTACCCCCTAAGACCCGATTAGTAAATCAATACGCCATATTGTTGCCTAAGCATAGCACGAGTCAGAAGAATTACCTTGGCCTTAGTCCCAACCTGCAATTTAAGGTTAAACACAGATATTCAAACAATTCAGGACATTCGATCAAGCATTGATCAATCGACTTAGTCGATTACATGTCAGTCGGACCATCTCTAGGTCGTTCCCACTTTTACCATAATTCTCAAATGGTGTACTCATTCACCAAATCAAATGTGTTTCTCGGGCGTCGTTTTTGCCAATGACATACCGATTACCGACACCAAGCGTTCTTTAAGGCGCCGTTTTCACCAGTGATATCCTCAATCACCGAACCACTTGTCCTTTCTAGGGCGTCGTTTTTGCCAATGTGATATTGGTAATAGACAACATTGTAGGTTCTTTAAGGCGTCATTTTCACTAGTGATATTCCTTAATCACTGAACCACGTTTGTCTATAAGTCATTCACGTGCATTTTTTAAGGCGTCGTTTTCACCAGTGATACTTCCAATCACCGAACCACGTATGTCTAATAACATCGTACCAGATTCGTCTCAGCCAATAATATTCTCAGTTAGCTCTCACCATTCTCTCTACTATATAGCCTATCAACGTAACTAGCGCTATATACCCATACTCGGCCATTTACCAATCAATCATTCAATTACACTCAATTTCAATCACTTTCGGAACAATTCCTCAAATTGCACAATCAATTCAATTTAGCAAATTTGAAGCTCAATTAAATAAACGGACTGCACCACGACAATCGGCACGAAATTCCGGTTGTCGACCATCTCAGCCTAATTTCTAAAAAATAAATAAAAATAAATAATTTCGATAAATAAATAAATAAATATTAAAATCCAATTTAGGCCCATAATGCCTTATTGGAGCACGATAAGGATTGGGAAAAATCTCGAGATGCATTTAATAAATATTAGAAACATTTCTACTTGCTAATCGACTAAGTCTAACCACCTAACATTTATCATTAAGTCACTAATTTAATTGTTTTAAACTAATCTAACCACATAAGTGCACTTAATTAAATCTAACCAACCCCTAAGCATAATTAGCAAACTAAGAAAGCATTAGTGAGTAAAAATCACTTGATTAAGACATCGCGATGGCGGCCGAAATCGGGCTTTCGATGACACCGGCGGGCTTGGACCGGGCCTTGAACTTGGCCCAACAAATCTAAGCCCAACTTAGATTTGTCCTTGATTTTGGGCCAGACCCAAGTTGAATTGGGCTTGTTGAAATTTCTGGACTGAATTTACTTGAGCTTCAAATTGTGGGCTGGACTTCAATTGATTGCTGGAAACTGAGCCTTGAAAAAGACTGGGCTGTTGGACTCTTGCCAACTTGAAATGGCCCTCATTTGGACTGAATCTTGCTGGGCTCGAATTGCTGAAAGTGCTGGACTGAAGACATGGCCTAAATCGCTGGAGAAGACTGAAGACGGAAGGCTCGTGGACAATGGCGGACGCTTGGCAACGTGAGGAAGTCTTGGTCTTCGGTGGATGGCGTGGTTGACTTCCGTTCCTGCGGCTTCTCTATTGGTGTGGCGTGAGTGGCCGACCAAACTCATTGGAGTCGTGGCTTCAAGCGGTCCACAATCGAGAGAAGTTTTGCTGGAGATGGGATTGACCAAGGTGATTCGCGGTTTCAATCGTGGGCTGCTGGAACTGGAAGATCGCGTGAAGGAGCTGCAACTCTTCGCTGCTGGCGGTGGAGATTCTTCTGTCGCTGGACTGCTGGCGTTGCTGGTGACACGTGCAGGTATGCATGAAGTTGATGGTCAACCAAGGAGCTGGCTGCTGGAGTAACGACAGTCGCTGACACCGTTGGGCTGATCGAGCTAAAGATGTTGGCTTGAATTGACTTTGCTTCGGTGGGATCTTCGCTGAGAAGCCACGAACGACCAACGATTTCGTGGGCTTCTTCAGGTTGCTGCTGGCCAGATCGCTTTGTCAACAAGCGAAGCCATCGAGGAAGCTCTGAGGAAACGAATGGAGGCTGGCGTGGACGATGGAGCAGCTTCGGTTTCGTGGATGCTGAGCTTCTCGGGCAGTTTGGAGGACGCTCGGAAAATTTTCGAAAGAAGCAGCTGGGTCTTCTTCAGTTGCTGTTGGAGGTGTCGCATTTGGATGAAAAGGAGGATGGGAAGATGGATTGGAGGAAAGTTGGGCCATCTATAGTTATCTCAATTTTCATCATTAGGGTGCCCCACTAGACCTTCAAGCTTATCCTCATGCCCCTTTATTTCTTTCTTGAGTTGAATTTTCCTTTAAATCAATTCCGAAGCAAGAATTTCCTGCCCTTTGTTCAAAACCGAATTTCACTTTCGATCTTGAATTTTATCACTCAATTTCCCAAATTGAGGTCTAATTTCGATGGAGAAAAATCTCAAACAATTTTCTATAAGTCCTCAATATCCAAAGGCTCGGCTTGGAAGTCAAAACTCGCTTAGATTTGTCTCATATGAATTTCCGCTAATTTTCCATGACGTCCGCAATGATTTTTAATAAAAGTCTCAGAACTTCTGAAAAATCTTCTAATACTATGTCGACACCCCTAGAACTTATTGTAACATGATAGAAACTTCAATTTCTAAAATCGGACTTGAATTCTCAATTAATTTCAACTTGGCGCATTTTTAGCGTGACCTAGGCTACCAGGCAACTTTCAGATATTTTTAAGTGCAAGTGACTCGTTATTGATTTTCTTCGAGCCACTATGAGCCCACTCGACTCATTGGCGACTCTCAATTGTCGTGAAAATCTCGAGGATTCAAATACGGACACAAGGTACCAAAACAATAAGAAAATCAGTCTAGTGCCGGTCGACAAGAATTTTCCAATTCAATGGTGTCACCCATGATTAGCCACACATTTCTGTCAATCCAGTATATTTCTGATTTCAAATCAATTTTTAACTATGCTGTAATGACCTCTAAAGATGGACACGGTCGAGAAGCCGATTCCTGGTCAAGTTCTTAAGTCTATTGCCTTAAAATTTCTTAATAATTTCCCCAGATAGCCTGGATATCTCAAGAATGATCAGTTCTGAGAATAGCCCTATAGGCACGTCAATGAAATGCTCGATTCATTCAGCATAAGACAGGGTTGAAAAATCTGGATGTCACAACTCTTCCTCTCTTATAAAAATTTAGTCATCGAAATTTAAACCTTACAAACTTAAGCAAAAAGGTGAGGGTACAATTCTCTCATCGATTCTTTAGTCTCCCATGTTACTCCTTCTGTACCGTGGTGTTGCTAGACCACCTTGACCAATGGAATGGTCTTTGTACGCAGGACTTACTCTTTGCGATCGACAATCTAAATCGGGCTTTTGACATATGATACACAGTCATCCAGTCCAATTCCTCGAAATTGAGTATGTGGGTTGGGTCAGGCTTGTACTTCCTTAACATCGACACGTAAAAGACATCATGCACTTGCGCCAATCTCAACGGCAACGCAAGACAATACGCTAAGGTTATGATTTTCTCAAGAATCTCAAACGGACCTACGTACCTCGGGCTCAGTTTGCCTTTCTTCCCAAAGTGTGAAGTTCCCCTCATTGGTGATACATTTAGAAAAACGTGATCATCAAATTGGAATTCTAAAAGCCTTCAACGCTTATCTGCGTAACTTCTTTGTCTGCTTAGTGCGGTCTTTAATCTTCCTTTGATCATTGCCACGACATCCACGACCGTTGAACCAACTTTGAGCCTATTATCTTTCTTTCCCCAACTTCATCCCAACACACTGATGTCCTGCACACTCTGCCATACAACGTTTCGAATGGAGCCATCTAGATGCTCTGTTGATAACTGTTGTTGTAGGCAAATTCCACTAGATGAAGTTGATCTTCTCAACTTCCTTTGAAGTCTATCACACAAGCTCTTAGCATGTCTTCGAGGGTCTGAATTGTCCTCTTAGACTGACCATTCGTCTAAGGATGATATGCCGTACTGTACTGAAGCTTTGTACTTAAAGCACACTGTAAGCTCTTCCAAAAAATAGTAGTAAACCTCGGGTCTCGATCTGACATTATCGTAACCAGCACTCCATGCATTCAAACCACCTAACGGACGGACATACAGGTCTGCGTGCCTATCCAAATTGAGGTCTTTTTGAATTGCAATGAAGTGAGCCGACTTTGTCAGTCTTTCGACTACTACCTAAATTGAATCATTTCCTCTTTGACTCCTTGGTAGTTCAGTCACGAAGTCCATCGTGATATGCTCCCATTTCCATTTTAGGATCGCGAGAGGTTGCAGAAGTCCTCCCAGCTTGCAATGCTGGGCTTTTACTTGCTGACATGTCAAACACTTGGCCACGTGCTTGGCGATATCCGCCTTCATGCCTGACCACCAATAGTGTTAACGCAGATTCTGATACATTTTAGTGTGTCCAAGATGAATGTTGTAACTGCTACGATGTACTTCAAATAAAATTTCTTCTCGAAACTCCACATCGTCCGGTACAATTAAACATCCTTGGAACCTTAGTGTCCCATCATCAGCAATCTAAAAGTCAACATTTCTTTTCTCAGTGTCCTCTTGAAGAATTTTCTGTACATCTATATCTGTCGGTTGGAGTTGTTTGATTCTGACCTGGACGTTCGGTTTAATTCTGAGGGTGGCCATAAAACTAGAAAAGTGGCCTACCTCAAATTTGAATATCGAATCATGAGCTTTCTCAATTAAGTTCCACTCCTTAATCAGTATATGAGCTACTGAAGACTTTCGACTTAAAGCATCGACGACCTTGTTCGCCTTTCCTGGGTGATATAGAATATCCCATTCATAGTCTTTCAGTAGTTCCATCCATCTTCGTTGTCTCATGTTCAACTCCTTATGAGAGAACAATTATTGAGACTTTGATGGTCTGTGAAGATTTGAAATTTTTCCCCACACAGATAATGTCTCTAAATCTTCAAGACAAAGATAATCGCTACAAGCTCTAAGTCGTGCGTCGGATAATTCTGCCCAGGAGGTCTCAACTAGCGAGAAGCGTATGCAACAACCCTACCATGTTGTATCAACACGCAACCCAATCCCTTGAATGACGCATCACTATAGATCTTGAATCCTCCAGGACCAGATGGAATTGTCAGCACAAGTGCGGTAGTCAGCTTTTTCTTTAGCTCTTGAAAACTATGCTCATACTTGTCTGACTACACAAATTTCTCTTCTTTCTTCAAGAGTCTTGTTAGAGGTGAAGCTAATGATGAGAATCCTTCCACAAACCGTCTATAATAACTTGCCAAACCTAGAAAACTTTTGATCTTTATCATTGATGTCGGTCTTTGCCAATTGATTATAGCTTATATCTTGCTCGGGTCGATGGAGATTCCTTCTTCGGAAATCACATGACCTAAGAACGCAACACGAGTCAACCAAAACTCGCATTTGCTAAACTTAGTATATAATTGATGCGTCCTTAAAGTTTGGAGTACTAATCTCAGATGATTCTTGTGCTCTTCATCATCACTTCTTGAATAGACCAAGATATCATCACACGACACGATCACAACTAATCCACTTATTCATTGAACACTCTGTTTGTCAAATCCATGACAGCTTGGGGAATGTTCACCAAGTCAAATGATCTTACAATATTCTCAAATACCATATCAAGTACGAAAAGCTGTCTTTCGTATAACCTCCTTCTTGGTTCTAACTAACGACTTCATAATCTCAAGTCAATCCTTTAAAACATCAACACTCTTTATAACTAATCACACCATTCATTGATCTTTGACAAAGAACACTTGTCCTTGATCTTCACCTAATTGAGTTGACTATAGTTGATGCACAATTGCAATGAACCATCTTTCTTTTTTCTCAAACAAAATTGATGTTTCCCAAAAGTGATGCATTGATATACACGAATTCCTCATTCATCAATCTTCACATTTGCATCTTTGGTTCTATCAATTTAGACAACAACAACTGGTAAGAAGTCTTAGAGAGTGGCTCTATCCTGGTGCTATCTCAATGGATCAATTTCAATCTTTCTTTTTCCCGACGGTAACCCAAGCAATTCCTTTGGAACCATTCTTGGATAAATTTTCTGATGTCCTTAACCTTCTTCTCATTCTATTTGTCCCGACACATTCACTGACAATTGCTAAATCAATCTTGGCAACCTCCGTCTAACAAACGGATTGTCTTTAACCCACGAGATAATAATCAAGATTCCTTTCGAGTCCCAAAACTAATAGACTAAACATGCTACTGGATTATTCCATGACCATAATTCATTATCACAAGATGCTTAATGAACTCATACTATTCATGTGGTGTCCAAACTATATCTTGGCAACTAGTCAAGCATAACTATTGCTAGTGATTCCCTTCTCTTTCACTTTTTTCAACAATTTACGTTCTATAAACTCAGCCAAAACTCTGCTGCGCTATTTTGATAAAATCTCCCCATGACATTCTTTCTCTAATCGGTGCAAGATCAATTATACTCTCATTCCTTTCGCCATCCAAGTGGTGTCCTATCGGTAGTAGTGGTGTCTGTGCTACCTTAGACTTTCATTGGCAGTCCTTTAGCTAATGACCATGCTGGTCATCATCACAGCATGTTTTAGCCATACCCGGACACTGGATTTATCTACGCTTCCTTCCATGTTTTTGTCACCCATCTAGTGAATCTTCTATCTCCTGTCAAGCGGCAGCACGCTCTCTTTCTAGTTGTCCCATCGGTCTGCTAGGACCACTCCTGACCAGATATCCCTGTTGGCTACACTCCAAGCAATTCTTTATCCTAGGAAGGACATAAGATCGATCTCCTTCATCATGCCCAGAAACAACATGATCCATTTGACTCGATGCTGACCTGAATGTCCCATCCCTCCTATTGGGTGGAATAAGATATTTTCTCTCGATCTCGGTCTTTTCCCTGGCCAATTTCCATCTCTACCTAAATTGGATCCGTACCTCGACTTAGATGCAATGACTCGCTCCTGGATCACATCTACATCTCCACTCTGGATCTCAGCATGTGAAGCGACAACAGCGGTAATGATAACGACAACAACAACGGCTTGATCCTGAGCTTGCTGGCTCATCCAATTCTAAGGAACACTAGCATCGAACGATCTATCGAACTTAGGATCATTCGGTGTTGCTACACTAGTACCAACCCGCGGTGGTACTCTTACACTCAAGCGCGGCATGCGCCACACTGCTCTGCCACAACCACCTCGGGCACCAATCCTTAGTCGGTGTTCATCCCCAGTTACAAAGGACATTGTCCTCTTACTAGGAGTCCTCAGCTCTTGCTCGCTCATGATTCAGCCTTACACTGAAACATGTCTTCCAAATCCACACCGGATTAGAAGATGAGTGATCCACACACGACAAACAATTCTAGCACTCAGCTATCACAAACATGACTCGGTTGTGAATTTAAAGGTCTTTCCTACCATCTATCCCATGGTCATTGCACCTTATCACCCCAATTTCTAAACTTCGCTTTGATACCACAAAAAAGGGATGTCACGCCCTGATCCTTGGGAATGCACCCATCCTTATGCGTGGTTGATTTTAGAATGCGATATCCTAGGACTATGTATTGCCGACCCTTCCTTTATATTTGCACATGCGGAAGCAATTATAAAATTCCCAGACAATAAAACAATGGGATAGAAAAGCATGCCATATTTTTCATATTGAAATTCACAACCATACTTTTATACACACGCACCTCATAGTATCTTACAATACTATTAACATAGGTCCAATCTAACACCTATCCACAAGTTCACAAGGTTCATAAAATGGGATGGGATCTCAATCCACATCCGGGTTGTACTCAAGATCCCTCCCATCATCTTCTTCTTCAAAATACTTTCTCCCTCTTCATCCTTCCTCTTCCTCATTAGGGTCATCCAATAGGTAATCCTCCTTTAGTCCCTCTACGGACTTGAAACGGTTATTCAATAACCAATGAGACTACGTCTCAACGAGTTCTACCCCCTAAGACCTGATTAGTAAACCAATACGCCATATGATTGCTTAAGCACAGCACGAGTCAGAGGACTTACCTTGGCCTTAGTCCCAACCTGCAATTTAAGGTTAAATATAGATATTCAAACAATTCATGACATCCGATCAAGTATTGATCAATTGACTTAGTCGATTACATGTCAGTTGGACCATCTCTAGGTCGTTCCCACTCTTACTATGATTCTCAAATGGTGTACTCATTCACCAAATCAAATGTGTTTCTTAGGCGTCGTTTTCACCATTGACATACTGATCACCAACACCGTGTGTTCTTTAAGGCGCCGTTTTCACTAGAGATATTCTCAATCACCGAATCACGTGTCCTTTCTAGGGCATTGTTTTCGCCAAGATGACATCGGTAATAGACAAAATCGTGGGTTCTTTAAGGCGTTGTTTTCACCAGTGATATTTCTTAATCACCGAACTGCATTTGTCTATAAGTCATTCACGTGTGTTCTTTAAGGCGCCATTTTCGCTAGTGATACTTCTAATCACCGAACCACGTATGTCCAATAACATCATACCTGATTGGCCTTAGCCAATAATATTCTCAGTTAACTCTCACCATTCTCTCTACTATATAGCCCATCAACATAATCGGCGCTATATATCCATGCTCGCCATTACCAATCAAATTCAATTCCATAACAAACAATTTCAATCACTTTAAATTTCACAATTTAAATCAATTCAATTCAAACAATGTGGAAGCTTAATTAAATAAACACCATGACGATCATCGCATAAAATTCCGGTCACCGCCATCCCTAATTTCCGGAAAAATAAATAATTAAATAAATAATTTCGATAAATAAATAAATAAATATTAAAAATCCAATTTATGCCCATATTGCTTTATTGAGCCTCGAAAGGGTTGGGAAAAATCCTGAGATGCATTTAAAAAATATCCAAACATTTATACTTGCTAACTAAGTCTAACCACCTAACATGTATCATTAAGTCACTAAATTAATTGTTCTAACCTAATCTAACCACCTACGTGCATGTAATTAAATCTAACCAACCCTAAGGCATAATTAGCAAACTAATAAAGCATTAGTGAGTAAAACTCACTTGGAAAAAGCGGGGATCGAATCACCGCAACGGCGACGCGAGGGCGGCCGAAATCGAACTTTCGACAACACCGGCGGACTTGGACCGGGCCTTAGGCTTGGCCCAACAAATCTCAGCCCAACTGAGATTTGTTCTTGCTTTTGGGCCAGACCCAAGTTGAATTGGGCCTGCTGAAATTTCTGGACTGAATTTACTTGAGCTTCAAATTGTGGGCTGGACTTCAATTGATTGCTGGAAACTGAGCCTTGAAAAAGACTGGGCTGTTGGACTCTTGCGGGCTTGAAATGGCCCTCATTTGGACTGAATCTTGCTGGGCTCGAATTGCTGAAAGTGCTGGACTGAAGACATGGCCTAAATCGCTGGAGAAGACTGAAGACGGAAGCCGCTCGTGGACAATGGCGGACGCTTGGCAACGTGAGGAAGTCTTGGTCTTCGGTGGATGGCGTGGTTGACTGCCTCCGTTCCTGCGGCTTCTCTATTGGTGTGGCGTGAGTGGCCGACCAAACTCGGTGGAGTCGTGGCTTCAAGCGGTCCACAATCGAGAGAAGTTTTGCTGGAGACTTTGCTGGATTGACCAAGGGAGACGCGGTTTCAATCGTGGGCTGCTGGAACTGGAAGACACGCGTGAAGGAGCTGCGGTCTTCGCTGCTGGCGGTGGAGAACGATGTCGCTGGACTGCTGGCCGAGCTGGTGACACGTGCAGGCAGCTTCAACGAAGTTGATGGGTCAACGGTGGAGGCTGGCTGCTGGAGTAACGACAGTCGCTGACACCGTTGGGCTGATCGAGCTAAAGATGTTGGCTTGAATTGACTTTGCTTCGGTGGGATCTTCGCTAGAGAAGCCACGAACGACAGTAGCTTCAACTTGAGGTTTCGTGGGCTTCTTCAGGCTTGCTGCTGGCCAGATCGCTCAGTCAACAAGCGAGGCCATCGAGGAAAGCTCTGACCGAAGGGGACCAACGGTAGTGGAGGCTGGCGTGGACGATGGAGCAGCTTCGGTTTCGGTGGATGCTGAGCTTCTCGGGCAGTTTGGTGGACGCTCGGAAAATTTTCGAAGGAAGCAGCTGGGTCTTCTTCAGTTGCTGTTGGAGGTGTCGCACGCAAGAAAGGATGAAAAGGAGAGAGAAGTAGTTCACGGCAGCAAGATGGAGAGGATGAGGAATAGTTGGGCTCCACTTGGTTGGATCTTTTGCAAAATATCTTTCAAAAGCCATTCTTAGCCATGCATTAATACTTGGCCTTCAATAGGCCATCCAAATGTCCTATATAACCTCCCAAGTGGTCCGATTTTCTTGAGAATTTGAGACAAAATCGAGAGAGAGATGGCGCCAATTGGTTCTAAATCTCTTGATTTCATCTCAATTGATTCTCACAAATTCAATTGATCATTCATTGATCGTCTCTGCATTTTTTCTCATTTAAGAATCCACCAAAAATCCAAATTGATACCAATGATGCACGCCCCCATCTCAAGGTTCGATCTGAACTAAGTGCGAACTAAATTTCAATTCCAATCTCTCCAAATTGAGGTCCAATTTTGATGTAGAAAAATCCCAAGAAATTTTCTATATATTTCCAACACACACAGGCTCAACCCGAAAGTCAAATTTCCCATTAATTTAGCCAATCTGAACTTCTGCCAAATTTCCGCGACGTCCGAACCCAATTTCCGTAAAATTTCCCGAATCTCCGAAAATCTTCTGAGACTGAGTCGATGCTCCTAAAATTTATTGTGACATGGCCAAAACTTCATTTCAAATCGGACTCAATTGGCGGTTAATTTTCATTCGGCGCGTTTTTAGCGTGACCTAGACTATCGGGTAGTTTTCGGAACTTTTTAAGGCAAATGACCCGTGGTCGATTTTCTTCGAGCCAATATGAACCCACTCGACTCAATGGCGACTCTTGATTGTCGTGAAAATCTCGAGATTCAAATACGGACACGGTACCAAAACAATAAGAAATCGGTCTAGTGCTTGGTCAACGAATTTTCTAATTTAGTGGTGTCACCCACGATTACCACACATCTCGATCGAACCGACCTATCTCTCGATCTCTAATCGATTTTATCTTTAACGCGCAATGGCCTCTAAAAATAGACATTCAAGAAGCGGGTCACGATCGAGTTCTCGAGTCTATCGCCTTAAAATTCCTTAATAATTTCCCCTCCAAAATTAGTTATCTCGAGAGTGATCGGCTCTGAGAATAACCCTATAGACGCGTCAATGAAATGCCCGATTTATTCAGTAGAAGACAGGGTTGAAAATTTGGGATGTCACAACATTAACAATCACTAGTCACCTTAATTTCTTTCAATTTGGTATTGACATCTCCAAAGTGTGAAATTGTTTTTTTTTTTTTTCAAATCATTAGATTATTTTCTTTAGTGGAAAATCTTGAGCATAAGTGAAAAATAAGTTAAATATTACTGATGTTGACATTAAGTGCCATTTAAAATGAGATGTTGTAAAAATGGGAACCAAAATGTGTCCCCTAACATTACTTTAAATGATTTTACTTCAGAGTAATGTTTACTTATTAACCTATTTTTACTTGTGTAGGCACATGCTTGGACATCGATTCGTATTTGATGAATTCGAATCGTGTAATATGTGCTTCAACTTTCTGACATCATACTCAGACCTCGATTAATATTTGCATCAGCTTAGTCTCATGATATCCTTTTTGCTCCTTTTCTTTTTTCTTTTTTTTGGCTCAGACATGGGCCGGACACCTGTCTCACATATGAAAGCCATGGGGACGGGTCATCAGGTTTATTGCCTTAAGAGGCTTCGATCAAAAATTCAAAGTGGTCTCAATTCCATCCTCTCACGCAGTAAAACCAATATTGAACATAACGGCACTAACCCATCCTCTCATGCTAAGCCCACAATGAATTCTCTTGTTTTTTATCCCTCTTTTTTCGTTTTTTTCCCAATCGTCTTCTTCCTATCATCTTCCTTGCGCATATCTCGAAAAACTCTGCTCTACTAATTAAACAAACTCAACCTCAACGTTGATCGACGTATTCGAGCATCGAATGAAACATCACCGTTGTCTGGCTTTAGTTGCCTGGAGCACCACATCGTCCGTTAACCATGATGCATAAGCCGAGATTTGCAGAAAGACACGCCGGATATGAGGGGAAGAACTGGACCTCATCCAGTGCGAGATTCACCAAGCTAATCAACGTATGGGGCAAAGATTTCGAGCCACGTTTCCCGCCAAGCAAAACGAACAATCACCGTGGGGGCCGGATAGATGCGAAAAATAGCAAAAGTAGATAGTCGGTGACATATTTGGAGACCAAAAAGTGTACTGGAAAGGAAAGCAGATCCGTAGTAAATGGGGAAAAACATTTTAATCCACAATGCATAGACTAACAACCACATCCCATAATCAGTATTGTTCAACAAAATCAATCCGAATGTGTCAGTTTTGCTTCCTAGTCAATCAACAGCATGAGGCAAGGATCACAGATTTGACTCACGGATTCCATCAAACACTTGGTGAGAATCTCAGGAAAAAGACTCAATGTAACACCGCACGATAATCCAAATACTTCTCTCTTTGCACAAAGGGTTTGATTCATCGAGGAAAAAAATGATTTCAATCCTGGTCTCTTCCCAGACATACACCAGCATCAACTTCAAACTAAATCTTCACTCATGAAATGACGGAAAGAAATGTTCCAAAACCAACCTTACCGAGGTGGGATTTTCAGCCACTACTGCTGAGTAAACTCGTCCAAAGAGGTTCAGGTAAGCGTCGATCAACGAATTTGAGATCGATACACGGAGATTGAGCGGGACTTGACAGCTTCAGAGTTTTCGCTTACAAAACAAGGCAAGGTAACGATTCTCCCAATACTTCACAGAAACAAGAGATCCACAGTGACGAGCAACAATCGAGTGCCGGAACCGGGACTCCAAGTACGCCGGCTACAGTGATCGGTGTCGATGGAAATAGCTTCGGGCAAAAGGCTCAACTCCCTCGGATGGATTGAGTGTAAAAACAGAGGATAACAGAGCTTCTGGGCCATGGTAAGGGAATGGTCGCGAGTGATGACGGAAGACGTCCGACTGGGAAGGACGGAGTCCGAAAATCTCCCGGAGTGCTCTCAAAATTTTGTTTTCATCCCCGCTCTGTGTTTTTACTTCTAGAGTAATTTCTATCTCACTTTCTTGCCTCACTCTCTTTCTCTGTGACATTCCCCCCAAAACACGATCCTCTGTCCCGTCTTGCTCAGAAAAAAAACCGACATTCCCTCCTTTGCGTCGCGTCTTCTGTGCGAGAGGTTATGGAGAGAGAGAGGTCTGATAGAGAATGCCCAATGATGAAGAAGACGATGAATATTATCTGGTCTCCCCCTCAAGTTCTGGAGGGGAGGAGACTGTATATGGAAGAAGATCTCTATCTTCTTTTTTTTTTTTTTTGGTCGGTCCTTGAGAATGCTGAAATGGGCAGGTTTCATAGATGGGCCAGAGCTGCGCGAATAGGACCATATCAATTGATGGATAGGCCTTTTTCTTTTCTTTTTCTCCTTCTCATTTTTAAAATTTTTTTATCACTTAAATGCGTGTCTAATTTATCAACTAAAATTCAAGTGTCAATACCTTTGTGTCCGGTAAAGCTCATAGTGACATGTAAAATTGTGAAAGTTGTTAATCAAATGTATCCATCTCATTCTCAACTCAATTGTGATAAACTTTATCCCGATGTCTTATCTTCTATAGATGGCATCTTATTGTTCACATGTTGTTCTTAGTTTCTTAGGATTATGTACAACAAGTAAGACATTGTTTCGATTTTATACCAATTCAAATCTCTGCATTATGTGTTATGTTTACACTGTTGAATATGTGGTAACAAGATCGAACCATGATTCAACTTTTTTTTGTTCTATTCCCATTAAGTGGTTTTGTGACATTCACACATTATATGTATGAAAGGTTCTGGCCTATAAGCTTGGTAAATACAAGTAGTGTTATTTGACACCATGCTTTTTAACTTTTCTTGAGAAGTAGAGGTTGCATAACTCTTTTTAGCTGTGGTTTCGACTAAGAACTTTGAAAGCCGCAAGAAGCCACTTCTTCGACCGACTATTTTTATCCAATTCCTTCGTCCAGCTTTCCGGAAACAAGCCACTTCTTCGGCTGCAAGATGATCAACACGGTCAAATTTATTTGCAGGACTTAAATAAAATTTTGACGGCTTCACCTAAGAAATATTCCTCATGCGAGTCGAGCAAAGACTTGCAAAAATAATTAACGTAAGACAGGGTCATCCTTGCACTTCAAAGACTTGCAAAAAACAATTTAATCTCCTTGAGACTCCAAACTATCACTTTTTACTCATGCAAATATTTTCATTAAAAGACTAATACACTTTATTTCCATAAGAGATAAATTTTCTCAAACTATCCTCGAGAATTATACAGCTAGGTCTATGTTGACACTAGATTAATTTTGTTGATCATAAAATGCACTCACATATGTTATTCATTATTTGGAAGTACATTGTTGTGTTTAAATATTTTCTTACAGCATTTCAGAAAATGGCCAAAAAAAAAAAGAAGATGATCCTTAATCTACAACATAGGGCTGCTTACCCAGCCAATTTACCTTTTGGATGACCGGCTTTCCTGTAGTTTTGAATATGGATTTGTCCGCCCAATCCAGCTGATGTCTGGCTATTTACCCTCTTGTAATCTTGAAGATCCTGAACATGAAAAGAGGCAGAGAGCACTTTGATACTTTAGAGCAGTTAAAAAGGGGCTGTAGGCAAGTGGATTTTCAAAGAAATGAATCCCCATCATAACATAGGCTATAACATATGATCTTTCCACCAAAAAAGAAATATATAAGATAGACTCATTTTATTATCATTTAAATATATTGTATTAGTCACCAAAAAAAAATTCTTCTGAGTTTTTTTTTTTTTTGAGGGGGGTGGTTCAGCCACTTAAGGATGGATTAGTGCCAAGGTGCTAGTGATAAAGCGACCAAAAAACATATTACAAGCCACTAGTCTCTGTTCTTCTTCAGGCGGGGTTCGCTTCTTAAGGAACATCCCCAGTTGCCCACAAACAAATTACTTTTTAATGATTTAAACTTTTGAGCATAAATCCTTAACAATAATGTAAAAACAGGCATATGAGATTCAATGTGGCCATATTATGTTTTTTATGTGACATGATTGGGTTATAGCAGACCCCACACAAAACAGACGAAACATGCAGAGCTAAAGCCCTCATAACTCCTTGTACTTTCTCTTTGCTCTGACCAAGCCCACCACCGAGGCAACCTGCATTGGTATGATGAGTTATTAATTTTTCCGTAACAACACTAACTTGGATCTAAGATTTTATTTCTAATGGCACATTTTTAAATAGCTCGGTGACTCACTATTGAGTTTGGATTCTACAAATTCCTCAAATAGTAGGTGATATGCCATAGTAAAAGTTGGCCTACATTGGTAAGTTGCTTAATCTGACGCTATTTTTACTAACTTCGATTTTATCCGTAATGGCGAATTCTTTATTTTAGTGATAACTAACTAGTTGTAAGTGGAATATGTGAATAAGTTGCTAATTTCACTACTAATTTTATGCTTTAAGTGGTAATTTCTACATATGATAATTTACTTATCACTCAAAGTTGATGAATTCCTTATTTCAGCGATTCCTTGCTACTTTTTAAAAAATGACACTATGTCAGTGAGTTATTAGTTTCATCGGTAAATTACTATGTTCAGCATTAAGTTTTTGTTTTGAGTGATAAATCTATGAAAACATTGATTGTTAATTATTGCATTTCTTGTTGATAAATTACTATGAGTATACTTTATTAATAGGTTGCTAGTTATATGATTTTACCAATGGGATAAATCTATGAGCCATATTAGGAAATTAACCATGCTCAGAACATTGTTCTTGGTAGCCAGTAGGTGCAATTATGATAAAATGATATGGAGTCCAATTAAAAGTACTCGTTGCTCATGACTATTACAAAGATAAACTAATGCCATTGAAATCAGTAAACAATACGTAGTTAAGCATGTTGTGCAGACATTTATTAGTGACATCATGATGTGATTGACAAGGAAAAATCAAACATCTCGGGATGCGTGGTGTTTACCTTCTCTTTGCAATTAATGGATCCTGTAAGCTCAAAGTGGAGATCACCTTTCACTTGAAATACAACACAGTATGCTAATCCTAGAATTTTATTATATAAGTCCTTTGAAGTCACAAAAGATATATAACCCTCAGGAAGCAACCACTTTGGTGTCTCTCCTCCAAATAGAATAACTTGGCAATATGTTTTGTGATGGAATGTCTTTCATAGATGTAGACTATTAGTTTTTTTAATTAGCACCTAAAAGGAGGAGTTTCAATGAGTTAAGTGGGTAGTCCTACGGTTTAGATATAATTAGCAATAGCATTACAAAGATTTTTTTTTTTGTACTTAATTTGTGAGACTAGACATGTGTTATTGAAGATTTTGCAATTGGATGAACATGTATTATTGAAGTTTTTTAATGGGTGATCCTTGTAATTCAATAGTGAACAAGAGTTCCATAAATAAAGAGAATATCCTTTGCGTTGCCTTATCGAACCTCCACTACATATACATGTAGAATCACTTTCCATATGTTTGGTTTTTTTATTAGCCCACCAATTCAGGATTTTCAGCCTTTTATAATACAAAAACACTCAATGCAGCCAACATGTACATGACTCCATATTAAACAAAGAGAGAGAGAGAGGGAGGGAGGGAGGGAGTCCAACCTCAACAATCTTAGCGTCACATAAGTTGGAGAGAATTCTACTTAGAGATTTGCACCTAGTTGCCCATAGTGTTATCGATTTGCAAGTAGTGTTATCGATTTCACGAGAGAGAGAGAGAGAGAGAGAGTAAATCTCAAGTGGGAACCCACGAGCCATGATCAATCCTTTGACAACTAATTTATCACATCAATTTAAGCTAATATATGGAATTTTATGTAGAGGCAGTGGAAGGTTAGAAATCTCTTTTAGTCATCGCTTAATAGGAAGTGGTGGTTGATTAATCATTTAAAAAAAAATTAGTTTGCATGTGACAATTCAGTGAGTCAAACTACTGAAAACTCATTTTTCCAATCCTTTGGGTCTTTTAATAACCCAATAAGCATCGATTTAGTGGAGATGTCGAAGAAATAGCTAAGGAAATTGAGCAGCTACGGGAGGAATCAATCGGATATGTGAGGATGTAAGGAAGAGTCCAAAGAAAGAGGAAAGGAAATCAAGCAATTATCAAAGTGAGCTTCATAAAAAGTACATAATTTCAATGTTGTTAATCTATCACTACATCATGAAGATCAAGAACTTCATGGAATTGGCCTTTGAGGACAGTCTTTTCCAACAGAGGGAGAATGACATTGGAAGTATCTGTATCTATATTGGAAGATTTTAAGATCCTCTCTTGTGATTTTCATAATAGGTATATAATATATTTTCTTGATCCTCTCTTGTGATTTCAGACAAAAAGAGATTCCTAGAGTTCATTAGTGATCAAGGGAGTACTGTATCCTTGGAGTGGCTTTACCAATATGATGATTTGGTTAAGAGAGACTTGAGTTATTTAATCTTGTCCTTGTCCTTCCTATCCTTTGCAGTGGGGTTTTCTACCTCACTAAGATTAAACAACCTTTTTTCCTAATTTGTTCATTCAACACAATTCGACGTCAATGGGATCAAAAAGCATGACTAGAAAATTGAAGGACCAAGAAGTATGTCTCATATTAGGCATAAAAGGAGAAAAAATTTAAGGGACTTTTTATATATATACTACTATATGCATGCATGTTAAGTGTATGCACAAAATTTATATTTGAAAAATTGAGCAAAACCACTAAATTAGAAGTACTTAATGGAAAGAAATTGTTGATAAAATATACACTACACAAACACATATAGAAAAAGTTAGTGGAAAATGAAAGACTTTTCAAGATTTCAATAAAAAAAAACTTGTTGTCGGATAGAAAAAGTTCAGATTTTGATATGGAAACATAAGAGAAGTCAAATAAACTTGGCTTAGTCCATACTCTCCCGTGTACACCAATTCGCCACTTATGATCCGAATTTTTGACCAACAAATCATTTTCATTTATGAGTCACCATTAATCATTGTGATAGGTAGATTAGAAACTTAAGTAAAATATTAAAAGAAATACTTTACTTTTGCAACTAGAGAGAAATTAATAAATTAGAATTGAGAACTTGATTACTCTAATTAATCAACTATTGCCCTTCTGCGACCTAGTTTTGTTAAAATTTTTGAGATTTGATGATTTTTTTTTTTTGAAGGATTTTTATGCAATTTCAGAAGAAATATAGTCGAAACCATTTTTAGGCATTTCCATAATTTTAAAAAAGAAATTAAAATAACAATGTAATATAAACTGACCAGGTCGGCCAGACCGTGGGTGCCCGATTCGGATCCGGCCCGGCCCACCTGGGTCACGCCTCGGGATGGCCAGAGAAGAGCCCGCGCCCCCCATTTGCCCTTTCAAATTTTTGACTTTTCTACTTTTTCTTTCTTTCTCCTTCCCCTGTTCTCTGTTGCCCCTCCCCCTTTTGTTTCATTTTCTTGTTCTTTTTATTCCCTTCTCTTCACCCCGCACGTCTCTCGCCCATCTCCCCTCTCGCCCTTGCGACCTCACAGAAGCATTCTTGCTTCAAGTTCTCCCCGAGGGCCAAGAACAACAGCGGATGCAGACCATTCAAAAGACTCGAGCTCTAATCAAGGTAGTTTAGGCACGCACAGCACAAGCCGCGGTCAGTCATCGCGCGGCGGACATTCGTGGCCACAATTACCATCGCCCCTCGTCTTCGCCGGCCGCAGAGACCGGTCATCCGTGGAACCGTGCCCTGTAGTGAAAGATACCGCGGAGCAAGAACGCACAACGCAAAGGACAGCGGCGGAAATCTACCATGATGCTTTTGACAAACCACGAACACCAGAAACGGACGGGGATCCACGAACATATGCATACGTTTCAGTCAGGCATTTCATCCAACATATATAGGGTGCATCGGCAAATGGGGGTTAGAAACGAGAACAACGAGCCCGAGTTAAAACCGGGATTCAAAACAAACGACGCCCGAGGCCTTGCAACCGCAGCCCGCACCTAGATGAGGCCGGAAACGCACACGACCCGAACCACGGCAGCTCGGCAGACGGGCCCGATACAGGGCACAAAAACGGGGTACGACGGGCCCTCGGATGACGGAGCCCTACCCGAGTCGGCGGCGTCGGACGGCGGACAAGCTCGATCCATCGGGCTACGTCCGTCCGCCTCGCGTGTCTCCGAGCCGGAATCCTCGGGAAACCGGCCTCAAATTGAAGAAAAACGAGACAAACCCGAACGGAACCTACCGCGGCTTCCACGCGAACGAGGCGTGACGGCGGCCGGCTACTCTCCCCTACCATGCACTCTCTCTCTCTCTCTCGCGGATCTCTCTCGAATCTCGCTCGGTTTTTCTCTCTGAAAAGCTCCCCCTCTTTCTCGACCTTCCCCCTTCTCCCGATTTTCTCTCTTCCACCCCCTCTTTTAACTGAGCTCGCCGCCCTCTATTTATGGAGGTGTTCGGACCGCCGGTCCTTGGCGCGGCGACTGGGCCTCCTCCTGGCCGAACCGGCGTCTCCTCGCCGTCCAATCCGTCGCCGGTCTACCCTCCTCTCTCTGCCGTACGTAGGTCGTCCTGCGCGCGTCTCGTCTGCAGAGCGAGGAAGAAGAAAGAGAGGGAAGGAGGCGGAGGGGCCGGGCCTGGGGGGAAGAATGAGCGGAAATGGGCCCAGCCCTCGGTGAAGGAAAAAAGAAAAGGGGCTGGGGTCGGGCCCAGCCCCAAGCCATTTCGTCCTTCTTCTTCTAAAAAAATTAATTTAATAGTCATTTTTGAATTTTTTTTTTTGAAATTTTTTTATCCAAAATGCAACGAGGGAAAATAAAATAAAAATAAAACTTAATTGATGCAAATGATATATATTTTTTATATTAATGTCCATGTGATGTGAAAATCCTTTTTTGTTAGGGCTAAATTGATTTCTAACTTTTTGTGCAATTCAAATCTAAATATTTAATCAAAATTTAAATGTCAACAAATAAATATATAAAGTCGAAGAATAAGAGAGCAATATTAGTGTCTATACCACCAAATCTTACCATCCCTAGACAAATAATTAACATCATTACAAAGGCATTATGCTGCATTTTTCAATATCATCACAAGACTTTTGTATAACAATATCAATGCCCATCAAATGAATCAAGTCATGTATATGTAGTGTCCTTCATCTTCAATTGTCAAGGACTTGTCAACAAGAACTTCTACTCCTAAAGTTGCAATTGCCAAGAACTTTCATAATGTATTTTGTAGATCGTTCCTCCTTGAAGAGATAGGCAACATCAAGGAAGATCTCCTATGCATAGTCCTCTAGTCCATGTAACTTAACTTATGAACATTGTTGACAATTTCATTTTTTTTTTCTAATAATACCTCGGACAACAATTTTTCCCAAAGGAACTAAATTATTAATAGTATGTCTTGAGTTTGAGCCTATAAAAGAAACTTTCCTAATTTGAATAAGTTTCCTAGTTTGAAAGTTTTCTACTTTAGAACTTTTTTTCCTATATTAGAAGTGAGTCTTCTTTGTGAAGAGTATCCAAGATATGGCTTCTTCGTGAATTACATCTTGAAGTAATTTGAGAATGTTAAAGCCAATTACAATCTTATGTCAAAGTTTGTAAATTCCTTGATGCGAGTTGTTGTAAATTAATGCCAAAATAATTGGACTTTACAATTAAATCAATGTGAAATCACTAAAGAAATTACGATAAATAATAAATAAAACTAGACAATTATGTGGATTGATCCAAGTATTAGTACTTATTTTATGGGGAGAGTTAGTGACAAATAATTCAATAATCAATTAAAAATTAAAGAGTTATAATTGCTCCCATACTTGAGTATTTTTCAAATCTAGATTACCCCAAAACTCATATTATTTACAGATAAAATTACTCAATTTGACGTAGAACTCATGGCACAAAATCACCCTATGTTCAAGCTCTCGTGCATGACAAAAACAAGAGCTCATTACGGCTGATCCGAGAAGTGTCTGTACATCCCTTTGTCTTTCTGCGGCTTTGAAGAATGACGGCCATTGTACGACAAAAGACGAATACCTTTTGTATGATCATAAATAAGGGAATTTAGAACTCCACTATTGTATTTCTTTATGTGGTCAAATCAAAACACTTTTTTTTTTTTATTTTTTTTGGATAAAGACCAAATAATAGAAAAGACCAATTAACAGAGATGTCCTCCCCTTTTTGTTTTACCTTCTCGTAGGAGTTGCATTGAAGTAGCCAACCTTGGTATTTATCTCCGGCAAACATAAACAAAATGATTGATTACATCATGTCAACATAATAGTCAGCATCAGCAGTGACACAAAATATTATTCTCAAACAAGGGATAGTTACGCTTGGTGAATTCAATTTTTGCAAGAGTGCCCATCAAGAAATATCTTTGTGTGATTAGAATGCGAAAACATATGAGCCATTAGATCAGCTCAATCCTTAGGAAAGTTTACGTATTACAAGCAATCTTGGAGTTGCACTGTTAAGGAAAATCATGAAATATAACGATAATTACTTGTCGATAGCGTGATCGTTGAAATAAATGTACTAAGGATATAAGATCAGAAAATTTTGCGAGAACTTCCAATTCTCTGTGATTTCTCAAAAGTTTTTGAATACTAGAAATCTCAAACTCATGAGAACTTTGAGGAAATCTACTCTCCTTGGACAAATGCCAATAACATTGTCACCTAAAGCTTCAAGGACTTTACATGAGGTGCCATCATCAATATGATTTACTAATCCAAATATAGATACCGTCACTTGTCACTTACGAATTGTTGAAGGAACTTACTGTGCTATTGGATAATTGTGAAGGATAGGATCATCAAGACATGAACTCTACAATTAAGTTACTAATCTTAAGAGAAATTTATTAACTACAAGCACTGAAATGATCACGAAGACTGCATGGGACTTACATAGTTCGAAAAATAATTACGATCCACAAATACTGAATACTGTCAGTTACAAAAATAATTACGACCCGCGGGCTTCTCCGCCTAAAGGAATGGCATCTCCGGAGAAGTGTTTACGACCAGACTCGGACGATGAGAAATATGCCAGCAAAAATCAAAGAAAACGCCGATTCAGTCTTGGTTTTAATGATTTCATAACGAATTGAGTACAAAAAAATAACATGCATCTCGCTAAAATTGAATTCGATTTTTCATCGAGACATTCCGTCGAATAGTTCGTGTGCAGTTCGGAATAGCACCTCTAGGTTCGAAAGCTTGCTGCGACGAACGGCGACGAGCGAGTCGGCTTCCCCGGAAGGTCGCGAGGGTGATCGAGGCGGACCACCGACGAGCCGAAAGAATTCTCTCCTCTCGGTTTCAGATTTCTCTTCGAAACACCTCCGGCTCCACCCCCCAAACCGATCCTCTCTCTCGCTCTCTCGCTCGCTCCAGCGGCATTGATCATTTTCTCTCCGCAGCGATGGTGCAGAAGCAGCACCACAAGTCCAACGCCAAGAAGCAGCCTCACGTAAAGCCATGTCCTTCGCTTCTCATGGTTTTTGCAGTTTGCATCTATTTGGGCACTCGTGACTATTGCTTGCTCTTCCATCTCCGAAGAAATTCGAAAGTTTCATTTGCTGTGATAATCTGTTTGTTGCGGCGAGGCCTCTGAAATTGAGCTTTCGTGGAGGTGTTTTTGGCTAAGTTCTTGGTTGGAGTATTTTTTTTTTTTTTGGTCGGACTTGATTGGAGTATTCGTCGGTGGTTGTTTTCAGAATCTGAGGGGACGTGAATGTCGTATGCGTTGATGAACAGCTCAAAAAGCAGGGGAAGCAAGCGGATAACACGCAGTTCCGAGCTCAGCTTGATGCTCTGGGCCTGAAAATTGTCCAGGTGACTGCAGATGGTAATTGCTTTTTCAGGTCTGTGTTCCTTGTTAGAAAAAGATCACCGTATTGTTCATGATTTTGTTGAATGTTTCCAGGGTTTGATTTGTTTTGTTAGATAACAGTATTCCTCTCTGTTTTGGAAGATTTTTGGTATGCTCATTGCATTACCGCTCTTTCGTCAGAACACAACACACAGTTCATTTTGTGGTACACTGGTTCTGGAACACCATCATCGATGTACTAGAAATTCCTCTGTTGAAAAACTATTGCATTTCGTATAATGTATCATTCTGCTTGAGACACTGCATCTGGAAATATATCTCGAAGAAGAGCTCTATTTGTCAGGGAATGTAGCTCTTTTAACTTAGTCTCGAGGATATTAGATTGACTCTTCCATTATCCAACTAAGTAACTTTGTAAAATTCTATCACTATTGTATCGCTATTGTACAATGCCTAGAGAAACGAACCATGTTCCTCATTCCTGTTTTCATTCCACATATTTGAATTATCCATCGTCCAGGTAATCTTACAGCCTCGTATGGAGCTTTTGTTTATAGAAATGCCTTTGCTATGGTTAAAATTTTCATAGTTGTCCACTCTTGTTAATCAGGGCCCTCGCAGATCAGTTGGAAGGCAATGAACAAGAACATGGGAAGTACCGTAGTATGGTTGTTCAGTACATATTGGTATGTGAAGTGTAGATTTCTCTTTTTCAAACTGTAGGAATTATGTTGGGGGGAGGGCGGGTTTTTTTTACATGGTGATGTCATCCTCATTTGTATTAGTCCTCAGTGATCCGAATCTAAGCTTTATTTGGTGCATTTTGTTCTTGAACTTTTCTGTAATTATTGATGGATCTCACACTTATATAGACACTGAAATAGCATGCCTTGGAAGAGAAAAACCAAGTTAAAATGGGTATTATACATTGAAGCATACATTTCTGCTGCCAATGGTTATACCTGGTGATAGTCAGCTCACAGTCACAGTTGCATAGAGCTATACCAACACGAGGATCACCTGAGCAATTTGACATTCTTATTTTACTAGAGAGGAAAACCTTCTGAGTGTTAACTGTGATTTGGATGGTGTATTTTGGCCTAAACTGACAGGTGCAGGAGGAAGCTGGACTTTATAGTTACCCGCATTGTTCTAGCCTACAGGAATGTGCGGTTGCTACTTTAGCATGCCATTATTATGCAAACCGACATATTTTGGGAGGAGATATTGAGAAAATAAAAGATTAGAGAATTGATACTAACGTAGAATAAGTCAACTTTTTACCATGCATGGTAAAACTTTAATGTTTTACAATGGCGCAAATTGATAGTCTTGCTTGTTTCAAGTTTCAACAGAATCCTTTATTTTCATTGGTTTTTTCTCATAGTGATCTGTTTAAGGAAATAAAATCCTTGTTTGAAGAATGGACCTTATATGTGCATCTAAGACGGGAATTGTTAATGACAGAATAATCGTGAAATGTTTGAACCATTTTTTGAGGATGATGCGCCGTTTGAGGATTATTGCAAAACCATGGGAAATGATGGCACGTGGGCTGGTCATATGGAATTGCAAGCAGCTTCTCTTTTTACACGGAGTAACATTTGCATTCATCGGGTAAGACTGACAATGAAGTCATCAACCATCACCTACGTGAAGTTTTGTTGGTTACTGTCTTTTCATTCCTTCAGGAGAAACATCCAGACTAAATGAGGATGTCATTAGACTAGTCAATTGTTAGCCTTGCCAATGGATTTGAAGTTTCGCCATTTAAGCATGCATCCTAGAATTCAATGACCATTGAAGAACCCATGATTATTGGTTTCCAGACTCATTCTCCACTTAATCATATAACCGCTTTCTTCCCCAATATGGCCCTCCTTTATCTGAGAAGTTGTTCCCCCATCATTGTTTAGATCAAAAGACCACTTAGGATGTTGTTCTCATAATGGTTATAGCTTGTTCTTTTCTGTCTGGTTATAATTTGTTACTCTTTAGACTGAAAAATTGACTCATCTGAAGCGCAATGATATCCGGCATGTCTCGCGATGTCTATTGTGGCGAAAGCATGTGGAAGGACCATTGATAGTGATGTGCAAAAGATTTTTTCAGAGATATATTGCACCTTTTAGCACAAGGAGTTCCGATGGGTGCATATAATCCTAATTCAAAGAAGACTTAATATATCGAACTTGTTACAAAATTGCTGGCTTTTTGAGTGTTCTATATGTCCTTGATGAATCTACACAGCACTAATTAGTTTTGATACATGCTGTGCATGCAAATATCTGTTCGTTGACACCAAATGGAACAATTTATCTCACTCCTTACTTGATGCAGAACATGTCACCTCAGTGGTACATACGCAATTTTGATCAGCCTGGTGCTCGTATGATCCATTTGTGAGTTTTCTGAATATAGAGACTGATGCTTTTTTTGCTAAGCAAGTGCTCAAATACTGGGATGAGATTTGGCTCTGTTTGTATACACTTAAATAAATGACCTTTTCTTACGTTTTACTTTCCCTCAAAAGATTTGAAAATAAAACAATGTTTTTATCTTTTAAGTGATTATGAAATGATTATATATTTCTCCTGGTCAAGTTTGTTTATTTTTAAAAGGTTTTAGGTGTTTCGAGTTTCATAAAAGTCAAATTGCAAGAACTGCAAGATCTTTTTTTAAAACGAAAGCTATAATTACAAGTCGTCCAAGCAAACCAGCTCATTACACGAAAGAAGGTACTGCAGCTTGTTCAGGGAGACTGCTGATTTGTGAAATTATTTTGCATGCAAGGACAACATCTCATAAGTTCCAGATCTGAGTGTAGTTGCGGTGTTGTTAGATTTAACCATGGAAGTTCTTTTGCTAGTTTGAGAGATGTTTTGGTGTGGTCGGAGAGGGATAAATTACTGGCTAAGCATATGTGGTAGGAGACCGAAATGTCACTTTAGCTTTTGTTTCTTTGATAAATTATTTTATTGAAATTTCCATTCTCAATCTTTCAATGAATGGCATCCCTTCATATTCTAAGTTAAGATGGATTGGATCTGTCTAGGTAGCCATCATGACCTTGGATTCTCATGAGGATCATGAAATTTAGTGGATATATGATAGTCCATACTTTACTATCTTCGATAAGTGTCATCATGTGAAACCAGTAAGCATAAAAAATGTGCGTTGTGCCATTATTGTTTTGTGGATAGGGAAAATCTTATGTTCTTTTTGTACTGATGGTGTTTCATTATTTGAACTTATATATTTTGCTTTGCTTTATTAGATCTTATCATGATGAGGAACATTACAACAGTGTGAGGTTGAAGGAAGACACTGGAGATGGGCCAGCTAGGCCAATTACAATCAAGGTTGCTACTGGAATTTAATTCTAATTTACTTAGTTAGTAGGGAAGTTGGACAAATTGTGAATTTAAGTATGTGATTTGATAATTTCTTTTGCTGAAAGGTCGATTCTAATCTCTCATCATCAACGCACCAAGCAAAAGCTGGGTCAAAGAAGTCTAAAGCAGGAGCTGGTAAGGATATTACTGATGCTGAATCCATCAAGCTAGTCATGGCTGGAAGTGGTCGTGAGAACATTGAGAAAGTTGAGCAGGTTATGTCCTCGCTTCTTCTGCTCGCTTGTTTGCATTAAATGTTTTCCTCTCATTTGGGTGTCTAGAATTAGAATACAAGACCTTTCTGTGGCTTCTGTGTGACATGCGATACTTTTACAGACATTGCTGCAAATGTATAGGGATGTTGATGCTGCCATAGAGTATTTGATAGCAGAAAAAGGTATTGAAGATTTTTCAGAGGAAGCTGTCCAGTCTCCCTGCAATGCAGATGCTTCTCATGGTAATGGCTGGTCAGTATTTATCTCTCTAGATTTTCTTTAATAATTTAACTTCGCAGTTTCAGAGATACCATGTTAAGCTTCACGAGAAGCTTGTTTGGAGTCATTTTGATGCAACTGGTAGAATTAGCGTGCTTTGTCTTGTCAACCATAGATTTTTGGGGTAGTCAAACATGTTACACCCAAAACTATTTCATAATTCTTTGTGGTGTTTAGGTGATGATGCCAGTGGAAAATCTGAGGAACAGAGAGAGGAACCTGTGGAAGAGGCCAATAAAGAAAATCCACCTAGCAATAGTGCTAAACGGACTCATGATGATGGCAGTGCCCAGCAAGAAGACAAGGTTTCCACAAAAGACGACTATGTTACCTCTTTTACCATTTTGGTTTTAGCTCAAACGTGAGAACTGTTGGTGATGCGCTCCTTCATTTTTATTTGCTTGTTTTATCTTGAAATGCAGAAAATTCCAAGAAACAAGAATTGTCCATGTGGTTCAAAAAAGAAATACAAGTCCTGTTGCGGGTCAGGGACAGGGAAAGTCTCTGCAATTTCCAAGTATTTCTCGTTCTCTCAGTGCTTTATATGTCAAGTTATAGTTTAAGCTTGTCTTTTGTTGAAGTACCTTTCCTGTTTCCGTGTGATTCGAGTTCATACGTATCTTGAAATTATGGCTTATGTATCCAAAATTGTATCGTACTTAACTTCAAGTCTGGACTATTTTCTCACTCCTATGCTTTGTCGAATAATGCGTTCACTTTGGAAAAATGTTCATACATGGGTAATATAAATTTGTACTTACAAGAACAAAGACAGCACTGAAGAATTCTCCTTTTTTATGTCTAAACGTTGTTTTGCAGTAATCAAGCTCTTGAATCCAGAAAAGGTAGAAAGGAAAAGAAGCGAGGCAAGAGAGAGTCTGACACATCTGCACTTTCTAGCGGATCTGATGGAGGGCCACCTGATATGGGGGCTCTTTGTATCTGATCTTTTGTTAAAGTATGTGCACCATCATCTATTGAATTTCAGATATCAGTACGCTGTCTTTCAAATATTTGATTAGACACAAATTTGTTTCTACTTCCATTAGCATGAATTTGATGCATGCATCACTTTTTTGATCTTTGGGATAAGTGCACTTTCTAGTTTTCCACCTGTTGCCAACTTTAGAAAAATCTATAGGTACAAAATTTTCTATGGTGTTATTTTCCTTGGATAGTTGGAGATTCTTTGCACACATAACTGTTGTGCATGCATATAACACCTACCCTGGTAGATTTGTTGGCATTGGTATAGGTGAGTTTGGTGAGAAGTCCAAGGGGGAAGGAGATAAGGAAATTCAGTTATTGCTGTCCCAGGGCTAAACCTTTTCATGAATATATAAGAGACATCACATGAATTTGACAAGTGATGGTTTAATTTCTAAATTCCCTTCCAAAGTGATGGTTTTGTTGTAACCGTAGTTTGGGGTTCCCATGAAGATGTCATTCCTCTTCCTTTTATTTCTTTGACAAAAAAGGCACTAAGCATTTATGCACACTTCTTGTAATTGATAAAAGACGGGTAAGATGCAAAATGCACTCAAGCTCCATCTATTAGGAACCAAATGCAATCCATCTGCAGTTGGAGATGACACAGATAGTACATACGCTAGTTTTCCCATTCAAATTGGTGCAGATTTCTAAAATTAAACAACTTTGACTGACAATTATCTATGGTTATTTTGGCAAAAAAGTAGTATAGATCTTTTGTTGGTTTTCATTGGTTGATATATCATCATAACATCATTTAGACGAATTAAGTCTCCAAAGCTCCAAAGTGATGGATAGTGTGTAAAGGCTATGAGCACCTTCGAAGTTTTAGTAGTAGATTTTCTAATAATCCCACAATAATCCTGAATTTTTTTTTTATTGTTTTTGTGGAATTGCATTGTGTCAGATGGGGCTTGTCCAGTTCTCAAGAATCACAACAATCTTGCGGCTTCGTCATTGCATCCATGAGGGAGTGGGGAGAGAATTGAATTGTGAGCAGGAAACTGATGCTGAAAGAAGTCTATAACTCGAGCTTCTTCCCATAAGTTCTTCCCGGAGCAACTTATGGGGTTACTCATTATTTTTTCTTGGCTTGCCTAAATATAAATCTTTTCATTCTCTATTAGCTGCAACATAGAGCACATGTTAGTCTGAGGTTATCTTCTGTTTTTAAAGGCTGGTACCTTACTAGTCTTGTATACTACCTTGTCCCTAAATGGGGAAATAAAAGATCCTTACTTCATCTAACAGCTTAATTGAACCTTGCATGGTGATGCTGCTCTATTAACACAGGGAGTTAAGCGATTTTTTAAGCTAATAAAACTGTGTAGATTCATTAATTCCATGTAAGACGTCAAAAACACATGATACTTTGCAAGATTGAAAGGTGTGCCTTGTGAGGCCCATTTTCATTCAAATGGTGATCCAACATATGGGAGGGCATAATTGCCCAATGATATGGGAAAATGTAGACATCCCGAGAACTTTAATGCGATAAAAGCGTCTTCGGCTTGGCCTATGCCGTGATGTTCCGTGGATGTCTAGGCCGGTAAGTGGACTTTTCCCATCGTGCGCCATTGTTGAACGAGATTGGTCAACCTGCTTCTTCATTGTCCTCGAAAAGGTGGTCTGTAAAAGCCAGGAGACCACACCTAGGTCCCTTCCATGAGATAAGTGTGCCTAGCTATTAATTGAGTGTCTAGTATAATAGACTTTCTTATTAAATACTTAGATAAGGTTCTGATTTAATAATCGATATAGTTGTTAGCCATGTGTTTAAGGTCTATCTTATGGTTATGTTCAACCATTTTGTATTATGAATTGAGAATTTTAATAGGAAATACATGATGCATTGTTTTCAAATCTTTGGTCCATTGATTTTGTAGAAGGGCTCCGCTGGGGTAATTCTAATCAGAGTATAGAAGGCCAGTACTAGATTAAGGATAGTTTACTTGGACAACACACACACACACACACACACATCAAGTTTAGAATCACCACAAAAAAGAGGCGTGTCAGTACAAAGGACAAGCGCGCGCGCGCGCACACATCAAAGAGTGCTAATCAAGTTTAGAATCACCACAAAAAAGAGGTGTGTCAGTACAAGGGATAAGGGACAAGGGACAAGGGACAAGGTCATGATATTATATGATGCGGTAGGGACGTGTGGTGTGGCAAGCAAATCAATTTGAAAATTTAAGCGTCAAGTAAGAGGACCGGCATTTTATACGATCGATTTAATTGGCTGGTCACATCACGTTAGCTGTTAGCGATTTGACTGCTGTATAAAATAATTTTCTCAAACAAGGAGGTGGCCCCTCGAAAAGTTTTCAAATGCTAGAATTCCCAAGCTTGCGAGAACTTTAGGAAACCTACTCCCTTTGAAGAAATGCTATTTATCATCACCTAAAGTTGCAAGGACTCAACCACTGGGGTTTACTCCAGTGATCACCCTTCCAACATGGAAGGGGGAAATGGAGGGTTCGAATCCTTACTTTCTCAGGGGGTTGGGATGTGGATGAATTAGTTTCAAAAGTAGGTTTCAATTTCCACGCCTTGCAAAGAGGCATGATGAATTAGTTTCAAAAGTAGGTTTCGATTTCCACACCTTGCAAAGAGGCATGGCAAAAGTCTGAGAGTGAGTTAGAATAGGAGTAAAGTAGGATCGACAAAAAAAAAAAAAAAAGTTGCAAGGACTCTCTAGCAAGTATCGCTGTTGATATGCACTTTGTCGTTACTAAAACTCCATACCGTCACTTATGGGTTTGATGAAGGAATTTACCATGCTATTGGATAATTCCTAAGTGATAGAATCATCAAGAGATAAACTCAACAATCAAATTGCTAACCTCAAAAGAAAGATACTAACTAGAGATGTAGTGATGATAATGAGGACTTCATTGGACTTATGACCATCGGAAAAATACTTACGATGTACAAATATTATCACTTACAAATAAAGAGGAGAAAGACTGTATCAATGGAGAATTGAATAATGATGATGCTCACAAATTAGCAATAACGAAAGGGATGTTCGTGATGCAAAGTTATACTGCAAAATTAATAACCATGTTTTGAGGATTTTGGGTGATTTACACTTGTTCTAGAATATTTACTGAGAAATTTCATATTTATTACGACCATTTGATGAAATTTACTTTATTTATTTAAGTTTACTAACGACTAACTTTAACATAAGGGCATAACAAAGATTATTTTTTGGCAATGAGCAAAGTTTAACATATTGCTATAATAGGGATATTGTATAGAAACACGTTAGTTCCGCAAACCTTTTTGCTTCATCTATAAACTGCATAAAAAAAAAAAAATTGAAATTACCCAAGTAAAGGGAAACAATGCTTGGGGAGATGAAATATGAACACAATTTGTTTATAAATAAGTACTCTAGAAGTCGTAAAATTTGTTGCAAAAGTATAATCAATTTCCGAGACTTTCAAAAATTGAAATGAAGTCTTAATATTAATCCAATCAATACAATTAAGTATTTTTGTTAGCTCCACCAAATCTGAGTAACGAAAAATATTGACATGTCATTTATTGATATGATTTGACTACATGTGCTAAAG
This sequence comes from Eucalyptus cladocalyx, assembly GCA_017140615.1. Classification (NCBI taxonomy): domain Eukaryota; kingdom Viridiplantae; phylum Streptophyta; class Magnoliopsida; order Myrtales; family Myrtaceae; genus Eucalyptus; species Eucalyptus cladocalyx. The sequence goes on from CM029523.1 coordinate 31,811,830, forward strand.
ATATTTGAGTCAAACATGAAGCCACGCTCTATTGAATTGAAGTATCTTGTGTGCCAAGTCACCCTCTCTCCATTTTCCAAATCTGACACTAGAGATTGAAGTGAATGCCATCCCTTACTTCAAAAACAAACATAAATGTCCCGAGGTATCAAGAAACATATGCCAACCCCTAGTTTGTTGCGCTGGCTTAATGATTGCTTCCTTCAAAGCTACACGCCAGGACTATTACACTCGCCTCTTCCCATTTAATCTATTTTAATTGTCGCTATCACTGTTATACCCGTTTATATACAAGAACCTGCACCCGGCTTCCATTGGCATGGCTTTCATTCGCTCCGTATGGCGTGGGAGAAATTTGTAGAAGAATTCTTTGAGCTTCATTTCATAGATTGAAGCTGGATTCACGAATTGCTTGTCTTCGAGCACAACTTTCAAATCATCATCCATTTGCTTGCATCTTAGCACATATCCCAATTTTTTTATGGTTCCACCCGATACACTGAGTGTGAGGCTAAATCGTAAGCAATCCTCATCAAATTCAAGAAAATCAATAGCTCCCTCCAACACTCCCCATAGCACATTCGGTTTGAGATATTGAATCCACATGTGATTCGAATTAAATGAACCGAGAGATCCCGATAACCCATTCCGTCTTTGGCCATTAAGATGGGGCACGATGTCGAAAAATATTTCCCTTTCTCCATCTTCTACAGTGAAAACAACACAAAGAGCTAATCCCACGAACTTATCATAAAAGTCTTGGGAAACCATGAAAGATATGGTACCGCCTTCAACAATGATGAACTCCTCTGGCATATCTCCTCCGGGAAGAATATCCATGTAGTGAGGAGCAATTTCAGAATAGCGACACTTCTGTTATACCGATAAATTGTTAGACGTAATAAAGTCGATAATTAGTTAAAATAGAAGAGCTTGATTTGAGAATTTTCTGGTAATTTAACCAAAGCTAGAGTTTTGTAATAATTAAACATATCGATCTTTCCTTGCCTTATATGTAATACTCAGGAAATCAATCACTTCACTTGCGAGTATTGTCGTAGCATATGGTGCAGAATCACTCTATGTTAGATTTGTTTATTTGTATAGAATTTTCAGTTTTTGCGTTATACAAACAACCCGGGGGCCGGAGAGAGAGAGAGAGGCCTCAACTAATAAGTCAGACCATGACATGTCACCCAAGATTTCCTCGTCTGTTTCTGTTTCACTTGTACTGTCTGCCTCTGACCTTGATTGGTGATTATCTTCATTGAGGGACAACTGCTATTACATATAGGTGCGAAATCACAATTTATTAGCTTGTTTTGTTTAGTGGCATTTGCAGTTTTGCATTATAAAAGCACAAAGCACCCATATCAATCACACACACACACCACAATCGCGGAGAGAGAGAGAGAGAGAGAGAGAGAGACCTCAACTGAAAAGTCAGCCATGATATCGGTGGGCGGGGAGTCATCCATATCGTCGCCTTCTTCTAAGCTTGTTTGGTAGTTGTCTTCATGGTTTATCCCCTGCTATTACATATAGGTGCAAAATCACAATATATTAGCTTGTTTTGTTTACTAGCATTTGCAGTTTTGCATTATAAAAACACAAAGCACCCTTATCAATCACACACACACCACAATCGCGGAAGGGGGGAAGGGAGGGAGGGAGAGACCTTTTCCAGATCTGAGAGATCGGCCGAAATTTCTTCCTCTCTAGTCATTTCTTCATCGTGATGCCAAATCTCATAAAACAAACTTGGATCTAACAACTCATCATCTTGATTCAAAGCCTCCAACTTGTCCTCTAGTGGCTTGCATATTAATCGAAATCCGCACTTTTTTACAATTACACCATCCGATGCTTTAATGCAGAACTGGAAAGAACTTGAGTCATTTCGATCAAAAGGGTTTACTCCCCATAGGGTCCTCATTGGATACATCCGTAATAACACATGTTCCGAATGCACTATGGGGAAACGACTTGGCCAAGTCCTATAACGATAGAATCTGCCACTAGTGTATAAATTGAGCTTACAGTCGTTTCGTTTCCCTTCCTTTACTCGAAATACAACACAGAAAGCTAAGATTAGGAACTTCTCATACAAATCCTTCGAAGCTATGAAAGATATATAACCCTCCTTATTCAAGAGTAACCATTGCGGCATCTCTCCTCCAGGTAGAATACTTTCCCAAAACGGCCATTTCCAAATTTGCTGTCGTAAAAGTAAATTGTTAAGATATTATTTCGAATTCGACACAAGAAAAAGAGGAGTTTCAATGAGTCAAATTTAGCTACAATTAATGACTTCGTATTAATCGGGAGGGAGGGAGGGAGGGAGGGAGGGAGGGAGAGTCTAACCTTACAACGGACCAAATCAGGAAATATTCGGTTAATGGACAATATGTCGAGGGAATTTTGCTTAGAGATTCACAATTGCTTGCTTGCAATTGAGGCAAATGCCCTGAAACCTCGCCAATCTCTTGTAGCTGTCGACATTCTGAAACATCCAATCTAACTAAATTATGTAGGTGCCTGCACGTTGGAAGCTTAGCAAAATTGTTTTTGCACAAATACAAAAAAATTAAGGATGGAAAACATGAATGATTCTCCAGGAACTCTACTTCTTGTAGATTGCATCCTTCAAGGTCTAAGTAATCTAGCTTGGGAAATCCTGTCTTGCTACACAGATCACTCGAATCCTCCTCCTCCTCCTTTGGAAATTTGATTAGTTTTGAACAACCATTAAGAAACAAGCTCCTAAGATTTGGCAACTTGTAAATGCTAGATGGGAGGTATGCCAATTTCTTGCAATTAGATAGACGCAAATTGTCCAAAGAGACAAAATTTTCTATGGATGCAGGAAGTTCCTCAATTGAAGTATTATCTAAAAGAAGTCCTCGCAAGCATTTCATTTTTTCTGGAATATCAGGGAATCTTTGCAACTTTGAGCAATCACGAAGATCGAGCCATTCAAGATTCTTGGGTTGGAGTATATCGGGGAGATGATGAAGGTTAGAGCAACCTTTTAGATCCAACCTCCTCAACTTGGTGTGATATGCAATTGATTCGTGAGCACGCTCCAAATTTTCGCACCAACTGAGATCCAATTCCTCGAGATTTGGACAAAAATCGAGGTTCGGCATATGAACCATGGACAGACATTTACTGAAGTAAAGGAACTTCAAATTTTTAAAGTCCTGCAAGAAATATCCACATGGAAAGAAAATGAAGATAAAAATATTTAATGAAAAATACTTGATCATCATTCAAGACCCGTGTGATCAGAAATTAGTTGATCATGTGGTGTATACTGAGCACTCCCACTCCCTTTTTAAATATGAGTTTATTAAGCGATCCTTGGCCAAAAGAGAAGATTAAAAAAAGAATATTACTCGTAATTTCACCACACACTAAGCTCTATCAAGCGACACACAAGAGAAATCATTCCAATGCTAAGTAGCGTGGCCACTTCTACTATGTATATGTTTAGAATCAATACATGTAATTCAAAGAGAGAGTGTGACCTCAAGTGGGAGCACATGAGCCATGGTCAAATCCTTTGCCAGCTAATTCATGACATGAATTTAAGTTAACATAGGTGGCACTTGATGGACCTACAATCTTATGCAGAGATATGCAAACCTGCCATAATGGAGGTGGAAGCTTGGGAATCTCTCGTGTCATCACTTATTAGGTCATGGTGCTTGGTTGATCGATTTTTGAGAATCACACATTTTGTTGAATGTAGTAGACCCTTGATCCGTTATATGTTGCTGAACTTTATATTAGTGAAATTGTGCACCCACATGGTATTCCAAAGACAACTCCTTACGTTGTGTAGTGAATGCATCTTTTAAGTCCTTTGGATCTTACACCATTATCCACCACTAATATGGAGAAAGAGCTAAGACAATCAATAAGTTACATGAGGAAGTGAGGAAGAGAAGTCCGAAGCAAAATGTCAAATGTTCCAATCAAGCCAAAAAAAAAAAAAAAATAGAAAAGCCTGCTGTTTTTAAAGAAGGTGATCTTGTCTGGATTCATTTGAGAAGAGTGCTTTCCACCTAGTCGTGGTGCTACGGACGGTTCTTTTCTAGTTTTGGACCACATCGATAATAATACCTGCAAAAGTGAGCTTTGTGGAGGGAATGGTGTTTCCACTAGTTTCAATGTTGCTGATCTATCACTATGAAGTTAGCCTCGAGGAGGAGTCTTTTCAAGATTTCAAGATTCTTTCTTGTGAATAGAATAATAGGGATAAAATATATTTCTTGATCAGTGAGCCTATGTTATACTTTTTAGGATTGTTTTAGTCTCGATTACAATGTGATAATATTGTAGCTTGTTTGAATTTTGTATTTCGGGTTCATTTTTCTTTACTTGGAGGTTACTCAAAGGTACGGTAGGCTTCTACTTATAAGTGCCCTCTTGGTGTTCATGGTAAACACAATTAATCTATTAAATTGATCAAATCTTGTGCATACTCTTTTAGTTTTCTCTTCCTATGCCTCAAGAGAGACAAACTTCGTGGATTCTCAATTTTACTGTCATGCTTGTCGGCCACATTGACGCCGGAATGTGTTGAGCGAACAAAAAAATAGAAGGGGTTTTTCAATCTAAATGAAGTGGAAAAACCCCACTATGGAGGATAGGAAAGAGACAACATACACTAGGTCTCCCTTGGCCAAATTTGTTATGGGATAGAAAAGATTAAAATTTAGATTGTGAAACATGTGAGAGATAAAATAGATTAATAGTTTACACACCTCTCAATGAATACAATATTTGTAAAATAAGTAATCGAGACATTTTGGGGAAGGAATTAAATTGAAATCCTGCGGAAGGTCACCTTAACTTTGAACAGTAGTATTTATATGAATATAAATATAATACATATATACATAACTTAAGATTAGATTTAAGTTAAAATATATTTAAATTAGCAAAGCCAGCCCCTTACTTCTCTTTATAAAGCCTTATTAGTCATGCGTGAAAGCCATTACGCGCTACCAGCTTCCTAGATGTGGTGCGCTAGTGCATCTATATAGTAAGACTCTTCCATGGAATTGACTCCACAAGCTTTTATTTAAACTAGCGGGAGAAGGAATGGCTGGTCAATCTATCTCCCCTGATAGTTGCTTTTCGTCCTGTGATTTCTCACTTAGGAATAAATGGATTAAGGGCGCAACCGAATTGCCCGATTGAAAGGAATGGAGGGGAACGTTTTACATAATTGGAAGGAGAAGGAGAAACTCTCAGTCATATTTGAAAATGAATATTTTATCCATAAAAATGAAGATAACTTTCTTGGAGTTCTGCTTATTCCTCCTCCTAAAAATAAAGAAGTACCTGCCAGGAATCTATCGTTAGGTCGGCACAATAAAAAGAGACGGGACTTTTGGGGTTGACTTACAGTAAAGACTCAACTCCTTTAAAGATCCTTTACTACACGATTTCTACTTCTCTTTTCATTATCAACTGCATTCTATTATGGAAACAATAACGGGAGGTTCAATCAAAAGTAGTTAGCGTGCATTCACTTCAATGATAAAGCAAATAAGCAATAAAAATCACATTCTATTTTCATATGCAATTTCGAAAAGAATCTAGTAAGCTCGTCTCTTATATAAAATATAGAATCTTTGATAGCATTTTCAGTATCTATCATTTCAGAGGCGCACAAATTGAATCATCAGGCTGTTCATGTTTATTAAAATACTAAGCATGTTCATCATTCAATTGTTAAATTATGTCACCAATAAGTTCTTGTTCCAATTTTCGGTATTAAAGTTACTAACTTTATAAGTCCATTCTTCTTATAATTTCAGCACCTCTAACATTTAGAAATGAGATTGAACTTTTTTAGTGAGTATCTTTTGTTAGAATTGACATTAAAATTCACATAGGAAAGTGTTTAATACTCCCCTAAAACTGGAAGAATCTGCTTACGTTGGTTCATGCAGTAGATCGACATCTTGTTTTTAATGCTTTAATCAAATATAAACAATTTAATAGATGCAGATGTTTCTTAAGCACAATTAACGAGCGTCATCAGAGTTAATAATTGTTGCTTCCAAAGTTTTCAATAAGACATATATATATAATCATAATCATATGCATACGGATATAGATATGTAAGAGATAAGTAAATAAGGACAATTCATTTGAATGCGCACCTTAAATTGGTCCATCACGACTTGAATGTTGCTTTTCCGCAGATCAAGTCTGACTAACTTCTTTGGGCCAAGGGGAAATTTGAGAAATGAAGGACATTCGGGCCATTGAAAACATCTCAGTCCATTAGGAAGACAGAGAGGACCTTGGAAAGAGTTATGCACATTAATCATGATGAGCAACCTCAATCTTCTCATGTTTGTGAAAGCATTGGGACCTATGTATATTGCTTCTGTCTTGGGTAAATCCAAAACTATGGCTTTTACTGCATCTGTTCCCTGCATTTATAGAACTTGCATTGCAATTAGTATACGAAGTCAAAGAAGAAGAGAGTAAAATCAGTGTTTAAACCACCAAAACTTACCATATCCCCTGATAGAACTTCACATACATCTTCACAAAGCCATAACCTGCTGCGTCTTCCAGGATTATCGCGACATTCTTGTATAACAATGTCCATGCCCATCAATTGAATCAAGTCATGCATCTGTATTGTGTTCCAATCTTTATTTATTAAGGACCTCTCAACAAGAACTTGTACTCCAATAGTTGTGTCAAAGTCGCAACTGTTAAGGACTTCCATGATGTACTCTATAGATTGCCCATTGAAGAAACATGCAATATCAAGGAATATCTCCTTTGCATAGTCCTCTAGTCCATCATAACTTAACTTGAGAACACCATTGATGGTTTTGTCAGGACTTCTAGCAAGTTTATTCAATGCGCTTTCCCACTCCTGTTCTCTTCTACCACATAGGAAAGAGCCCAATACCTCAAGTGCTAAAGGAAGACCTTTAGCAAAATGCAAAGCACTATCCACAAGATCCCTCCTTATCACTATTTCCTCACTTTTAAGAAAAGCATGTTTATTGAAAAGTTCAAGAGCTTCCGAATCCTCTAGAGTTTTAACTTTACAGATACGATCTTTATATATCCCGCATAAAGTTAATAGATGGTTATCTCTTGTCGTGATGATGATTCTGCTTCCTTTACCAAACCATTCGCACTTTCCAGCCAAAACATTTAACTGTTTCACATCATTGACGTCGTCGAGAACAAGGAGAACTTTTTTGTGGCAAAGTCTATGTTGGATCAAATTGACACCTCCATCAACACTAAAAACTGTTAATCCTTTTCCTAGTAATAACTCGGACAACAATTTTTCTTGCAAATGAACTAAATCCTTGGAATCTTTTGAAGTTTCCTGAATATTTGCCAAAAAACATGACGCCTCAAATCGTCTAAAAATATCATTGTAAAGGGCTTTAGCTAATGTTGTTTTTCCTACACCTCCCTGTCCCCATAACCCTATCATGAGAACATCATCTTCAGACTCAAGATTTAACATTGATTCCAACTCTACAACATGTGGACGTAATCCAACCGGATGCTTGGCAACATATAAGGGTGTTCGGTCTAGCTACATAGAGATCTCCCGCACAATGCTCTTTATAGAATCCGCTTCATCTCTGATAAAATCGGGAAAGTACTTGACACATTAATTTCAGAGATAATTAACTTTCATGGGAAAAAATAGATGTATTCAGCATATAAAAAAGAAAAAACAAAGCAGTGTCACATCAATCACTACTTAGTACTTACTTATCCTTCAAATACCACCCGGACAATCTACCGGCATCAAAGAGAGCATTTTTCCATCTCTTCACTTCGTCTGAATCTCTCCCAAACTTTCTCTCATGCTTAACCATAGCTTTTCGGTAGCTCTCTCTCGGTGTTCTCACTTCTCTGGGATCCACTTTGTAAAACACTGGAAAGACCACGAGGTCTCTTTGCTTCTTGCACTCCATGATTTGTGCCACCTCTTCCAAACACCATGTCGAGGAAGCATAGTCTTCGGAGAAAATGATGATCGCGACGTGCGAGTCCTCAATCGCCTTAATAAGCGCGGGTGTTATTTGTTCGCCTTTCTGAAGCTCCTCGCTATCAACGTAAGTGTAGATTCCTTTCTGGTCAAGAGCCGTATAGAGATGACCAAGGAAGTTGTTTCGAACGTCAGTACCTCTGAAACTCAGGAAGACGTCATAATTCCCTTTCAGATCTGAAGAAGCAGCCATTAGAGGAGATGAAGTTTGATGTGCTTCCTCAGAATGCTTAGTGTCTGGTCGGGTTGCAGCTCTATCTCTCATATGGATATTGCTTTGTACTAATAAAGAAATAGAAATGAAAACCAAGATCATTTCTGATGCTCCGAGTCGATAAGCATATACTCCTCCAACTAATTTAACAGAAAGCAGCATTTTGCATAGGGTGCACAGAACCATCCTATATAGGAGTTTGGACTTGACTTGCCTTTTCCATTAATAAAATAAATAGAAAAGAAAACTAACAGTACTCCCATGCTCCGGGTGCTAATATACATGAGTCAATCGCAAAACATGGCCTGTTGGAATATTATTTATAATGAAAAATCTGACTTTTTCTCTTTCGAAAGGGCTTCTACAAAAGCAAATCCCAGAATAAATTTCCCTAACTTTTCAAACTGAATTTTTCCATAACATATCTTGCATTGAACGGAACAAATTCGAATCTGTTCAGGCATTTCTTCAAACACGAAGTGGGCAGCGAGTTGGAGAGAGAATATGGACCTATTCGGAGCTCGAGCTCACACTTAAACTCAAGATAAATCAGCGAGCAACATTCAAACTTAAGAAAAACCGAGTCATTCAGATCCGACGCGAGTGAGGACTAAAGAAATCGAGCTTGCTTTGCTCTTCTAAAAATCAAGCAGGACGAGGCAAAAAAAAAAAAGAAGGAACGAGAACTCAATCGCGGGGGCCCTACCTGGCTTGGCTTCCCCAGGCAACGTTGGCGGCGAAGGTTGAGAATAGCGACTCCAAACTCGTGTCAGGCTTCAGTCGACTCCACCGAGGTCAGGGACTGCGACGACGAATGGCAGCGGGCGGATGACGTAGATCGGCTGTGGCTCCGAGGTTTTGTGTGGGGCTTCAATGGCGACCGTTCCCGGAGTAGAGAAAGACCGAGATGCTTTTTTTTTCGTGAGAGTAAAGAAGTAGGTGACGGTGAAGGAGTGAGGTAGGATTCCGGGAACGGAATGCGAGAGCAGTCGCCGGCGGGAGGTAGTCAGACGGAGATGGTGGAGGTGGCTGGTCGGCTGAGTTCAGGAGAAAGGGTGGGCAATGCTTTTATGACCTTTCCAGAAAAATGCTCGTTGAACATGGAGGTCTCCCCTTAATCCCTTTCGTTTATTTTTTTAATTTTTATGGGAAATTGTGTCTCTTTTAAGAGAGAGCGTGAGTCCCAAGAAAGAGCTGCCCTTTCAGATTCGAAGAAGCGGCCATTAGAGGATGAAAGTCGATGTGCTTCCGCAGATTACTTAAAATAATTTTTATTTCGAAAAATAATTTCTTTTTAGAAATAATTTTTTATTTATATTTTCTAAAATAATTTTTAAATAAAGAATATGTTTGATAACTATATAAAATTTATATTTTCGAAAGAAAATATATGGAATATGTTGGTATAGCCAACAAATCTTTTTTTTGTAACATAAAATTTCTTTCAACTTTATAATAATTTTTTAGATTTTTTTCCTCTCTTCTTCTTCTTGCTTCTCCTCTAGTGGGAAGCGAGGAAGGGCGGCGGCGATAGGCCAACGGTGGCGGAGGCAAGCGGAGTAACTACTGGGGGCGGCGAATGGCGAGGAAGAAGAAGAATAAAAGAAAAGAATATAACTCATTTTTAAAAATTATTCCTAAGAAGAAAACATTACTTTTTTTTACTTTTTATTTTCTTTCATATCTATTCCTGAATTACTTTTCTATTTAGGAGAATAGAAAAATTAGTTAACATTACTAAGTGAATTTCTATTCTTTTTTATTTGCAAAAGAGAAAAGAAAGAATAAAATTAAAGAATAAAAATATTATCATGCAGACCTTTCCTTTCGCATGAAATTGTAACTTTATCTTTCATGTGTATATGGCTTTATTGACCATGACTTTCTTGAATCACGCGACAGTGATAATTAAAGAAAAACATTAAAAGGAAAACCAAAGGATAATTTATTGGACGTGTAATTTATGTTGTATCCTTTTTCTTTCTTTTTTTTTATTTAATTTTCCTTTCTTGACTTGACTTGCTTCCTCTACTTATAAAGAAATCGAAACGAAAACCAATGAACAATTCTGATGCTCCAAGCCGATAAGCATATTCTCTACCAACTAATTTAATAAAAAAGGTTTGACCAAAAAAAAAATTAATAAAAAGGAGATACCAAAAAATCGTCTATTGGAATATTATTTATAATGAACAATCCAACTTTTTTCTTGCGAAAGGGATTCTACAAAAGCAAATCCCAAAATAAATTTTCCTTACTTCTCAAACTAAACTCTCCATATTTTATCTTGTCTAAAGATTATTTGTGTCATCACTCCATCAGCCAAGTCACTTTGATCTCACTTCTTAAATTATTTTTGTTTTTGACACTTCACAATTATTTTATACTTTTAACGTCACATTTAGAATTTCTCAGTTAAGGGGTATCAACGATCGAGTAACTATTTAGGAAATACTCCTTTCCTTTTAATTCCATTTTTATAAAACCTTTTATTCCATGCTAACTCTCTTTTCTTCTTGACTTTTTAAGTAAATATTATCACTTATTCATCTAAAGGTGTTTGTCATTAGTGATAAGATATTATGAATAAACTATATCACAATATCAACTTTATCTTCCAATAAAAATAGGAGCCTTACAACTTTGAATAGCAATCATGTATAGAGGATTCCTGGAATGGAATCTTTTGCTTCAACATCTCAAGGATATTATTTAGTGCATATACAGTTGCCTTTTCACGGTGTTCTCATGCAGGAGCTTTTGGACAATTCTTGCCATAAAAGGATTGCGAAAGGTTGAGATTTCTATTTTGCATGGGTCATAGTATGAGTGGTGTGATGTTGTGAGAACTTGAAATCTACGGGTGATTTCAAGTGTTTTTCTTTTTTCTTTTCCTTTCATATCAGATGAAAGTACTAAATCCTTTTATATAAAGTTTGTGCGTTCTCTCTTGATTTGAATTAATGAATTTATCTAGTACTATTATAGTATTTTGGTGCTCCGTAGAGGGCCTTATGGAAGTTGACATGTGGCTCATTTCATGGTTGCCACCTCACTTTCATTTGCTTTAATTTGTTCATCCATTTTTTTCTCTTCATTTCTACGAAATAACTTATTAACAATAAAGAGTGCTTTGTCTAAACATGGATGTTGAGATGCTTGTGAAAAGTACAAAAAAAAGTCATGTATTTATTACGTTGGTACTAGCATGGTTCTAACAATTTCAATTGGATCAATTTAGATTGGAAATTGCTAACTTGGATACCAACCGTCCTATGTGGCAATAAATGTAAATATAATCTGGGTGGACGATCTCACCCTAGAATCGAGAATTACCCATTAAGGATCGATTTCGAAGAATTAAAACCGAGAATTGCCTATTGATTCTATGGATTCACCCAACCCAGTTCGGTTCCTAGGTAGGTCCATGAAACCAATCCTCAATTCCAATCCCTCACCACCACTTTGGCATCTCTCACATGCTTCGAGCGGGAGGGAGTACCTAAGATGCCAAGATGCGGGCAACACCTACCTCTTACCGCCACTTTTGTCAATGGCATGAAACGAGGTCTCCTTAGTTGGCTGATGTTTTCTAAGCATTGCAATCAAAAGAGAGATTTTTTAATGGGTCGGCAAGAATGATTTAAAGAATTGTATAGAAGACATCATATCACTTTGTTTTCACATTAAATAGAGTGGGTAACTAATTACTTAAGGAGTATTTACTATATGGTAAATGACATGAAACACGCCGAGTATATGATTGCATGTGTTCAAACACAAAAGGCTCATCTTCCATACTTTTACCATTGAGAATAGCATATTGTATTAAACAGGGTATGAGTCAAGTCATACTGCGAATCATTAGAAGAACGAATTGAATACCAAACACCCATATCCTACAATGAGATGTTGCAACTAATAGAAATATCAAGCCTCTCCAATTATAATCCATCTAGTAAGCTGAACATAACCGTTCAAAACAAATAAGAAAAAGAAAGTCATGTCAACCAAAAAGTTTACATTTTAAAGCTCCAACATCGTATACGCGACATGGATGTGAGAAGTCGATAACAAATGTTCATCTTATAACATGTCTTTGTTTTCTTTACCCAATCAATTGCCCTTTTCAGCTGCCATATCTAATTAATCCAAGTAACAGACATCATTGAGAATGGCATTAGCCAATGAGATTGAGATTCAATTCAGGAAAAAAAAATGAAAAGCAAAACATGGGGATAATTGTCCAAAAAGTCCTAAATCTTGTAGGGTAGTCAACTCAATTTTAAACTTTTCAATCATGTCAATTTAATCCTAAACATTTTGACAATTTGTCAATTTAACCATAAGCCTTTCAATTATATCAATTTAGTCTTAAAAATTTTGTAGATTTATCAATTTAGTCCTAGGCCTATTATTTCAATAATTGGCCGAGAAAACTACATTGATAAATCGTCAAAAATTTTATGAGTAAATTAACAAATCATCAAAAGGATTATAATTAAATTGTCACAATTGAAAAGTTTAGGACTAAATTAGCAAATCATAATAAAAGTTTAGGGTTGAATTCGCACATTTGAATGATTAAGGATTTAATTAGCTGCCGTTCAATAGGTTTAAGACTTTAAGGACAATTTTATACATTATCCGCATGAGGACAATAGGAACATAATTTATTGCGGTAAGAGCCACAATCAACAGATCACATGGAAAAATTGGAATGTCAATCTTATGCAGTCATTGAGGAAGCGTATGCCCAACATAGGTTCGATGCGTATGTTTACAAAATCATGAAGAAAGGAACAAAAACCATGCATTGTTAATTTATGTGAAAAATTTATCAATATCACAAAGCATGAGTGTTTGCTCATTACAATTTTTGTCGATGGACTCTTGACATGCGTGACCCTACCACGTGATTTCAGATTTCAATCGAATGAAGTAGGTGTAAAACGAGCTCTCACAACGATAAGTTCCAGTCTAGAAAAGTTGTTAAAGAAGCACATAGGGAATAGGAGGGGGGCAAAGAGAAAAGAAAAGGCCAAAAGCAGCTCCCTTGGAACTATACCCTTAACAAAATTCTGATAAATTTGACACAGTAGGCTACCATAAACAATTTGGAGCGAACTATTTCAAGGTAGGCCTTACATTACTTCTTCTCAATAAATAAATCAAATTGAGCAAAATATGCATATTGGGATACATGTGGGAAGTCATGATTAAAAAAAGGTTATCGTGTTCAAGCTCCAAAATTAGTGAGGATATAAAATTAAAAGTTTAGGGTGGAAATAAAAACTTCAATTGCTAGACCATGGAAGTCGTTCCATCGTTACACAAGGAAGTAAAATTAGAGGTAACATGAATGTGGGAGTTGTAACCAACTCTTCGGCACGAGGTTGTCAAATTACACCAATTTCTCATGAGAAAAGAAGATAGGAAATTATTTTGTGATTGTGTAATAGACACTAAAATACCACATTTAGACACCAGAAATTCTCAATCAACAAAATGATGAAAGATACCAAAACAAAAGTTCTTAATTAAATCAAACGAGTAAAATAGCAGCGAATCAATCCATATTTAGACACCATAAATTCTTGATCAACAAAATGATGAGAGACACCAAAACAAAAGTTCTTTATTAAATCAAGTAACTCAGGAGAATTGAGAAGTTCGATTTGCTATTTCTCCTGAGTTAACATTCTTCTTCTTGAAGAAATATTGCTTGATTGAATGTAACAGAGCATGTGGTTCGTACCCTCTTTTTCTCGTGGCTGCTGGATTCTGTTCCCAATGTGCTACCACTTTTTCTTGTGTCTGGTGGTTTCTCTTCAGAGTGAGCATGGGAAATTGCAAAAGTTGGTCATGAAATATGGATTTTTGACCAGTCCAACAGATAAAGACAACCATACTCACCTCCCAATCAAGCATGTGACTCACAGAATCGATAATGGAGCACCAAGCACATGATCCCCAAAGAAATATTATCATCTTCTCCAAAAGTGCACGCTTCCCTTGGCCAAATGAATCTGGTCAAGATTACTTCAGAGGTTGTCTCACCAACTGGGCATTTAACCATTGTCAATCTAGAAAAAAACAACAGTTTGCCAGCCATTATGGCCATTAACAAATCTCATCTGGCCTAAATCATCTCAATAAAATAGTGAAAAGCCACTCCCTATTTTAAAATAAAGCAAAGTGAAGAGAGGCCAAGTGAAGAGGCAAGTTGCCGCCTATCTTCACATATAATACATGCACAATACTTGCTAGCTGGCATGCACCCCAATTTCCCACTGAGTACGGATTAGAAAGAGAAAGAAACACGAGCCTAACTATTATTTGTTTCTTTAAACGGTCTTCAATCAAGCATCAGATTGATATTCATTAGGGTGTGTTTATTTCGCAAAAAAATGAGTAATTTAGAAAATAGCTTTCAAAAAATAATTGCTTATATCAATTACAAAAATAATTGAATAGAAAATATATTCATTGTCTACAAAAATAGATAAGCATAGATTAATATTAAAAATGAAAATATTTTCTATTGATCAATTTTCTAAATAATAAAAGCAATTAACTTTTGGAAAATATTTTTTAAATCAATAATTTGCCATGACACGAATGCACTCTAAATCATGATCCATCTAGACAACTTCCCATAATAATTGGCAACACGGAGATTTATTTTGATAGATATAAAACTTTTGGTACTAGAAGTATGTTGGAATGGAAGGACAAAAAAAGACTTCGAGTTTTTTTCACAGGGGCAAGATTTTTGTTCAGACGATTTAGGTGGGCCGGTTGGATTACTTTTCTGTCAATTTCTGAGGAGATTTATTATGAAGATGTGAAACGATTTTTTTTTTTTTTTTTTGGTAAAATGAAACGATTTCATGCTCATTTTATCAAACAATTTACAAGTTCTATGTGAATGGGACATGACTCCTCTTGAACATTAGTTTGAGGGTGATTTGAGGCATTTAGCTGTCGATGATACTTACATGACTATGAGAAACAATATTTTTTTCTAAACAAGTGAGGCAATTAGTTCACGTTCCTAAGATGTGACATTTGGATAGCATCATGCATATTATACATTCAATTGTGAAAGTCCACTTTGCTTTTCTCCTATTTTGTGGGCAACCACTCGATGAAATGGACACTCTCAAAACACTTTGTGTAAAATTGGGCATTAACACAAGTATACTTGATCATTCTTCCTACATAGTGTTTATGATATAGGAAATGTAAAAAATGATAACAAACATCTAAGGTTACAAATGCATTATTACAAGTCTCTTATAGAATTTTAACTCTCTCTCTCTCTCTCTCTCTCTCTCTCTCTCTCTCTCTCTCTCTCTCTCTCTCTCTCTCTCTCAATAACTTTATCCATGTAAATGGAGTTTCCGCCAAATCTAAATCACCACACAAATTCAGTTAATATTAATTATTGCATGTGTTCAAACACAAAAAGCCTCATCTTCCATACTTTTGCTATTGAGAACTGGACATTGTGATAAAAACCGACTACGTTTCAGGTCATATTGTGAACCAATAAAAGAACAAATTGAATACCAATTTGATGCACAAATTAATGTATACCCTCTTTATAATACAGAACATCCAAATCCTAGTATGAGATGTTGCAATGCTTCAACATCACACACGTGCCAATGACATGAAAAGTCAACAACAAATGTTTATCTGGCAATAACAACTCTTGCTTTCTTTGCCAATCTAATCGCCTATTTCAGCTACCATATTTAATTCATGGATGTGATAAATATCATCAAGAATATACATCATGACACCGAATGGCGTCACTCAATGAGATTGTAATTTAATTGAGGAAAAAATTGATGAGAAAAACTTCCTACACAATATCAGAATGAGGATTATAGGAACATAATTTATTGCGGCAAGAGCCTTCTATGATCAAGATATCACAAGGAAAAATGAGAATGTCAATCTTATACAGTCATTGGGGAAGCATACGCCCAACTTAGGTTCGATACATATCTTTACAAAATCATGAAGGAAGGAACAGAAACCGTGCATGGTCACTTTATTAGTAAAATTCATCAAATCACAAAGTACAAATATTTGCTCACTACAATTTTTCTTGATGAACCCATGACATGCGTGACCCTTTCACATAATTTCAGAGTTCAATCGAATGAAGTCGACATAAAACGAGCTCTCACAACGGTAAGTTCTAGTCTAGAAAAGTTGTTAAAGACGCACATAGGGAACAGTGAAAGGGGGGCAAAGAGAAAAGAAAAGGCCAAAAGCAGTTCACTTCCCTTAGAATTACACCCTTAACAAAATTCTGATTAATCTGACACGGTAGGCTACCACAAACAATTTGGAGCGAATAATTTGAAAGCACTTGCATTACTTCAAGGTAGGCCACACATCACTTCTTCTCAATGAGTATATCAAATAGAACAAAATATGCATATTTGGATACATGTTGGGAGTTATAATTAAAAAAAAAGTCATCGTGTTTAAGCTCCAAAATTAATGAGGACATAAAAATAAAAGTTCAGGCTGGAAAAAAAAAAAAATTGCTAGAGCATGGAAGTCGTTCCATCGTTACACAAGGAAGTAAAATTAAGCCAACGTGAATGTGGGAGTTATAACCAACTCTTCGGCATGTGGTTGTCAAATCACACCAGTTCCTCATGGGGAAAGAAGATAGGAAATTATTTTGTGATTGTGTAATAGACAATACAAAGCGTCCAGCTTATCTTTGACCATTTTAGACACCATAAATTCTCAATCAATAAAATGATGAAAGATACCAAAACAAAAGTTCTTAATTAAATCAAGTAAGTAGACATAGCAACGAATCAAACATTGCTAGTTCCTTATTAACAAAAATATTTTGATTGATCTTTGTTAGTATAACGGTTTTTGGGTTATTGTGAAAATAACGATATGTTGTGAGTACAAATTTTTGAAGGAATGGATCTCATAATAATTTCTAATTGTTTGTTATTTATTTTTTTGTGGCCCAAAAGATGCTGTCAATCTCATAGTAAATTAAGAACAGTACATAAACAATTCTCATTTTAATTAATTGCACCATCAATGATGATTTTTTTTCGTTGGTTGCTTGAAACTGTTCGTCACTTGAATTATATAGAGATTTAACAAACATGATTAATTTATCCTTCTCTTTTCTGGTGACCAAAGTTCTTGGAGAATTCTTCTTTTTTGTGGGCTACTGCCTGATGCTAGGAAAAAAAAAATTGATCACACTTAGTGCGCATGATAAAATTTCTATTTCTCTATTTCTCTGTTTCCCGGAACAGGTTTAAAACAGAAATCCGTTTGGTAACGCAATATGATTTTTCTATTTCTAGAATATATTTCTATTCCAGAAATAGATTTGAAGAAGAAATCGAAGCTAAAATTTTTAACTTATAAATTTTTGAAATAGAAATTTATCAATTTCTAGCCAGAAATCAATTTCTATTCCAGAAATTTTGTCATATGCACCTAATGAATCAATTTGTACATCTCTTTCCGATGCTAGTTTTCATGTTGATCAATTTAAACTTTTTAGTTTGACTTTTTAACACTCCTCCATAGCATGAGATATTGTTGTTTGAACCATGTAATACGTGCTTAGACTTCATGACATTATACTTTACTTGCATTAACTTAGTCCTCGCTTAATCTTTTTTTTTCCTTTTTTGATTAGTCAAAAGCTCAAGTGAATATTTGCTCGGTCACTTTCAGGGAAAAGGAAGAATTAAAATGAGGTTAGCTAATTCGCTGGAGAGCTCACGTGAAGAGGAGTTCGTGCTAGCTTCACTTCAAGACAAGGACGTAAAAATGATAGTTTTGATAGCTCATTCTCTTTCATTGTACTCTGAGATGTATATCTGTGCTCTTATCGTTCGCTTATAAATGTAGTTTTTCGAGTGAATCACGTAAATTTATTGTGTGGTTTCTTGACTCTTGATTTTGTTTTTGTAAGGCTTTTTGATTGCGCAAAGGTTTTAGTTCTGGGACTCGGTTTGCCACTTGTCCTAAATGAACATTGTTTTATTGATGAAAAATTATTCGATGGAATATAACATAGCACGTGGGTTTTACCGTCTTTTTCTTGTGTCTGGCGGATTCTGTTCACAATGAGCATGGGAAATTGCGAAAGTTGCTAATGAAATGTGGATTTTTGACCATTCCAACAGATTAAGACAACCATAATCTGCCCTCCCAATCAAGCACATGGCTCACAGAATCAATAATGGAGCGCCAAGCACATGATGCCTTAAGAAATATTATCATCATGTCCAGTGGTACACACTTCCCTTAGCCAAATGAATCTGGTCAAGATTAGTTCAGAGGTTGTCTCACCAATTGGGCCTTTGAATATTGTCAATCCAGGACAAAACAACAGTTTGCCCGTCATCGTGGTCATTAAGTAATCTCATCTGGCCTGGCCTGAATCATCTCAAGCTCGCTTTCCCTTATTTCATATAAAGCAAAGTGAAGTAGCAACGTTGCTTCTACTCCTCGCAGAGAATACGCGCACAACACTTCCTAGCGGGCATGCACGCCAATTTCCCACTGAGTACGAATTAGAAAGGAAAATATATACGAGCTGTAATTATTATTTGTTTTGTTACACCATCTTCGATCGAGCATCTGATTAATTTTCATTAAATCATAATCCATCTTGACAACTTCCATTATAACTACCAACGCAGAGATTTGCCTAGATAGATATCAAACATTTGGTACTAGAAGTGTGTTGGAAGGACGAAAGATAGACTTTGAATTTTTAACACGGGTAAGATTTTCGTTTAGACGGTTTAAGCCAGTGGGTTGGATTGGTTTTCTGTCAATTTCCAAGGAGATTTATTTTAAAGCTGTGAAACGATTTCATGCTAATTTGATCAAACAATTTACAAGTCCTATGTGAATGAAACATTGATTACTCTTGAACATCCAATGAGGGTGACTTGAGGCATTGAGCTGCCAGTTATACTTACATGACTATGAGAAATAACATTTTTGCCGAACAAGTGAGCCAATTAGCTGGCGACCTGATCCTTGACGGTATGATGAAATGCCCTAGCCCGAAAGAACAAGATTTTCCGCATGGGATGGCCTTTACTCGGGTAATACTTTTGATGCCGATCTCAAGGATGAGACTACTGGAGTTCTAACTGACCACCAATTTATTGGACAGTCTACACTAAATGTATGGACATCAAGAAGAGACAAGTTTGGATGAGTAAGAATGATTGGGATGGCCAACTCAAACCTGAGAGGTATCGCCACCATTAGGGATGAGCATCGGTCCAGGGTCAACTCTAAACAGACCCCGGACTGGCCCAACCCTGCCACTCCTGGTCCGGTTCCTAGGGAGACTAGGTCGGTCCAACTCGGGCCAACCCCGACTATATATAAATAATATATATATCTAATATATTATTTATAATTTTTTTATATAGAGAAAATCTTAAATAAACGTTGTTAACAATATTAAACAGCTTTTTAGTGAGGAGTTTAAGTAATTTTACATTATTTTTTAATAACTTAGGTTTTTAATGTCTTTTACGACGTCAATAGTCATAATTTACGAATGAGGAAAATATTTTTGTGAGGAGTTCTCACGGCGTCCAAAAAGGTAGCTCATGGCATCCTCTTCTAATATTCGTTCTCTTCTTTCTTATTTGTTCTCTTAATCTTCAATTTACTAAAATCGAAAAAAACTTCTCCGCTCGCCACTCGACACTTGCCTCACTCGCTTTGGGTCACTCGTGCTGCTCACCGCTCGATGCTCGCTTGGCTTGTTGCTCCCCGCTCAATATTCGATGTTCATTCTGTTCAATGCTCACCCCACTTGACCCTCATCACTTACCTTTCTTAGCTGACCTTGCTCATCATCGAACCCATTGGTCGGTACGGTCCTCGGTTGCCCTTTTAATGAGTACAAAAAATGAAATAAAAAATTATTGATTAGTCATAAGTTGACATTGAAACCGAACCGAACATATTGGGTCAGATCCGGTCTTCAATTACTTTTTTAAGGAGTATAAAAAATGAAATAAAAAATTATTAGTTGGTTCTAGGTTGACTATGAAACTGGACCAAATCCATTGGGTCGGTCCGGTCCTTGGTCCCAAGCTCAATAGGGTGGGTCATGGTCCCAAAAATTGAGGACCAACATTGTGTGGGTTGATCCTAAGGTTAAGAGGTGGACCAGACTAACCCATATCATGCTAACCCCTAGCCAACATTGTCCTATTAGATGAGCCAACGAAGTTGGCATGAGGACGAAAATGAACATGATCCATCAGTAGAGACTCTCTCCAACAAGCTTACTTTCCTTATGGTTTCAATTTCATCAAGGACTTAAATTGCATTATGGAAGTTTTTTAATTATGTTTTCCCCGTTTATATATGTAGGGGGACTTTCTCCATTTGGATTTTCTATTTGATTAATTTAATGTGATTTTGTTAGCATAAAAAAGGAAGAGATTGTTGATCCTAATTTAATTCTGATGATTAAAATTCTCACCCAAATATGTTATTGATTATTTGGAATTATAAATGTTGTATGTAAGTTTTTTTTTTTTTTTTGGAGAGTTTCGAAAGGGTAAAACAAACCATCTTTGAGTACTGTTTATTCAACAAAGCTACCGAACTTTCGTCCAAGCAATTCTAGAATGCACGAATTTTTCCATTTGTGCACCCATAATTGATGCATTATAAACGTGGGATCAGCTAACATTCGATTGAGGCCATCCATCACAAACTTAGTTTCTCATTTTTGATTTCTCATTCATAAGAAAACAAAGTCATGTCCAGTGTCCACATCATTCTTTCTAGCAGTAACGCAGAAAGATAAAATAATCACAACTCCAGCAACGTTACCTTCTCAAGAGGTACATAACCAGAGCTCACATATTTTCAAACACAGAACAGAAACTTCCCCCGATGCTCTGTTGTCTCTCTTGCGATTTGTTAGGCTCCATTAGAGGTTTCAACTTAGGACAGTTTTCAAGAATTGACTTCAACTTTCCAACCATAGTTGGAACTTCTAAACCTGTGAAGAACAC
The DNA here is from genome assembly GCA_017140615.1 of Eucalyptus cladocalyx. Taxonomy (NCBI): domain Eukaryota; kingdom Viridiplantae; phylum Streptophyta; class Magnoliopsida; order Myrtales; family Myrtaceae; genus Eucalyptus; species Eucalyptus cladocalyx. The sequence goes on from CM029523.1 coordinate 31,833,188, forward strand.
GTCATTACTAGATCAACAGAAAAGCGAACAACACAATAATGTTGGAGGGAAAAAAAACAAATAGGTATCAATGGATACCTACGAACAAGATGAGATCATACTAGACTCTGCCTCCCAAACACAATAAGAACAATTCTCATCCTGGACTAGTCTACAAGACACGACTACATTACACCGGTTTAATTCCAGCATTACACCAAGAGACAAAGCATTCCTTCCAATAGTTTTAACAATAGATCGAAGATCACTTTGCTTTGGAACAAGCTGCTACTTATTTAAAAAAAAACAAAATAAGAGCTCTAATTTCACAAAACTGGTATTCGGGACATTTAACTCTCGAGTTAAAAAAATGGGTTTGGTTTTTCTTGGGAGGAGGGGGTGGTTTAAAGCTGGATTCAGGTAGGCAAAATGACAAACATCTGGTGGACGTCGCCCAGTCGGGTTTCCTCGGACGAAGGTGAGAGGGGACGAGCACTGGCGGTAGGAGATTATCTTGTTCACGTAGTTGTCAATGGCTTCCGAAGCTCTAAACTCTCAATCCACGGCTAAGCCACTATTCATCTTCACGGATGATTTTCTTCCGTTCTTCCCTCGTGGACTTTTGGACTGTACAGAGCAGTCCAAGGGGACTCCATCACCCTCGCTCTCTTGCCTCACCATTATCATTTCCACCGTCGGGACTTCATTATCCCCCTTGTAATCGTGCCACAGCCTTCGTTCGAGCGCAAAGCAAAACTCACGACGTGTCAAAAAACGCTTTTGAAGAAGACGAGAGGACAGAGTACCGCGGCTGCAAAGGAGAGTTGCGACGCATGAGAGATCAATCGAGCTTCTTTGAAGTCATCGGAAGAAAAGAGAGAGGAGGAAAAACAGACGATAGAGATTCGAAGAAGATAAAAAGGTTTGATCCAAGACCTGATCTTCAACCATTCTGATTTGCTTTTTTTATTTCCTACTGTTTTTACAGGCTCATCAGCGTTTACCAAGTGACGGATCAAGTGCCCACGTAATCCGCCACGTCAACCGTCGCCTCATTTTGTATTCCATGTGGCAGTAAAATTTTAGTAGCTCTGGTATCTTTAGAATAAAATTAGATTGTTTGAGATTCAAATTGGCTATAAAAAGTGCAAGAATTAATGCCACATTATAAAACAAAAATACCTTTTTATCTATCTTCTCATTCTTTTATATGAGAAAAACGCAACATACATATGATCTCATTTAGTAAATGTAGTGGACAGATAAACTTTATCATTTATTCACTCAACTCATAAGATAACCACTAAATCGGTTTTCCGAAAGTATGGGATTATCAGAGTCATGGAAGGTATCGATTAAATCCACCCTCGGACATTAAGAAAGCTTGCTTTCTCATATGTTCGTGTTGATTAGGCCAAACAATATTTATATTCATATTGAGAATTTTCGGTTTTATGATTTGAGTAAGAATTAAGTCTATCCACTGAAATTTTGCAAGGAAAATTCGAACAGCTATCACCCAATTTAGGTCTAGTACACTACTCTTCATAATATCAAAAGGGAAAGTAGAAACTATATATTACGCCTTTTGATTCATAATTTTGAGCCATAATTCGCTTTATAATGTTTGCACCCAACAATTCTCTTGGCATGTCAGTAGTTTGATGGCGAAGCTTGCATCAATACGGATTTCGAATTGGAATTTAGCAAGCAGACATATAACAAGTTCTTCTAGAGCCAGCTCAATCTAGTATGTAGATTCAGCACATTCCTTCGTCTTTGGAATGACTACTCTTATGGATTACCATGTGGGGTTGGAAAGCAAGTGCATACCTGTATAATGCAAATCTACTTTAAAATCATTATTTGTTGTGTGAGATATCAAGCAAGATACATGAATGGATGACATCATGTATGTGCATCGAATATGGACTGACATTTGTGTACAATGCGAACCAAATGCCACAAGTGACAAAGTGTTATGTGGTGGAAGCACCTCTTGAACCTCATTGCGATAAATTGTCACATGGTGGGAGACACCTCTAACTTTAGAATTCTATTATAGTGTGATCACTTGCGTACATCAACATGTTTAGCTATATAATATTGTTGTACCAAATTCACTCAATGTAAGTTGATTTGACTGTCAAGCGATTGGGAAAACAAATAACAAGATTACTTTCTGATTCTAGCTTGGCTCTATGAAGTGATTAAACTATCCAGGCACTATTTTTCCAAAGATGGCTTTGATGGTGCGCGTGTATGCGTGCTAGCTCCTAGAAGCAATGGATGAAATGGTTTGACAGAGACAGATCAAATGACAGGAATAGCAAATTGCTTAGAAATTAAAGTGGAAGTGCTGCAAGGAATAAAGGAAAGCAAAGCAAAGAACACTAAACTCAAAGGAAAGAGCTGACTGAAATAAACTGAAAACGAGATTACTAGGACATTAACATTGCTGGAATTGAAATTAATCACGGTTTGTACAAATGACGCTCGAATGGAGACAATGACATGAACATTACAACGATACTTGAAGGGAAATCAGCAGTAATTTTGGCAGGGTTTTGGTGTAATTTGAACAAATCTTCTTCCTCTGCATCTCTTCTATTTTTCGTAAGTCTTAAATTTCCTTTGATTATTACTAGGTCAATGATCATTTCTTAAGTAAACTGCTTTCATATATCCATGATTTCCGACCTCAACTGCCTTCATGTATCCATAATTTCCCGACCTAACTAAATTTCTGATTCCTGAGCATTTCTCATCAACTACCTTGTCTCGTTCTAGCTTGGTGAAGTTTATAACTGTTTCTGCTTCTTTTGAATTCGAAGTAGGTCGAAGACTCTCTTTCTCAAACTTCCGCAGAATGGTCTTTCGTGAGCATAAAAACGAAATTGAACTTGATACAGCTTGGCTTGTGATTTTTTACTACCAACATATTGTTGACTTATTGTTATTATTAGACGACAATTCAGTCACACAACCAAAGCACAAAGTCAACCGAAGCCCCAAGGGAAAAAAGAAATCTCTGTCATCAAAGGATGAACCATCAATTCGCAATATATGATCAGCAGTCCAGCACGTTGAACGATAACATCCAAATCACTCCATCCGATCTCAGATTGATCAACGACAAAGACAAATTCGTTATTATCATCTCTGAGGCAAAACATCAAACAGGTGGTGATCATGGAGGGCGAGGTGTTCTCCAAATAGGAATTCCTATCAATTGGCGAGGAATATAACATGAGAAATCCCTCTAAAAAATTGCTAGAGCGGAATCGACGAATTCAAGACCAAATAATGGACAAGAATTCGAGATAACAATTTGAAGCGATCGGCAAAAGGGCAATACAGAACAATCGTATGATTGAATCTCGATGAATTGACCGCGTCCTACCTTGCGGGAGATCCGATCCGAACGGTTACCTGCTAATAAATGAAAGACACTCGAAAAGACTTGGAGAATCTCACGAAGACGGAGCTAAGGCGACGAAATTGCTCGACGAAGATATTCAGCTGCAACTGCCTTCGACCGCGGGCGTACGCACTGGATTTGGTCCAGAGCGCTGAACATAAGAGAGCGAGAGAGAGAGATTTGACGGCGAGGTCGCGGTTACCGGCGAGGCAGATTTGACGGCGGCCATCACCGATCGGAGATGGTGTAGACGATCGATTGACGGTGATGGAGCTGAAAGGAAGAGGCGATTGCTCCGAATAGCTAGCCAGAGGAATGCAATGGGCCGGACTAAGCCTCCGAAGCTCTACCGAATCGGAACGAGGCCTTATTTTATTTTATTTATTTATTTATTTATTTATTTGTATTTGGTTAATTTTTATTCATCCATCATTTTTTTTATTGCCCATTTATTTGTTTATTTTTGCATACGTCACAAAGAATGCACGTTCGATTTGTCGGGCGAAATTCTAGGCGTCAACAATTAGTAACATTTTAAAGTAGCTAGCTTTATTAATTTAAAATGAGAGTTTATCATTGATATTTTTCTAGCGATCGTGTTTTTAGCTAAATAAACTCTACGTAATCCAATTATGAGGTTGGTAGTTTTGTGAAATTAATTGACAGATAATCGAGTAGATGAGGTTCTGTATGTTATATCACTTGAGAGTTAGTTATATATGAGCTTCATACATTTTTTTTAGCTAGCTAAATAGGTGATAAGTTATTAAGTTGTCATAGTTACAGTTTCTTATATATTTTTTACAATTAATTTTGTCATCCGAAGGAGTAATGAATCGTGCTGGTTGTTACATCCTCAATCACGTCCTTCATGTTGTGTATTTTACCACCCATTTTTTTCCATGATTAAATGATTTAAATATATAAAACAAAATAATCTTGACTATAATGTGATTATTTTGCCGGTTTTGGATTCTGTAATGAAATATCTTTCATTAAGTATTATATTTTGGTTTTTATTAAATGAGACTTAGGTTTTGTGCTAATATTGGATAGAGAGAGTCAAATGCTAACGGAGCTATATATCATATAGTTCCCAATATTATAAAGTCGCTTAATATGAGGTCAAAATCAATGATAACCATTGTTGAAATCCAATCAACAATTTGTTCCAAACTCACTTTAACATACTAATGAAAACCTATTAAAATCAAAGTGGTTTGTAGAATATCGAAATTGATTCAACAGCACTAGATATTAACAAAAGCACCAAGAAAGCGCTACTTTCAAATGGGTTCGAGGATACAATGTCGGAATTTAATCAATAACGCTAGACAGTGGAAATAATACCTAATAAACACATATTCTAAGTGAATATGAGGACACAACGTCGAAATATAATCAACAACACTAGATGGTGGTAACAACACCTAGCAGACATTGCTCCTAGATGGATATGATGACACAATATTGGAATCTAATCGATGATGGTGGACGATGGTAACAACACTTAGTGGGTATTGCTCCTAGATGGATATGAGGACACAATGTTGGAATCTAATAAATGACGCTGGATGGTTGGTTAGTACTGGAATCTAATCAATAGCACTATCTAAGATATAGATACTTGTTGGAATTGAATCTATGATGAAAATCTTAAGTTACAACTAAACTAGACTAGGGCTAAGATAAAAAGGTAAGATAAAATAGTCTAGTGTGTTGTTTGGAGGGCTTCTCTATTGGATTGCCTATGGTATTTATATGCCAATTTGAAACTATCAGTAGTTGGTTGCTTCCTCCTTAAAAGTCACTCCATGTTCAATGACGAACCGCATTCACATCTGGTTGCTTTCTAATTTGTTCGTCAATGTTCTCAAGGCTTGTTCAGCAAGAATTAATGCTCATTTGATTTTAGCGCCCTTTTAAGCATCAATTGTTCCCGCCCAAACTTCGTTGTCAATTCCATTTAAATGTTATGTTTCAATAGCATCTCTTGATTAGGACACGTGGCAATCAATTGCTTTATCATTGAATTACATATCTCTTCTTGTAGGTCCATTGAAATCCAGCCTTTAGGCTCTCGAAATCCTTGGCCATCCTTTGTTTCTATGACTACCATGGACTAGCTAACCTAAATCATAGCCCGCATGTGACAACGAGAGTGATTTCAAAGGCTTTTATCCCTTGTGATCAACACATGAGAGCAGGGGTATTTTTAGGTGTCAACAGTGACAATATAATTCAATCCATAACTTGACATCACATACATCTTTTATAAGGGAAAGCAAGCATGTAAAAGCATTTCACATTATTTATAAGGGAAAATCTCACAAATGGTCCATGAACTTCTACTTAATATGCAATCTTGTTCATGAACTTTCAATTTGCTCAATTTAGTCCATGAACTATCGATAAATATCTGATCTAGTCCCGACTATTTGAAAATTGACCAATTTCATCATTCCATTAGTTAAAATTAACGGAATTGGGCATTTTGGTCTTCTTCTTTCTTTTTTTTCTTTCTTCTTCTCTCTTCCCTCCGCCGGCCATGGCGGAGGGAAGCCAGCGTTCAGCGAGGGCCGCCCTTACTGCGTCCGGCGGGACGGCCCTCGCCGCCCTCGACCCGACGTTGGCAAGGGCGACACTCGTTGGATGCCGGCTTCCCTCCGCCGGCCCGCCATGGCCGACAGAGGGAAGAGAGAAGGAAAAAAAGGAAGAAGGAAAAACGGCCATCGCTTAACGCCGTTAACGGTTTAAACATAATGACTAGATCAGACATTTATCAATAGTTCAGGGACCAAATTGAGCAAATTGAAAACTCTAGGACGAGATTGCACATTAAATAGAAGTCTATGGACCATTTGTGATATTTTCCCTATCTATAATTACTAGAACTTCATATAAATTTCTAAAAAATTGTAGCATTTTGTATTAAATGCTAAATAATTTAGGATTGAAAGCTAATGTACAATGAAGCAAGACAAGAAGTATAGCAAAATGGTACCGTCATGTTCACTAGGTGCAAATAATATCTTCACTCTTAAACTTTCAAATATCAATTTCTTGTGTACATGCAACGCTATGATATTTGCCATGCTGGAGAAACTTGAGCTAGACATGCTGCCCTCTTCTAACTCTAAGGCTAAATCATAGATAACTCTTGTCAAATTAACCAAAATCAACTCCTCCCTCTAACACTCCCCACAATGCATTTGGTCTGAGAATCTAAATCCATACATGATTCGAGTCAAATGGACCGAGAGGCTCCTAATAGCCCATTCCACCTTTGGCCGTGAATAAGCGGCACTATGTGGAAAGATAATTTCCTTCTTTTCCATTTTCTACACTGAAAACAACATAGAGAACCAATGTTGTAAGCTTGTAGTATAAGTCATGTGAAGCCAAAAATGGAATTGTCTTCAACAAGGATGAACTCCTTTGGCATCTCTCCTCCAAGGTGAACATTTTGGTAATAAGGAGGAATTTGGGAATGACAATGCTTTTGTTATATGGGCATATTGTTAAAAGTATGCGAGTTTGTAGTTAGTTCAAGAAGAGTTTGATTTTGAGCACATTGCTAGTGATTCAACCGTAGCTAGAGCTTTATAATAATTAGACGTATTGATCCTTGGTTGCATTATATACATTACTAATGCAATAAAAATCATTCCCTTGTCAATTTTGTAGCCACTCTTAATATTAAATTAGACACATTGATCCTTGGTTCCGTGAGATAAGTATACCTAGCCTTTCACTTAGTGTCTAGTATAATAAATTTTCTTATTGAATACTTCGATAAAGTTTTGATTTACAATAATTGATATAGTTATCAGCCATGTATTTAAGGTCTATCTTGTGGTTATGTTCAACCATTTTGTATTATGAATGAGCAGAATTTTAATGACAAATACATGACACATTATTTTCAAATCTTTTATGATTTTTTTAAATTTTATGAATTTTCTGGATTCTTAATTTTTTATATTTTTTAGTGTATTATTATTATTATTATTATTATTATTATTATTATTATTATTATTATTATTATTTAATTTTAATTCAGACTAACACTTCGGGCTGGCTTTGGTCTCGCGGGTTTGGGGCCAAGGACACAAATGGGCTTATTCAAAACAAGCCCATTCGAATAGAAAATCACCAAGCCCATTTCGTTGAAATTAAAAAGCACTAAGCCAATCTTGGTAATTAAAAAAAAATTCCGACCAAAAAAAAAATCTCGGTAAAAAAAAAAACGCTCAGCCCAAGCACCTCTAAGACGACCAGCCCGAATCGACTAAAACCACTTCGGTCCAAGATCCATCAAATAACCCACAAAAAGCCTAAATCCACACAACCCATTCACGCTTCCTTCCTCTTTTCTCATCTAATTTTCTCCCTTTTTTATTTTTCTATTTTCCATTTCTCTTCCCTTCTCCTGTGCATCACCTTCTTCCCGAGAACGACTTCTTCCTTGCGACCTCCTTTTCAACCTAATCCCACCATTTTCCGATGAGCCCTCGCCGGCGCTCAGGCCACCGCCCAGCCCCCAGCCGGCGTCGGTCGTTCAGTCCGACAACGCCAGTCACTGCCAGCCATCACTTGGTCGCCGGTTGCCCGTCCCTCGTGGGCCATAACCGAACCTCAACGGCGACTTTAATGTCACCCAAAGAAACACGTAAATACAAAACGGCATCCACTCTAACAGAACAAGCACACAAATGGAGTGAATAACAAACTAACTACGGCCGCCTCTAACCGCGGGCTTCTCCGGCTAAAGGAATGACATCTCCGGCAAAGCGTTCACGGCCAGACTCGGACGATGAGAAATATGCCACCAAAAAATCAAATAAAACGCCGATTCAGTCTCCGTTTAATGATTCCATAACGAATAGAGCACGAAAAAATAACATTTCGAGCATCTCCCTAAAATTGAATTCGATTTTTCATTGAGACATTCCGTCGAACAGTTCATGTGCAGTTCGGAATACCACCTGTAGGTTCGAGAGCTTGCTGCGACAAACGACGACAAGCGAGTCGGCTTCCCCGGGAGGTCGCGAGGGTTATTGAGACGGACCACCGACGAGATGAAAGAATTCTCTCCTCCCGGTTTCAGATTTCTCTTCGAAACACCTCCGGCTCCACCACTCCGAGCCGATCCCCTCTTTCGTTTCTGCCCCATCCTTGCCTTTACAAGAAGAATAAATTGGGCTCCTAACGGGAAAGCTCATGGCCCATCCGGCATCCGTCTCCATCTTCTTCGCTGGGCAATCCTCGCTCTGGTTCGAATCGCCGCGAGTCTGGTGTTCGAGCGCCGTCTCCCGGCGGCAAATCTCTACCTCGCTCAATCATCACCGGCAGCATTGATCGTCCTCTCCGCAGCGTTGATACAGAAGCAGCACCATAAGTCCATCTATTTAGGCATTTGTGACTATTGCTTGCTCTTTGATGAGGCGGCATATCTTGTCTCTGAACAAATTCGAAAGTTTCAATTGCCGTGATAATCTGTTTGCTGTGGCGAGGCCTCTGAAATTGAGCTTTGGTCGTGCGTTTGGCTAAATTCTTGGTTGGAGTGTTCGTAGGTGGTTGTTTACGGACTCTGAGTAGACGTGAATGTGGGATGCGTTGATGAACAGGTCAAAAAGCAGGGGAAGCAAGCGGATGACACGCAGTTCCGAGCTCAGCTTGATGCTCTGGGCCTGAAAATTGTCCAGGTGACTGCAGATGGTAATTGCTTTTTCAGGTCTGTGTTCCTTGTTAGAGAAGATCACCGAGTTGTTCATGATTTTTTATTGAATGTTTCCAGGAATTGCTTTGTTTTGTAAGATAATAGTAATCCTCTCTGTTGTAGAAGTTTAGTGGTATGCTCATCGCATTACCACTCTGTCGTCAGAACATAACACGCATTGCATTTTATGGTACACTCGTTCTGGAATACTATCATCGATGTCCTAGAAATTCCTCTGTTGGAAAAACTAGTGCATTTTCGTATGATGTATCATTCCGCCTGAGACACTGCATCTGGAAACATATCTTGAAGAAGAGTTCTATTTGTCGGGGAACACAGCTGTCTTACCTTAGTCTCGAGGATATTAGATTGACTCTTCTGAGATCCAACTCAGTTACTTTGTAAAATTTCATAACTATTGTACAGCTCCTAGACAAACAAACCATCTTCCTCATTCCTGTTTTCATTCCATGTATTTGAATTATCCATCCTCCAGGTAATCTTGCTGCCTTGTATGGAGCTTTTGGTTATAGAAATGCCTTTGCTATGGTTGGAATTTTCATAGTTGTCCACCCTTGTTAATCAGTGCCCTTGCAGATCAGTTGGAAGGCAATGAAGATGAACATGGAAAGTACCGGAGTATGGTTGTTCAGCACATATTGGTATGTGGAGTGCTGATTTCTCTTTTTCAAGCTGTAGCAATTATGTTCGTAAGGGTTTTTTTACATGGTGATGTTATCCTCATTTGTATTAGTGCTCAGCAATCCAAATCAGAACTTTTATTTGGTGCATTTGGTGCATTTTGTTCTTGAACTTTTTGTGTAAGTATTGATGGATTTCTCACTTATATAGAAATTGCAATAGCATGCCTTTGGAAGAAAAAAAACAAGTTAAAATGGGTATTATATATTGAAGCTTACATTTCTGCTGCCAATGGTTATTCCCGATGATATTCAGTTTGCAGTCACAGTTGCATAGAGCTATACCAACACAAGGATCACCTGAGTAAATTGACATTTTTATTTTACAAGAGAGGAAAACCTGTTGAGTGTTAACTGTGATTTGGATGGAGTATCTTGGCCTAAACTGATAGGTGCAGCTGGACTCTATAGTTATCCGCATTGTTCTAGCCTACAGGAACGTGCGATTATTACTTTAGGGTGGCAATATTATGTAAATCGACATTTTTTTCGAAGCCGAGATGTACCCGGAAAATTTCCGAATTATTCTAGATAAATACTAAAGCTTGTCTGTGCCCTAATTGCACTAAATTATCCACCTAACATGCATCGGTAATTAATTAAATTGCTAATATAATCTAACTTACCACATAATCCAAGCTTATTCTAAACTAATAAACTATTAAGCTTCATTAACCTACTAAGTGAGGATTAGTGAGTTAAACTCACTTGTTCGACGATCCGCTCGGATCAAATTGACGAGGATGAGGAGAGGCTCGATCTTCTCCAAAGCAAGTTTGCCTTTCGGGGTCTGGAAGCGGGCCAAAGCGGGCCAAACAGTGCTGGAAATGTTTTGGGGTTTTAGTTTTGAGCTAGTGGCGGTTGGGGCCGAGAGAGGGCTAGTCGGTCGATTGGTTGAGGCAAAAACCAGCGAAGGCAAGGCGGACGGCTCGGCGAGGGCAAGCAGCGGCTAACCGGAGGTCCACGGCGGCAGGGGCAACTTGCGACCGGCTTTTGGGGTGTCATGTGTTCACGGCTGAAGCAAAACTGGGTTGGAAGGCACGGGGCTGGCGCGCGACAACAGCGAACACGCGGGGGCAGCGAGCGGCAAGCGAAGCGGTCCGGGGGGTCTGGCTGCTCCAGCGGCTTCAACTGATCTCCACTGTGTTTGCTGGACTTTCAAACAGCAAAATGGAGAGGGAGAAAGGGATGGTCGACGGTGCAAGAGGGAGAGGGAACAAGATTGGCTTGGAGGGGGCCTACCATGGTCTCTTCCTATCCTTTTGTCCCCCAACTTAGCCCACGTTGCATGGCTGTCCTCCACCCTCCATTTCCAACCTTCAAACCATTCTAGAAGGCTTTTGAAGTGGTCCAAATGTTGTGCGTGGTAGGGGCACACGAATTTGTATATGATTTTCCTTCAATTGGAACTCAATTGCTTCTTGAATCACTCAAATTTGGCTCTTATAAATTCAACCAACAACCCATATATCAAATTGGTATTTTTTCTCATCAATTTATCCTACTTGCTTCCTAATTGTGCGATAAAAAACGGTCCTCTGAGTTTTCTATACAAAAATGACTATGCCTCAACTTTTTCCCAAAAATTTCAGTTTGCAAAAAAATATTTGGAAATTGAGTCGACGTTCCTAGAATGACTCGTGACATGACAAAACTTTTAATTTTTTTGAAATCGGATTCAAATTTACGGTTAATTTCAATTTGGCGCGATTTTAGCATGACTTAAGCTATTAGGTAACTTTCAGAAATTTTTAGTGCAAATGACCCCTAGTCGATTTTCTTCAGGCCATAATGAACCCATTCAACACATTGGCGACTTTCGGTTGTCGTGAAAATCTCGAGAATTTAAATACGGACACGAGGTGCCAAAATGATAGAAAAATCAATTTAGTGTCGATCGATGAAAATTTCCAATTTAGTAGAGTTACCCACGTTTAGCCACACATCTCGGTCGAACCGACCTATCTCGATCACTAATTGATTTTTAATTTTGCCGTAATGACCTCTAAAGATGAGCACGGTTGAGTAGCCGATTCCCAATCGAATTCTCAAGTCTATTGCATTAAAATTCATTAATGGTTTTCCCAAATAGTCTAGTTATTTTGAGAGTAATCAGCTCTGAAAATAGCCCTATACGCACGTCAATGAAAGGCCCGGTTTATTCTATTGAAAACAAGACTGAAAATCCAAGATGTCACATCAATCGTTAACCTTGAATTGAAGTTTCCCTGTTTAAGGATGCATCCTAGAATTCGATGACCATTGAAGAACCCATGATTATCGGTTTCTAGACTCATTCTTCACTTATTGATATAACGGCTTTCTTCCCCAATATGGCTCTCCTTTATCCATAAGTTATTTCCCATCATTGTTTAGATCAAAAAACCACTTAGGATGTTGTTTTTGTAATCGTTATATCTTGTTGTTTTCTGTTTGGTTATAATTTGTTACTCTTTAGACTGAAAAGTTGACTCATCTAAGGCGCAATGTTATCTGGCATGCCTCATGATGTCTATTGTGGCAAAAGCATGTAGAAAGACCATTGGTAATGATGTGCAAAAGATTTTATTCAGAGATAGATTGCACTGAGTCCCAACAAGTGCATATAATCCTAATTCAAAGAAGACTTGATATATCAAATTTGTTACAACATTGCTAGCTCATCGAATGTTCTATATGTCCTTGATGAATCTATACATTAGCAACAATAAATTTTTATGCATGCCGTGCATACATATATTTTTTGTTGACTCCAGATTGAACAAGTTAACTCACTCCTTACCTGATGCAGAACATGTCGCCTTGGTGGTACATATGCAATTTTGATCAGCCTAGTGCTCGTATGATCCATTTGCGAGTGTTTTGAATGTAGAGCCTGATGTTGCTTTTTGCCAAGCAAGTGCTCAAATGCTGGGATGAAATCTAGCTCTGTTTGTATACACTTCAATAAATTACCATACCTTACATTTCACTTTCCCTCAAAAGATTTGAAAAAAATAAAAACATTTTTTAATTTGTAAGAAATTATGAAAAGATTATATGTTTCTCTTGGTCAATTTTTTTTTGTTTTTAAAAGGTTTTAGGTGTTGAGTTCTATAAAGTCAAATTGCGAGAGCTGCAAGATTTGAAAAAAGAACCAAAAAAAAGAAGAAGCTATAAGTGTTGGACATAAATTGCGCAACCCCAAGATCTTCATAACTAAAATAAGAACATGCATAATTGAGTAGAAAAATTAACGCATTTATTTTGAGATCCATCGAACATAAAGCAGAAGCAGAAAATGGATTACCCACTCATCAAGGGGATTCACGCATCAAGTTATTCTCCTCTATTGCCTTATGTATCACTGGCTCAATGAGGCGACCCCCTCACGTGTAGCTTTAGGTAAATGCCCCTTAGGTGATGATACATGTGAGAATTAGGGTTAGAGGAGAGACTTGAGCACTATTTATAGAGTTTCTAGCCAAGCTCCCTCATTATGGGCCATACTCAACTCAGCCCACATTAGCCAGCCCCATATTAGACTAATTAAAAAACCTTATATCTCACCTTAGACCAACCCTGTTTTACAGTAACCGTAAAAACAGTAAATTACAATATGAATTAACGTAGTCCACATTAGGAAAATTCTTACATTCTCCCACTTGGACTATATTAATTGAAATCGTATCGTATGTGCGCACATTTGGTCCAAAGATAATTCTTAATAGTTAATCATATCCCATAAAGTCTTAAACATCGAATTATGATGGTAATTGCATGTATACACATAGAGTCTTCCATGGTCACGAGTGCTCTCAACTTTATTGATATGGATTCAATATGGTAGTGTGACAAATGGATAATATCTCTCATAGAGATATCTCATTTGTCAGTCACCATTCTCTTACCTTAGGCGACACAAAAAAACTTGTGCCACTAGAGAACGCTTTATGGTTCCAATGAACCTACATATGTCTTGCCCTTACAGTTAACATTTCTTTATGTATCACAAGATATATATATATATATAAGGCTAATAACCGGATGCCCGGATGCCCCTAACCTTCACTCAAGGTTTAAGCAATACCTTGAGACTTTCAACAATATATAGTCAACATAATAATAATCCATTCAAAAATATTTACTGAATGCAAAAGTTGACATATATATATATATCAAAGTGTTACTCAAAGTGTTATTAAAATATAACAAAACAGATGTAAACTTTATTCAAAGAAAAATAAAACACGGCTCCCACTAAATAACAGCATCTCATAATGCTCCTAGGCCCATGCTAATGACATGTCGTTTAAATACACATAGGCGTAGGCATTTAATAAGTGGATCTACAACCATATCATCTGTGAAAATATATGTTATATTATTACGTCACATTTCTGTACCATTTCTTTTTTGTCAAAAATTTTGACCACCATATATTTAGACCATTTGAGACCTTAGTAATAAATAAATAATACTACCAATTTGTTATATTAATACAACCGTATAAGTCTATCCATAAAGTTAAAACGATTAACTCCTTCATGAGGTTCTGGAGCCTAAAAGCCCAAGTAACAGCCTAAAAGAATGTTACTAACACTGCTTACGTATTAGAAGATGACATAGAACTTTATTTACTGCAACACTTCATGCTAACATAAATATGTATTTTCAGTTATTGAGTGCATGTCATTAGAACAACCAGCAAAGTTTATATCTAAATACCCTACTAATTGCAATAATTGAACATATCGGTAAATTAGCATATAATCTCATGTTCTTCTTAAGTACTTTAAAACCTTCTTGACAGCAACCCAGTGATCATGACCTGGATTTGACTGATATCTGCCTAGAAGTCCCGTCACAAAGACAATATTTAGTCTAGTGCAAATTTGAGCATAGATTATACTTTTAAGTACACTGACACAAGGTACACTCTTTAATTAGATTTTTTCAATATCCAAATAAAGACAATGTGATAGATTTAGTCCATCACCCTTAACAATATGAGCAATTTCTGGCTTGCAATGATGTATATTGAATATTTCTAATATACAATCAGCAAATGTCCTCCGAGAAAATCTAATATAATATGGCAAAAATAATCTTTATAGACCTCAGTATAAAAAATATAAGATGTCTCAATGTCACAACTTGTAAGCAAAATATCATATATATATAGAGTATGAGAAAAAAACAAATTTCCTCCTACTGACCTTGCAATATATTGAATTATTTTGTTTCCAATTGAACAAAGTAACAATACTATGAAACTTTAATAATGTTGTTTGGAAACTTGCTTAAGGCCATGAATTAAGATTTTTAGTCTACACACAAGTTTATTTAAATCTGCTGCAAAATCCTCAAGTTGCATCATACAGATTTTGTATCTATTTAACATAACTCCAAATCAAAAAGATCTATTAATGTCACGTTCACTCTGAAAGAATATTTAAAGAAATAATTATTTCCTCATTATAAACAATCCACCCCTCTTTCAGAGTGAAAACTTTAGTTACCAATTTGGCTTTAAATTCCACAATCTTTCTTTGAAATCATTTTAGTTTTGTACGCTAATTTGCAACTAATGAACTTGTGATCTTTACGCAAGTTAGTAAGTTTCCAAACATTATGATGTTTCATAGACTGTATATCGTCTTTTATGGCATTCAATCGCATACTTGATTGAGAACAAGAAACGACATTTATAAATATGCTACTACATTAACCATATAGTAGATATTGCAGTCACGCTCTCACAAATAGACTATATAATTTAATGGAATAAATGATCGTCTTTCCCTAACAAATCTCCCGAGTAAAGTTACCACAACTTCATTCTATACTTGAAAGGTTTGAAAAAATTTCATCATAAACTATATCAAGAATAGTACCTTAAACCTCAACAAGTTTAGTCTATGGTATAGGAAATTCTACAATTGTCTGTACCACAATTGTCTATATAGGTAAAGACAAAGACACAGTGATCTTCCATCGCACTATTATCCTTAATAATCTAAGAGCAGCTATCTTCTACAATTACGTCGAACTGTAGAAATTTTATAGTATGTGATTTCATAATTCTTGTACCTTCTTTAGGATCGTAAAATTAATACCCCTTCGAACAATCATAATAAGATACAAAATAATTCCAAATGGATCTAAATTCCAACACACTTAATATTGAATTAGATAACCTCACTTTTGCATGACACCTTTAAATTTAATATGATTCAAGTAATTTATGTCCAGTCTATAACTCAAAAGAAATTTATGAAATAACTTTGATAAGAAACACCTTTTGTATGTGAAAATGTTGCTTTCAAAATATTAGCCCACAGAAGACCGGATAAATTAGTCTTGCTAATCATACTCATCACCATGTTCAATATAGTGCATTTATACCTTTCGACCAAATCCTTTTGTCAGGATTTTCAGGCATGGTAATTAAGTTACCACCCCAAAATTTACCAAGTATTTGACAAATGACCCTTTAAGCTATTTCGCATTGTCATACTTGCCAAAATACTTACGACCACTATTAAGCCTAACAACCTTTTAAGACTAATTGTAATTATTTTATTCTTTATTTCGGTAATTTTACTTCCACAATAATCTATAGAAGTCTTTAGATAACCGTTAAGAGTAGACATAATATTAACATTGTCAACTTTTCTACTAGTCCTTTAGATATGTGTGAGATTATTCTTTAAATAGAAAATTTTTGGAAACAACCTTTTCAACCATATACGAGATGTATATGCTATTATGACTTAAACACAATCTTTGCAAATGCGTCTTAATTTCGATATCAGAGAAGACATAATTTTAAGAAACTAAGGCTTCTATCATCTTATAGCAATGCAGTCAGTAGACAAGCTACTTTTCAAATGTTCTCGAATGAAACGTTTCATGGACAGTAAGCAAATTCTATTGTTCTTTTCTCAAGCAGCAAATCATATGTCCACTACTTAAAATTTGAGTAGTAAAAACCTCTTAAAATTATTAATTACAAAAAATATGACTGAAAACCAAACAATATATATAATTAGCATCGTGTAAACACCGTGTAACTTGACGTACAAGTACACATCCAGAGAGTTACACGCATAATTATATAATCACATTTGGGCAAAATACATGACATGCAATTGTACACTTCCCACATGATAACAGTTATGAGAATATATTCTAATTTTCGTGAATTAATCACCTTTGGGCAGATGAACCACTGGGATTAGTCAATCCTCTACCACACAATTATGTATCATTCCATGAACTAATACACAATCACCTCCTTTGGGAGTATGACCATACATTAGATTAGGAGTCATCCCAATTAGCATACGAAATTGAAATTTCTCAAATTCATTCAAGCATGGTCACTACTCAATTGAATCATTGAAACTCTCTCATACTAGGGATATAAACTTTACTATTCACACACATTATATACATGTGATTTTAACTTTAGTGATAGAGGTAGGTTATCACTAAAATCACATATTATGCTAATTACATTACTTTATCCATTAATAAAAAATTAATCACATATAGCGAATCTGAAAGACAGATTCCAATGAGATCACTTATCACAGCAACACAAGAAAATCCTCATAACATAGAAGCAAGCATCTCTTGTGCACCTCGATTACTGATTACTAGAACATCATCAAAAGAATGCCGATCCAGATGATCCCTTATAAGTTAACATCAATAGCAATACAGGATACTCAAGATTGACAAGCTTGATAACTGATCAACTATCGTTCACGAGTCTCATAAGGCAAAACACGATTCTAAGGCCAATAGATGATTTATTAGCCAATTTTAAGTAACAAATTATCATTACATCAACCAGTGGCCTATAAATTGAGTCAAAATACAGAACCAAATATCTAAACTATAACAATAGATACAATTACTCTGTGTAAATGCTGTCATACTTCTTAATCATAAAAATATTCAACTGATTAACCAGCGACCAGATAAGTTTAGATACAATATGCAATAACTTGACTGACATGCATTGCCCACATTCAGTAGATGTGTTAATCAGGACAATCGGTTTGGTCATGAGTTCTTAAGACATCCATCATTCAAAGATTACCAGCGTGTCAAGAAGTATGCTTGAGCAACAAAAGTTTCATAACATTTACTATTTCTCATCAGCTCAATACATAGCTCAAATACTATCGTATACTGATTGTATCTCATTAAGCCAGTTTCAATTTATAATAAAGTTTGATTTTATTAATGAATCACACATTCATAATGTTTATGTGATAAAATACTAGTAACTCATCATCTATATTTCCAAAATCACAGAAAATACAAGAAAAATACGCAAAAATACACTAAAAATACGCGTATTTAAGATTTTGTATGTATTTTCATAGCCATAAAATTATCAAACATCTAAAATAAATTCACCACAAGATAGAGGACGGCCATACAAATCCAACGCCACTAGTCATGCATCGAATGGAGGCTCCACACGCCCCCACGCGCCGCCTGAGTGTGCGGCATATGGAGCGCACACGTGTGGGAGCGCGTGAGGGCGCGTGACCGCATGTGGGCGCGTCTCCGACGTCCTAGCCGCACGTGGCCACGCGTGGGGGCGCGTGAGGCCTCCCTCGGTGACGCGCCGCCGATCGTCTTGCTTGTCTCTTCGAGCTCAGTCTGAATTTGTGATTTAATTTTATTTTTATTGAATAAAAAATCATGAAAATCACAAATTATGGCACAAATCTTATGTGTTCGAGTTCTAAGGTTATGGTTGCTTTGATACCACATGTTGGACGCAAATTGCGTTACCCCAAGATCTCCATAACTAGAACAAGAACATGTATAATTGAGTAGAAAAATTAACGCACTTGTTTTGGAATCCATCGAATATAAAGCGGAAGCAGAAAATGGATTACCCACTCATCAATGGGATCCACGTATCAAGTTATTCTCATCTATTGCCCTCCGTATCACTGGCTTAATGAGGTGACCCCCTCACGTGTAGCATTAAGTAAACGCCCATTAGGTGAGAATACATGTGAGAATTAGAGTTAGAGGAGAGACTTGAGCACTATTTATAGAGTTTCCAGCCAGGCCCCCTTATTACGGGTCAGGTTCAACTCGGCCCACACTAGCCAGCCCCATATTAAAATAATTAAGAAACCTTTTATCTCACCTTAGACCAACCTTGTTTTACGGTAACCGTAAAAAACAATAAATTACAATATCAATTAATATAATCCACATTAGGAAAACTCTTATAATAAGTACAAGTCGTCCAAACAAACTGGCTCATTACATCAAAGAAGGTAGTGCAGCTTTTTTTCAGGAGACTGCTGATTTTTGAAATTATTTTGGCATGCAAGGACAACTTAAGTTGCAGATATGAGTGTAGTTGCGGTGTTGTTAGATCAAACCATGAAAGCTCTTTTGCTAGTTTGAGAGATGTTTTGACGTGGTCACAGGGGGATAAATTACTGGCTAAGCATATGTGATAGGAGACCAAATGTCACTTTAGCTTTTGTTTCTTCAGTAAATTTTTTATTGAATATAGATATACTTCAATGAATGGCATGCCAGGATACTCTAAGATAAGATTGATTGGCTCTGTTGAGGGAGCCATCGTGACTTGGATTGTCATGAGGGTCATGAAATCTATGGGACATATGACATTCCACACTCTACTATCGTAGATGAATGTCATCATGCGAAGCAAGTAAGCATAAAAAATGTGCGTTGTGCCCTTATTGTTTTGTGGACAGGGAAAATCTTTTAGTCTTTTTGTACTGATTGGTGTTTGTATGTGCATTATTCTAACTTATAGATTTTGCTTTGTTTTATTAGATCTTATCATGATGAGGAACATTACAACAGTGTGAGGTTGAAGGAAGACTCCGGAGATGGGCCAGCTAGGCCAATTACAATCAAGGTCGCTACTGGAATTTAATTTTAGTTTACCAAGTCAGTACGGAAGTTGGAAAATTTTGTGAATTGAAGTATGTGATTTGATAATTTGTTTAGCTGAAAGGCTGATTCTAATCTCTCATCGTCGTCTGGCCAAGCAAAAGCTGGGTCAAACAATTCTAAATCAGGAGCTGGTAAGGATACGACTGACGCAGGATCCATCAAGCTAGTCATGGCAGGAAGTGGTTGTAAGAACATTGAGAAAGTTGAGCAGGTTATGTCCTCTCTTCTTCTGCTTGCATGTTTGCATTAATTGCTTACCTCTCATTTGCTAGGTGAATCTAGAATTAGAATGCAATGTTTTGGACCTTTTTCTGGTTTCTGTGTGACGTGATACTTTTACACACATTGCTGCAAATGTAGGGGGATGTTGATGCTGCCATAGAGCATTTGATAACAGAGTGAGGCATTGAAGATTTTTCAGAGGAAGCTCTCCGGTCTCCCTGCAATGCAGATGCTTCTTATGGTAATGGCTGGTCAGTAATTATCTCTCTAGATTTTCTTTAATAATTTAATTATCTCTCTAGATTTTCATTAATAATTTAACTTCGCAGTTTCAGAGATACTGTGTTAAGTTTCATTAGAAGCTTTCTTGGAGTCATTTTGATGTGACTGGTAGGATTAGCATACTTTGTCTTGTCATCCATGGATTTTTGGGGTCGTCAAACATGCTATACCCAAAACTATTTCATTATTCTGTTGTATTTAGGTGATGATGCCAATTGAAATTCTGAGGAACAGAGAAAGGAACCTGTGGAAGAGACCTATAAAGAGAATCCACCTAGCAATAGTGCTAAACGGACTCATGATGATGGCAGTGCCCAGCAAGAAGACAAGGTTTCTGCAAATAATGATTAAGTTATATCTTTTACCATTTTGGTTTAAGCTCAAACATGAGAACTGTTGATCATGCGTCTCTTCATTTTTATTTGCTTGTTTTATTTTGAAATGCAGAAAATCCCAAGAAACAAGGCTTGTCCATGTGGTTCAAAAAAGAAATATGAGTCCTGTTGCGGGTCAGGGACGGCGAAAGTCTCTGCAATTGCCAAGTATTTCTCGTTCTCTCTGTGCTTTAGATGTCAAGTAGTGCCGCAAGCCTTTTCTGCTTCTTCTATAAACTGCATGAAAAAAATTTGAAATTTCCCAAGCAAAGGGAAATGATCCTGGGAAATAAACTACGAATATGGTTTTTTAAGGGATAAAGCAAACCACAAGTCCTCAAACTTGCTGGAAAAATGCAATTAAAGTCCTAAATTAAAAAAAAAAAAATACAATCGAGTCATAAAACTCATCCAATTAATACAATCAATAACTTCCGTCAGCCCCGTCCAATTTGAGTATTGGAAAATACTAGCACGTCATCTTTTAATATGTTTTGAGTACACACGCTGGAGATACTCCAGCCAAACATGGTGCCCCATTATAATGATTTGAAGTGTCTTGTGTGCCCAGTCACCCACTGTTCCTTCGCATGTATTTGAATAGGACATGAGAGATTGAATTGAACGCCATTTGTTACTCCATCAACAAGACAGGTGTCCCGGGGTATCAAGAAATGTATGCCAATCCTAACTTGTTTCGTTGGCTCCTTAATGATAGCTTCCTTAGAGCTGCAAGCATATACTACTCCACTCCCCTCTTACTTATTTAATCTTTCATATGCTTCCCATTCCTCATATGCTTCCAATTCCTCCAGTCGGCGAGGGAGAAATTTCCGGAAGAACTCTTTATGCTCTATTTCACAGAGTGAAGCTGGATCCACTAATTGATTGCCTTCAAGCGCAACCTTCAAATCATCATCCAATTGCTCGCATATTAGCACATATCCCAACTTTTCTGCGGTTCTACCTGACACTATGAGTGTAAGTTTAAATTGCAAGTAATCCTTATCAAATTCAAGAAAATTAACTGCTCCCTCCAGTAATCCCCACAGCACATTTGGTTTGAGATATTGAATCCACATTTGATTTGAATCAAATGAACCAAGAGATCCCGATAGCACATTTCGTCTTTGGCCGTTAACATGGGGCACCATGTCGAAAAATATTTCCTTTTGTCCATCTTCTACACTAAAAACAACACATAGAGCTAATCCCAGGAACTTATCATAAAAGTCCTGTGAAACCATGAAAGATATGGTACCGCCTTCAACGGGGACGAACTCCTTTGGCATATCTCCTCCAGGGAGAATATTTTTGTAGGAAGGAGGAATTTTGGAATAGCGATGCTTCTGTTATACCAGTAACTTGTTAGACGTACTCAAGTTGATAATCAGTTCAAATACAAAAGTTTGATTTGAGAATTTTTTCTTGTAATTCAACAAAAGCTAGAGTTTTATAATAATTAAACATATTGATCCTTCCTTGCCTTATATGTAATACTCATGAAATCATTCACTTGCGAGTGTATTACATGTAAGTGCAAAATTACCTTATGTTAGATTTGCTTGTTTGTATAGAATTTTGAGTTTTTGCATTATACAAACACTATGAACCCGACATACACTGCAGCAAATCAACACACGCACTTATGAATGCGCGCCCCCCGGAGAGGGAGAGAGAGAGGGGGGGGGGGTGGGGAGAGAGAAAGAGAGAGAGAGATACCTCAACTGAGAAGTCAGCCATGACATGGCCTTCAGCCCTCATATTGCGGTCTATTTCCCTTTCCCTTCTACGGCGGTTATTATCTTCATGCCATCGCCACCGCTATACATATAGGTGCAAAATCACAATACATTAGCTTGTTTTGTTTACTAACATTTGCAGCTTTTGCATTATAAAAACACAAAGCACCCATATCAATCAAGCACACGCACACCACAATCGCGGGGAGGGAGTGAGCGAGGGAGGGAGGGAGACCTCATATGAGTGAAAGGCCAAACTGTCTTCCTCTGTGGCCGTTTGTTTATTGTCATGCCAAATCTCATAGAGCAAACCTGGATCCAGCGACTGGTCATCTTGATACAAAGCCTCCAAATCATCCTCTAATGGCTCGCATATTAATCGAAATCCACACTTGCTTACAATTACACCATCGGATGCTATAATGCCAAACTGGAAAGAACAAGAGTCATCTAGATGAAAATCGTCTTCTCCCCATAGCTCCTCTATTTCAACATACGAAAGCCACACATGATCCGAATGCCATGGACAAAAACAGCGACAGGATCTGCGGTTGGATCTGCCATCAACGAATGTACGGAGCAGCAATTGGCCATTTCGTTTACCTTCCTTTGCTCGAAATACAAGGCAGTAAGCTACTGCTAGGAACTTCTTACGCAAGTCCTTTGAAGCTTTAAAAGATATATAACCCTCTTTATTCGGGAGCAACCATTGCGGCATCTCTCTTCCAGGTATTAAACTTCGGGAAAACGAGTCGGAAAAAAATTTCTGTCATAGATGTAAATTGTCAAGACAGTATTTCAAATTTGGCACTTGAAAAAGAGGAGTTTAAATGAGTTAAGTGGGTCGACAAATTTAGCTATAGTTAGCAATACATGTACACCACTTCGTATTAATCGGAGGGTGTTTTTATTCTGTTTTTTTTTTTTTTTTTTTTTTTGGGGGGGGGGGGAAGGAGGGAGAGGGGAGGGAGTCTAACCTCTTCACTCCCCAGTCTGTACGGAAAGTCAATATGGTTAACGGCCCATCTGTTAGAGGGGATTTTACTTAGAGATTCACAATTAATAGCACGCAAGCTGACCAATTGCCCTGGAATCTTGCCAATCTCTTGCAGCTGTCGGCATTCCGAAACATCCAAAGCGCGTAAATTATGTAGCTGGCTGCACATTGGAAGCTTAGCAAAATTGTTTTCGGACAAATACAAATATCTTAAGTACGGAAAACATAAATGATTCTCTAGGAACTCTACTTCTAATAGATTGCATTCACGAAGCCCTAAGATCACTAGCTTATGAAATCCCGTCTTGCTATGCGGATCACTCAAATCCTCCTCCTTTTTTGGAAACTTGATTAGTTTTGAACAACCATCAAGTATCAAGCTCTCAAGATCTGGCAACTTGTAAATGCTAGATGGGAGGTTTGTCAATTTCTTGCAATTAACTAAACTCAAATTCTTCAAAGAGACAAGATTTTCTATGGACATAGGAAGTTCCTCGATTGAAGTCCCTTTTAAATAAAGTTCTTGCAAGCCTTTGATCTTATCTGGAATATCAGAGAATCTTTGCAACTTTGAGCAATCGGTAAGATTGAGAAGTTGAAGATTCTTAGATTGGAAAACATCAGGGAGATGATGAAGGCTAGAGCACCCCTTTAAATTTAACAGTAGTATCTTGGTGTGATATGCAACTGATTCGTGAACATGCTCCAAATTTTTGCACCCATGGAGATCCAGTTCCTCGAGATTTGGAGTCAAATCGAGGTCCAGCATACAAACCACCGACGGACATTCACTGAGCTTAAGGAACTTCAAATTTTTAAAGTCCTGCAAGAAATATCCAGACGAAAAAAAAAAATGAAGATAAAAATATTTGATGAAAAACACTTGATCATCATTCAAGCCCCGTGTGATCAGAAATTAGTTGATCATATGGTGTATATAGAGCACTCCCTCTCCCTTTTTAAATATGAGTTTATTGAACGATCCTTGGCCAAAAGAGAAGATAGAAAAAGAATAACACTCTTAATTCCACCACACACTACAGCTGTATCAAGCGACATACAAGAGAAATTATTCCAACGCAAAGTAGCGTGGCCACTTCTACTATATATACGTTCAGAAACAATACATGTAATAGAGAGAGAGGGTAACCTCAAGTGGGAGCACATGAGCCACGGTCAAATCCTTAGCCAACCAATTCATGACATGAATTTAAGCTAACATAGGTAGCACTTGATGGATCTAATTCATGACACGAGTATAAGTTAACATAGGTGGCACTTGATGGATCTATAACCTCATGCATAGATGTGCAAAACTACCATAAAGGCGGTGGAAGCTCGGGAATCTCTCGTGTCATCACTTATTAGGTCATGGAGGTTGGTCGATTGATTTTCGAGAATCACACATTTTGTATCATGTAGTAGACCCTTGATGCGTTACATGTTGCTGAACTTTATATTAATGAAATTGTGAACCTACGTGGCATTCCAAAGACAAGCCCTTCTTATGTCAAGTTTATCAGTCACTTTTGGTATACATTACGAAAAATGGGGACTTAGCCTCAGTTTAGTTTTGCTAGCCATCTTTATAAGGAGTTCTAGTAGAAAACATGTAAAACATTGGGATATGTTATTGGTTCAA
The DNA here is from genome assembly GCA_017140615.1 of Eucalyptus cladocalyx. Classification (NCBI taxonomy): domain Eukaryota; kingdom Viridiplantae; phylum Streptophyta; class Magnoliopsida; order Myrtales; family Myrtaceae; genus Eucalyptus; species Eucalyptus cladocalyx. The sequence goes on from CM029523.1 coordinate 31,858,227, forward strand.
GCCGAATTTGCATATAATAATTCGATGAGTCAAACCATTAGAAAATGCCAATTTGATGTTGTGTAGCGAAAGAATCTTTTAAGTCCTTTATATCTTACACCATTGTCCATCACTAATATGAAGAAAGAACTAAGACAATCAGTAAGTTACGTGAGGAAGTGAGGAAGAGAAGTTCGAAGCAAACTATCAAATATCCCAGTCAGGCAAACAAACATAGAAAGCCTGCTGTTTTTAAAGAAGGTGATCTTGTCTGGATTCATTTGAGAAAAGCGCTTTCCACCTAGTCGTCATGCTACGGATGGTTCTTTTCTAGTTTGGGAACGCATTGATAATAATGCATACAAAAGTGAGCTTTGTGGAGAGAATGGCGTTTCCACTAATTTCAAAGTTGCTGATCTATCACTATGAAGTTGGCCTCAAGGAGCAGTCTTTTCAAGAGTTCAAGATTCTTTCTTGTGAATAGAATAATAGGGATAAGACATTTTCTTGATCAGTGAGTCTGTTTTATATTTTTTTTAGGATTGCTTTAGTCTTGATTACAATATGATAATATTGTAGCCTGTTTGAATTTTGTATTTTGCGTTCATTTTTATTTATTTGGAGGTTACTCAAAGGCATCTTAGACTCCTATTTATAATTGCCTTACACGATGAATTTATTAAATGAAGTTTCATTCTATTTTTCTGTCTTTCTCTGTGCCCTTTGGGTGGACTCATGAGTGATCAAGAGAGTGCTGCATCTTTGGACTGGCCTCCTAAGGTAGTCTCTTCCCATCCTCCATAGTGGGGTTTTTCCACTTCATTAAGATTGAAAAACCCCTTTTATTTATTTGTTCGTTCAACACATTCCGACGTCAGTCTGGCCGACAAGCATGACAGAAAAATTGAAAGCCCACGAAGTTTGTCTCATTTGAGGCATAGAAGTGAAAACTATAAGAGTACTCACAAGATTCGAAAAAAATTGATATCTGAAAAATTGAGCAAAGCCACCAAAATAGAAATATTTAAATGGAAAGAAATTGTTGGTCAATAAACAACACACAAACGTAGAATATATGTAGGATATTTCAAAATTGAAATTTGCAATAAGAAACTTGTTGTAGGATTAGAAAAGATCAAAATTTAGATTGTGAAACATGTGAGAGATCAAATAAATTAATAGTTTAAGCACCTCTCTATGAATATTATATTTGTAAAATAAGTAATCGAGATATTTTGGGGAGGAAATTATATTGAAATCCTGTGGAAGGTCACCTTTACCTTGTACAGTAGTATAAATATAATACATACATGCATGCATGCACACATGACTTTGGATTAGATTTAGGTTCAAATATACTTAAATTAGCAAACCAAGCCCCTTACTTCTCTTTAGAAAGCTTTATTAGTCATGCGTGAAAGCCAGGTTGCACTACTAGCGTCCTAGATGTGGTGCACTAGCGTGTCTATAAAGTAAAGACTCTTCCATGGAATTGTACTGCACAAGCCTTTATTTAAAAAAACGGGAGAAGGAATGGCTGGTCAATCTATCTCCCCTGAGAATTGCTTTTTGTCCAGTGATTTCTCACTTAGGAATAAATGGAGTAAGGGCGCAACCGAATGGCCTGATTGAAAGGAAAGGAGGGGAACGTGTTACATATTTGGAAGGAGAAGGAGAAACTCCCGTTTATATTTGAAAATGAATATTTTATCCATAAAGATGAAGATAACTTTCTTGGTGTTCCGCTTATTCCTCCTCCTAAAAATAAAGAAGTACTTGCCGAAATCTCTGGTTAGGTCGGTACAATAAAAATAGACAGGACTTTTGGGATTGACTTACAGTAAAGACTTCACTCCTTTAAAGATCCTTTACTGCATGATTTCTATATATCTCTTTTCATTATCGGCTGCATTCTATCATATAAACAATATCGGGAGGTTCAATCAACAGTACTTAGCGTGCATTCGCTTAAATGATAAAGCAAATGAGCATGAAAAATCTCATTCTATTTTCATATGCAATTTTGAAAAGAATCTAGCAAGCTCATCTCTTATGTAAAATATATAATCTTTGATAGCATTTTCAGTATCTATCATTTCAAAGGCATACAAATTGAATCCTCAGTTCATGTTTATTTAACTACTAAGCATGTTCATCATTCAATCGTTAAATTATGTCACCAATAAGTTCTTGTTCCAATTTTCGGTATTAAAGCTACTAACCGTTTAAGTCCATTCTTCTTATGATTTTAGTACTTCTAACATTTGAAAATGAGATTGAACTTTTTTAGTGAGTATCTTCTGTTTGAGTCGACATTAAAATTCACATAGGAAAGTGCTTAATACTCCCCTGAAACAGGAAGAATCCACTTATGTTGGTTCATGCAGTAGATCGACATCTTGTTTTTAATGCTTTAATCATATATAAACAATTTAATAGATGCAGATGATTCTTAAGCACAATTAACGAGCATCATCAGAGTTAGTAATTATTGCATTCAAAGTTTTCAATAAGACATACATATGTATAATCATAATCATATGCATACAGATATAGATATGTAAGAGATAAGGACAACTCATTTGAATGCGCACCTTAAATTGGTCCACCACGACTTGAATGTTGCTTTTGCACAGATCAAGTCTGACTAACTTCTTTGGGCCAGGGGGAAATTTGAGAACTGAAGGACATTCAGGCCATTGAAAACATCTCAGTCCGTTAGGAAGACAAATGGGACCTTGGAAAGAGTTATACACATTAATCATGATGAGCAACCTCAATCTTCTCATGTTTGTAAAAGCATTGGGACCTATGTATATTGCTTCTGTCTTGGGTAAATCCAAAACTATGGCTTTTACTGCATCTGTTCCCTGCATTTATAGAACTTGCATTGCAATTAGCATACGAAGCCAGAGAAGAAGAGAGTAAAATCAGTGTTTAAACCACCAAAACTTACCATTTCCCCTGATAGAACTTCACAGACATCTTCACAAAGCCATATCCTGCTGCGTCTTCCAGGATCATCGTGACATTCCTGTTTAACAATATCCATGCCCATCAACTGAATCAAGTCATGCATATGTATCATCCCCTTTTCTTCAGTTATTAAGGACTTCTCAACTAGAACTCGCACTCCAATAGTCGTGTCAAAGTCGCAACTGTCAAGGACTTTCATAATGTGCTCTATAGATTGCCCCTTGAAGAAACATGCAATATCAAGGAATATCTCCTTTGCATAGTCCTCTAGTCCATCATAACTTAACTTGAGAACATCATTGATGGTTTTGTTAGGACTTCTAGCAAGTTTATTCAATGCGCTTTCCCACTCCTGTTCTCTTCTACCACATAGGTAAGAGCCCAATACCACAAGTGCTAAAGGAAGTCCATTAGCATAATGCAAAGCACTATCCACAAGATCCCTCCTTATCACTATTTCCTTACTTCCAAGAAAAGCATGTTTATCGAAAAGTTCAAGAGCTTCCAAATCATCTAGAGTTTTAACTTGATAGATATGATCTTCATCTATTCCATAGACAGTTAATAGATGGTTATCTCTCGTAGTAATGATGATTCTACTTCCTTTACCAAACCATTCACGCCCTCCAGCTAAAGCATTTAATTGTTTTACATCATCGACATCGTCGAGAACAAGGAGAACTCTTTTGCGGCAAAGTCTACGTTGCATCAAATTAATACCTCCATCAACACTAAATATTGTTAATTCTTTTCCCACTAATATCTCGGACAACAATTTTTCTTGCAAATGAACTAAATCCTTGGAATCTTTTGAAGTTTCACGAACGTTTGCCAAAAAACATGTAGCCTCAAATTCTTTGAATATATCATTGGAAACGGCTTTGGCTAATGTTGTTTTTCCTATGCCTCCTTGTCCCCATAATCCTATCATGAGAACATCATCACGAGACTCAAGATTTAACATAGATTCCAGCTTTACCACTTGTCGATGTATTCCAACCGGATGCTTGGCAACGTGTAACGATTTTTGGTCCAACTGCATAGAGATCTCCCGCACAATTCTGTTGATAAGATCTGCTTCATCTCTGACAAAATCCGGAAAGGTACTAGATACATCAATTTCCAAAGATAATTAACTTTCATGAAAAAAGAAGAAGAGATTCAGCATATAAAAAAGAAAAAAACAAAGCAGTGTTGCATCAATCACTACTTAGTACTTACTTATCCTTCAAATCCCACCCAGACAAGCTACCCACATCAAGGAGAGCCTTTTTCCATCTCTTCACTTTCTCTGAATCTCTCCCAAACTTGTTCTCATGCTTAACCATAGCTTCTTGGTAGCTCCCTCTTGGTGTTCTCACTTCTCTAGGATCCACTTTGTAAAACACCGGAAATACCGTGAGTCCTCTTTGCTCCTTGCACTCCATGATTTTCGCCAACTCCTCCAAACACCACAGCGAGGAAGCATAGTCCTCAGAGAAAATGATGATTGCAATACACGACTCCTCAATCGCCTTCATAAGTGCCGGCTTTATACAGTCGCCTTTCTGAAGCTCCTCGCTATCAACATAACTGTAGATTCCTTTTTGGGCAAGTGCCATGTAGAAATGACTAAGGAAGCTCTTTCGAACGTCCGTACCTCTGAAACTCAGGAAGACGTCATAATTTCCTTTCAGATCTGAAGAAGCAGCCATTAGAGGAGATGAAGTTTGATGTGCTTCCTCAGAATGCTTAGCGTCTTGTCGGGTTGCAGCCCTATCTCTCATGTGGATATCACTTTGTACTAATAAAGAAATAGAAACGAAAACCAGATCATTTCTGATGCTCTGAGTCGATAAGCATATACTCCACCAACTAATTTAACAGAAAGCAGCATTTTGCATAAGGTGCACCGAACCATACTATATAGGAGCTTCCAGACTTGACTTGCCTTTTCTATTAATAAAATAAATAGAAAAGAAAACTAGCAATACTTCCATGCTTCGGGTGCTAATATACATGAATCAATCGCAAAACAACCCGTTGGAATATTATTTTTTTTTTGGGTAAAGTAAAGTTTTTTTGGGATATGTTCAGCAGAAGTCCTAAAACTTGTCAATGAAGTACAATTGAGTCCTAAAACTTACAAAAGTGCAATCAAGTCTTAAAATTTGTCAAGTTGATTCAATTGAGTCCTAAAATTAACACCGTCAAGAAAGTTAACGGAAATTGCTTTGACGTGACGCTAACGTCACATTTTAAATGAATTTTTCATTATTTTTTAATGGTTTTTTAAAATTATTTTTTATTCAAAATCTTTAAAAATAGATTAAAAACTAAAAAGGAAAAGATAAATTTATTTTAAAAAACAAAATTGTTGAAAAAAAAAAAAAAAAGGCCGGAGCTTCCATCGCCCCGTAGGGCCGGCCGACGGTCGCGGGCCCCGGGCGGGGTGGCTGGCCCTCGCCGGCCCTGTGAGGGCCCGCCATCCCCGCCAGTCGAGCGAGGACGCCCGCGATCTCGGGCACGTCGGCCCTCACAGGGGCCGGCCACCATCACCCGCCCTAGGCAAGGTCTCGCTGGCCCTTGCCTGGGGTCGGCAATGCTCGCCCAAATCTGGGCACCGAGCAACCGAACCTCATGGTTAGCCTCCTCCTCGGCCTCGCCATTCTCATCGGCGTCGTCGTTGGTGGCGGGGGCGATGTCGTCCTCGTCGGTAGAGCTGGTGGAGCGGGCGACGACCTTAAGCTCCTCCTCGTCCTCCTCGTTGACCGGCTCGTCAAGCTACGGCTAATCCTCCCCCTCGGTCCAGTCCAACAAGGCCTCATCGGACAACGCCTGCTCGCCCAAATCTGGGCGAGCTTCGTCGTCCCCAGGCGAGGGCCGACGAGGCCTCGCCCAGGGCGGACGATAGTCACCGGGCCCCCCCTCCCCCCGAGGGCCGGTGTGCCCATATTTGGGCATCCTCACTCGACCTGGCGAGGGTGGCCGACCCTCACCTGGGGCCAGTGAGGCCTCGCTCGGGCGAGGGCCAGCGACCATCGGCGGCTCCTCCGGTAACCGTCGGCCAGCTCCTCCAAATGCGATAGAAGCTCCAGCCTTTTTTTTTTTTTTTTTTTTTTTTTTTAACAGTTTTGTTTGTTTAAATAAATTTACCTTTTCATTTTTAGTTTTTAATCTAATTTTTAAAGATTTTAAATAAAAAATAATTTTAAAAAGCCATAAAAAAATTCATTTAAAATGTGACATCGGCGTGCGTTAATTTTCTGTTAACTTTTTTAACGATGTTAACTTTAGAACTTAATTGAATCATTTTAGGATTTGATTGTATTTTTATAAATTTTAAGACTCAATTGCACTTTTTATAAGTTTTTGACTCAATCGCACTTTCTTAACAAGTTTTAGGACTTCTACCGAACATATCTTTTTTTTTTTTTTTTTTTTTTTTTGGTAAAGACTGTTGGAATATTATTTATAATGAACAATATGACTTTTTTCTTTCAAAAGGGCTTCTAAAGAAGCAAATCCCAAAATAAATTTCCCTCACTTGTCAAACTAAATTTTGCCATACCATATCTTGCATTGAATGGAACAAATTCGAATCTGTTCAGGCATTTCTTCAAACACGGAGTGGGCAGCGAATGGAGAGCGAATATGGACCTATTCGGAGCTCGAGCTGAAACCTAAGCTCGAGAAATCAGTGAGCAACGTTCAAACTTAAGAAAAACTGACTCATTCAGGTCCGACGCGAGTGAGGACTAAAGAAATCGAACTTGCTTTGCTCTTTCAAAATCAAGCGGGACGAGGCAAAAAAGAAAAAAAAGAAGGAACGAGCACTCAATCGCGGGGGCCTTACCTGGCTTGGCTGCCGCGGGCATCGTCCGCGGCGAAGGTTGAGAATAGTGACTCCAAACTCGTGTCAGGCTTCAGTCGACTCCCACCGAGGTCAGGTACGGCGACGACGAATGGCAGCGGGCGGACGACGTAGATCGGCTGTGGCTCCGAGGTTTTGTATGGGGCTTCAACGGCAACCGTTCCCGGCGTAGAGAAAGATCAAGACGCTTTTTTTTTCCCTTTTTCCTTTTTCGTGAGAGTAAAGAAGTAGGTGACGGTGAAGGAGTGAGGTAGGATTTCGGGAACAGAATGCGAGAGCAGTCGCCGGCGGGAGGTAGTCGGACGGAGATAGTGGAGGTGGCTGGTCAGGTGAGTTCACGAGAAAGGGTGGGGAATGCTTTCTTTTTTTCCTTTCCAGAAAAATCTCCCTGATGATGGTAGTCTCCGCTCCTCCCCTTTCGCAAAGCCCTGCTTTTTTCCCCCCTTTTTATGGGAAATTGTGTCTTTTAAGAGAGAGCGTGAGAGATCCCCAGAAAGAACTTCTCTTTCAGATTCGAAGAAGCGGCTACTAGAGGAGATGAATGTCGATGTGCTTCCGCAGAATGCTTACTGTCTGGTTGGGTTGCAGCTTTATCTCTCCTGTATATCACTTTGCTCTTTTTGCCCCTGACTTCTCGAATCACGCGGCAGTGCTAATCAAAGAAAGCTATAGAAAAGAAAAGTAAAGGAGAATTATTGCACGCGTAATTTCCGCGGAAGGTGCATAAAATTTGCGCGTCCTTTCTTTCTTTTCCTCTGTTTACGTGACTTGCTTTTTTTATTAATAAAAAAAATAGAAACAAAAACCAACGAATCATTTCTGATGCCCCGAGCCGATAAGCATATTGTCCACCAACTAATTTAATAAAAAGCAACATTTTGCAGAAGGGACATGGAGCCATCTTGTTTAGTGCTTTTCGACTTGACTTGCCTTTTTCATAAATTAAAGAAATAGAAAAGAAAGCTAGCTATGCTCCCATGCCCTTACTGCTAATATACATGAGCCAATTGCAAAGCATCGCCAGTTGGAATATTATTTATAATGAACAATTTGACTTTTTTTCTTTCAAAAGGGATTCTAGGCAAGCAAATCTCAAAATAAATTTTCCTCACTTTTCATACTAAATTTTTCCGTACCATATCTTGCTTAAAGATTATTGAGTCATCACCTCCTCAGCCTAGTCACTTTGATCTTACTCCTTAATTTTTTTTCGACATTTTACATTTATTTTATACTTTTAATGTCACATTTATGATTTTTTAGCTAACAGGTTAGGAAGATGCTTGCGTGACCATCCACCGCAGAATGACAGTAGAACTGTCAAAGGACAGCCACATTTCCTTTCGGAGGAAACCAGTGGACTTCTTGAACCGGACTAAATATTAACTCCATGTTTTGTTCTTCTTCATTTTTTTGAATTCTATGTTCCTTACGGCAACCTCAAATTTCAGAGACAAAATTATAAGGTTGCATTGAATAATTTTTCTTGAAGATTATGACTTTCATTTGTTTCTTTAAATGAGACAAGAAAATCGTTTTCTTCTTATGGCTTTTTTATATAGTGAATGCATTTTTTTCTCTCCTAATTGTTTTTGGAATTCTTATTTTGATCTTTTATTTTCTTCATTTTTTTATGCATAATCGATATCAATTGTATAAGTTTTAGGTCATTGGAGAGTCCTTCAAAGGCAATTTGATTTGAGCGAAAGGAATGATGAGCTATTTCACTGCACAATGATTTTATTATTGGTTGCAAAGTTAATGTTTTAAGTGTTTTTTCATTTTTAAAAAAAATAATAGATTTTCGTAATGACATTAATTATTATTTTAGTAAGCTATAATTTTTACTTATAATTATTTATATTTCCATATTTATTTTATTTTTTCTTTCTTCATATTCAAGAAAATTGATTTCATGGGTCTTCTTCTGATTTTGACTCTAAATTTGAGCTTGTTGTGGTATTTAGTTATTTGACATAGAAGTAAAAAAAAAAAAACCACAAAAGGAAATATGGGGTCACAAATTAAAACCGGTTACCGATTTCCTCCAAAGGATTTGCGGCAAGCCGTTGACCGTTCCACCGTTATTCTGAAGTGGATGGTCACGCCGGCCACTCCCAAGCAGCCATAACAGGAGATGAAGGTCGACGGGCTTCCGCAGAATGCTTGCTGTCTAGTCGAATTGCAGCTTTATCTCTCATGTACATATCATGTATATATCACTTTGTTCTTTTGATCATGACCTTCTCAAATCACGTGACAATGATAATCAAAGAAAACCATCGAAAAGAGAAATAAAGGTGAATTATTGCACGCGTAATTTCTGCGGAAGGTGCATAAAATTTTTTGTGGGTCCTTTCTTTCTTTTCCTTTGTTGACTTGACTTTGCTTTTTCCACTAACGAAGAAACAAAACCCAAAACCAACCATCATTTCTGATGCTCTGAGTTGATTAGCATATTTTCTATCAATTAATTTAATAAAAAGCAGATAGTGATAGAAAAGAAAATCAAAGACAATCAATGCAGGCGTCACTTCCTTGGCATTTTGCATAAGGTACTATGTGGTGCTTTTTGACTTGACTTGATTTTAACATTAATAAAAGAAATAGAAAAACAAAACTAACAATATTATCTAGAGATATGTAATGCAAATCGCTCGAATCAAGATTGGTCCGGAGCAAAACTAGCAATACTATTTAGAGATATGTAACAGGAATTGCTCAAATCAAGATTGGACCGGAGCAATCGGTTCTGGACGATCTTTAAGGGTACCGGTCCGATCCCCAATTCATATTTTTAGAACTAATGACTGATCGGTTCGGTTCATATTTCCGAGGTAGGAATTGGATCAATAGGACTGCACCAATCATTCATGCATTATTTTAATTTTTTTGAAATTTTGAAATGACCATTCTGCCATTAGGCCAATTACTTTCCCAACTCTTTCCCATTATGCCGTTACTTTCCCCCGTCTTTCCCTTCCGCCGTTACTTTTCCCATTTCTTTATCTTCCACTTCTCTTTTGCTAACCCTAACCGTGTGAAATCAGCCCTTTCCCAGTTTCCCTCTTGCAGGCATAACCTCACCTCACCCCTTGGTCCGAGTGAGTTGCTCGACTCTCGCAGCCTCGCCTCCCTTTATTCTTTCCCATGTCGTTATTTTGAAGTGAACGCCCTGCCTTTTTTCTTTTTTATGTGAAATTGTCTCTTTTAAGAGAGCGTGAGAGATCCTAGAAAGAATTTCCCTTTCAGATTCGAAGAAGCGGCTACTATAGGAGATAAAAGTTGATATGTTTCCGCAGAATGCTACTGTCTGGTTGGGTTCCAGCTTTATCTCTCATGTGTATATCACTTTATTCTTTTTTGCCATGACTTTCGCGAATCACGCGGCAGTGATAATCAAAGAAAACCATAGAAAAGAAAGTAAAGGTGCATTATCGCCCGCGTAATTTCCACGGAAGGTTCGTAAAATTTACGTGTGTCCTTTCTTTCTTTTTTCTCTATTGACTCGACTTACTTTTTTCTACTAATAAAAAAGCAACATTTGGCAGAAGGGTCAAGGAACCATCCTATACAGTGCTTCTCGACTCGACTTGCCTTTTCCATAAATTAAAGAACTAGAAAAGAAAGCTAGCTATGCTCTCATGCCCTTAATGTTAATATACATAAGACAATCGCAAAAACATCCCCCGTTTGAAATATATATATATATATATATATATATATATATATATATATATATATATTTGGTAATGTCCCCTATTGGAATATTATTTATAATAAACAACATGACTTTTTTCTTTTAGAAAGGATTCTAGATAGGCAAATCTCAAAATAAATTTTCCTCACTTTTCATACTAAAATTTTCCATACCAGATCTTGCCTAAAGATTATTGAGTCATCATCACCCCCTCAGCCTAGTCACTTTCATGTTACTCCTTAATTTTTTTTTGACATTTTACATTTATTTTAGCTAACAGGTTAGGAAAATGCTTGCGTGGCTATCCACAGCAGAATGACAATAGAACTGTCAAAGGCCAGCCACATATCCTTTTGGAGGAAACCAGTGGACTTCTTGAACCGGTTTAATCATTGACTCCATGTTTTGTTCTTCTTCATTTTTTTGACTTCTTTGTTCCTTACGGCAACCTCAAATTTCAGAGACAAAATCATAAGGCCACATTGAATCAATTTTCTTGAAGATTATGACTTTCATTTGTTTCTTTAAATAAGACAAGAAAATCATTCTCTTCTTATGGCCTTTTTATATGGTGAATGCATTTTTTCTCTACTAATTGTTTTTGGAATTCTCTACTAAATCATTATTCTTATTTTGATCTTTTCTTTACTTCATTTTTTTATGCATAATTGATATCAATTGTATAAGTTTTAGGTCGTTGGAGAGTCCTTCAAAAGCAATTTGATTTAAGCGAAAGGAATGATGAGCTATTTCATTGCACAATGATTTTATTATTGGTTGCGAAGTTGTTGTTTTAAGTGTTTTTTCATTTTTTAAAAATTTTAATAGATTTTTGTAATGACATTAATTATTATTTTAGTAAGCTATAATTTTTTTACTTATAATAATTTATATTTCGGTATTTATTTTATTTTTTCTTTCCTCATATTCAAAATTTTGATTTCGTGGGTCTTCTTTTGATTTTGTCTCTAAATTTGAGCTTGTTGTTATATTTAATTATTTGACATAGAATTTAAAAAAAAAAACCAAAAAAGGAAATATGTGGTCACAAATTAAAACCGGTTACCGGTTTCCTCCAATGGATTTGCGGCTGGCCGTTGACCGTTCCACCGTTATTCTGAAGTGGACGGTCATGCTGGCCACTCCCAAGCAGCCATCAGAGGGGATGAAGGTCGACGGGCTTCCGCAGAATGCTTGTCGGATTGCAGCTTTATCTCTCATGTATATATCTTGTGTATATCACTTTGTTCTTTTGACCATGACCTTCTCAAATCACGCGGCGGTGATAATCAAAGAAAACCATCAAAAAGAGAAGTAAAGGTGAATTATTGGACGCGAAATTTCTGCCGAAGGTGCATAAAAATTTTCGCGGGTCCTTTCGTTCTTTTACTTTGTTGACTTGGCTTTGCTTTTTTCACTAACGAAGAAATAGAAACGAAAACCAACCATCATTTCTGATGCTCTGAGTTGATTAGCATATTTTCTACCAATAAATTTAATAAAAAGTAGATAGTGATAGAAAAGAAAATCAAAGGACAATCAAAGCAGGTGTCACTTGCTTGGCATTTTGCGGAAGGTACGTGAAACCATTCTATCCTGTGCTTTTTGACTTGACTTGCCTTTAACATTAATAAAAGAAATAGAAAAGAAAACTAACAATACTATCTAGAGATATGCAATGAGAATAGCTCGAATCAAGATTGGACAGGAGCAATTGGTTCTGGACGATCTTAAAGGGTGCTGGTCCGGTCCCCAATTTTTATTTTTGGAACTGATGGCTGATCGGTTTGGTTTCTATTTTCAACATAAGAATTGGATTGATAAGACCGGACTAATCATTCATGCATTATTTTAATTTTTATAAAATTTCTGAATGACCATTCCACCATTAGGCCAATTACTTTCCCAACTCTTTCCCATGTCTTTCTCTTCCGCCATTACTTTCCCCATTTCTTTATCTTCCACTTCTCTTTTGCTAACCCTAAGCGTGTGAAATCAGCCCTTTTCTAGTTTCCCCCTTGCAGGCACAATCTCACCTCACGCCTTGGTCCTAGTGAGTTGCTCGACTCTTGCAGCCTCGCCTCCCTTTTTTCTTTCCCATGTCGTTATTCTGCAGTGAACGCCCTGCCTTTTTTCTTTTTTATGTGAAATTGTGTCTCTTTTAAGAGAGAGCATGAGAGATCCCTAGAAAGAACTTCCCTTTCAGATTCGAAGAAGCGGCTATTAGAGGAGATAAAAGTCGATGTGTTTCCGCAGAATGCTTACCGTCTGGTTGGGTTGCAGCTTTATCTCTCCTGTGTATATCACTTTGTTCTTTTTTACCATGACTTTCTCAAATCACGCGGCAGTGATAATCAAACAAAGCCATAGAAAAGAAAGTAAAGGTGATATATTGCACGCATAATTTCTACGGAAGGTGCATAAAATTTACGCGTATTCTTTCTTTCTTTTCCTCTGTTGACTTGACTTGCTTTTTCTACTAATAAAGAAATAGAAAGAAAAACCAACCAATCATCTCTGATGCTCCGAGTCGGTAAGCATATTATCCACCAATTAATTTAATAAAAAGCAACATTTTGCAGAAGGGACATGGAACCATCCTACATAGTGCTTCTTGACTTGACTTGCCTTTTCCATAAATTAAAGAAATAGCAAAGAAGGCTAGCTATACTTTCATGCCCTTAGGGCTATATACATGAGTCAATCGCAAAAACATCGCCTGTTGGAATATTATTTATAATGAATGATCTGACTTCAAATCTCAAAATAAATTTTCCTGACTTTTCATACTAAATTTTTCCCTGTCATATCTTGCCTAAAGATTATTGAGTCATCACCCCCTCAGCTTAGTCACTTTGATATCACTCCTTAATTTTTTTTTTCAACATTTTACATTTATTTATACTTTTAATGTCTCATTTAGAATTTCTTAGCTAATAGGTTAGAAAAATGCTTGCGTGACCATCTATTGCAGAATAACAGTGGAACTATCAAAGGCCAGCCACACATCCTTTTGGAGGAAACTAGTGGATTTACTGAACCGGTTTAATCATTGACTCCCTGTTTTGTTCTTCATTTTTTTTTACCTCTATGTTCCTTACGGCAACCTCAAACCTCAGAGACAAAATCAGAAGGCCACATTGAATCATTTTTTTTATTATTTAAGATTGTGACTTTCATTTGTTCCTTTTAATGAGGCAAGAAAATCGTTCTCTTCTTATGGCTTTTTTTTATAAGGTTTACCTTGAAAAACCCAAAATTAGTGCACTTGTGACAAATTTACCCCAAATTATTTTTTTGACCATGAAAAACCTCAAACCGGTACACCCGTGACAAATTTACTCAAACCGAACATAAAAAATCATTAACTGGTACATTTATGACAAATTTACCCCAAACTAATTTATTTGATCGCAAAAACCCCAAACTGATAAATTTGTGACAAATATATCCCCGCTAATTTGGATTAATACCACAAAAAAAAATCATAAAAATTGTAAATTGTAACAAACAGAGTATAAAATCTCAAATTTGTATACCGATTAACTATCATGGTCATTTAACTTAATAATTTGATAATAAAATTTAACGAAAACTAACAGAGGGTAGATTTATCACAAATGTACCAGTTTAGGGTAAATTTGTTAAAGGTATACCAGTTTAGGGTTTTTAGTGGTCAAAAAAATAGTTTTTGGTAAATTTGTCATAGGTATACCAATTTAGGGTTTTTCAGGGTATTAACCATTTTTTATATGGCGAATGCATTTTTTTCTCTACTAATTGTTTTTGGAATCCTCTACTAACTCATCATTCTTATTTTAATCTTTTCTTTACTTCATTTTTTTTATGCATAATCAATATCAATTGCATAAACTTTAGGTCGTCGGAGAGTCCTTCAAAAGCAATTTGGTTTGAGCGAAAGGAATGATTTAGCAATTTCATTGCATAATAATTTTATTATTGGTTGCAAAGTTAATGTTTTAAGTGTTTTTTCATTTTTTTAAATTTGATTGATTTTCGTAATGACATTAATTATTATTTTAGTAAGCTATAGCTTTTTTACTTATAATTATTTATATTTCCGTATTTATTTTATTTTATTTTCTTCATATTCAAGAAAATTGATTTCATGGGCTTTCTTTTGATTTTGTCTCTAAATTGGAGCTTGTTGTCGGTATTTAATTTTTGACATAGAAGTAAAAAGAAAAACAAAAAAAAGGAAATATGGGGTCACAAATTAAAACCGGTTACCGGTTTCCTCCAAAGGATTTGCGGCAAGCCGTTGACCGTTCCACCGTTATTCTGAAGTGGACGGTCATGCTGGCCACTCACAAGAAGCCATCAGAGGAGATGAGGGTTGACGGGCTTCCGCAGAATGCTTGCTGTCTGGTCGGATGGCAGCTTTATCTCTCGTGTATATATCATGCATATGTCACTTTGTTCTTTTGACCATCACCTTCTCAAATCACGCGGTAGTGATAATTAAAGAAAACCATCAAAAAGAGAAGTAAAGGTGAATTATTGCCCGCAAAATTTCCGCGGAAGGCGCATAAAAATTTTCGCGGGTCCTTTCTTTCTTTTCCTTTGTTGACTTGACTTTGCTTTTTGCACTAACGAAGAAATAAAAACGAAATCCAACCATCATTTCTGATGCTCTGAGTCGATTAGCATATTTTCTACCAATTGATTTAATAAAAAGTAGATAGCGATAGAAAAGAAAACCAAAGGACAATCAATGCACGCGTCACTTGCATTTTGCAGAAGGTATGTGGAACCATCCTATATGGTGCTTTTTGACTTGACTTGGCTTGCCTTTAACATTAATAAAAGAAATAGAAAAGAAAACTAGCAATACTCTCTAGGGGTGTATAAGGAGAATCACTCGAATCATAATTGGACAAGACCAATTGGTTCCGAATAGTCTCAAGCAATGCCAGTCTAGTCCCCAATTCCTACTTTTGGAACTGGTGGCTGGTCGATTCTTTCCAAGGTAAAAACTGGACCGATAAGATCGGATCAACGATTCATGCATTATTTTAATTTTTTTAAAGTTTCTGAATGACCATTCTGCCATAAGGCCAATCTCCAGACTTTTTCCCATTATGCCGTTACTTTCCCATGTCTTTCCCTTCCACCATTACTTTCCCCATTTCTTTCCCTTCCACTTATCTTTCGCTAACCCTAATTGTGTGAAATCAGCCCTTTCCCAGTTTCCCTCTTGCATGCACAACCTCACCTCACACCTCGGTCCAAGTGAGTTGCTCGACTCTCACAGCCTCGCCTCCCGCTCGCTCGACATCCTCTCGCGGCCTCACCTTAGGCCTCATTTCCCTCTTGTGGCCTTGCCTTCCGCCTCGCTCGACGTCCTCTCATGGCCTCGCTCATCAAGCTTTCCCTCTCACCTCATAGCTTGCTTGTCAATGTAATGACAAGTGATTTGGTCCATTGGAATCGGTTTGGTCCGGTTCTCAATTCCCAAACCCATTGGTCCTGTCCACGGTCCCAAAAAAGAGAACCAGTCTTCTCGGTCTAATTCTTGGTTCTTGGATGGGACT
Source organism: Eucalyptus cladocalyx (assembly GCA_017140615.1). NCBI lineage: Eukaryota > Viridiplantae > Streptophyta > Magnoliopsida > Myrtales > Myrtaceae > Eucalyptus > Eucalyptus cladocalyx. The sequence continues at coordinate 31,874,290 of CM029523.1, forward strand.
GGATTGGACCAAGAACCGATCACCCATAATACTCTCATGCTCCCGGTGCTAATATACATGAGTTAATCGCAAAAACATCGCCCGTTGGATTATTATTTATAATGAACAATCTTACTTTTTCTGTTTCATAAAGGATCCTAGACAAGCAAATCCCAAAATAAATTTTCCTCACTTTTCAAATTAAATTTTTCCATACCATATCTTGCCTTAAAATTATCTAAGTCATTACCCCCTCCTCAAGTCACTTTGATCTCACTCCTTAAATTATTTTTGTTTTTGACATTTTACATTCATTTTGTACTTTTAATGTCACATTTAGAATTTCTCAGCTGACGGGTTATCCATGATCGAATAACTATTTAGGGAATAATTTTTTTACTTTTTATTTCATTTTTGTCGAACCTTTTATTCCATCTCAACACTTTATGTTTTCGTAACTTCTCAATAAAAATTATCACTTATTCATCTGAAGGTGTTTGTCATTAGTGATAGAATATTATGAACCAACTATATATATATATTAGCCTTATCTTCTAGTAAAAATTGGAGCTTTACGACTTCGAATAGCAATGACGTATAGAGGATTCGTGAAATGGGATTTTCTACTTCAATGTCTTAGTGATATTATTTAGTGTATGTACAACTGCTTTTCAGCAACATTCTTATGTAGGAGCTTTTGGACACTTCTTGTTGATAAAAGGATCGCGAAAGGTGGAAATTTTTATTTTGCAAGGGTTATAGTTTGATTGGGGGAAAAGTATCAAAAAAGTCATAAACCTATGATATTGGTACAAATTCAGTTATAAACATTTCAATTAGACTAATGTAGTTATAAACATTTTCACATTGGTATCATTTCAATCATCTGGCCAATTTTGGCTGGCCGATGTTAACGTAAATGCCAACCGGTGCTAGTTGGCCAGCGAACACTAATGTGGCAAATTTTAAATACTTTTTTTTTTCCGATTTTTTATAAATTTTTTCCTTTTTTTGTCCTTTTCCTTTTCTTTTTCCTCTCCTTTCTCTTGGCCTTCTTCTCCCGCAATGGTCGACGAGCCTCCGAGTGAGGGCTGCGAAGCCATCGCCACTCGTCAGTGAGAGTCGAGGCCCTTGCTTGCAGCCTCGCCCATAGCTAGGCCATGGCAAGGCTGGCCTCACCTGTAGCTTTGGGCGAGGTCGGCCAAGGGCGGCAAAGCCCTTGCTAGTAGTTGACAAGTAGCCAAAGGCTCACCAGCCTCTCCACTGCAGGAGAAGAAGGCCAAGAGGAAAATTAGGAAAAAAAAAAGGAAGAGGCAAAAAAGGAAAAAAAGGAAAATTTTGAAAAGATAAAAAATTATTTAAAAATTGCCACGTCAGCGTTCATTAGCCAGTTGACATCCACATTAATGTTGGCCAACCAAAATTGGCCGAATGGACTAAATTAGTACTAATGTGAAAATGTTTAAGATTAAATTAGTTTAATTGAAAGGTTTAAGACTGAATTGGTACCAATGCCATAGATTTATGACTTTTTTGGTATTTTTCCTGTTTGACTAGTGGATGATGTTGTGAGAACTTGCGATCTATGAGTTATTTCAATTGTTTTTTTTTCTCCTTTCATTTCAAATGATAATTACTGAATCTTTGATATAAAGTTTGTGCGTTCTGTCTTGGGTTGAGTTATTGAATTCATCTAGTACTATTATAGCATTTTGGTTCTTCGTAGGGGGCATTATGGAGAGTTCACATGTGGCTCATTTGATGGTTGCCAACTCACTTTCGTTTGCTTTAATTTGTTCATCCTTTTTTTCTCTTCATTTCCAAGAAATAACTTATTAACTATAAAGAGTACTTTATCTAAATGTGAATGTTCAATGCACGTGGGAGAAAGTATCAAAAAAGTCATAAACCCATTACATAGCACTAGTTTAGTTCTAATATTTTCAATTTGACCAATTTAATATAAACATTTTTACATTGGTACAAATTTAGTCCATTCGACCAATTTAGGTAGAAAATTGCTGACTTAAATGCCGAAAGTCCTACTTGGCAAGTTGGTAATGATGTGGACACTTCTTTTTATTTTTAAATATTTATTAATTTTTCTTTTCTTTTCATGTATATATCATGCATATATCATGCATATATCACTTTGTTCTTTTGACCATGACCTTCTCAAATCACGCGGCAGTGATAATTAAAGAAAACCATCGAAAAGAGAAGTAAAGGTGAATTATTGCATGCGAAATTTCCGCAGAAGGTGCATAAAAATTTTCGCGGGTCCTTTCTTTCTTTTCCTTTTTTTGACTTGACTTTGCTTTTTGCACTAACGAAGAAATAGAAATGAAAACCAACCATGATTTCTGATGTTCTGAGTCGACTAGCATATTTTCTACCAATTGATTTAATAAAAAGCAGATAGCGATAGAAAAGAAAACCAAAGGACAACCAATGGATGCGTCACTTGCATTTAACAGAAGGTATGTGGAACCATCCTATGTGGTGCTTTTTGACTTGACTCGACTTACCTTTAACATTAATAAAATAAATAGAAAAGAAAACTAGCAATACTCTCTAGGGATGTATAAGGAGAATCACTCGAATCATAATCGGACGAGACCGATTGGTTCTGAACAGTTTTAAGGTGTGCCGGCCTAGTCCCCAATTCCTACTTTTGGAAATGGTGGCTGGTTGATTCTTTCCAAGGTAGAAACTGGACCAATAGGATCGGATCAACAATTCATGCATTATTTTAATTTTTTTTTTTAAAATTTTTGAATGACCATTCTGTCATTAGGCCAATTACTTTCCCAACTTTTTCCCATTATGCCGTTACTTTCCCATGTCTTTCCCTTCCGCCATTACTTTCCCCATTTCTTTCCCTTCCACTTATCTTTCGCTAACCCTAATCGTGTGAAATCAGCCCTTTCCCAGTTTCCCTCTTGCATGCACAACCTCACCTCACACCTCGGTCCAAGTGAGTTGCTCGACTCTCACAGCCTCGCCTCCCGCTAGCTCGACATCCTCTCATGGCCTCACCTTAGGCCTCATTTCGCTCTTGTGGCCTTGCCTTCCGCCTCGCTCAACGTCCTCTCACGGTCACGCTCGTCATCGTCAAGCTTTCCCTCTCACCTCATAGCTTGCTTGTCAACGTAATGACAAGTGATTTGGTCCATTGGAATCGATCTGGTCCGGTTCTCGATTCCCGAACCCATTGGTCCTGTCCATGGTCCCAAAAAGAGAACCGGTCCTCTCGGTCCAATTCTTGGTTCTTGGATGGGACCGAATTGGACCAAGAACCGATCACCCATAATACTCCCATGCTCCCGGTGCTAATATACATGAGTCAATCGCAAAAACATCGCCCGTTGGATTATTATTATTATTATTATTATTATTATTATTATTATTATTATTATTATTATTATTATTATTATTATTATTATTATTTTTGGTAAAGCCCGTTGGATTATTATTTATAATGAACAATCTTACTTTTTTTGTTTCATAAAGGATCCTAGACAAGCAAATCCCAAAATAAATTTTCCTCACTTTTCAAATTAAATTTTTCCATACCATATCTTGCCTTAAAATTATCAAGTCATTACCCCGTCCTCAAGTCACTTTGATCTCACTCCTTAAATTATTTTTGTTTTTGACATTTTACATTTATTTTGTACTTTTAATGTCACATTTAGAATTTCTCAGCTAACGGGTTATCCATGATCAAATAACTATTTAGGGGATAATTTTTTTGGGAATGCCACTTAGCAGCCTCTAGCGATGGTCAAGCGAGGTTCTCTTCGCCAAATTTGGTGTAGGACAACTTCCCCAACCTTAGCCAAAGGCTAGTGAGGGCATCTCGGCCCTTGTTCTCATCGACGATCAGGGATCTCTACTAGCCATCATGGAGGTAGCGATTGGCAACGAAGGGAAATAAGGGGAAAAGAATAAAGAGAAAGGAAAGGATAGAAAAAGGAAAAGAAAAGAAAAATGGGAAAAAATAAAAATAAAAAATTGTCCATGTTAACATCCGTTGTACCCTATAGGATAATTGGCGTCTAGGGCCATAATTTCCAACATAAATTGGCCGGATGAATTTAATTGGTACCGATATGAAAATATTTATGACTGAATTAATCCAGTCGAAAAGTTTTAAAGTGAATTGGTACAAATACAATAAGTTTATTGTTATGAAATATATGAATGAATGAAATACATGAATGAATATTCATTATATTCATCTTATCTATTGTACTTATCATGGTACATTTGTATCATACATTCTAAGTATATCTTCCTATACAATGAATGTTAATCTCCCTATCCCATACATGTATCATTCGATACATTGATATTACTGATAAGACATTCTTGTTTTCCTATAAATATGAGTTTAGTTTTTGTTGTAGATATAACGGTGATACACGGAAATAAAACTCTCCTCTGACTTTCTCTATAATCTCAGGTGTTTGATTTTCTCTACTCAATCTCTCTATTATCTCTATTATATATTTGTAACGCAATATTTTACAACACGTTATCAGCACGAAAATCTACCGACTAAGTAAGTAATTTTTGCAAGGTGTGTATTCTTTTTATTAATCAACTTATACTTCATTTTCTTCTATCAATTCTTCATTTTTATTTTTCTTGGCCCGAAGCCAAATTTCAAATCTAAAAGTATCATTCTGCTCCTAAAATGGTAGTGAATATTTGGAAATCATTTTAATTAGTTTAAGGATTTGATTTTGCAAGAATTATATGCAAATTTTATGATACTTGACACTTGAAGTTGTTAATATAAATGAAAATGGAAAATATCAAGAAAAATGAAGATGTTTGTTTGCTTGATAGTGCAACAACACATACTATATTTTGTAGTAGACACGTTTTTTCGAATATGACATTACGTAAGCGCAAATCCATACAATATTAGGTCCCGTTTCGATTATTGATGGTTTTGGGAATGCCACAATTGTTTTGCCAAATGACACCATCCTACATGATGTGTTTCTAAGCATTAGATCAAAAAGGAATCTGCTCAGTTTCAAAGATGTATGCCGTAATGGGTACCATATTGAGACTATTTATGAGCAAGATAATGAATAAATTGACATTTCCTCTTATAAGATGGGTCTAAAGACCATCTATGAGAAGCTAGAAGCTTCATCAATGGGTTTGTATTATGTCATGATTAAGGCTATTGAAACCTACGACACCACATCCTGGAGATTGGTAAACCTTCATCAATTTTGACTGTGGCATAATTGCCTCGGTCACCTTAGCGTTTCAATGATTCGTAGAATAATTCAAAATGCAAAATGGCACCATTTACAGGATATAAATGTATTGTTGCCCAAAGATTATAATTGTGAGGCTTGCTCACAAGGAAAACTCATTATCAAACCTTCTATAATAAAGGTTAATCTTGAATCCATTTTATTCTTACAAAGAATTCATGATGATATTTGTGGACTAATACAACCACCAAGTAGACCATTTCGATATTTTATGGTACTAATGGACGCATCTTATAGATGGTCCCATGTTTGCCTATTATCTACGCGCAATATCACATTTGCACATTTACTTGCGCATATTATAAAACTCCGGGCACAATTCCCTAATTATCTAATTAAGAGCATAAGAATGAATAATGCTGGTGAATTTACATCAAAGAATTTTGATAACTATTGTACTTCATTCGGAATTGAGGTTGAGCATCCGGTTACATATGTTCATACTCAAAATGGATTGGCAGAATCATTGATTAAACATATTTAAATAATTGCCCGCACTCTATTATTAAGAACGAATCTCAATGATACAGCATGAGGTCATACAGTTTGCATGCGGCAACCCTAATAAGATTACGTTCCACTGCTAGTCTTTTACAATCTCCCATTCAAATAGTTCTTGGTTATAAACTGGATATTTCACATTTACTCACATTTGGTTGTGCAGTACAGGTGCCTGTAGCACCGTCAAAAAGAATGAAAATGGGTCCCCAACGTCGTTTCGGCATTTATATTGGGTTTAATTTACCGTATATTATTAGGTTCTTGGAACCAACTACCAGCGATCTTTTTATTGTCAGATTTGCAGATTGTCATTTCAATGAGACTAGGTTTCCATTAATTGGGAAACCTACAATTTCCATGACTGCAAAACAGAAATCAATTAAAGTTTTCTTCTAAAATGAGAAAAATTTATCTCAATTAGACCCAAGGATTCTTGAATGTGAAAATAAGGTATAACGCATAATCCATTTACAGGCTATAACCAATAGACTTCCTAATGCATTTAATAATGCTACTAAGATAATGAAGTCTCATATTCCAATTGCAAATGCTCTAGCTAGAATAGTTGTTCCCAAAGAATAGGCTAAAATAGATCAAAATCCCCCGCACTTGAAGCATGGTAGACCAATATGATCAAAAGATATTGTTCTTCGAAAATGAATGGGAAAGATTCAAGAATCCGCTCCATAAGAGCCTGGCGTTGTGCTTGCTCCCAAAGAGCTTATTGCCCCTGAAGAAATGCAAACCTATGAAAAGAACATCAACCCCAGGAATACTGAAAATTCCATTACATATTGTAATGAAATTTGGGATCGAAATGAAATCATTATTGATGATGTTTTTGTATTCTCAGTTGCTCATAAAATTATGGATGATAATTGTGAGCAGCAATCTATTATTGAATGTCGTCAAAGACAAGATTGGCATAAATGGGAAGAAACAATTAAGGCTGAATTAGTTTCCCTAACTAAACGAGAGGTTTTTGGACCCGTAACTCGTATCCCCGATAATGTAAAGCCCGTTGAATATAAATGAGTATTTATCCAAAAACAAAATGAAAAAAACGAGATTGTCAAGTATAAAGCCTGACTTGTTGCTCAAGGATTCTCCCAGAGACCTGAAATTGGTTATAATGAGACATATTCACTTATGATGAATATGATTACATTTTGTTTTCTCATTAGCTTGGTAATCTCTGAAAGATTGGAAATTTGTCTTATGGATGTTGTGATGGCATATTTATATGGCTCATTAGACTCTGATAATTATATGAAAATTCCCAAGGGATTCAAAATGCCTAAAGCATGCACTCCCCAAAATTTATTCTCAATAAAATTGCAAAGATCCTTGTATGGGTTAAAGTAATCCGATTGTATATGGTATCAATGCCTAAGTGAATACCTAATTAAGGAAATGTACAAGAATGATCCTATATGCCATACGTATTTATTAAGAAATCAAAAATCGGATTTACTATTGTAGCGGTTTATGTCGATGATATAAATTTAATTGAAACTCCAGAAGAGTTAGTTAAAACTGTTGAGCATTTGGAAAGTTAAAACTGTTGAGTATTTGGAAATGGAGTTTGAAGTTAAAGATTTGGATAAAACCAAACTTTGTCTTGGTCTAGAGCTTGAGTATAAAGCAAATGAAATAATCTTTCATCAATCAACATACGTTGAAAAATTGTTTAAACGCTTCAACATGGACAAAGCTCATCCATTGAGCACTCCTATGGTTGTAAAGTCTCTAAATCCCCAAAAGGACCAATTTCGTCCTAGAGAATCTAATGAAGAGATACTTTGTTCTAAAGTATCATATCTCAATGCAATTGGGGCTTTGATGTACTTGGCACAATGTATGAGACCAGATATCGCTTTTGCGGTAAATTTATTGGCACGTTTCAGTTCTGAGCCAACTCGGAGACACTGAAATGAAGTTAAACATATTTTATGTTATTTCTAAAGAACCATAGATTTGAGATTATATTATTCAAGGGATTCCACTAACTCTGATTTAGTTGGATATATTGATGCTAGATATAGATCTGATCCACATAATGCTCATTCTCAAACTAGGTATTTATTTTGTTATAACAGCACTGCTATTTCTTGGCGTTCTATGAAGCAATCGCTAGTAGCTACATCCTCTAACCACTTTAAGATTATTGCTTTCTATGAAGTTGGAAGAGAATGTGTTTGGCTAAGATCCGTTATAATGCATATTCATAATTTTTGTTGTTTAATACCGGTTACAAATTCTCCCACTATAATTTATAAAGATAATGCTACTTGTGTTACACAAGTTAGGGAATGATATATCAAAGGTGATAGGAAGCATATCTCGCTGAAATTTTCTATACTCATGAATTTCAAGAAAGTCGACAAATTGATGTTAAACTGATTCGATCCATAAATAATATTACATATCTTTTTACCAAATCATTGCCAACGTCAACTTTTGAGAAATTAGTATATGGCATTGGTATGCAGCAGTGGCTATATGGCTCAATTGAGGAGGAGATATTATGAACTATGCATTGCACTCTTTTTTCTTTTTGTCCGATTTTTTTCCCACATGGTTTTCCCGGCTTAAAGTTTTTAACGAGGCAATTAATGCATTCGTAAAAGGGAGAGATCGTAAATTTGTACTCTGCATTCTTTTTCCCTTTTGTCCAGTTTTTGTCCCACTGGGTTTTTCCAGCTTAAGATTTTTAATAAGATAGTATCATTCATGCACATTCGTAATAAATACAATGAATATTCAAGGGGGAGTATTATGAAATACATGAATGAATGATATACATGAAAGGATATTCATTATATTCATCTTATCTAATGTACTTATGATAGTATATTTGTATCATGCATTCTAAGTATATCTCCATATATAATAAATGTTCATTTCTCTATCCAATACATGTTGTGACATTCCAAATTTCACTGACCTTCATTTGTGTAATCAGAATCATTAGAAACTTAGATTAATTTAGATTGGGCTAGAAAGTGAACCCGATGGACCAGAGGAATGTGGGCTTGAGAAGTAAGTGGGCCACATGAGTTTTCGAATTGGGCTTGATAAGCCGAATGGAAGATCTGGACTTGGTCTTAGCTTAGAGCGGGCCAAGGCTCGAATCTGTTAGAATAGTTTAATGGGCTGAATTGTTATGGATTGAGCCTGTTGGGCCAAAGACGGATATTTAGGCCTGAGTGATTTTATTTTTAATTAAGTCTATAGATTATAATTATGATAATTTGATTAGCGATTGTAATGCTAAAGTAAATTTCTAATTTTAACGTTTCTTGTGATAAGTTCTTTATAGACTAACACTAAATAGTTAATATGTCATATAATTTCATAACTTTATATGATTATAATAGAATTGAAATCTAATGGAATCGAAAGGGAATTAAGTGAAAAACATTAGAAACTAATGAACCGACTAACGACACGGATTAAAGATTAATTAAGATCGAGTGACAAATGGTGAAAGAGATCATGCATGGAAGCCACGACACCCCTCCTCTCTTTGCATCACCCATGGTTTTCCTATTTCCACCAAACCGAAAACAAGCAAAGGAGACATCATCATTAGATTTGCTAATGATTAGCCTAGCCTAGGGATTAGTCTATAGCTTCATTTCCCCTCTTAAATTTCGTAACCCTCTCTCTCTCTCTCTCCAAAAACTGAAACCCATCTTCTTCTTCTTCTTGTTTTCTCTCTTGGACGAGCAGCGACAAGTGAGAGAGAGAGAGAGAGTTCTTGCGAGAGGGTGAACGGCGAGAGGAGAAGAGGAGAGAAGGATCGCCTTCTGCCGTGCGCGTGCTGCCGCCCATCTTCGTCGTCGTTGAGCTGCGTTTGAAGACCCATAAGCTTCCCGTTTTGGTTGTCAATTTAGCTTAGGAGTGAGGCAAGTAGAAGTTCATTAATCTATGTTATGCATGTTGTGATTATCTAGTGAAGTACAAGTAGACCGAAGAAGGTCCGAATGTGATATTGCATGTTGCATTTGAGGCTTGCATGTCTTGAAATGTAAGTGTGAGTGAGCTATGATTGTTGAGTAAGGTGTGATGGTGTGTGCCGAGTGAAGAAAAGGTGATGCATGTTGAGCTATAAGAGCCGAGATGCAAGTATGTGCTTTGTACCGAGTTGTGAAGGATTCTAGGTGAGTGAAAATGTACTATGACCATTCATGGACGTTGTGTAAGTGTGTTGAGATGCTACATGATGAATTTACAGTAAAACAAATGGTTTGATTAAGCTGGAAATGTAGAGAAAGGCATTAGATGTTTTCTGTCTTGGAGGAACATGGATAGAAAGTGGTTTGTATTGTGTCGCTTTAATTTCTAGAGATGAAGATGAGGAATATAATCATTTTAATTAAGATAGCATCCATTAGATTGAGTTTAACTCATAGTTATAGCTATATGAATACAAGAACGTGTAGATAGAAGCAATTCTTTTTTAAAACAGAAATACCATTCCGTAGAAAACGGCCTAACCTTTGATGATTCCTCGAATTTTTTGTATTCATCTAGATAGAATTGGACCTCAAACTTCTAATGAAAGTTATAGGACACATCTTTAGGAATAACATATAAAAAATTAAGAGTAAACGGATAAGATTTAGGTGGTGAAACGAATTATTTTTTGTAAGTACTAAATCTGAAAGTTTACTGCAGAAAATTTTTAAGAAACAGCAAACTACTGCTCTTTATACATGATGAATCTGGTTTCATGTCCTTCACGAATTTTCTTCCTTCAAGTCTCATCTATAACATACCAAAATTTTCATTAAAACTGTGCATTCTAGTTTTTAAGCTGTTTTACTCCGACTTTGCTCAACTGATTTCAAAAGTGAATGCATCTTGGGTTGTTATGTGATATGATGATACTAGCATTGGCATATCATGCAATATTGAGATGTGATGAGACTCAAGAGACATTTTGTTATTGCATTAAAAAGTATTTTTGGAAATTAAGATGTTAATTGATACCGTTGGACCCTCGAGTCAACGATGCCCCGGGAGTCGGGATACCCAGAGGTTTGAATGTTGATGCCCTTTGGATGCCTAGTTGTATTATGAATACATGCTTAGAGGTTTTTCCCGGGAGTGTTGGGATGCCCGGTTGTGTTATGATACATGCCCGGAGGGTGAGGGGTTGTATTATGATGCATGCCTAGAGGGTAGGAGTAACCGTTTTCATGGCGAGCCTTGGCAATTCCTCGTGATGCCAGGTGGGGCGCGAGATGCCTGAAGGTGTAATGTAACACGCTCTGGATGCCTGGTTGTATTATGAATACATGCCCAGAGGTTTTCTTCGGGAGTATCGGGATGCTCGGTTGTATTATGATACATGCTCGGAGGGTGAGGGGTTGTATTATGATGCATGCCTGGAGGGTAAAGGTAACCATTTTCATGGCGATTTCTCGTGATGCCAAGTGGGGTGCGAGATGCCCAGAGATTTGAATGAGTCAATGCCCTTTGGATGCTCGGTTGTATTTTGAATACATGCCCGGAGGCTTCCGCGATGCCAGGGTTGGGTGTGGAATCCCATAAGGATGCAAACATTAGTCATCTGGGGGATGAAACCTTTTGAATGATAAAATGAATGATTATATTAAAGTGTGAGTGTGGTCTGGTTATAGGACTAAATTGTATGGCATGGAATAAGACGTGTCATAACAGTTTGGCCCTATGATCGGGACTCGTGTAACTGGACATGATGCATCTTAATAGTTTCGAAATTGTACTTGCCATTGCATTGAGGAATTTCATAATTTTGATGCATGTTTATCCTTTGCTTACCTATTTTTGTCTATCTTGCATGAATCTGGATATTGATGGTATTGCGTGATATAGCTAATGAATCTTTTACTGCTGAGTGGTTGTACTCACCTCATTTGGGGACTAACATTTCAGACTAGACAAGATACCTCTTCTGCCACTGCCACTAGCAGATGGACCAAGTGATTGAATATGACCACGAGGAAGAGGACAGCAAAGGAAGGAACTTTTGGACACCAACACTGATCGATGGACTTTAAGTATACAACTATTGGAAAAGATGTCAGTCATCTTTTGAAGTATAGTCGAGTATAGAAGATTACGGCATTTTTGTGTATCGACTAAAGATGTCCATCTAAAAGTGTTTAGTTGGTGTGCATCGTTTTAAATTCAGGAAGGGGAATAGTTGATTGTACTTCCGTTATATAAACTGCGTAGGGACCGATCTAAAAGAAATATAAACCCTTAGGACTTTTAGATTTGTTATAACTCTTTGGTATCCGAGTAATATATTATCAGGTCAAGAGAAAGGCAAGTGATCTCTGGTGACCTTAACGGATTGGGGGCTGTCGGGGGGTGCCACACATGTATCATTCGATACATTGATATTAATAATAAGTACATTTTTGTTTTCCTATAAATATGAGCTTAGTTTTTGTTGTAAATATAACGGTGATACACATAAATAAAATTCTCTCCTCTGACTTTCTCTACGATCTCGGTGTCTTATTTTCTCTACTCAATCTCTTTGTTCTCTCTATTATATATTTACAACGCAATATTTTACAACGTTTATGACTTTTTTGGTATTTTCCCCCCTTTGAAGATTTGTCCATTGAATCCTAAACCTATTATTTGGATAATTGGTTGGAAGGATTACATTAGCAAATCATGAAAAGATTTAGGACTAGGCAAATTGTTAAAGGATTTTTTGATTAAATTGACATAATTGAAATGTTTGGAACTAAATTAGCAAATATCAAAAGGTTTAGAATTAAATTGGCACAATTGAAATATTTAGGATTGAATTGGTCGTTGTACAATAAGTTCAAGACTTTGTGGTCAATTTTCTCGATATGGAACATTGATGTCAATTTAATAATGTATCTTTGCCTTAAAGAAGCACCCATGCATCGATGATAAAATTACGTACAACACTAATTTCATCAATAATTTAGAAACCCTTAAAAAAGTTCATGTGTCTTTTTTGTCGAAAACAAAACCATTTCATTTCATCAAGGTTTAGCTCAGTGACAACTAAAGGGCTTCGGCACATACAAGATTGCAAAGGGCTTGGGGAGGGTTAGGCGCGAATGATAATCATTTTGGCAAGAAATTGATTTTTGGAACAGAAATAAATTTTTCTATTTTTATTTCTGACGAGTTTACGAGCAAAAAAATATGTTTGATAACGATACAAATTTTCTATTTCAAAAAGAAATTCGTTTGATAACAAAAGATAAAATTTCTATTTCTTAAAAAAAAAAAATTTCCTTTTGGAGCAAGTGAGATGTCCATTCTTACAAATTTCATATGCTTATAAACCCAAATACAAAGTAAGATTTTTTTTTTTTTTTGGGTAAAGTCTCTCTTTTTTTTTTAAAAAAAAAAAAAAAAAGTAAGAGTTGTTATATCAAATTTTCTAAATTTTCACACAAAATTCTTTAGCATCCACCTAGATAGGCAATTACGGTCAAAAAAATATACTTATCAATAGTTTCCATACAATAGAAAAAAGAGATCTAGATGCATTACTCTTGAGCATGATAGCCAAAGGTTCCCAAAACTCTAGTAGAGTGAAGGTAGGCAACCATGTCAGGTGCCTGAATTTTGGCTTTGAATTTTTAGAAAATAAGCACATTGGTAGACTTAAAATCCTTATGTATTATAGAAGGTTGAACATTCTCATGCAAATATTCCAATCCCCTTCATGCTAGTGTGTCACATCGTTCGCCGCCGTGGTCTACGATATCGAGCAATCGTTCTAGAAAGAAACACAAAGAAGTGTATTGGGCAATTTGTGGCAAATTTTACGAAATTGACAAATTTTACGAAGTGTAATGGAGCTTATCATAAAGGACCACTACAAATAAGGGAAATCCTCAAGTACAACATCTTATTACAAGAATTAAGATAGGAATCATCAAATATAGTATCACATTACAAAAGCAAAGATTTGAAATCCCCAAATACAAAATAATATAAATACATTACAAAAGTTGAAAACACGATTTCATGGAATCTCCGGCATATTATGATCACTTATCATTTTATTGGCAATACTTTTTCTAAGCATATTCATCTCAATTTCCTCCTTGGTCGATGTATCTCCTATAATCTCATCTTGTGTAGGTCCAAATGGGTACTTTAGATCTCCATATAAGGAAAAGTTTTTATCCCTCCTATCTTGATCACGGATATTATTATGGATAGCATAACATGCAATTACAATATGTGCTTACTTTCGAATTGCAAATGCAGGCATGTGTTTCAAAATAAAGAAGCGATTCTTTAATGCAACAAATGATCTCTCAATGATATTCCTTAGTAAAAAATGCCTATAGTTGAACAACTCTCTTGCTGTTCTTGGTCATCTTGCTCTACCTCTATAATCATTTAGATAATATCGTTCACCTTTAAAATGAGTTAAGAATCCTGGAGTTGATGCATAACCAGAATTTACAACATAGTATTTGCCTATAATAAGGTATTTATATATTAGTCGTAATTTATAAATGCAATACAATCTTAAAGAAACTTGATACTTCCAAAATAAGTAAATACCTAGTGGTGGTCGAGGAAATTCCAAGCGAGGAGTCTCGAGTGCTGCTGATAGCACTCGACAACCGTTGGTAGATCCTTCCCAACCAGCATATACAAAAGTAAATTTCATATCAAACGAATATACACACATCACATTTTGAGTGGTAATTCATTTTCTACCTCTAAATGGAATTTGTTTCGACACATGTATAGAAGCATGAACATGAGTACCATCAATAAAGCCCACACAACCCTGGTTTTATCAAATACTAGTGTTATATAATATTAGCAACAAAATGAAACCAATGTTGTAAATGAATGTATGAAAATCCTAACTTGAAGTAAAGTTTATGATTGCGATCCATAAGAATCTCATTTGGGATAACATAAAAGAAAGGTGGTACGATAATCTCTTTTGCAAGTTTGAAAACTGCTTTCAATACTATAGTGAAGTATTTGCTGATAGTTTGTCCTGAACGTTGGAATCTCTCGCATAAATTTCTATTCGAGTTCTTGTGACAAATCATAAATAAGAAGATTCCAACTTGTTCATCTACCTTTATATATTGACTATCTTCCAGCTAGCCTCTTGCCTTCATCAAATCACAAAAGTTGAGAAAGACGTGTCTCTACATTCTAAAATTTTCATATATTCTATCTGAATGTTCTTGAAGAACTTTTATCATCCATTCGGGTCTTAACAATATGCTATCATTAATAGATTCTCTAGAGTGCATAGACATATCCACTGCAACAATGCACAACCATGCTATCAGTATATTAATATCAAAATCATCAAAGTCTAGTTCAACCGATTCACCTGTTGTTACTTGATCATTACACATGCTACTTTCATCCCCCTCTATATTACCTATGCCATCACATGAAAAAAGAAATTAAACTTAATATATAAGTAAAAAAATCTAATAATAATCAACAATAGCCACAAAGTTTTCATAATTGCATCATAAAAAAGACCAAAGTATCTCAAATACATAAATCATAGAGTGAAATTAAACCAAATATATAAATCAATAGCATACTACTTGTCACGTCTCGAACCTCGAGCGCGCCAACATCCCACCATGGTCATGCAAACGCGACATTCCTAGGTAGTGTCGCCGACCCCATTCATTTCTTATTGCGTAAGCGAAATGTATTATAAAACCCCTGACAATAAAATACGGGATAGAAAAGCAGGAAGTAAAACCACAACATAACACTTTCATAATTCAACAGAATTACAAACAGAGGTCTATGGCCAAAAGTCTACAAAAGACCGGCTCTTAAAAAGGAACTATCCTATGACCTACAAGTCGGACACGTTCTTCAATCCTTATGACTTCACCTCTGCATCTCCTCAAAGCCAACCAAAGTTATTTGACTGCTCCATCCACCAGGGACCTGAAATTTTAATCCCATAACCGGGATGAGACATTGTCTCAGCAAGTTCAACCCCCTAAACCCTTATTAGAAAGAAAATACACCCCGAGTGGCCTAGCCACATCACACAGAAGACTTACCTCGTCTTAATTTCTTCTTGCAGATTAGCACAATTTGAATCACACAATCTCATGTAGTAATAATAATTCAAACAATTGGAACGCCATCACTTTCATATGAATTACAATCGCATTTAGCACGCATTCCAATTATTATTCACTGCTATACAAGGGCATAGACTAGTCGCAGTTTGGCTATCTACTGACATTAATGTCAGGCATCGCCTCCCCCCTTGGAGCGTGGCTTCGTCATTACGTCGACGGCATTCCTGAAGGAGCATGGGTCCAGTTGGCCTAGACTTTACTACGACCCGAGCCACGTCACTCTGTTGATGGCATTTCAAAAAGAATAAAGATCCAGTTGGCGTAGCCACTACTGCGACCGAGTCTTTCAACCAACACACGACAATTCAATAATCAATTGCACAAATCATCACTCAATTTGCAATATCTAATCATCAAATTCATAATCTGAATACACAGTAGCGATCATCATGGAATTCTGAGAATTTAGGGTCCTAAAATAATTTTCGGAATTTATTAAATAATTAAATTTATTCCGAAAATTAATTAAATAATAATATCCATATTTTTCACGATCCACACTCAATTTATAATATCCGATCATCAATTTCAAATTCTAAATACACAGCGGCAATCAGCGTGAAATTCTGAGAAAATAAGGTCCGAAATTTTTTTCGAAATTTAATAAATAATTAAATTTATTCCGAAATTAATTAAATAATAATATTTTAATAATGTCTAAATAATAAATATTATTAAATTATTAAACAATTTCAAAATATTTATTTAATCCAAAAGTAAATCACCATTATGCTAATATAAACATCAACTTAATCTTAACTAAACATACTTTAAATTAAACCAACCTCTTAATCTAATTCACAATTAAATAAACTAAACTAATCGCTTACGTTTACTTAACTTAGACTAATCACACTCAGGGCATCATTAACCTTATAATCAAGATTTAGTGAGTTAAATTCACCGGATCAGCGAGCCGAGCGGACCAAAACGACGAGGACACCGAGGGGAACAACTTTTCTCAAGGCAGGCCGAGCATCCGGGTCGAGAAGCCAACCAAAACGGGCCAAACGTGTGATACCCCGAACCCTTCACAGGTCGTCACCAGCGTCAGTGTTACACTTTATTCTCCTATTTGCCTATCTTGTACTTAAAACAAGCATCATTAATTACAGGCATTTTTTTTTTTTTAAAACGATCGGTCCTAACGCGACTCATAGCGGAAGCAAATTAAACATCTCCATCTCTCCCCTTACTAACCATGATACCAATACACACCAACTAAACATCAGGATTTTATATACGAACATCGACACTTTATTTACATATTCTTTTAGGATGGGACTCCTCCTTTCTCGGGTCGATACAAAACAAGAAAAGCGAGGACTCTGCCATGTCCTGCCTAAAATCTCAAAAAGAAACTATCAACCCTCTACATCAAGCGCACAACCCCCATCAAAAGCGTCGATTATCTACATCAAAAGATTCAGCCCCTACTCATCGCGCATAGGTCTCACACCCAACCCAGTGCATCAGGCGGTGGCGGTGGCAACATCCCTCGCATAGCACCATCTCGACGAACGTGCACAGAAATGAACTCCTGAATGATAGGGCCCCCAGCCAGGCCTATATCATACATCACTAGACATCGCACTCGGATGAAAGTCAGTCCGGGAATAGAGGGACAGTCTATCTTCGCACACTCGACCTTTACATTAGACGGTAGACCATAAAATGTACCACGCGTGACGGCAGGTAGCGGCATACTTGCTAATCTAAAATGTTATCCCCAAAAGGGGTGAGTACAACCAGTCAGCAGATAGGGAAATCCAATAACATTCCAATGCATCATACATATCATCACACGTTGCAAGCATCACTTACCTTGTAATCATGCGTATCATGCATCATCACATCATATATATCATCATCATCATGGCATATCATATATCATTATCATTATCATGCATTTCATAATGCATATCATACCATGGATGATCATCATGTCACATCACACATCACCATCATGCATCATCATGCATATATTATCATAGGTGATCATCATATCACATCTCATGTCATCATCATCATGCATCATCATGCATATATTATCATAGGTGATCATCATATCACA
The DNA here is from genome assembly GCA_017140615.1 of Eucalyptus cladocalyx. Taxonomy (NCBI): domain Eukaryota; kingdom Viridiplantae; phylum Streptophyta; class Magnoliopsida; order Myrtales; family Myrtaceae; genus Eucalyptus; species Eucalyptus cladocalyx. The sequence goes on from CM029523.1 coordinate 31,892,307, forward strand.
TCACATGTCATCATCATCATGCTTCATCATGCATATATTATCATAGGTGATCATCATATCACCTCACATGTCATCATCATCATGCATCATCATGTCATGAGTTAATTATCATCTTTATCTTTCAATTTTGATCATCACATCACCCATTTCTCAAATCATCAATCTCATCATCAACCCTTCGGGCAGAAACCTCCGACAGGGTTCCCGGCAAACTCAGCCATCCCATGGCCACCGGCTTCCGGCCCCCCACATTCCGGGCATCTCGCATCTCAACTAGCATCACGAGGCATTCCCTTCGGGCAGAAACCTCCGACAGGGCTTCCGGCCTTTACCTTTCTAGCCAGGCATCCCGCACCCAAATCCTGGTGTCGCGAGGAACCTCCGGGCATGTATCCAAGATACAACCGGACTTCTGGCCCCCCACATTCCGGGCATCCTGAAACTCCCAGGGAATCTCTGGAATTATGCCACCAGGCCACTAGACATCATCCTCCACCACAACCACTTTCTCATCCACATTTATCCTTTTATCTCAATTTAACATGGCAATTGGCATGGCATCAAACAAATCACACTTGCATTTCAATTCACATGTCATACACATGCCAAAGCTTTATCACATATGCATTTCAACTTAATACATGTACGAAGACCTCATCACACAAGTGCCACACAAATGAAGTTGAATTCATGGCCAAATAAAAATCTATTTTATTTTATTATTATATTTATTTATTATTTTATTATTATATTATTATATTTATTTATTTTCATAAATAAATATTATATTTAATATCTATGATTTTCCCAAAATCATAATATTAAATAAACACTAAACAAATCATTAGGATCACAATTTCATGGCCAAATTGAATTTCTCACAATTTTACAATTTCCACAAAATAGCACCTTATATTCGGATAATGGCCAGACTTGCACAGTTTCCAAATAAATTCGATTCAAATACTCATATGGCCTTCAAAATTTACGAAATTTTACAGGGTGGTAGCCAACACATTTTCGTGCACTTTTCATGCAGAACATTAAGCCAAATTATTTTTAGATTAATTTCCACAACCCTACGAAGCTTCTGGAACCACGACCGCGTCGTCCAGAACACACATCTCCGAAATTTTTAGATTTCACCCATCTATTCTCTTTCGTTTCCTCTGAAATTTGAGTATGTTATGTACCAAGGTGTACTTTACAAGTTTTATGAAGAGATCTAGGTAAAATAACCAAATTATGGTCACCATTTAAGTCCATGAAGTCTCGGGTGTCTCGAAATATTTCACCAGAACCATTATTTCCAAGATCTAGCCGATTCACCAAGCTACACTCGTTATTTTTGCTTCAAATTTGGGTATGTTGTAGTTTAAGTTGTTTAATACAACTTTCAAGAAGACAACAAAGTGAGATATTCAACAGAAATCAACATGCAAACAAGAATCTAGCAAGAGGTCAGTGAAAAATTCACAGATCTAGGGTCTCCGTAGAATGAAACTTTAACCCCTCATATCTCCATCATTTTCGACGAAATTTCAGTATGTTATACTACAAGACGTTAGCTACAACTTCCATGAAGATATCGAAGCCAAAATCGGACTCCAAATACCCATGAAAACTCGAACAAGCTACTGACTCCAACAAACCGAACAAGAACAGTCACACGGTTTGCAAATAACCAACTCTTACCTCGGTTTTTCGCACGAATCATACCTAAAATCTAACATGCAAACACCACAACAAACATGCAAGAGAAGTTACGGACTCCACTTGCCTTAAAGATGAACAAGCAATGACGAACGGCGACGATCGGACGGCGAACGAACGGCACACCCCTCCGGCTCCGCCTCCTTCCCTCTCGGTTTCTCTCCCTTTCTCTCAAACTCTCTCTCTTTCTCACCCTCTCTTTGGACGAATTGAAGCAAGTAACCGGCCACTCTCTCTCCTCATCCCTTTTATATCCCCTTAATCCCATCATTAGCAATCATTGCTTTGCCTAAAGATTAACCAATGCATGCTCTTGTCCCTTGCCACTTGTCATTTTTATTCTTGAATTTGCTTGGGCTTGGGCTTAGGCCCATCCGGCCACTCCCTTGGGCTGGTCGAATTTCCTCTTGGGCTTCCATTTGGGCCGACAAGCTTGGCCCACCAAGCTTTAGGCCAATGGGTCCAAGGCCCATTCCAAAAATAACCCCCCTTTTTCTCTTTTTTTTTTTTTTGGAATTCCTTTCAATAAATATTTCCAAATTCAAATTTCATCTTGGCCAAAGTCTTGGGATACTTTGTTTATTAAGATTTAAATTTATAAATCTCATGGCCAATTATTAATCTATAAATTTAAATACATAAATCATCAAATTAAAAGACAAATTGGCTAAGGCATAAGCCAAAAGAAATTCTATCACCTAATTAGGAACTTCAACGCACCTTACGGCTTGCCATTAAATTTGGGATGCCACAAAACGCCCGTTGTCATATCCATTTTCTTCTCACCGATGGCTGCTAGTTGGGGGCGGATCGCACCGGTTGAGGCGAGCAAGGATCGAGAGGGGCTGAGGAGTCCCGGCGGGCGAGGCGGGGTGCACGGCAGCTCACGGCGATGGAGACAAGCTCAGGCGACTCTTGGAACGCATGGACCAAGGCTGAGACGCAGCTAGGCGTCGGCCAAGCACAAGCGAGCGCGAGCAGCAGCGGAGCGCGAGACGGCGAGCGGCGACGTCGACTTCGGTTGCGGTGCGCAGCGATGAGGCCTTAACGGCGAGCTAGCTTTGTCGGTCTTCAACTTGCAGGGGCGTCGAACTACAAGGGAATGGAGGAGAGAGATGGAGATGCGAGTGGGTAGGGCGAGCGGCAAGGCGAGGGGTTGCGACGGCGTGCAGCGGCGGTGAACGGCGAAGGCGTGCGGCTTCTCCGACTTCGCTAGTTGTTAGGTTCCGTCGAGCAGCAAGAAGGGAGATGGAGAGAGGAGCACGACCGGAGATGGAGATGGGAGAACCGGCTCCTCTCTCTCCCTCTCTCTCTCTCTCTTAGGTCACTCAAACACATGGCCCACCATGATCTCACATGAGGTCATCTTCCACTCACACCAAGCTTCCACAACTATCTTCAATGGGTCCAATTTCCTTTTCCGCCATGGCACACGAGTTCTTAAACTTTGTACATCACATTCTTCAATTCTCTTCTAATTTAACCAATTTAAAGTCCGTAAAATTCATCCAATATCACTATCCTTCAATTCACATATTTATTTGAGATCTAAAAAATACCACCAAAAGCGGGCCTACCAATTTTCCGACCCAAATTAACCATACCTTGATTATTTTGCTGAAAAACTCGGCTTGCATGAAAAATCTTCCAAAAATGAGTCAATGATCCTAAAATGATTTGTGACACACCCGGACTTCCAATTTCTGAATTCGATCTCAATTCACGGTTAATTTCACTCTAGCACAATATTAACGCGTCATAATCTATCGGGTAGCTTTTAGAAATATGGTTGATCAATTCAAGCCACAATGTACATCTTTGACATATTAGCGACTCTCGGTTGTTGGAATAATTTCAAGGTTTCAAACACGGACACAAGGTACGCAAATGACAGAAAAGCCGGTTTAGTGCCGATCGATAAGAATTGTGTGATCTTGTGGAATCACTTACACTCGATCACATGCCTGTGTTGAGTCAACCTATCTCCGATTTCTAATCGATTTTTAATTGTGCTGTAATGACCCTAACAGATTAACTCGATCGAAATGTCGTTTCCTGGTCAAATTCTCAAGTCCGATGCATTAGAATTTCTTAACGGCTTCACCTAATATACTAGTTATCCCATGAGTAATCAGTTCAGGGAAAAGAGCTATATGCGTGCCAATGAAATGTCCATCTCAATTTATTGAAAATAGAATTATAAAATCGGGATGTCACACTACTCAACATCTGCTTAAAGAGATTTGAGAATTCCATGTCTCCTTTCAGGTAGCAATATGATGAAAGCCTTTCTCTAAGTGGCATTAAGGCATGATTGGTTCACAGTTTTGTTGTAAAAATTATGTTCCAAATCAAGCATGCCATGTAGAACAGCAACCACGGCTCCTATGGAGTAAGGATCTTTAGGTGATGAGGCATCTAAGGTCATAGAGCCACTTGTTGATTGACTAGTCTTGAATTTAATCATTTTTTAAATGACTTTGTAGGTGTCACTAACATCATGTGTTACTCTTCCTCCCCCTCTTAGAATTTGGAGTCCTATCATGCTTGTGTTTTTTATGATCTGAGGTAGTAGTCGTATCAAGTATGTTGATTTCCTCATCAATATGTTGTTTATCAAATTCCTCTGGATCACCTATTACATAACCACTACCACCATCACCACCTTCACCACCATTGTCATCTCTCTTCGAGGAGACTACCACTTCTTCTGCATTTCATGTTGCATACTCCCCAGTAGCATATGTATCACTAAACACGATATACAAATCATGATACTGAGGAAACCCATCCTTTTTGAATTTAACCCATTCACTATTATCTTGGAATTTATATAATAATAACATATGTCATCAATATAATCAAAGCTTGCAATACAGTATAAACAAAATAACACAGGTAAATTGATACCTTGATGTGAGACTCCCACACATTTTGATCCTTCATAGCAATCGTATTGTTTATATTATCCCATCCAAATTCAGATTGTGACAAAAGTTTCTTGAAACTACTATACTATCTCTTCAGTTTGTTAACTCTGTTCTTCAACTGAACTATACTAAAGTGGCGTCCCGTCCGCTTATTGAATTCAGCATGTATGTTATTCAATCCTGCTTTGTTGTAGGTAGAAGTGGTGTGATTTCCCTTTTTTTTTTTTTACTAACAAACTTACAAGCTCATTGGTCAAAAGCTCAATCCACTTTGCCATACAGACCTCTTTTTGGGAAGCCATTTAACTTTAACTAGTTGAGCATCAAATGAGCCTCATATAAGATTGTACAAGCAACCATATATTGCAAGCAAAAGGAACATTCCCACCAACCATATATTGCAAGCAAAAGGAACATTCCCACCAACCAATGCTCTAGCTATTTGCTCATAATAACCAGTAGTAAACATTCCCACTAAAAATTAATTCCTTTGCCTATATCATCGGCACTCTAAAGGCTACTTCTTTTGCTATATGAGTGAACAATATTATACATTTTGGGTTGGATCCTTGTACGGCTACCTGGGCTTGACTTTTCATTTTGGGAACAACTTGATTTTCTAATGACATCAACCTCTGATGATAATATAATCAACAGTGAGTTCCTTGAACTTGGTTGAGGAAAATTAAAGAGCCAAACTTGAAATATGGAGATGTCAAATAATCCATCACACAAATATAACAAAGTAGAACAGCCACACAGAAGTTTTGTTTAACGGAATAAACAAGAAAAATCCTACGCAAAAGTATGTTCCTAGTTCAAAGATGTTGAGTAATGCATGCACCCATATAAAATTGCAGCATTTAATCCAGTAGGGCCCCTAGAATTTACAAATGAGATGCGATAATTTCAATCCAAAAACTACATTTAAAATTGACAGTGAACACGTGGACCACTTCTTAACATTCCTCTATCTCCAAAAAGAAATCATAATGCTCCTCAAAACAAAGATACTCTAATAAATATTGAATAATTTGGTTCAACAAATTTTTCGATGAACTTTGTAGAAGTACACCAACAGATGTACTTGACTTTTCATTTTGGGAATGACTTGGTTTTTTAATCAAAACAGAGAGACAGAGCAATGACATTGGCCACATCCATCGAACTTGATAAGCTGAGAATTTATGTGGAGGGTTTAAGCTCTATCCTGATGAATGAGAATGAAAACAAGATTGTGTCTCAAAACTAAGCTTGGCCCCTCCCAGTAGCGTTTGATACGACAAAACATAATCATGCTACTAAAGCAATTCTGTATTAAAACCGAGCATAAAAACAGCGTGCTTTATCTAGAGCTTAATCATATCGCGATTCTCTTTACAACAAAAAAAGTACCATTTTGTATTCGAGCTTCAATTCATATAGTTTATCTAAAAGGAATGGCTGGTGCTGGAGGTCTCCCACAAGTAAGTGATCTCGTGTTGCCAAAAGTTCTTTTGCCCAAAGTTTTTTCACTTCTAAGCAGCACAAATCCCCTCAAAATGCTAATTTTGCGGCACCGTAGACCGATTCATAAGCTCAACAGCAATTTAACAAGCAAAGAACATACTTCAATTATCCGCACGCAGAGTAGCCAACATTTCCACAGAACATTTATGACGCCAAAACACCAAGGAGCTAGAAATGAATTGAGCCGCAGCAAAAAGAGGGAAAGAGAGGGAGCGCAAGAGGCCTGTAATCGGAGGTGGCGGTGCAGAAGTTGCCGGAGGTGAGGAGGGGCTTGGCGGCGTCGATGTGGCGTTGGTCGTCATCGAAAGTGCTGCCATACTCGCTCTCGAGGGGGACATTGTCAATGGATTTGAGGAAGGCGTTCGATGTAGATCCGAGGGAGGTGTTTCGCACAGATCCGAGAGAGGCGTTAAGGGAGACGTCGTCAAAGTCAACGACGGCGTTGAGCTGAGCGAGGCGTAGATCTAAGGAGAAGAGGCAGAGGCGTCGGAGGAGGAGAAGAGGTAGAGGCGTTGGTGGAGGAGAAGAGGGAGGGGGAGGCGTCAGGTAGAGGAGATGAGAGAGAGAGTCGACGCGTCAGTGGGGGAAAATAGGGAGAGGTAGAGCGTCCAATGGAGGAGACGACGTTGAGGAGATGAGGAGAGGCAATGTCGAGGAGATGAGGAGACCTCAGAGAGCGTCCAGTGGAGGAGATGACGTTGAGGAGATGAAGAGAGGCAACGTCGAGGAGATGAAGAGAGGCAACGTTGAGGAGATGAGGAGAGGTAGAGAGCATCTAGTGGAGGAGACAATTTGAGTGTCCAATGGAGGAGACGATGTCGAGGAGATGAGGAGAGGTAGAGGAGGAGGAGGCAGAGATGTTGTAGAGGAGATGAGGGACAATCACTTAAATTATGGTTAGAGAGTTTTGTGTAAAAATTATTTCTGATTTTTGTTCCAGAAATAGAGAAGTAGAAAATTTATACTTCTGATTTATATTCCAAACCTATTTCTGGAATAAAAATCTGTTTCAGAAATAGAAAAATAAAATAATTTTATGAAACGGATTTCTATTCCAGAAACAAGTCTAGAGTAGAAAAATTGTTTCTAGAACAGAAACAGGTGATTGTCATGCACCCCCTTAAAGACCCAATTATAGGGCAAAGATTTGCATCTTTAGGCCTTAACAATCTAGCTGCCACTTGATTTACATTTGCATCACAACGGGCCAAAAGAATATTAAGAAAATGGGCCAGCGGAGGCTGCATTCAGTAATAAGCGAAGTGGCTTCCCACGGAAAAGTATCTAAGACAATTTATCAAGGTCAGGTCAAGTTGTCGGATTATAGCAAGTACTTCACTTTGTCTTCTTCCCTTTGAGCATAAAGTAGTTTCAGAGTTTCAAGGCAAGCCAGGGTTTCAACATACATAGCTGAACTTTCCTTCACCAATTTAACGAACCCATCCGATCCTGCCCGAGAAGTTGCGGCAAACACCGGCGATGGAACCTTTTGTCGAGCCTCTAGGCTGATCATAGAGACCCTCCTAAACCAAGTTTATAGCTAGTTAGGCATGATTGCTATCATATGTTCAAATATTTGGATTTTGGAAGGCGATGTTACCAAACCTCCCATGTATATTATTCACCATATTTTATAATAGAGTAGCAACAAACTTTAGTATAATCATTACTATTTAAGAAGTGTATATAATATATTGAAAAAATTTTTATCCAAAAGGAACTTTGCTTAGAGCGGCTTGATCTTATTATGATGGCTGATAGCATCCTTTTCGAATGTTGGGTAAAAAAATTAGGATCAACGTCTTTTTTTCATTTTTCTTTTTTTCAGTATCTATGTTCTGTTTTCCTGGAAAGATCTTTTGCTAACTTATCCAAGTCACCGTCGAATTTATTAATTTATATCAAGATACACTGATGCCACACCCTTATTTCGTGCAATAAAGCAAGATTTGTGCTCCACCCACTGCACATCTCATATTATATCTCCTCCGAAATATTCTCCCCCAATTAGAAGCTTACTTTTAGGCCAATGATAAATCCTAGATAGATCAAGTAAAGAACATGGGAAAACCTCTTCTTTAAAAATAAAAAAATAAAATCATATTTGCCAAGGTTGAATAAAGAACAGAAAAATTAAAACTAATATCGTTGGCGTAAATTTTGTTCACAAGTGGTCTCACCCAACTACCACTAATGTGAGGAGGGTTAGTGAAGTAATGTAAAATTACAATCCCCAAATTAATGATGGATAAAATCATCTATCGAAGTTTTTTTTAACACTGATGATGTATATTATGATTAACCATCGGGCCTTACTAATTCTACGAAAAAGTTTGTGCATACATATACACCATGATTGGACAAAAACTTGCAATCAAACCATAAGCACGCTCTATCCTTGAGCCATAAGGACTACCGACACAAACAAATATCACCGATGTCAATCGCTGGATTTTTAAACTCAATTACATGCATGCAAATCGCTTTCGGTCATCGTTTTTTGATTTTTTTTTCGATTTCCCTTAGCTTGAGGAATTCCTCGACTCACAATTATTATTTGATTTTATCAGCTTAGGCGCGCATGATAAAATTTCTGTTTCTCAATTTCTCTTGTTTCTCTGCGTCCCGAACGGTTTGGAAACAAATCCGTTTGGTAACGCAATTTGATTTCTCTATTTCTGAAACAGATTTCTATTCCAGAAATAGAGAAATCGAAGAAATCAGAAGCTGAAATTTTTAGCTTCTCAGTTTCTGAAATAGAAATAGAAATAGAAAATTTTTTTTCTCAACTTTTCAATTTAGTCCAAAATATTTTAGATCAATAATATTGAAATAGAAATAGAAATAGTTAATTTAGTCCAAAATATTTTAATGATTTTTTAATATAATCATTCTAATCAATATTGATTGAAAATCTTAACCATTGGGCTAGATGGTGAGAATTGAATGAACAAGGCTTCATTTGTTGCACGTAAGAGATTTTATGCATGGTAATAGTCAATTGGTCATATTCATATCTAATGAGTCTTTCTTCACCTACTCTTCCGTGTATGCCAAAATGCCAATGACTCTATTTGGCTAACTATTTTTTTAATCATAAACTTCATATTAAGGCGGTAAAATGGGTCAAATCATTAGGGTTTCATCCGATTTTTCTTTTATAAGGAAAAGAGATCTAATAAGAAATATGTTGTTCTTGTAAGAGTGTTGATGAAAATATAGATTTTGATAATAAATTTTTAAATAATCCTAGTGTTGATAATTTTGAAAAAAATTGGTGACGATTTTTGAACACGGTGAGGATATTTTTAACAAAATTTGGAAAGAAATTGGAATTAGACTTGAAGTTAGGATTTTTTTAGGAGATTAGACTATTATAATCATGGCTATCATTAGACTTATTTGATTAATGTGAAATCAATTTCGGCAAAAACATAACGACATATTCACTACAATTGAATTTCAATTTTTTTTTTTTGCCACGTTGTTTATTTTTCGAAAGAAAATATTACGTAATAGGAAACGTAAGCACATGTAATATAAATTCCATGAAATTGTATTTTCAACTTTTCTAATGTATTAGTATTATTTCGACTATTTTTTGTATTTGAGGATTTTCTATATTATTTTAGTATTATTTCGGCTATTATTTTATATTTGAGAATTTCCTATGTTGTTATCTAATCAATTTCTATTCCTAGAAATAGAAATTTTTTCTCATTATCAAACGTTTACATTTTGAAATAGAAATTTTGAGTCGTTATCAAACGGGTTTCTTTACTTCGAAACTTGTCCTAGGGAATAGAAATTGAGAAATTGATTTACGTAAAATCAATTTCTTTGAGAAATTTTACCACGCGCCCTTAATGACTTGTTTTTACTCTCATCTGTCATCTTTTTTGCTTCTCCCATTGTCTATGAAATGGATTTAACTTTGATTCCCCCGAATCAACTCCCTGCAGAAAGAAAAGCCTTGAAACTTCGAGGATAGAAGTCCGCGCGGCGCCACGCAATTGGACCCGGGAATTACACAGAGAAAAGGTTGAAAGTTAAGACCCTTTTCTCTTTCATGCACGCAAGAATTGCCAGACGAGAAAAAACGTGAGTGGCCGTAGTCAAAGCCAAGAAGGCGATAGACAGAGAGAAAAGAAAACGGTTGTCGTTTTCGGGGGGTGTTTCTGCGTGGAGGGTGGTACGTGGTAGCTTCAATCGGCATGTTAAAGAAGACTGGAGAGAGACTGGTCAAGTCCCCGGTCAGAACTTACATTTTCTTTTCTCTTCTTGAAATGAGCCCATCACGATGTTAAAATTACATACGCCTTTATTACACTGCTTGTTGATGCGATAGCCGAGAGAGCGATAGAAGTAAATATTTGTCGAGCGACTTCTCACAGCAATCTTTCATCATTCTCATCTCTCTTTTCATTCTCTCTCTCTCGTGGGATGGTGAATATATAGATTTGTGCGCTTTTCCTAGTTCCCACGCATCTTCTGTCTTCTCGACTAGTGCATACATCACTTCTCAACACATCTCTTCCCGACCCCTATGTAGCTGGTGCCCGCCTCTCCCAAGGTTTGAAGCCTTCTGCATGCCGTGGAAGATTGGAATAGAAATGGATACAGACTAACAATCACGAGTATTGCAATTTCTTTCTTAAAAATCTTTTCTTTTTTTAAATCTTTTTATTGTCTTCTGAGGAATGAACACCAACAGTTTTAAGACATGCTAGAGGCAGCCCGAAATGATCTCGACGAGATCATAGTTTTAATTAAGTTGCACGCAGTTTTGGTTGCTGAATACATTAGATGAAGAAGAGATATTCTCATTGTTAATGCTGACAAGCTTTAATGATAGCGGTAACCTCGACAGCGATGAAATCGGTAATGTTGGTTGCCAGAAGGGGCTGGACTCCTCGCTCGTGGAGGCCAACTAAGCTTCTGCTTCCCAGCCTAGTCATATTTCTTTTGGTCATATCGGCCTAGTTAGGCAAAGGCATATTTGTCTTTTAAGAAAAGAGATCATTCTATGTTAGTTTCTATTCCAATCCCTCAACAACATGGGGAAGTGGGCAGCCCGCTGCATGGGTGGTTGAGAAGAGATGTGTTGAGAAAAGAAGTATGCACCAATGTGTCAAGACCTTGTTTATCCAGTGAAAAAGCTATCAATCTACGCGGTTTGCTAAATCTGAATTACCTTATCAGACGTTTCTTCACTCACATTTCATTTTAAATTGTAATATTTCTTTTTCCTATCTGAATATTCGTTACTAAGGCAATTTTCTTTTTCTTTAGGGAGAGGGGAGGGGGGTTGAAGGCGGTTTGGTTTGCTTGCCTATGCAAGAGCTCCTTTTCTGCATGAACAAGTTCTGCACGAACAAGACTCAGTTGTTCATCAAATTTACGAAATTATCACACAAGTTATGATCTTCAGTCAAGTATACCGCCGTTATTCCATTATTTCTGTTTACCGGACCAAGATCTTTACAAATCAAAGCGAGGGATGAACAATTTTGGCTTCTCTTGGCCTTCTATAGCTTCTCCTTTAACTGTCTTGAATGCCGTATATGAAAATCTCAGCCTCAGCCTCAGCCTCAGCCTCAGCGGCTCTAAGATTCACTCCTTTATGTTTGGATTCTGATAGAACATATTCTGTAAATGCAGGCACCCACTGTCGCAGCTGCTGCAAACTTGAGAATGGCAAGAAGGTCTCCAGTTCTCCCATCTACCAGATGGCATCTAGTAATCTTTCTCATGCAGAGAAATTTTCTACACATGCTGGATCCATTGCAAGTGTTTTCCATGTCTTATGCTCCTGTCTAATTAATGTTTCTTATCGGAGGTGAAGATAGAAGAAGGGAAAATTATTGATCGGAGGGACGAACCCCAACCCTCGGTTGACAGGGGTGCTAGACACCCGCTTCATATTGCATGTTGAACATGAAATGAATTGCTCAACCGTGCTGCTAGGCATCTTGCATTGAGGAATTCCACTTTCAATGCCGTAGGTGACAAGCCCTACAAGCTAAGCGCCGACGCATTTGCTGACATAACCAACGACGAGTTTAAGGACCGGTAGGACTGGTAAAAATGCTTTGTTCAGGTACGAGAATGCGAATGCGGTGCCCGCGGCCCTGGAATGGAGGAAGAAAGGAGCTGTCATGGGCATCAAGTACCGAGAAAGTCATTGTAAGGAAAATAAAATTGATGTTTTGATCCTACGGATATTCACGTTTACGTGTGTAATCAATGCATATTGCTATTATATTCTAGGTCCAACACACATGATCGAATGATCGTAGCTACACGTAGTTAGTACATTCTGAATTTTCCAATAGCATTTACACTATATTTATTTTGCGAAATATAAATAATTAGAAAAGTAATTTAAAAAAAAAATTATCGCTTGAAATAATAAGTTAATGGAAAAGGTATTCATCATGCACAATAATTTATGTCTAAATATTTTTATGAACGGTGAAAATTTTATTTCTTATTTATTATAAGTGTTATAAACAATCATTTTTATAAATCATTTATTTTTTACTAAACAAAATGAATCTCGGATTAGTTGACTTTTATGGCATGTGTGATTATGCTGCCTCTCAATTAATCAAATAGGAACTTGTTGGCCTTTCTCAACCGTGGCAGCCACCGAGGGCATCCGCCAGCTACGAAGGGGGCAAGCTAACTTCCCTATCGGAGCAAGAAGTCGTAGATTACGATGTTAACGGCGAGGACCAAGGCTGCGAAGGTGGTCTCACGCAATATGGTTTTTAATTCATCTTAAACAGTGGAGGCCTCACTATCGAGGCTAATTATTCGTACGACGGGATAGACGGAACTTGCAAGACCGCAAAAGAAGCCTCCCACATGGCTGAAAACCACGGGCAACAAAGTCATGCCTGCCAACAACGAGGCCACGCTGTTGAAGCCCGTGGCAAATCATCCGGTGTTGGGTCCCTTGATGTCGGAGGGCGTAATTTCCAATTTTACTTTAAATCACGCCGTAATGGTGGTCGGCTATGGTACGACAATGGCTGGTGAAGAACAAGCACAATTAAGTTGGTGATGTGTTTTATGGGCCAAGCCATGTTGTGACATAGTTGCATAGTAAGTAAAATCTGTGGAGGCATAGTAAGTAAAATCTGTGGAGGCCCAAGCTGGTGATGTGTTTCATGGGCCAAGCCATGTTGTGTTATATGGGTCGAGGCCCATACCTCTGTTTTGTGTTTTTATAGCGCAAGGCCATATTTTCTGCGCAATTCCGCTGTCTATTTCTAGTTCTACATCTCTCCCTCCCCCAACATTGTTTCTTCATAAGAAACCTAGAGTGAAGGTGCATTGTGGTGTAATAACGTGGCTCTGATGCCAGCTTTTGTGGTTCAATTCAAAGAAAAAGACTAGGGTTGAAGGGGATGTTGGAGATTTAAGTTGAGTTACCTCGAAACAGAAGAATACCTAAATTAAAAGGGAGCTGACCTGATATTGAACTCACACTTGAAAGGGACAAAAATGCCATTAAGAATCTTAAAAGAAAGTAGGCCAAGCAACTTGACAAGCAATTGTCTTTCAGCCTAGGCTGCACAAGTTGATGGTTTTTCTTCAGTTCAACTTAAAGACCAATCTACACATCTATAACACTCTACAGAGAATAGTGTCTCATGACCTAAAAGACCTTTTCTTCAGCAGGGTTTAGTGCAATTAGCCTGTAATTCAGTCCAATGTGGCTATGACCTTTATGAGGCAAATACTATACAAATTGTTTAACATGAGTAAAACCGACCCTGTAATGCAAACTTTGGCATCATCAGAAGGGAATTGGAGAATACTCAATTCATTTAAACAAACAATAAACCTCGACTGACCAATTATCTCAGTTTTTAGATAAATAAATATAACGTTTATTCATAATTGTCGTTCTGTGCTAATTCTCGTAGAGAGACTACAAGAGCCATCTTTGGCAGTCTTGAAACAACCATCCACATAATTTAAGCTTGGTATGCTTCAACTTACTCTATATGAAGGGGAAGAAGGGATGCGTCCTCTGAGAATTTTTGCCGCCAACATTTTCTCTCAATGAACCTGTGCCATGTCAGTAGCATGATAAGGTAGCCTGCATTTCACAGTGATTTTTACTTGGTATCAAATGATGCAAGCATGCAACAACTCGAAAGTTCAACTAGAAATGAGGGCAAAAGATGAACGGAAAAGGAAGGCATGGTGAGTAAATTCTACTGGTTAGTAGACCTCATAGTTGCTCCCTCAATTAAGTTGTGATCAATTCGACAGCAAGAGTTGCAAGCTGACGCTGGCATAGTTTTTGGTGCCATAGAACTTGGGACCATAGTAGTCATGGTTCCGACGCCTTCTAGGAGCATGAGCTTATAATTTTCCTTTGATAGTGTTTGACTTTCGGTGACACTATCCATCTGACCATCTTGCTGTACAAGCTGATCATCTTGATCCAGATCTGTTTGACTTGGACCATCTTCCTGTGTAAGTGTATTCACTTCCTCTGAATCTGTTTGATCATCCTCCTCTGAGTTTGTGCTAGTTCAAGACAATCCTGATAAACCAAATTTAAATTTAACACCAGTGACTGATTGTCATGATGCAAAGACCCTCGGATCATCCTCTTGTTGCTTGCATACTAGTCCAAACCCCCAATTTTTTACTGTTCAATTTGACGCTTCAAGACGACCCGAAAATGACTCCGATCATTTCACAGGAGCTTTCTACTTCCCACACCGTACTACATGGGGGATGCTTGAGCCGCACATGGTCCATTCCTAATGAATAGAAGCATCCTATGTACCAAATCACCTTTCAACAGACCTTGCAAGAGAGGCTGAGCTCAACTGCCCCCCTCCAATCCAAAAACAAGATGGACTGCTAATCCTAGAATTCTTCACACATGTCCTGGGGTATCATGAAAGATATCGAATCCTCTTTACCATGGAGCCATTTTTCCGGCATCTATCTTCCAGCAATTACAATGCGCGCTTTTCCCATGTTATGGAATTCCTGGTTTGCAGGTAACATCCATATCAAGATAAAAATAAGGTCGAGGGAGGGAGGTATGGAGGGAGAGACTAACCTCATGTAACGGCATATCTTCCACGTTCAACCCTATGTGGAGTGGCTTGATAAATCCGAGACTTTTTTGGCAGAGATTCGCAGCTAGCTGCTTTTAGGATACCTGTACTTGATGGAAGCTGTAGGATTTCCAGTAATTGCTCGCATTTTCACACTCGCGATTCCTATAAATAATCATGCTCACCATCGCATGATGGACAGCTAGTAAGATTGCTTCCACTTCCCAGACACATATGAACAATCCTGGTTGGAGATAACAGGAAAGATTCTGGAGGAACCTTAATCCAGGCATAACACAGCCCCGAGGTCCAACCAATTCAAATTCTAATGTCCAATGTCCATATGTGGTCAGTTAAACCCCTTTGTTTGCTATGCAAACTTGACAGGATTGGAGCAACCTTCGAGAGTCGGGTACTCGATGTTTCGCAACTTACAAACTCGTGCATTTGTAGCCCTTTCTCTTCACCTGTCTAGGACTTATTGACAACAA
The DNA here is from genome assembly GCA_017140615.1 of Eucalyptus cladocalyx. Lineage (NCBI taxonomy): Eukaryota > Viridiplantae > Streptophyta > Magnoliopsida > Myrtales > Myrtaceae > Eucalyptus > Eucalyptus cladocalyx. The sequence continues at coordinate 31,908,045 of CM029523.1, forward strand.
GAACATGTACTTCAATGGCCGTATGAATATTGCAGCAATTAAGAACTTTCTTAATGTAATCAATAGTCTGCCCCTCGAGGAAACTGACTATATCGAGAAGAATCTCCTTTGCGTATCCTCCAGCCAGGCCATCTTAAGCGCATCATTGATGCTTTTTTTAAGGAGTTTTGATAAGTTTATTCAGTGCACGTCCCATTCACCTCCTCTTCTACTGCACAAAATGGAACCCAGACACCTCGAGTGCAAAAGGAAGGCTTTTAGCATTATCATTATGCAAAATGGTATCCCTTAAGATTCCTCTTTATTTCTAAGTTCTCGCCCCTTAGAAAAGCTACTTACTGAAAGGTTCAAGGGCCTATCATCTATAAGAGCTTCAACCAAATAGATTCATCCCAACCTGTAAGTAAGATGGTCCTTTTTCCCTCTACCAAACCACTCACATCCTCCGACTAAATCATTCCATCGTGTCATGCTATCGACATAGGGAAGAGTATACATCTAAAAAATATGCCTACATGGAGTATAGATTATTTCACCAGTGTGTCTAAAAATTCAATTAATGTTTGATAACATCACTGAATCCATCATCTGTCCTTTTTTTTGTACATAATCAGTTACTTATTTGATTGGAAAATCACTGATAAAAAAAGAGATAAGTTGAAAATATTTTCTTTACACTTGCCATTCTATAAATTAATTGATAAAAAACAAAAACCGATCCTAGATCAATATCGTAAAATTTCACATAAAAAAACTAAATAACTAAACGAATTATCTTTAATATCACATCTAGGAACCATCTAATTTGAAAATATGATTCGTACAATTATAGTAAATTTTCAATAAGTAAAGATAATTATTTGTGATAATCGTGGCGCAACCGATTGATAAAACTTGGATATACATCGGGTCCTAAAATTGGCGGCAGCATTGGCGCCGTCGCCACCGCAGGGTCGGCCGCTAAAATATCTGTTTTCTCGAGCAAACAGATAAAAGAAGAGTATAAGATCATCTTCCTTCGTGTGTGCTGTCCGCTCTCGATGGTTTCTCCGATCTCCGGCGGAAACCAGAGAACCCCCCTCTCTCTCTCCTTTCTCTCACTTAGAGCAGAGTCGCCTGTGAGCGATAGACGCGCTACTCTCTCCGCCGCTCTTGGCGCCTCTCTCATGCCTCCGCTCCACCGCTTGTCCGGTTCACCAGCCGCCACCGTCCGCCGGGCTCGGCCTCCTTCTCAATCCGGCTTCAGCTTCCGCGAATCGGGCTTCCGGTCCCTGCAAATCACCCACCGTCGCTGCCGCCGCCGCCAGAGGCGCTCTCGCGGCCAATCCCGTGCCGGTTCGCACTCTCTCTCTCTCTCTCTCTCTCGTTTTGTGTTTCTAGTACTTGGCGCTTGCGATCGGTTTGGAATCTCTTGATGTTGTTTGTGCTTCGTGATTCTTTGGTGGAATGTATTTGTAATCTCTCTTACTGGCGTTGTGCTTGTGATGTGCAACCTCGGATGAGTTTGAGCCGCTGCCGTTTGTTGGGAAGTCGATTCTCTTGTTGCGGTTATGATCGTATGACGTTGCATTCCAGGGGATTAGCGAGCCTCTCTCGTTCAGCAATCGGAAAAAGTTGCTTCCTTTAGTTCACTTAGCGTTACAAATGACTATACTAAGGGCCTGTTTGGTAACCATCTAAATAGTACCTGATTCTGATTTTTTGTTCCCAAAATCAGTTTAGGACGAGAATTGCGTTTGGTAAAATTTTTTTTCCCCGGAATAGATTGGGAAGAGAATCAAGAATAAATAAAAAAAAGAAGTTGATTCTTGTTCCGAGAACAAAATTGAGAATCAAAACTCTTCTTCTCCTCTTTTCTTCTTCTTCATTGATTGCGACCGTCGCTCGCGCCGCCGTCGTCTGCCGCGCCCGGTTGCTGCCGGTTGCTAGCAATTGGTCCGACGAGCTCGCTGAGGCTCTCGCCTGGCCTAAAAAGAAAAAAAAAAAAAAAGAGAATAGGAGAAAAAGAAAAAAAGAAAAAAAGAAGAAGAAGAATAGAAGAAGAAGAAAAAAAGAAAAAAAAAGAATAAAAAGAAAAAAGAAGAATAGGAGAAAAAAGAAAAAGATAAAAATAAAAAATGGAAAAATAAAGAAAAGAAAAGGAAAAATGAAAATAAAAATAAAGAAAACAAAATAAAAAAATAAAAAGAAAAAAAGAAAAGAAAAAAGGAAAAAAATTATAAAAATTAAAATAAATTGATTTAGAACAAATCAATAAATACGTACCAAACGCAATCCTATTCCAAAATTATAAATTTTGTACAGTTATCAAACACGTTCTTTTACTTAAAATCAGTTTATAGAAACATAATAAAAAATAATAATTTCTAATCAGAATTTGTTCCCGAGAATAGAATCGTTACCAAACGCGCACTAAGTTTCTCTTCTATAATTTGCTAGGATTGCAAGCTTTTCACTCTGAAATATGGTCAGCTTTCATGGATGAGCGCCACCCCCTCCCCCTCTCTTTTAGAGCTGATTTAGTGGCTTTATCAAGATGTTCTCCTCCTCTGGTAAATGTTGTCTTCAGTTGCTGTGTCGGGATGGCTTTAGCAGCTGGGGGCAGGCATATTCATATGTTGTGGATTGGAGCACAAATAGAACAATAAGCTACATTTGATTACTGTATACTTTGTGATCAACTCTGGAGCTTTTTGCAGCATGTTTTGATACAGCACCAGAGTTTATGCCTATTTTTTTCTTGGAAAAGGAACTGAATCAGTTGAACACATGAGTATATAAGTAGCAGAATTTCGGACTATCCCCAAGCAGATCTTGAGAATGATTGAGCTGCCTAGCTTGCACATTTTTGCTAGAAATCAGTTATTGGATGCTTTGGTCTAGGGATTCAATCGATCATGTACATAACACGCTTGGATTAGGTGTTCCTTTCTTTTCGGTTCATGTGATCAAGATGGAGGATGTTGTGTCTGCATTTCTTTTACCATATTATCCCTGAGATTCTTCAAGGTATACAATTGCTCTGCTTGTACCATCTTTGGAAACATAGATTGTGCATGACATCTTGTTACCGATAAATCTACTTCTGAGTGGTTTGTTATTTTAGAGCCCCATTGCTCTTAACTTTGGCTTATTAACTGGAGTCGTTTCTACAAACCTGCCAGGCATCAGTCAAGTTGGGTTTCTATTCCTTTGGCTGTGGGAACTCGGTAGAACTACTATAGCACCCTGCACAGAGGATCAATGCAGAACTTAAAAAAGTTGAAAAAAAAAATGGAATATAGTTTTCAAAACACACAGTTACCTATTAAAGAAAGAAAGTTTTCGAAAGCACACATCTTCCAAAGGGGCATCTTGGATTATATATCTTTAGCTTTCCCATAATGACCTTCAGAGTTTCATAGAACTAGTTCATTTCTGCCGTTCTGTGGTGGGAGAAACTATGAAAACAGGAGAGATAGAGAAATCTTCCGGCTTCCTATAGCTTTTAACATTTGATAATCTTCTGTATCATAATTCCATTTTCATCTTTGATGGTTACTAATGTATGATTAAAGGCACTATCGTGCCTGTCAATCTACCTTGTGAGTTGTGACATGGGAACAGAAGTTCCACGAGTAGATGAACATAGTGAACGAGCCTTTACCTGTTCTTAATCAGGACCCTGATCACTTTTGTTGGTTGCCCCATCGGTCCGGAGTTTTCACTGTTGTTTCGGCTTGGGATGTTATTTGGCCCGAGAGGCCCCTCTTATTTGGAATAGCTCAATAATTCCCCGCACCGATTCCTTTTGTGGCTAATTTCCAAAAATAGATTGCCCACTCAGGTTTTGCTTCTTGCTTATCGTAGGATTTCCGATGCTAAATGTGCTTTTTGCTCTTGTTGTCCTAATTTTGTAGATCACCTTTTCTTTGGGTGTCCTATTACTGGGGCCTTGGCTCTTTTTTAGGCAGCTAGAAGCAATCTTCCTTGGTGAAACAACTTGTGGAGGGATAACCTCCAATGGGCCATCAAGTATTTATTTGGTGATTCATTTCACATTACCATCTCTCGGTTTGCTTTTGCAGCTTTATGTGATATTATTTGGAATGAAAGGAATAATATCATTTTCCGTGATCGGACTCTCTATGTGCCTACTATGAAGAAATGGCTTGATAAGGTTGTTAGGGATAAGGCTTTGGAGATTATAGCAGAGTTGGAGCCTCAATCCGTCTATCTTCTCGGATTGATCTGTTTCCTTCTTTGTGCTTTGTCTTTGTTTTGCGGAGGGTGTTTGTCACGCCCCGAACCTCAAGCGTGCCAACATCTCACCGTGGTTATGCAAATGCGACATTCCTAGGTAGTGTTGCCGATTCCATTAATTTATTATTGCGCAAGCGGAACATATTATAAAACCCCTGACAATAAAATACGGGATAGAAAAGCAGGAAGCAAAATCACAACATAACACTTTCATAATTCAACAGAATTACAAACAGAGGTCTACGGCCAAAAGTCTACAAAAGACTGGCTCTTAAAAAGGAACTGTCCTACGATCTACAAGTCGGACACATTATCCAATCCTCATGACTTCACCTCTGCAACTCCTCAAGCTCAACCAAAGTTATTTAGCTGCTCCGTGCACCAGGGACCTGAAATTGTAATCCCCAAACCGGGATGAGATAATGTCTCAGCAAGTTCAACCCCTTAAACCCTATTAGAAAGAAAATACGCCCAAGGGTGGCCTAGCCACATCACACAGATAACTTATCTCACCTCCTTGCCTTCCTGTAGATTAGTACAATTCATATCACTCGAACACAAGTAATAATAAAACTGTAAACCATCGGAACACAATCAATTTCACTTAATTTCGCAATCACTGCAAGCGTTCCAAATTATTATTTATTGCCACACAATGGCATAGCCTACTCGCAGTTCAGCTATCTACTGACACATAACCAGGCATCACCTCCCCACCTTGGAGCGCGGCTTCGTCAGTACATCGACGGCGTTCCCGAAGGGGCATGGGCCCAGAATCAACTGCGACTCGCATCCACCTCGTGGGCATCCCATATAGGGGTAAGTCCAGCTCAACAGCCCAGACGATTCCTCTTAGTTATCACATAGCCAAAGCATACTCGGCCCCGGACACTTTACATTACACTTAATACTTCCACTTAAAATAGTGATTTCGACCATTTTTTTTCATATTAAAAATATTTCAAAAATTACTCACGTGTGTGGGGACACGCTAATTTCGAACCAGAAAGCCAATAACTCACTTTTTCAAACCCCACTACTTAATATAATCATTAAAATCCAATTTTTGCATCAAAACCCGACACTTGAGTTTTTATGAATAAAATCTCTATTTATCAAAATCAATATTCAATTTGCCACAACCAATCATCAAATTCAAATTCTAAATGCACAATAGCAATCAAAGCACGAAATTCTGAGAAAATAAGGTTCCAAAATAATTTTTAGAATTTATTAAATAATTAAATTTATTCCAAAAATTAATTAAATAATAATATCCCTATCCTTCACGATCCACACTCAATTTATAATATCCAATCATCAATTTCAAAATCTGACTACACCGCAGCGACCGGCACAAAATTCGAGCAAATAAGGTCCCGAGATAATTTTTGAAATTTATTAAATAATTAAATTTATTCTGAAATTTAAATAAATCAAAAGTAAATTCCTTTAAGTCACATCAACGCTTATATTAATATAAACATACTTAACTTTAAACTAAACACACTTTAATTTAATTAAACACCCTAATCTAATCATCAACCAAATAAACTAATCTAACCACCTAAACTTACTTAACTTAGACTAAGCACACTTAGGGTATCATTAACCGTCTAATCATGATTTAGTGAGCTGAACTCACCCGATTAATGAACCGAGCATCTAGGCTCGGGAAGACGGCCAAAACGGGCCAAACGTCTGCTGCTATACCCATTTTCTGCAACTGTTGTTTGGGGCCGAGAGGGAATAGATTCGGAGTTGGGTCGAGCTGAACAAGGCCGATGGTGGTCTGGCTGAGCTCCAACGGCCTAGGTGGCAGCGTACGGCGGCGAAGGGAGCTCCGGTGGTGGCTTGAACTGCTTGGGGAAGCTGCTGGAACTTGGTTGAAGCAGGAACAACGGGGACAACTGGGTGTTGGCCAAGTGTGGGCGAGCGCGGGCAGCTGCGGAGCGTGAGACGGCGAGCGGTGACGAGTGGACGCGTGCGGCTGCTTTGACGGTGCTGCTGGCCTCGCTATCTTTGGCTTGCACTGCTGGGGACGTCGAGCACAAGCAGGAGAAAGAGGAGAGAGATGGAGATGGGAGCGGGTAGGGCGAGTGGTGAGGCGAGGGGCTGCGATGGTGGCAAGCTGCTGGGACGGCCGAAGCTACTAGCGCGATGACGGAGGGGCTGAGCGAAGGGAGAGACGGTCGCGGGGTTGGCGGGCGAGGGATGACGCGGTGGCAACAGCGGCTCGGCACGAAGGCAACGAACGGCGGGGGAAGCGGCGCACGGCTAGCTGATCGACGGGCGGCTCCCCCTTCGCTGGTTTTCTCCCCTCTAAAGTCCAAAGGAAGAAGATAATGTTGATAGGTGAGAAGGAAAAACTCCACTTTATGAGGGCCAATGGGCTCTCGCTACTTGTCAACACCCCATTCGCTTGGCTCCCATTAGCATGACATCACCCCATGATGTCATCTTCCACTATCTCCTCTTCCACAACATTCTTCAATGGGTGTAATATCATTTCCGTTGGGGTCCAATTCTTTGTACAACAACTTCTTCAATTTCACTCGATTCTCTTTCAATTGAATTAAATTGAAGCCCATAAAATTAATCCAATGTCACCACACTTCAGCCACATCTTCACTTGTCTATATAATCAACTTAAGTCCAAAAAGCACAACCAAGAGTGGGCCTACTAATTTTTTTTGGTAAAGCGGGCCTACTAATTTTCCGAACCAAATTAGCTATAATTTGATTTAATTGCTAGGAAAATTCTAATTACATGATTTGTGACACACCCAGACTTCCAATTTTTGAATTCGATTTCAATTCCATGGTTAATTTCACTTTGGCACGATACTAGCGCAACCCAACCTACCGGGTAGCCTTTAGAAATTTTCACGCATTTGACCTGTGGTTGATAATCTCAAGCTACAATGTACATCTTTGAAACATTGGCGACTTTCGGTTGTCGGGGTAATCTCAAGGTTCCAAATACGAACACAGGGTACCAAATCGATAGAAAAGTAGGTCCAGTGCCGATCGATAAGAATTGTGCAATCTGGTGGAATCACCCACACCTGATCACATACCTTTGTCGAGTCGACCTATCTTCGATCTCTAATCGATTTTTAATTGTGCCGTAATGACCCTTGCCGATTAGTTCGGTTGAAATGTCGCTTCCTGATCAAATTTTCGAGTCTGATGCATTAGAAACTCTTAATAGCTTCGCCGACTCAAGGAAAAGAACTATATGGGTGCCAACGAAACACTCGTCTCAATTTATTGAAAATAGAATTGAAAAATCGGTATGTCACAGTGTTTCCCTTCTTTTGTGCTTCATTGGGTTACCATGACACCCTTACACCCCTCTTGACAACCCTTTTGTCATATTGGGTGCAAGGCCTCCTTGGGTCTCCTTTCTTTTGTATATTCCCACTTTGGGTGAAAGTTAATATACACGTTACCTTTACCAAAAAAAAAAAAAAAAAAAAAAACTTTTTTAAGTGTTTCTAAATTATTGATGAAATTAGCGCTATACGTAATTTCATCATCGTTGCATGGGTGTTTCTTCAAGGCAAAGATACATTATTAATTTAACATCAGTGTTCCATATTGAGAAAATTATCTAAAAAGATTTGAACTTATTGTACAGCGATCAATTCGATTTTAAATCTTTCAATCGTACCAATTTAATCATAAATTTAAACCTTTTGATATTTGCTAGTTTAGTTCTAAACCTTTTAATTATGTTAATTTAGTAAAAAAATTTACAACAATTTGCTAGCCCTAAATCTTTCGACAATTTGCCAATGTAATCCTTCCAACCAATTATATAAATAATAGGTTTAGGATTGAATAGACAAATCTTCAAAAGGGGGAAAAGTACCAAAAAAGCCCTAAATCTATTATATTGGTACCAATTCACTCTTATATCTTTCGATTGGATCAACTTAGCTTTAAACCTTTTCGTATCGATACCAATTGAATTCATCCAGTCAATGTAGGCTAGTAATTATTGACTTGGATGCCGGTTGTCCTATATGATTGTCATATATGGCACGGCTGATGTTAACATGGATAATTTTTTTATTTACTTTTTCATATTTTTTATCAATGTTTTTTTTTTCTTCCATTTCCTTTCTCTTTTTTTCGGTTTCTCTTATTTTTTGCTCCACTAGTGGCCAGTGGAAATCCCTAACTGTCAACAAGGGCAAGGGTCGAGATGCCCTTGCCAGCCTTTGGCCAAGGCTGGAGAAGTTGTCTCACACCAAATCTAGCGAAGGGGACCTTGTTTGACCATTGTTAGAGGCTGACGAGGGGTAACCTTGCAGTCCTCTGGCGATGGCGAGGGCTCTCACCCAGGCAAGGCCTATGATGGTGTCTTAGCCCTCGACAACCCTCATCGAAAGGCCCGCGAGGTGTCTTGGCCCTTGCCCTCCCCAATGGCTGGCTTTATTTGTTAACCCTCATGCTTGAGGCTCTATAGCCTCTACCCCACATGTTTTGCAGACCTTGTGTATAGTCGAGTGGTATTGAATATGACTGGGTTTGATATGTATAAAGGTGTGATGTGGTTTTCAAAAAATTATAGCCTTACTTTTCTATCCCATCTTTGTGTTTTTTGGGGATTAATTATTCGTTTCTGCATGCGAATTAAAATGAATGGGTCGGCGACACGTCCTGGGACGTTGCTATTTAATCGACCATAGAGGGATGGGCACGTGCTAAGAGGATCAGGGCATGACAATTCCCCTCTGCTTCTACCAAATAAAAAGGGACCAAAGACCACAATCGCTAAGGGAAGGCCATTAGCATAGCCCAAAATACATCTATGAGATCCCTGCTTATGTCTTGTATTTGGTTTTTTGGAAAAGCATATGAACTTAGAAATTCAAAAGCTTCACCTTGATCTTATGCTTTAACTTCATATACCTGGTCTATCCCGTAAGAATTTAGTACCTATTTATCTCTAATCGTAATAATGATCCTGCTACCTTTTCCAAACCATTTACATTCTCTAGCTAATGCATTTAACTGGTCTCCATGATCCACATCATCATGCACAAGCAGAATCTTCCTGTAGCAAAGTCTATCTCATATCAGGTTAACGCCTCCATCCACACTTAAGACCACTAAATTTTCTTTCAACAATATCTCAGATAAGAGTGTTTTTTGCAGATGAACCATGCCGTCAGGTCTACTGGAAGTTTCTCTAACATTTGCAAGAAAGCTGCACTCATCAAACTGACTAGTGATACTGTCATGGACAGCTTTAGTGATGGTAGTCTTCCCTGTACCTCCTGCTTCCCTTATTCTTATAATCTAAACCTCATCCAAGCACGTACTTAACAATGATATAACTATCTCTACCCGGCAGCCTACACCGAGCGGGATGCTTGGCAACACTCAAGGGTACTTGTCCTGCTATAATGAAGATCTTTGTGATGATGCTCAAAACCTCGCTGTTGATGTAGGCGTTGATGCCACTGTGAAGCAGAGTCCAGTGGAGGTCAGCGAGGAAGCCGTGGCAGACGTCCCCGCCTTGAAGTTGAGGAAGATGTCCAACGGCCATTTTGCTTCGGAAGAAGGAGAAGGAGAAGGAGAAGAAGACATGGGAAGACATAATCGAACGGTCCGTTTCTTTTAACTTTATTCAGCTTTTAATTTTGGATAATAACCACACAAAAAAAAGAAAAAACCGACACGTTAATTCCATTTTTTTTTTATGATATCAAAAATCTCCTAAAAACAACGTACATTTATCATCCTTTAAAATTAGTTTTCCTCATATCCCTCCTCTTCCATCTTTACCGCTGCCATTTCCGTCATCATTGCCACTATCATCATCTTGCCAAACCCAAGAAGAAAACGAAGGAGGAAATTTAAGAAAAAAAAAAAGAAAAAAAAAATACACACAAAAGAGATTTCACATGATTTTGACTAGTGGTGGTTTAATTTATAAATTTCCTCCCTAAGTATTGGTTTTGTTGTTACTGTAGTTTGGGGCTCCTGTGAAGAGGTTATTCTTTTTCCTTTTATCTTTTTGACAAGAAATGCACTAAGCATTTAGGCATACAACTTCTTGCAATTGATAAAAGACGTGTAAGGTCCAAAATGCACCTAAGCTCCATCTACAAGGATCAGAATGCAATCCATTTGCTGTTGGAGATGACCCATAAATTACTTATGCTAGCTCTTCCATTCCAATTGATGCAGATTTCTAAGATTAAACAACTTTGACTAACAATTATCTTTAGTTATTTTGGCAAAATAACATGTCATAGAGATCTTTTGTTGGTTGTCGTTAATTGTTATATCATCATAACATTGAGAGAAATATCAGAAAAACCTTAAATATATTGCAATTGTATTAATTCTGTCTTAAACTTTTTTTCTCAATTCAGACCTAAAACTTTTGCATTTACACTTGTTCAGTCCATTTGGTCAATTTTGCCTAACCGACATTGACTTGGTACCTTTTAAATAATATTTTAATAATATTTTGAAAATTTTTGTAATTTTTTTTTTTTCTTTTCTTTAATGTTGTCCTCTTCTCCTTTACTTAGGGCCTTGCTGCCTCACTCGCCCAAATCAAGCGAGGCTATTGTAGCCCTCACCTTGTTTGGGCGAGGGTCAGTAGTGTCCTCGCTAGGCCAAATCCGGTGAGGGTGTCATGGCCCTTGCTAGATCTAAGTGAGGGGCAGTGCACTCGTGCCCTAGCCAGCGTGGGTTGGCTAGCGACCCTCACCAGTCCTAAGGGAAGGGGAAGGGGAATTTAAAAAAAAGAAGAAGATAAAAGGATAAAAAAAAAATTCAAAAATTATCTTAAAAAGTGTCATGTTAGTGACGACTAGCTAAAATTGGTAAGATTGAAAAAGATCTAGGACTGAATTAAACAAAAAAAAGTTTAGGACTAAACTTGCATAATTATAATAAATTTATGACTTTTTTAGTAATTTTCCCTCGTAACATCATTTAGACGAATTATAGTCTCCAAAGCTCTTAAGTGATGGATAATTTGTAGACATGATGAACATATGTAAAGTTTTAGCAAGAGATTTTCCAGTTCTCCCGTAATTTAAATCCCGAATTTTTCCTCATTGTTTTGGGGAATTGCATCGTGTGAGATGCAAGTTGTCCAAATCCTTGTTGACGCCTAAATTTTGATTAGGCTTTAGTTTCTATGTTTATGTTTTTTTTTTCCCATTTTTTTCGGATAAATAAATAATAAAAACAACAACAAAATATAGTAAAAACAAAAGAAAACAAAAAAATTGGCAACCCATTGGGCTGGGCCTTCGTGCCCAGCCCCTCCTTTTTCTCTCCCCCGCATGGGCTCTTATGGCCCAACCTCCTTCTCCTCCAGCCCAGCCCCCTCTCTCTTCTTCTTCTTCTTCTTCTTCTTCTTCTTCTTCCCTCTTCTTCCCCTCCGCCTCTGCAACTCACGTGCGAGAAGGACAACCTACGGCTAAAGAGTGTAGGCCGACATCGGCCGGAAGGGACAGATCTCAAGCGCCATTATTGGCCTCCTTCAATGCTGAGCAGGCCTTGTTGGAGGAGCGAGGATGGGATGCCGGTTCAGCCTCGGGCGTCCGGTCGGTAAGCCAAAGACCGGCGACTGAGCCCCTCCGTCGACTGGACCTCCTCGCCTATAAATAGCGGAGCACCTTCATCATTGAAGAGCATGAAGCCAGCAAGTTCAAAGGGGTCCTCGAGAGACTTCGGGGAGCTCAAAGAGCGAGCAAGGCAAAAATCAGGTCGCGAACTCAAATCGACCTCCCTCCGAGAGACTTCGGGGGAGCCCTGCGGCGAGCGAGCTCGAGGGAGGAGAGAGCACGAGCGAAGATGAGGGCCAGATCTAGGGGAGAGGGAAGAGATCGGAGTTGGAGGAGCTCGTGGGCGGAGCCAAGGCCGAACGGCAAGCAAGCTCGGAGAGAGAGGGAAAGGTGCCAGATCTGGGAGCTGAGACGCCGCCGTGCTACCTTGTCTTCGTCACCGCCACCGTTCGCCACCACGTTGCGCCAACCAGGTATCAGTCGACGCTCGCCATCCGTCCTCGTCGCCTCGAGCCACCGCGGGATCCAATCCTGCCGGGCACGCTCTGTCTGCCATTCCCCTCTACATCTCTACCCGTCACCACCATCAAAATGCTGCACTGCGTCCTGTCGAGTAGTCGGCCGTTGTCGTTTTCCCTAGTCGTCGCCGCGTTGCGGATCCGTCACCCGTCATCCCATCGTCGCTATCTGTCCGGAGACATTTCGGTCTCCATGGGCGCCGCGAGTAGAGAGAGGTGGGAGAGAGAGAGTGCTGCAAACCGGATGGAATCGGGTCGGGCGCATGACCCGGTTCCCCTAGGGTTTTAGTCGTGCGGGCCAAGAAGGGCCCAATTTTGTTGTGGGCCTAGGCCCTTTCGCAAAAAAAAAAAATCCGAGTCGACGACTCGGGTCGACCCAACTCGGGATCCGACCCGGTTCGTTTTTAAATATTATTATAATATAAAATAATATTTTTTTAAAAAAAATAATGAAAAAATTTTATTTTCCGAAAAATAAAATATTCCACATTTTCCAAAAAATGCCAAAAATAAAAAAAAAGCCAAAATTTCATGAAAAAGCCAAAAAATTCAGAAAAAGCCAAAAAGACTTGTATTTTTCCAAAAATGCAAAAAAAAAAAAAAATCCCTTTTATGTCAAAAAATTAGAAAAAGACTCAAAAATGTTTTTTTCCTCCAAAAAATGCATGAAAAATCCCTCGAACATCCAAAAAACCTCAAGGTTTAAATAAGATTAGGTACTTTAAGGGCATTAGTGATTAATTAGTGTAATCAAATCCTCGATCATAATTTCTCTGGTTGCGCAGAGTGAGTATTTCTCCTTATACTTCACTTGGGTTTCTAATCAACTCACCCGAAATCGATTAGTGGCGACTCTATTTTAAAAATTGATTTACAAGTTAAAAACTTAGACTATTAAAGTCGTGAATTGGTGGACTTGGGAGAGTTCGGGCATAATTAAATTCAGCCGAGCCATTAGCCTCCTTAGGTGCCCGTACCCGATTGCGGGTGCCGAAAAAAAAGAGGTCGCAACAGTCCTCAAGAGTCACAACAATCTTATGGCTTCATCATTGCATCCACGAGGGAGAGGGGAGGAAGTCTATAACTTGGGCTTCGCTCTAGAGCAATTTATGAGGTTACTTATCATTATTTTTTTTGGCTAGCCACAAACATAAATCTTTTTATTCTCTATTAGCAAAAACATAGAGCGGATGTTAGTATAAGGCTATCCTTTGTCTTCAAAGACTGGTACCTTATTAAGTGCCAAATTGGGCTCCCAACGGGAAAGTCCATGGGCCATTCGGCATTCGTCTCCATCTTCTTCGCCGGCCAATCCTCGCTCCGGTTCGAGTCGCCGTGACTCTCTGGCGTTCGAGCGCCATCTCGCGGCGGCAAATCTCTACCTCGCTCGATTATCTCCGGCGGCATTGATTGTCTTTTGGCTAAATTCTCGGTTGGAGCGTTCGTCAGTGGTTGTTTGCAGAATCAGAGATGACGTGAATGTGGGATGCGTTGATGAACAGGTCAAAAAGCAGGGGAAGCAAGCGGATGACATGCAGTTTCGAGCTCAGCGTGATGCTCTGAGCCTGAAAATTGTCAGGATGACTGCAGAAGGTAATTGCTTTTTCGGGTCTGTGTTCCTTGTTAGAAAAAAATCGCTGACTTGTTTTCATGATTTTTTATTTTTTTTTGGAATGTTTCCGGGAATAGGTTTGTCTTGTAAAATGACAGTAATCCCCTCTGTTTTAGAAGGTGAATGGTATGCTCATCGCATTACCACTCTGTCGTCAGAACAAAACACGCATTGCATTTTATGGTGCACCGGTTCTGGAATTCTATCATCGATGTACTAGAAATTCCTCTGCTGGGAAAACCATTGCGTTTTCGTATCATGTATCATTCTGCCTGAGACACTGCATCTGGAAACGTATCTTGAAGAACAGCTCTCTTTGTCGGGGCTTAGTCTCGAGGATATTAGATTGACCCTTCTGAGATCCAACTAAGTTACTGATGCAAGCCTAGGGGAGGCTTTCTCAAACAATAGGATCGGGAGAGTGACTTGCGTGCGCAAGCTCAGGAGAACAGTCGTATCTTTGTCGATACAGATCGGATCGACCTGATTCTAAAGCCAAATGAACAAAGACTTCTGGATCTACAATTTATGTGTTTTGGGTTTTCTGAAATAAGCACTGTAGGATAGTCGAAATTGGGTTGGAAGTAACGAACATAACAGGAAAAGATAGGAACTTCGTTGGTTGCTCTTCTGGGCCTCCAAGGAAGTTGAGGGGGTACCGATTCTTCTAGATCGATGAATGAAACTCTTCAAGGATGCAGATTTCGAAAGCTCCGACTCTTCAAGGACGGAGTGAAAACTCTTCTAGGTTTTCAAGGGTTGAACTCTTCAAGGTTCATGATACTTGCTTCAAGCAAAGCTTTTCATTAATCAAAAGTTGTCTGTCTTCTACGAGGGATTGGCTTATATCATCAAAGAAATAAAAACAGAACGTTGAGACTAGGAGAAATAAAGACAAAGCGTTGAAAACTAGGAGAAATAAAAACGGAGCATTGAAAATAGGAGAAATAGTAAAGAGCATGGAAACTATAAACTAATAAAAGCGTCACGCGAGCTTCCAAGTGTCTTTCAAGCTTCCGGGATGGACTCAAGATGTCGTTATGGCTTCTCGGTTTCGTCGAGCTTTAATGCGGGCCGATCTTCTTGGTCGAGGGAGCCGGTCTTCAATGTGGGCTGCATCAGTTACTTTGTAAAATTTCATGACTATTGTACAACGTCCTAGACAAAAAGACCATCTTCCTCATTCCCGTTTTCATTCCACGTATTTGAATTATCCATCCTCCAGGTAATCTTGCTGCCTCGTATGGAGCTTTTGGTTATAGAAATGCCTCTGCTATGGTTGGAATTTTCATAGTTGTCTGCCCTTGTTAATCAGGGCCCTTGCAGATCAGTTGGAAGGCAATGAAGATGAACATGGAAAGTACCGGAGTATGGTTGTTCAGTACATATTGGTATGTGGAGTGCTGATTTCTCTTTTTCAAGTTGTAGAAATTATGTTTGTAAGGGTTTTTTTTTTTTAACATGGTGATGCTGTCCTCATTTGTATTAGTGCT
The DNA here is from genome assembly GCA_017140615.1 of Eucalyptus cladocalyx. Taxonomy (NCBI): domain Eukaryota; kingdom Viridiplantae; phylum Streptophyta; class Magnoliopsida; order Myrtales; family Myrtaceae; genus Eucalyptus; species Eucalyptus cladocalyx. The sequence continues at coordinate 31,923,457 of CM029523.1, forward strand.
CAGCGATCCGAATTGGAACTTGTATTCAGTGCATTTTGTTCTTGAACTTTTTTGTAAGTATTGATGGATTTCTCACTTATATAGACACCAAAATAGCACGCCTTCAGAAAAAAAAAAAAAAAAAAGAAGAAGTTAAAATGGGTATTTTATATTGAAGCTTACGTTTCTGCTGCCAATGGTTATTTCTGATGATTTTCAGTTCACAGTCACAGTTGCATAGAGCTATACCAACACAAGGATCACCTGAGCAATTTGACTTTCTTATTTTACTAGGGAGGAAAACCTGTTAAGTGTTACTGTGATTGGATGGTCTATTTCGGCCTAAACTAACAGGTGTAGGAGGAAGCTGGACTCTGTAGTTATCCGCACTGTTGTCGCCTACAGGAACGTGGGATTGCTACTTTAGAGTGGCAATATTATGCAAATCGATATATTTTTCGAAGGAGATTTGACAAAATCAAAAAAAGAGAGAATTGATACTAACGTAATCAACTTTTTAGCATGCATTATTAAACTGTAATGTTTTGCAATGCCACAAATTGATAGTTTTGCTTGTTTCAAGTTGCAACAGAATCCTTCATTTTCGTTGGTTTTTTTCTTATAGTGATGTGTTTAAGGAAATAAAATCCTTGTTTGAAGAATGGACCTGATATATGCATCTAAGCTGGGAATTGTTAATGACAGAGCAATCGTGAAATGTTTGAACCATTCATTAAGGATGATGTAGCAGCTTCGCTTCTCTTGTTACACGGAGTAACATTTGCATTCATCGGGCAAGACCGACAATGATGTCATCAATTATTCACCTACATTAAGTTTTTTGGGTTACGTTCTTTTCATTCCTTTAGGGGAAACAGCCAGACTAAATAAGGATGTCATTAGACTCGTCAATCGTGAACCACGCTACTGGAATTGGAGTTTCCCTGATTAAGCATGTATTTGATGTATGTGTGTAGTCTTTCAAATATTAGGTTAGATTAGACACAATTTTTTTCTATCTATATTTGCATGTATTTGATGCATGCATCTCTTCTTCGATCTTTGGGATAAGTGCACTTTCTAGTTATCCACCTGTTGCCAAATTTAGAAAGATCTACAGTTACAAGATTTTTCGATGGTGTCACTTTTATTGGATAGTTTGCCCGTCTGGTGCATTTTATACTGGCAATCGTAATTTGGAGATTCTTTGTACACATAATTCATGCGCATGCACGTAACACCTACTCCAGTAGATTTGTTGGCACAGTTGTAGGTCAGTTTGGTCAGCAGCCAAAGGGGGAAGAAGATAAGGAAATTCAGTAATTGGATTGCTGTCCCGGGGCTAAACCTTTTCATGACTATAAAAGAGATGTTCACATGAATTTGACAAGTGATGGTTTAACTTTTAAATTCCCTTCCAAAGTATTGGTTTTGCTGTATTGGTAGTTTGGGGTTCATGTGAAGATGTTTTTCTCTTTCTTTATATTTCTTTGATAAGAAATACACCAAGCATTTACGCACACAACTTCTTGTAATTGATGAAAGATTTGTAGATCCAAAATACAATTCAAGCTCCATCTACAAGGATCCGAATGCAATCCTTTTGCAGTTGGAGATGACACAGATATCACATATGCTACCTCCTCCATTCAAATTGGTGCAGATTTCTATAATTAAAAATAACTTTGTTATTTTGGCTAATAAATGTGTCTTAGAGATCTTTTGTTGGTTGTCATTAGTTATTATATCATCATAACATCAGTTAGACCAATTATTGTCTCCAAAGCCCATAAGTGATGGATAATGTGTAGATATCATGAGCATCGGCAAAGTTTTAGCAGTAGATTTTCCAGTTATCCCACAATTTAAATTCTGAATTTTTCTCATTGTTTTTGTGGAATTGCATTGTGTCAGATGTGGCTTGTCCAATTCTCAAGAATCAAAACAATCTTGTGGCTTCATGATTGCATCCACGATGGAGGGGGGAGAGAGTTGAATCGTGAGCAGAAAACTGATGCTGAAAGAAGTCTATAACTTGAGCTTCTCCCTAGAGCGACTTATTAGGTTAATTACTATTTTTTGTTGGCTTGCCTAAAAAATAAATCATTTCATTCTCTATTAGCTGCAACGTAGAGCACATGTTAGTCTGAGGTTATCCTGTCTTCAAAGACGATCACCTTATTATTCTTGTATACTACTTTCTCCTAAAACGGGGAAATAAAAAATCCGTACATTTTTATCTAACAGCTTAATAAGTTTCAAATCTTGCATGGTGATGCTGCTCTAATAATTTAGGGAGTTAAGCGATCGATTAAGCTAATAAAACTCCACATGTAGATTAATTAATTCCATGTAACAAGTCAAATACACTTGATACTTTTGCAAGATAGCAACGTGTGCCTTGTGAGCCCCATTTTCATTCAAATGGGGATCCAACATATGGGAGGGCATAAGTGCTAAATAATATGGGAGAATGAAGACATACGAGAACTTTAATGCGATAAAAGCATCTTCGGCTTGGCCTACACCGTGATGTTCTGTGGATGTCTAGGCCGGTAAGTGGACTTTTCCCATCATGTGCCGTTGTCGAACAAGTTTGTTCAGCCTGCTTCTTCATTGTCCTTGAGAAGATGGTCTCTAAACGCCAGTTGACCAAACCTATGTCCTTCATGAGATAAGTTTACCTAGCCACTAACTCAGTGTCTAGTATAACAGACTTTCTTATTAAATACTTCGATAAAGTTCTGATTTACAATAATCCATATAGTTGTTAGCCATGTATTTAAGGCATATCTTGTGGTTATGTTCAAACTTTTTGTATTATGAATTGAGAACTTGAACAGTAAATACATGATGCGTTGTTTTTAAATCTCTGGTCCATTGATTTTGTAGATTGGCTCCACTGGGTTCATTCCAATCTGAGTATCAAAGGGCCGGTATTAGATCAACGATAGTTTAGTTGGAATATAGTTAGTGTAAGAGGATGATCATTGAGGAGTGTTGATCAACGATAGTTTAGTTGGAATATATCGAACTTGTTACAAAATTGCTGGCTTTTTGAGTGTTCTATATGTCCTTGATGAATCTACACAGCACTATTTAGTTTTGATACATGCTGTGCATGCAAATATCTGTTCGTTGACGCCAAATGGAACAATTTATCTCACTCCTTACTTGATGCAGAACATGTCACCTCGGTGGTACATACGCAATTTTGATCAGCCTGGTGCTCGTATGATCCATTTGTGAGTTTTCTGAATATAGAGACTGATGCTTTTTTGCTAAGCAAGTGCTCAAATACTGGGATGAGATTTGGCTCTGTTTGTATACACTTAAATAGATGACCTTTTCTTACGTTTTACTTTCCCTCAAAAGATTTGAAAATAAAACAATGTTTTTATTTTTTAAGTGATTATGAAAAGATTATATATTTCTCCTGGTCAAGTTTGTTTATTTTTAAAAGGTTTTAGGTGTTTCGAGTTTCATAAAAGTCAAATTGCAAGAGCTGCAAGATCTTTTTTAAAAACGAAAGCTATAAGTACAAGTCGTCCAAACAAACCAGCTCATTACACAAAAGAAGGTACTGCAGCTTGTTCAGGGAGACTGCTGATTTGTGAAATTATTTTGGCATGCAAAGACAACATCTCATAAGTTGCAGATCCCAGTGTAGTTGCGGTGTTGTTAGATTTAACCATGAAAGTTCTTTTGCTAGTTTGAGAGACGTTTTGGTGTGGTCGGAGAGGGATAAATTACTGGCTAAGCATATGTGGTAGGAGACCGAAATGTTACTTTAGCTTTTGTTTCTTCGATAAATTATTTTATTGAAATTCCCATTCATAATCCTTCAATGAATGGCATCCCTTAATATTCTAAGTTAAGATGGACTGGATCTGTCTAGGTAGTAGCCATCGAGACCTTGGATTGTCACGAGGATCATGAAATTTGGTGGATTTATGATATTCCATACTTTACTATCTTCCATAGGTGTCATCATGTGAAACCAGTAAGCACAAAAAATGTGCGTTGTGCCATTATTGTTTTGTGGATAGGGAAAATCTTATGTTCTTTTTGTACTGATGGTGTTTCATTATTTGAACTTATGTATTTTGCTTTGCTTTGTTAGATCTTATCATGATGAGGAACATTACAACAGTGTGAGGTTGAAGGAAGACACTGGAGATGGGCCAGCTAGGCCAATTACAATCAAGGTTGCTACTGGAATTTAATTCTAATTTACTTAGTTAGAAGGGAAGTTGGACAAATTGTGAATTTAAGTATGTGATCTGATAATTTCTTTTGCTGAAAGGTTGATTCTAATCTCTCGTCATCGTCTCGCCAAGCAAAAGCTGGGTCAAAGAAGTCTAAAGCAGGAGCTGGTAAGGATATTACTGATGCTGGATCCATCAAGCTAGTCATGGCTGGAAGTGGTTGTGAGAACATTGAGAAAGTTGAGCAGGTTATGTCCTCGCTTCTTCTGCTCGCTTGTTTGCATTAAATGCTTTCCTCTCATTTGCTGGGTGTCTAGAATTAGAATACAAGACCTTTCTGTGGCTTCTGTGTGACATGCGATACTTTTACAGACATTGCTGCAAATGTATGGGGATGTTGATGCTGCCATAGAGTATTTGATAGCAGAAAAAGGTATTGAAGATTTTTCAGAGGAAGCTGTCCGGTCTCCCTGCAATGCAGATGCATCTCATGGTAATGGCTGGTCAGTATTTATCTCTCTAGATTTTCTTTAATAATTTAACTTCGCAGTTTCAGAGATACCATGTTGAGCTTCACGAGAAGCTTATTTGGAGTCATTTTGATGCAACTGGTAGAATTAGCGTGCTTTGTCTTGTCAACCATAGATTTTTGGGGTAGTCAAACATGTTGCATCCAAAACTATTTCATAATTCCTTGTGGTGTTTAGGTGATGATGCCAGTGGAAATTCTGAGGAACAGAGAGAGGAACCTGTGGAAGAGGCCAATAAAGAAAATCCACCTAGCAATAGCGCTAAACGGACTCATGATGATGGCAGTGCCCAGCGAGAAGACAAGGTTTCCACAAAAGATGACTATGTTACCTCTTTTACCATTTTGGTTTTAGCTCAAACGTGAGAACTGTTGGTGATGCGCTCCTTCATTTTTATTTGCTTGTTTTATCTTGCAATGCAGACAATTCCAAGAAGCAAGAATTGTCCATGTGGTTCAAAAAAGAAATACAAGTCCTGTTGCGGGTCAGGGACAGGGAAAGTCTCTGCAATTTCCAAGTATTTCTCGTTCTCTCAGTGCTTTATATGTCAAGTTATAGTTTAAGCTTGTCTTTTGTTGAAATACCTTTCCTGTTTCCGTGTGATTCGAGTTCATACGTATCATGAAATTATGGCTTATGTATCCAAAATTGTATCGTACTTCAAGTCTGGACTATTTTCTCACTCCTATGCTTTGTCGAATAATCGGTTCACTTTGGAAAAATGTTCATATATGAGTAATATAAATTTGTACTTACAAGAACAAAGACAGCACTGAAGATATCTCCTTTTTTTTTAATGTCTAAACGTTGTTTTGCAGTAATCAAGCTCTTGAATCCAGAAAAGGTAGAAAGGAAAAGAAGCGAGGCAAGAGAGGGTCTGACACATCTGCACTTTTCTAGTGGATCTGATGGAGGGCCACCTGATATGGGGGCTCTTTGTATCCGATCTTTTGTTGAAGTATGTGCAGCGTCATCTATTGAATTTCAGATATCAGTACGCTGTCTTTCAAATATTTGATTAGACACAATTTTTTTTCTACTTCATTAGCATGAATTTGATGCATGCATCTCTTTGGTCTTTGGGATAAGTGCACTTTCTAGTTTTTTTACCTGTTGTCAACTTTAGAAAAATATATAGGTACAAAATTTTCAATGGTGTTACTTTTCTTGGATAGTTTGCCCGTTTGATGCATTTTATACTGGCAATTGTAATTTGGAGATTCTTGGTACACATAACTGTTGCGCATGTGTCACGGCCCGAAAGAAAGCATGTCCAAGAGGTTTCCCGAGCACGGGCATGACACATTAAAGACCCTCGGCTTATACCTCAAGACTTAGAGTATTCTCTTTGGGGCGGACGATACTATATTTGTACGCATACATTATAAATGCGAATAACTAGTAGTTGTGTAATTAATGCTTGTAGTTGGTAGATGAGGAGGTGCAATCTCCATCATTAGATTTAAGCGAGATCTACGAATATGGTTTGTCTTGTACTTGTATATAAATGGGTCTCCTCTCTCATTATATTATGATTCACAAGCAATACAAAAACTAGAGCTTCTCTCTCTAAGAGTTTCTCTCTCTACATATGAGTCTTGTGAGTCGAGTGTTGAAAGGCTGCTTAGGGGTAAAACCTGTCAGACTACGTGTGATTGAGAGTTGATCGATCGGCTCGTGACAAGTGATATCAGAGCTGATTTGTGATCTAAGCGCAAGTGCAATGACTGATCCACGATCTGATGAGGCGCTTGCCATGGGTGGTGATGGTGATGATCGTGGGTGGAACGCCGAGAAGGGCGCTGCCAAGGGGAAGAAGAACTGTGGTGGTTCGAGGCATCCGATGGGGGATCTTGTGCATCGGATGGCGAAGCTAGAGTTGTTCGTCTCCGATGTCCAAGGATCGATCGATGAATTGACCCAGGCAGTGGACAGAGTTGACGCCGGAAGAGAGGAGTTGATTGCGGAAGTGCAAGAGCTCAAGACCGGCATGGGAGAAGTCTGCCATGAGTTGCTGGGGACCCTACAAGAGGAACTCACACAATGGTGTGAACCCTTGGAGATCATGATGGCGGCCATGCGCGCAGAGATTGTGGGGCTTACGGGTAAGTTCGCTGAAGCACAAGCTGCATGCGTGAATGGGGGAGGGTGATCACGGTGCAAGGTCCACGAGTGGACACGCCGAAGCCGAAAGAATTTCGGGGCTCGCGGGTGGCCAAAGATGTGGACAACTTTCTGTGGTACATGGAGCGGTACTTCCAGGCCATGGGAATCAACGACGACCAAACACGGGTAAACATTGCATCGATGTATTTAGCTGATAGTGCATTGTTGTGGTGGCATCGTTGGTTGAATAATAGGTGTGAGAATCCTATTATAACTTGGGGTGGTTTTGTTGAGGAGTTCCGACAGAACTACTTCCCCGCTTACGCGGAAGAGGAAGCTCGTGACAAGCTAAAGTGTCTCAAGCAGAAAGGTGGTGTGCATGACTACATCAAACGGTTTCCGGAGTTGTTGCTCCAAATTCTCTCGATGAATGAAGTTGAGGCGTTTCACCAGTTCATGGCAGTCTCAAGCCATGGACAAAGCAAGAGTTGAAGCGGTACAACGTGAGAGATCTTACTACGGCCATGACCGTAGCCGAGTCGCTCGTGGAGTACAAGGCATCACCTTCCACATCCCGATCGAACACTCGTCCAAGGGACAAAGCCACTAGTGGGGGAGATCGGGGAAGATATAATTGCCCGACCAGAGGTAGACCACCGGCTAATCAACACAAGGCTCATGCGAGGCCAAGTGGTGGAGGACAAAGGAAGGTATGCTAGTATAATTGTTTCTTTTGCGATGGTCCGCACATGGCGCAGGATTGCCTGAACAAGGCCAAGCTGGCTGCTTTTTGCAAAGAAGACGAGCCTAGAGAGCAAGCACGGCTGGGATCGTTGCGACTCCTTAGCACGATCAAGTCCAAGAAGGCGAAAGAGCCCAAAGGCTTGATGTTCGCAGACGTGAAGATCGGAGTGACCACGATGAGTGCGCTCGTGGACACGGGAACATCCGACATCTTCATATCGGAGGAAGCTGTGAAGAAATTTAACCTACAGGTAGAGAAGGGAGCTGGTTGGCTCAAGACAGTGAACTCGAAGGAAATCCCTGCGATCGGGGTTGCAAGGGACGTGGAGCTATAACTCGGGTCGTGGAAAGGCAAAGAAACTCTAGAGGTAATTCCACTTGACAACTATGATATTGTCATTGGTATTAAATTTCTAGATAGAATCCATGCGATTGTAGTCTCGTTTGCCGAGTGCATATGCGTGTTGGACAAGAATTGTTAATGCGTGATTCCAGTCCACCGTGAGTTGGATCGTGATCGGAAGATGATCTCGGCCATACAACTCACCAAAGGAACAAGGAAGGGGGAAATGACCTTCCTAGCGGCCTTAAAGATTGAAGACAGTAAGAGTGAAGGGAAGGAAGTCCCGACGGAAGCAGCTTAAGTCCTCGACTCGTTCAAGGATGTCATGCCTTCAAAGCTGCTGAAGAAGTTACCACCCAAAAGAGAGGCGGATCACCGGATTGAGCTAGTGCCTGACACTCGACCGCCTGCCATGGCGCCTTACCGTATGGCGCCGCCCGAGTTGGAATAGTTGAGGAGGCAACTTAATGAGCTACTCGATGCGGGTTACATACGGCCGTCAAAAGCTCCGTTTGGTGCGCCAATCCTATTTCAAAAGAAGCATGATGGGTCACTCCGGATGTGCATCAACTACTAGGCATTGAACAAGCTGATTGTGAAGAACAAGTACCCAGTCCTGCTCATCGTGGATCTCTTCGATCAATTTGGTGGAGCTCAGTGGTTTATCAAGCTGGATCTTCGATCGGGCTACTACCAAGTTCGGATCGCTGAAGAGGATGAGCCAAAGACCACCTGCATGATGCAGTATGGATTTTACGAGTTCCTCGTGATGCCGTTTGGCCTGACCAACGCTCCAGCCACTTTCTGCACAATGATGAACAAGGTACTCCACCATTTCCTAGATAGGTTTGTCGTGGTTTACCTAGATGATATTGTGGTCTATAGTCGGATGTTGGAGGAACATGTCGAACACCTAAGGCAAGTCTTCCAAGTCTTGTGCGAGAACGAGATGTACATTAAGCGCGAGAAGTGTGCCTTCGCCCAAGAGGAAGTTTCGTTCTTGGGGCACATCGTCGGGGGTGGACGAGTGCGCATGGACAAGGCCAAGATTCAATCGATCGTCGAATGGGAGCCGCCGACGAAGATGCCAGCGTTGAGGTCATTCTTGGGCCTCACCAACTATTACCGGCGATTCATTCGGAGTTACTCAAGCATCACCATGTCACTCACGAACCTGTTGAAGAAAGAGAAGGCGTGGGAGTGGATGGATTGATGCCAAAGAGCTTTCGATTGATTGAAGATTGCTATGACCGAGGAGCCGGTGTTGGCGTTGCCCAACCACACCAAACCTTATGAGGTAGAGATTGATGCCTCGGATTATGCTATTGGTGGTGTGCTTATGCAGGATGGCCATCAGGTGGTGTACGAGTCTCGAAAGTTGAATGATACCGAGCGACGGTACACCGTTCAAGAAAAGGAGATGACCGTGGTGGTCCATTGCCTTCGGACGTGGAGGCACTATCTCCTGGGATTAAATTTTGTCGTGAGGATGGACAACGTGGCCACGAGTTACTTCCAGACCTAAAAGAAGTTGAGTCCGAAGCAAGCTCGATGGCAAGACTTCCTAGCAAAGTTCGACTATGTGCTGGAGTACAAGCTGGGGAAGGCCAACTCTATGGCGGACGCGCTGAGTAGAAAGATGGAGCTGATGAGCCACATGGTGAGTTTGGTGAGAAGTCGAAGGGGGAAGGAGATAAGGGCTGGAGCATGATCCAAGAGCCCAAGTTCTCATCGGGTACGCCAAGGAAGGTAAGACCCGATAGTTTTGGTGTGAGGACGAGTTCCTCTACACCAAGGGAAGAAGGCTATACATGCCCTTCCATGGGAAGTTGAGGAAAGAGATCTTGCGCGAGTGCCATGACTCGAAGTGGGCAGGTCATCTAGGGATCTACCGCACATTGGCCCTCGTCGAAGATCGGTTCTACTGGCCTCAAATGTGGGATGACGTTGAAGCATATGTGAAGACTTGTTTGGTGTGCCAACAAGACAAGTTGGAGCAACGGCCGTTGCCAGATTTGCTGGAGCCACTTCCCGTTCCAACTTGTCCATGGGAAAGCATTTCCATGGACTTCATCGTCAACCTGTCGAAGTCCGAAGGGTGTCAGACTCTAATGGTGGTGGTTGACAGGTTCTCAAAGTATGCAACATTTGTGCTTGTGATAAGGATTGCTCGGCTGAGGAGGCGGCCAAACTTTTCATGAAACATGTGGTGAAGTATTGGGGAGTGCTGCAAACGGTCGTGAGCGATTGAGATCCCCACTTCACGGGATGTTTCTGGTCCGAGTTGTTTAAGCTGTTGGGATCGGAGCTGAATATGTTGACAAGTTTGCATCCCCAAATTGACGGTCAAACGGAGCGGGTCAATGCTCCCTTGAGATCTATCTCCGGCACTATGTGAACATGACGCAAACGAATTGGCGAAGTTGATCGACATAGCCGAATTCTCCTACAACTTGACAGCGGAGCAAGTCGACCGACCAAAGTCCGTTCGAGGTTGCGACTTGGCAGCAACCGAACACCTTGAGCACTATCCCTTTGGGTTATCGGGGGAGTAGTCCGCTCGCGTACAAGTTCGCCAAGAATATGCAAGAACAGACGGATTTGGCACAGGCGTGTCTACACAAAGCCTCCAAGCACATGAAGAAATGGGCGAATAAGAAGCGACGGCACGTGGAGTTCCAAGTAGGAGACCAAGTGTTGGCCAAGCTGCACGCGGTCCTTCGCTACAAGGACGTGCACAAGGGGTTGATCCGTTGCTACGAGGGACCATTTCATGTGCTACAACGGGTCAGGAAGGTCGCATACAAGCTGGAGCTACCACCAAAACTCAAGGTGCATCCAGTGTTCCACGTAAGTATACTCAAAACATTTTCAAGTTGATGAGGAAGATTCGGATCGTGGGGAGTCTCATCGGGCGCCACTCGGGGCAAAAGCCTTGTATGATCGAAAGTTCGAGAGCATCTTGGTGGATTGAGTCATACGGAAGCGGTATTGTGCACCCAAGCGAGAGTACTTGATTCGATGGAAGGGTCTTCCGGAGAGCGAAGCCAGTTGGGAGCCCGAAGAGAGTCTTTGGTAGTTCAAGAAAGAGATTGAAGCTTTTCATGCCGAATACATGACGAGGGCGTCGCTTGATTAGGTGGGGGAGAATGTCACGGCCTGAAAGAAAGCATGTCCAAGAGGTTTCCCGAGCACGGGCGTGACACATTAAAGACCCTCGGCTTATACCCCAAGACTTAGAGTATTCACCTTAGGGCAGGCGATACTATATTTGTACGCATATGTTATAAATGTGAATAGCTGGTAGCTGTGTAATTAATGTTGGTAGTTAGTAGATGAAGATGTGCAATCTCCACCGTTAGATCTAAGGGAGATCTACGGATACGGTTTGCCTTGTACTTGTATATAAAGGGGTCTCCTCCCTCATTGTATTCTGATTCACAAGCAATACAAAAACCAGAGTTTCTCTCTCTACATACAAGTCTTGTGAGTCGAGTGTTGAAAGGCTGCTTAAGGGTAAAACCTTAAGGCTGCATGGGTCAGCCTACGTGTGATCGAGAGTTGATCGATTGGCCCGTGACACATGCATATAACACCTACCTAGTAGATTTGTTGGCATTGACATAGGTGAGTTTGGTGAGAAGTCGAAGGGGGAAGGAGATAAGGAAATTCAGTTATTGCTGTCCCTGAGCTAAACCGTTTCATGAATATATAAGAGACATCACATGACTTTGACAAGTGACGGTTTAATTTCTAAATTCCCTTCCAAAGTGATGGTTTTGTTGTAACCGTAGTTTGGGGTTCCCATGAAGATGTCATTCCTTTTCCTTTTATTTCTTTGACATAAAAGGCACTAAGCATTTATGTACACTTCTTCTTGTAATTGATAAAAGACGGGTAAGATCCAAAATGCACTTAAGCTCCATCTATAAGGACCCAAATGCAATCCATATGCAGTTGGAGATGACACAGATAGTACAAATGCTAGTTCTTCCATTCAAATTGGTGCAGATTTCTAAAATTAAACAATTTTGACTGACAATTATCTTTGGTTATTTTGGCAAAAAAGTAGTATAGATCTTTTGTTGGTTTTCATTGGTTGATATATCATCATAATATCATTTAGACGAATTAAAGTCTCAAAAGCTCCTAAGTGATAGATAGTGTGTAAAGACCATGAGCACCTGTGAAGTTTTAGTAGTAGATTTTCCAATAATCCCACAATAATCCTGAATTTTTTCTTGTTGTTTTTGTAGAATTGCATTGTGTCAGACGGGGCTTGTCCAGTTCTCAAGAATCACAACAATCTTGCGGCTTCGTCATTGCATCCATGAGGGAGTGGGGAGAGAGCCGAATTGTGAGCAGGAAATTGATGCTAAAAGAAGTCTATAACTTGAGCTTCTTCCCGGAGCAACTTATGAGGTTACTCATTTTTTTTTTCATGGCTTGCCTCAAATATAAATCTTTTCATTCTCTATTAGCTGCAAAATAGAGCGCATATTAGTCTGAGGTTATCTTCTGTCTTCAAAGGCTGGTACCTTATTTGTCTTGTATACTACCTTATCCCAAAATGGGGAAATAAAAGATCCTTACTTCATCTAACAGCTTAATTGAACCTTGCATGGTGATGCTGCTTTAATAACACAGGGAGTTAAGCGATTTTTTAAGCTAATAAAACTCTCTGTAGATTCATTAATTCCATGTAAGGAGTCAAAAACACATGATATTTTCCAAGATTGAAAGGCGTGCCTTGTGAGGCCCATTTTTATTCAAATGGTGATCCAACATGTGGGAGTGCATAATTGCCCAATGATATGGGAGAATGTAGACATCCCGAGAACTTTAATGTGATAAAAGCGTCTTCGGCTTGGCCTATGCCGTGATGTTCCGTGGATGTCTAGGCCGGTAAGTGGACTTTTCCCATCGTGCGCCATTGTTGAACGAGATTGGTCAACCTGCTTCTTCATTGTCCTCGAGAAGGTGGTCTATAAAAGCCAGGAGACCACACCTAGGTCCCTTCCATGAGATAAGTGTACCTAGCCATTAATCAAGTGTCTAGTATAATAGACTTTCTTATTATATACTTAAGGTTCTGATTTAAAAATAATCGATATAGTTGTTAGCCATGTGTTTAAGGTCTATGATATGGTTATGTTCAACCATTTTGTATTATGAATTGAGAATTTTAATGGGAAATACATTATGTGTTGTTTTCAAATCTTTGGTCCATTGATTTTGTAGATTGGCTTTGCTAGGGTAATTCCAATCAGAGTATAAAAGGGCCAGTACTAGATTAAGGATAGTTTACTTGGAAAACATATATATACACATACATATACATACATATACATATATATATATATATATATCTGTGTATACATATATGTATACACATATCGAAGAGTGTTAATCAAATTTAGAATCACCACAAAAAGGAGGTGTGTCAGTACAACCGTACAAGGGACAAGGTCATGATGTTATACGACATGGTAGGGACATGTGGTGAGGCAAGCAAATCAATTTCAAAATTTAAGCATCAAGTAAGAGGACCAGCATTTTATACGATCAATTTAATTGGTTGGTCACATCACGTTAGCCGTTAGCAATTTGATTGCTTAATAAACTAATTTTCTCAAACAAGGAGGTGGTCCTTTGAAAAGTTTTCAAATGCTAGAATTCCCAAGCTTGTGAGAACTTTAGGAAACCTACTCCCTTTGAAGAAATGATATATATCATCACCTAAAGTTGCAACGACTCTCTAGCAAGTACCACTGTTGATATGCACTTTGTAGTTACTAAAAATCCATACCGTCACTTATGGGTTTGATTAAGAAATTTACCATGCTATTGGATCATTCCTAAGTGATAGGATCATCAAGAGATAAACTCTACAATCAAATTGCTAACCTCAAAAGAAAGATACTAACTAGAGAGGTAGTGATGATAATGAGGACTTCATGGGACTTATGACTGTCAGAAAAATACTTATGATGTACAAATATTATCATTTATAAATAAAGAGGAGAAATACTGTATCAATGGAGAATTGGATAATGATGACGCTCACAAATTAGCAATAACAAAAGGGATGCTCGTGATGCAAAGTTATACTGCAAAGTTAATGACCATATTTTGAGGATTTTGGGTGATTTACACTTGATCTAGAATATTTACCGATAAATTTCATTATTTATTACAACTGTTTGATGAAATTTACTTTATTAATTTAAGTTTACTAATGACTAACATTAACATAAGGGCATAACAAAGATTATTTTTTGGCAATGAGCAAAGTTTAACATACGGCTATAAAAGGGATATGTATAGAAACATGTTAGTTCTGCAAACATTTTTGCTTCATCCACAAACTGCACAAAAAAGAATTTGAAATAACCCAAGTAAAGGAAAACAATGCTCGAGGAAATGAAATATGGATACAATTTGTTTATAAATAAATACTTTAGAAGTCGTAAAACTTGTTGCGAAAGTATAATCAAGTTTCAAGACTTTCAAAAAGTGAAATGAAGTTTTAAAATCTATCCAATCAATACAATAAACTATTTTTGTTAGCTCCACCAAATCCGAGTAACGAAAAATATTGACATGTCATTTATTGATATGATTTGACTACATGTGCTAAAGCCAAACATGAAGCAATGAAGCCGCGTTCTTCTCAATTGAAGTATCTTGTGTGCCAAGTCACCCTCTCTCCATTTTCCAAATCTGACATTAGTGGCACCCTCTCTCCATTTTCCAAATCTGACATTAGAGATTGAAGTGAATGCCATCTCTTACTTCTACAAGAAACATAAATGTCCCAAGTGTGACATCCCAAATTTCATTGACCTTCATTAGTGTAATTAGATCATTAGGAACTTAGATTAATTATATTGGGCCAGAAAGTGAACCCAATAGATCGTGAGAAACGTGTGGGCTTGAGAAGTGAGTGGGCCACACGAATTGGACTTAAGAAATTGACTGAGAGATTATGGGCTTGGACTTGGCTTGAAGCGGGCCAAGGTTTGGATTTATTAGATTTGTAGATTTAGTTTAGTGGGCCGGATTGTTATGGATTAAGCCTTTTGGGCCGGGAATGAATATTTAGGCCCGAATGATTTTATTTTATAGATTATAGTTATGATAACTTGATTAATATTTAAAATGCTAATATCAATTTCAAACTTTAGCATTTTGTTGATGAATTCTTTATAGACCAACATTGACTAGTCGATATGTCATGACTTTGTATGATTGTAATGGAAATGAAATCTAATGGAATTGAAAGGAAATTAAGTGAAAAACACTAGAAACTAATGAACCGACTAAATGACTCGGATTAGAGACTAATTAATTTTGAGTGACAAATTAAACTTGAGAGAACAAACTTGGAGGCCACATCACTCTCTCTCTCTCGTTTCTTCTTGCATGCGACACCCATGGTTTTGATTCCCACAAACCAAGACATGCAAAACTCAAGAGACATCATCATTAGCAAACTTCATCATTAGTCTAGCCTAGGGATTAGCTTTGTAGACCTATTTACCCCTTAAGTTTCGTAACCCCCCCTCTCTCTCTCCATATAAAACTGAACAACCCATCTTCATCTTCTTCTTTCTTTTCTCTCGGTTGAGCAGTGAAACCAGAAGCAAACCAGTGATTTCTTCTTCTTGCATGTGATATTTTGGTGTTGATCTTGAAGCATCTTTGTGTTGTCTAGTAGCTGAACAAGGTAAGTAAAGATATAACTCTAAATTGAAAGTTATCCATTGTTTTGTCAAGAAAGCTTGCGGGTCAATCCAAACAGTGAAGGATTCAGTTTGTAGTTGTTGTTTTATGGTTAATCTAAGCTGAGTAAGTGTTAAATTAAAGGTAGAAACTATTGCATGTTGTTTTCGAGCCTTGCATGTTTCAAAATCCAAGTGTGAGTATGCTGTTTTGTTGAGTGAAGTGATGAAATATATGCCGAGTGAATGGATGTGGTGTATACTGTGATGAGTGAACTCACGGACGCATTTATACTTCGAGCCGAGTTGTGGATTGACCATTTGATAGAGAAAGACATGCTGAAGGTGTCTTAAGTTGCTGAGATTAGGCATTGAAGTATTGTAGAAGAAGTTTGTGAAAAGATAAGTGGTTTAACTGGGTTAGAAGTAAAGGAAATCGTGAACCTATTCTGCTCTAGGTGAAAATGGTTATGGAGTCTTCTGTTCTGTGTTATTTTCTTTATGTATGTTAATGGAAATGAGATAGAAACCATTCTACATGATAGAACATCTATAAGATCAAGTTATACATGTAGCTATAACCATATGAATATATAAAACATAGAGACAGAAGTGTACTTAGTAAAACCAGTAAACTGTTCTTGTGAGAAACGGTTTGATCTTTACTGACTATACGAATTTTCTGTATTTACCTAATTAGATTTGGACTTAGAATACTTAATAAAAATTGTAGAACACATCTTAAGGAATGACGTGTCAAAATTTGAGATTAAATCGATAAGAATTGGCTAGTGAAACAATTTTCTTTGTAGATAAAGATTCTGGACGTCGGTACAGGGTATTAGTAAAGATTATGGCAATTGGTACTCTTAATACAGTGAGAATTAGACTTAGGTTTCTTCACGGAAATTGTTATTATATGTCTTAAATATAACATAATAAAATTTGGTAATATTTCGACAAGAATTAATATACCTTCTATGTCCGAAACCGAATCTGTACATGTAGTTAGTAAATTGTCTAGACCGAGAACATATATTAGATGATGTGTCTTTTATATTAGACTTGTATGATACACATAGAGTCTAATAACCCTCTAATAGATGTTAATTGTGTAAGAGTAAGTCTCATATATCATTTGAGATATAAGTGCATATAGTATCATGCGTGTGCAATGAGTGCGGTGCATAGTGCTTGATTATGGGGTAAATATCTGTTCAGCATGGAATGAGACATGTCGTAATGGGTTTTATCTTATAATTTGGACACGCACGTGTGCTAGGTTCATGAGAGTTAGATATATGATTGTATACTTTGGAGTCTTTTCTTTTGCATACGATAAATGCATTAATCAAAGGTGTGGTGGTGTGAAACGTGTGCTTAAGATGAATGAACCCATTGGTATAGAGATATCGGTGATGCCCCTGGAAGTTTGGGATGCCCTTGCTGCGTGGTCTTGGATGCCTTGGTAGAGAGATATTGAGATGCCTCGGAGTGAGATGCCCTTGTGTGTGATCAAGGATGCCTTGGTCATGTGATATTGAGATGCCTCGGAGTGAGATGCCCCTTACTGAGTGATCTTAGGAGGACCTCGGTTGAGTGATGCCGAGATGTCTTGGAGTGAGATGCCCATGATAGAAATATTGTGGAAGTTCGAATGAGGTAACTTTCGGAAGTGACTCGATCGGGCCAGTTGAATTCCAGTTAGTGATTGATCGAGGGTGGATCATATGCTCACTAAGAATAATTTTATTTGGCGAGTGAGTCCATTTGTTATTGTTGCATTACATCTTGATATGAGATTGAGCTTGAGAAAGGTAAGCCTAGAAGTGGATGCTCATAAGGTGATTATATACATAATGTGTCAATATCCAATTGTTTATGCTTGTGATATACTTCCTTTAGTATTCTAAATTGTTTGATGATTCTCTTGCAATATTGATGACTATGGATTGTTTAAGTTAGAGTTTTATCATTCTTTACTGGGCAATGTTTTTTGCTCATGCCATACATTTTCAGATTGATAGCATGGATGTACCGCCAGTAGCTCGATACGGGGCGGTAGTGCGTCTTGATGTTTCTCTTCATGATGTGTATGATCCCGACATTGACATGATTTTCTCCAAGTATGAGGCGACTTTATGGCTGGATGACGGTAAAGCTGAGTTGTTACCGATAACATTGGTTGCATGGTTTATCAACCATGAAGGGGAGATATTCGGACCTTTACCCTTTGGAGCAGGAAGACCTGGAGTGGGGATGGACGATGCCTAGACGTCTTTGATCTTGTAGAAGCTGACTGACTTTTGTTTTTTGTTTGATGCGGGCTATTATGGGAACTCGTGGAGTAGACACCCTCACCCTCTATCCTTGACTTTCGTTATGCCTTACTTTTGTTATGTACATGTTGTATATATAGGCGATGAACAAGGAAATAGTCCAAGTTGATAAATTTTGTAAGTCCTGATTAGGATAAGAAGTAATGAAGTTTTTCGTGTTTTGGTTTATGTGCATGAATGATTTGGCCAATATTAGAATTGAAGGTAGAGTGATTGTAGGACAACCTCATAATATAAACTTGAGATTTTAAATAATTCATGTTATACACGCTAACCTTCAATGGTAAACACTATAGGTTATCCGAAGGAGTTTACAAGTTAGCTAAGATGTTAATGATAATTATAATTCCGCTTGTGCTTAGTATGTGACGCCCTGGGATGTCACACCAAGGTATCAGGAAACATATGTCAACCCCCAGTTTGTTGCGCTGGCTTAATGATTGCTTCTTTCAAAGCTACAAGCCAACACTATTACATTCGTCTCTTCCCATTTAATCTGTTTCGCTGTTGCTGAACTTGTAACTGTACCTGGCTTTCACTCGCTCCATTTGGTGTGGGAGAAATTTGTAGAAGAATTCTTTGAACTTCATTTCATAGATTGAAGCTGGATTCACTAATTGCTTGTCTTCGAGCAAAACTTTCAAATCATCATCCATTTGCTTGCATCTTAGCACATATCCTAATTTTTTCACGGTTCCACCTGATACACTGAGTGTGAAGCTAAATCGTAAGCAATCCTCGTCAAATTCAAGAAAATCAACAGCTCCCTCCAACACTCCCCACAGCACATTCGGTTTGAGATATTGAATCCACATGTGATTCGCATTAAATGAACCGAGAGATCCCGATATCCCATTCCTTCTATGGCCATTAAGATGGGGCATGATGTCAAAAAATATTTCATTTTCTCCATCTTCTATAGTGAAAACAACACAGAGAGCTAATCCCGAAAACTTATTGTAAAAGTCTTGTGAAACCATGAAAGATATGGTATTGCCTTCAACAATGACGAACTCCTCTGGCATATCTCCTTCGGGAAGAATATCCATGTAGTAAGAAGAAATTTCAGAATAGCAATATTTCTGTTATACCAGTAAATTGTTAGACGTACTAAAGTTGATAATTAGTTAAAATAGAAGAGTTTGATTTGAGATTTTTTCTAGTAATTTAACCAAAGCTAGAGTTTTATAATAATTAAACATATCGATCTTTCCTTGCCTTATATGTAATACTCATGAAATCATTCACTTGCGAGTATCGTTGTAGCACATGGTGTAGAATCACTCTACGTTAGATTTGCTTATTTGTATAGAATTTTCAGTTTTTGCCTTATACAAACACAATGCACCTGACATACACTCCAACAAATCAACACATGCACTTATGCATCCGCGTATACCACGCCCCCCCCCCGGGGCAGCATGGTGGGGTGGAGAGAGAGAAAGCGGCGACCTCAACCGATAAGTCAGAGCATGACATGTCACCCAAGGTTTCCTCATTTTTTTTGTCAAGGTACCATGACATGTCATCCAAGGGATCGTCGTCTCTTTCTGTGTCACTCGTACCGTGTGCCTCTAACCTTGTTGGTTCAGTATCTTCAGAGTGTAGCCACCACTATTACATATAGGTGCAAAATCACAATACATTAGCTTGTTTTGTTTACTAGCATTGGTAGCTTTTGCATTATACAAACACAATGTGCCCCACGTACACTCACAAATCAACCCATGCAATTATGGGGACGCGGACCCCTGGAGTGCCAAAAGTTGGCACAAAGGGACACTTAAGTGCCAAAAGTTACGAAAGGTACACTTAAGTGCCAAAATCAGAGCAAAATGGATTACTTGAGTGCCAATCCGGCCAAAATCCGGCCAAATTGCATACGTGGCATTTTCTGGCGACTTCTTTTACTGAGGTGGCAAACGTTTAAAGAAAAAAAACCCACGTGGACGACAAAACGACATCGTCCATCCACACTAAGTGAGCTGACCTAAACGATGTTGTTTTTCGTTGGTGTTAAACGACGTTGTTTAGGTCATTTTGGCTTAAGCACACCTAGCCATCGACGTTCCTTCCCATATGCGTTCACATTAGATCTCAGTCGTCGCCGCCCTTCTCTCCGTTACCATTCACGCCCATAGGTGGTCATCGGTCGTCGTTGTTGGTTGTTGTCGCCACTCAGCATCGTTGGTCGTCATCCCCGCTCACCATCGTCGCTCCTCCAGGTTGGGCCCCTTCTCCCCCTCCCTTGTGATGAAATTAGGGCTCGCTCGATTATTTTATTAAGGTTCCGATGGAAATGCTGTTAAAATGCGCGCGCTCTGTTTGGCTACTCCCTTGTGTGGAGATGCTCACCTTGGTCGATGATTTCTGTAGTCGAGGCTCGAGAGACGAAATATTGACTAATATGGAACTAGGAACTAGTGTGTTTGAGTGAAAAATTATTGAATCAAATGGCTAGAATAATGGCTCTTAAGTGCTCTGCAAAGAGCACGCAACTTTGCTATCAATCTGCTTTTGTTCCTTTGATTCTGATCTTTTCGTTATTTTAGTCTTCTTTCCTGATTGTTGTTTCTAATCAAATAGTCGACATATATGCAGGGAACATTGAGGAGTGCAAAATTTGTTTTGATACTTTATATAAGTTCATTTACCTACAAGGGACAAATTTGAGACCACATGTAAGTACCTCATTTTAAAGTTTATAAACTATTAGCTCTTTTGACATGTAGTATTAGTCTACTGTGCAATGGATAAATTTAGGGCTTGGATTGTGTAATGACCTCTTGACACAATATATTAATGGCCAAACATTATAGATTAGGGTATGATTTCTCCTCTTGGCTGGATGAGAAACAGAACTTTCATCCTATAATTTTACATCAAGCTTGCATTAATGAAATTCTATGTGTGTTTTCACAAGAAAAATAGATTTGATTAAGTGGATGTACATTCTCACATCACAGGTTTAGTTCAGCAAAAGATAGTACACAAAATTGCTTGGGTTGTGCTTGTTGTGGGGACCTCTGTTTTTGGTTTATATTTTAAGGGAAGGCAAGGCAAGGCAAGGCAAATAATTAAAGTGGCGACCTCTTAGCTGTCATGTAGGGGCATATTCTCAGTGTGGGGGCCTCTGTTTTTTATTAATATTGTAAAGGAATGGAAGGTAAATTATTAAAGTGGCGACCTCTTTTTTGGCTATCATATAGGGGCATATTGTCAGTGTGAGGACCTGTTTAATAAAGTCCATGAGAGTGGGGGGACTCCCTTGTACGATTGTCTATTGTTCTTTGTGGATGTGGTCCCAAAAATTAATTATTCTTTGTCTTGTTGTTAGTGCAGAAATGGCTCATGACAAGGATTATGTCGCTGTCATAGTTTGCTACGGTGGGGAATTTGTAATTGAGGAGGATGAGTGGGAGTATGAGGGTGGAAATAAGGGCACCATTTTTGTTGACATTAAGAATGCATCTTATATAGGATTTGTTAGGGTATACTAACTTATTTGCCTTGTAAAGTTCAGAAGTTGCTGTATTGTATTCCTAGAAAAGGCTTAAGAGATGGTTTGCAAACCTTAAAAAACGATAATGGTTTTAGGGATATTCTATACCATTATCTTCATGGTGAAGAGGTAAAAATATATGTTGAGTACAATGAAAGTGAGGATGAAGATGAAGATGAAGAAAGCGCCCAAATAAAACAAGAAGGAAATGGTATTCAAGGTAGTACTGAGGTTAGGGTCGAAGAAAGGCAGGATAGACATGATGGAGAGGAGAGGAGCGCAGATGCAGTTCACCATAGTGATGATGACATAGGTGATGTCACAATCACTGGATTAGATTAGGAAGTAGCTGAATCAAGTGATGATGATGATGAAGGGTTGCCTACTGCAAATTTCACAAGTGATAACGACAACGAGGAGCTTGTACAATCAAGAAAAATGCAAAGGGATTTTTTGACAGATAAATTTGCAGCTTTGCAGGTAGCTGATGAAGTTCTAAATAGGGCCGAAGGCCTTGTAAATGTTGTTGCCGCTGGTGAGGAGACTGATTATGAAGAAAGCCTTGAGAATGTTACTTCCTAGGATTAGCTTGAAGAAGATGAAGGAGCTGTGCATACAAGGAGAAGGAAAAGTAAGTTTCCTTCTTATGATCCATTGCCTCTCCTACTTTGTCGGTAGGTATGAAATTTCAAGATGCAAAAAAATTTAGGGAAGCTATATTGAAGAACTCCATTGCTGCACAGAGGAACATTGACTTCATTAGAAACACTGAGGCCTTTGTAAGAGTCAAGTGTTCGCAGCAAAATTGTCCATGGAGGATCTATTGCGCATTTGTTACGAGAAGTGGATCTTTCCAGATTAGAGCGTACGAAGAGGAACATACTTGTTCCATTAATTTTGAAAATAAAAGAGTAACAAGTGCATGGTTGTCCAAGCACTTCTTTGATTTGATTAAGATGATGCCTCAGATGAATAATACTCATTTTAGGTTGCTGGTGAAGGAGCAGGTTGGCATTAATATAAGCAAGAATCAATGCAAAAGAATGAAGCAAAAGGTGATGAAGATACTCATTGATCAATACAGCAGCGAATATGGACAGGTGTGGGATTATGCTTGGGAGTGTAGGCTGCAAAATCCTTCAAGTAGAGTGTATATAGAGGTTGTGGAGAGACCACTTCCTGATATTGGGACCAAGTTTGATAAGTTCTATGTTTGCTTCGATGCATGCAAACGAAGATTTTTATCTAGTTGTAGATGCATTATAGGATTGGACGGGTGTTTTTTGAAGAGCTTGTGTAAGGGAGAATTGCTGGCTGCAATTGGAAGAGATGCAAACAACCAGATGTTTTCACTAGCTTGGGCTGTTGTGAAGGTAGAGAACAAAGACAATTGGTCCTAGTTCCTAAAAAATTTGATGGCTGATTTGGAGATAACAAATGGTGCAGGGTGGGCGTTCATGAGTGACCAACATAAGGTACTCTTTGAAAGATTTGGTCAATTGTTTGCTTGTTGATATCAACATGTCGTTTGCTTACATTTCTTTTTTTTTTTTTTTTGAATTATTGTAGGGACTGGTTCCAACAATAGCTGAGTTGTTGCCTTATGCCGAGCATCGAATGTGTGCACGGCACATATACGCAAATTGGCAAAGAATTATAAAGGGGACAAGCTGTAGTTCAAATTTTGGCAACTAGAAAAGAGCACGAATATGGCTGACTTTAGGATGGCAAAGAAGAATTGCTTCAATTGACAAGGGAATGTTATAATGCACTATTCCAAACAAAACCGAAGTATTGGTGTAGGGCGTTCTTCAGCGAGGAATTCAAGTGTGATAACAAAGTGTGATAACATAAATAACAACATCTGCGAAGCATTCAATGGGAGGATAATAGATGCCAGATGCAAACCAATTATCTCGATTCTTGAAGACATAAGGGTTATGGTTATGACTCGGCTGTACAAACAAAGGGATAAGGCTGCAAACTAGACTAGGCAATGTGGTCCTAGGATTGCTAAAAAATTGGATGAGAACTTGGCTGCAAGTAGGTATTGTCATCTCATTTGGAATGAGGATAAAGGATATGAGATAATGAATGGCTATGATAAGTATGTTGTCCATTTAGGTACGAGGAAGTGTTCATGTAGAGCATGTCAAATAAATGGAATTCCTTGTGCACATGCTATATGTGCCATTCAATTGAAGGGCCACAACACAGAAGACTACTTTGATGATTGGTACAAGAAACCGAGATATCTTGCTTCATACCAATGCATGTTGCAGCCAATCAGAGGTACCAAGTTCTGGGAGCCAACATATCACGAAGCACCTCAACCTTTGCCACTAAAAAAGAGAATGGGAAGACCAAAGCGAAAATGAAGAATGACGGAGGGAGAGGTCTCAAGTCAGTGTAGGATGAGTAGGATAGGTGTAAAGATGAAGTGCTCTTTTTGCCACATAGTAGGGCACAATACTAAAGGCTGTCAATTAAGGAAGCAGCAAGAATAGTTGAGGCCAGTCGAAGGGCCTAGTAAATGGACAATTGGAGAAGGACAAATAGAAATGCGAAATGAGTCGTCTATTCTTCAGTCGACAACAATAAACCCAGTAAGTCATGACAATTGTGTTTATGTTGTTTTATGGTTTGTATAAACAGATATGTACAGCTAATTGACATAATGTTTTTGTCTTTGTTAGGTCAGGAGAATGACACGTGAAGAATTGGTCGAAGCCCCCGCTATACCTGAAACTGAATGGTCTGTTCAAACAAGGCCAGGTCGACAGCCATCTCAAGGATTGGCTGAAGCAATTGGAAGGCCAGTTAAGTCGACCGTTCTTTAGCAAAAGCAGAGAAAAAATTACCCGGTAACTTAAATAATTTGTGTTTAGTTTTCCTTTACAATGGCCTGATATTATATTTATGATGTCCTTTGTCTTTTTCTCAGGTTCGAAGAAAGCAAGCTAGAGCTCAGCTGTCAACAGAGGACCCAACTAAAGGGTCACCACAAGATCCATTACCAAGGTCACCACAAAGGCCATTAGAAGGGTCATCACAAGAGCCACCACAAAAAACAACAAAAGGTGTCATTGAAGTTGAAGGGCTAAATAGAAAAACAACCAAAAGAAAGTCAAATCATGAGCCACCTACAAGAAGGCCATCTACAAGACGTCAAGCATTCAAATGCCCAGAAGAAGCCCCTACTATAGCTGAACAACTACAACAAGAGCCCAAGAAATCACATGTGAGAAGAAGGGCTGACCAATCACAAGTACTTGAAACTGACATTCCCCTTTGAACAAGAGAAGCTCTTGGAAAGAAGCTAAAACAGTATGGTTATGAGCTTTATACAGATGAGCGTTATGGAACAATTATTCTTAATGTAAGTTTTATAAGCTTACTAGGCTGTATTTAATTTAATTTATGGTGCAAACTTTTGTTAATAATTGAGTTTTCTTTTTGAATCTTGGGAGAAGTTCAGAGGTTCTTATCTCTCAAGGCCCAACTCAAGAATCAACAGCTGCGACAACAAAGAAGAAGAAGACATTGGCTGTGCCAACAAGAAAGAAGAGTAAGAAGAACCTAGTTATATGTCCATCTGAATCAGTTCGGCCTACGATAGTTGCAGCTCCAACTCCTTCTCAATCAGTTCAGCCTAGGACAATTGCATCTCCATCAGAATCAACGCATCCCGAGACAGTTGAAGAAGAAACCTCACATCCAGTTAAAAAAAGCACAAGGATTATGAATCAAGTGAAAGGAGCACGAATAGGAGGCATTGTGCATATTGATTAATGAAATGGGATGGGATATGGTTTGCGGGGCTGATGAGTCAATTGTTTTACTGTGGATGTTTTCTTTTAAATAGTTTGTTATCGACTGTTGACACCTAAAATTTTAATTAGGTTATTAATTTGGCTTTAGTTTCTTTATTTATGTATTTTCGGATAAAAAAAAAAAAAGAAGCAGCCCATCGGGGCTGGGCCTTCGCACCTAGCCCCCTATTCTTTTTCTTTTTCTTTCCCACGTAGGCCCAGGGCCTAGCTTTTTTCCCCAGCCCAGCCCCTCTCTCTTCTCCTCTTCTTCTTCCTTCTTCCCCCTTCTTCCCCCTACACCTCTGCAACTCACGCAACCTATGGCCGAGGAGGGTAGGCCGACGTCGGCCGGAGATGACAGATCTCAGGCGCCATTAATGGCTGCCTTCAATGCCGAGCACGCTTTGTTGGAGGAGCGAGGATGGGACGCCGGTTCGGCTGCGGGCGTTCGTTCGGCGTGCGAAGACCGGCGGCCGAATCCCCGTCGACCGGCCGCCCCTCTCCTATAAATAGCGAAGCACCACCTCCATCGAAGGACACGGCGAACTCGGAGATCTTCCCTTGAGAGACTTCAGGGAGAATCAACGAGCAAGCACGCGAGAGATCGGGTCGCGAAGCTCGAACGACCTCCCTCCGAGAGACTTCGGGGGAGGCCGGCGGCAAACGAGCCCGAGGAAGGTAGATTTGAGCGCCTGGATTTGAGAAATAAGGGCTGAACGAGGCCAGCCGGAGGAGGGAGGGCCAGATCTGGGAAGCCGGAAGCTCTCCGCCATCTGCGAAGGCTGCTCTGTTGTTGTTGTTCCTCGTCCCGACGCCGCTGCTGCCCCAGATCTTGCCGTGCCGCCGTCCTCACGCGTCGCCGCTGTGCTGTGCAAACCGGAGCCGTGAAGCCGACTCGCGCATCTCGTCGCGGACAGGTAACGACACTCGGATCCGCCGCCTCCGGTCGCATAGTCGCCGTCACACCCCCTTCTTTGAACCGTGCCGCGCCGACCATACCGACACGTAACCATCCTCGCCGTAACCGTTTCGTCGCCGCTTCGGTCGTGTCGTCACCGTCTAGCCCGTCGTCGCCGCCGTGGTGGCCGCCGTTGTTGCCGTCCGCCACCGTAGTTGCCGCTGTCGCTGCCGCGCTTGCGTCGTCGGTGGCGCTTCTCCCCCACCGCGCGCAACGCGAGCGAAGGAGAAAGGAGGTCGGGAACCGGCCGGCCATGGGGCCGTCCGACCCGGTTTCCTCCAAAGAACCGGGTAGGGTTCCGCCTGGGTGGGTTATGCGCGTGGGCCGGATAGTCTTTGGGCTGAGTTTATTTTAATGAAAAAGGGTCAAAGTGGGTTTGGGCTTTTAGGTTTTTCTTAAAAGAAAAAAGACAAAAAAAATCCGAGTCGGGCCCGCAACGCGAGCGGGTCGCCGGCCCGGGTCGGTCCCACCCGGGAACCCGACCCGGTTCGATTTTTATAATATATAATGA
This sequence comes from Eucalyptus cladocalyx, assembly GCA_017140615.1. Taxonomy (NCBI): domain Eukaryota; kingdom Viridiplantae; phylum Streptophyta; class Magnoliopsida; order Myrtales; family Myrtaceae; genus Eucalyptus; species Eucalyptus cladocalyx. The sequence goes on from CM029523.1 coordinate 31,950,213, forward strand.
TATAAAATAATATTTTAATAAAAAAATAATAATAAATCAAAAATATTTTATTTTCAAAAAATGAAAAATAAAAAAAAAATGAAAAAACCCGAATGGACGACCCGGGTCGGACCCAACCTAGAGATCCGACCCGGTTCGTTTTTTTTACATTATAATATAATATAATATTTTTAAAATAATGAAAAATAATTTATTTTCCAAAAATATTAAAAAATATTAAAAAATATTTTATTTTCCAAAAAATCAAAAAATCAAAAAATATTCCATATTTTCCAAAAAATGCCAAAAATCCAAAAAAAGTCAAAATTTCATGAAAAAGCCAAAAAGACTTGTATTTTTCCAAAAATACCAAAAAATCCCAAAAAAAAAAAAATCCCTTTTATGTCCAAAAATTAGAAAAAGACCCAAAAAAAATGTTTTTCTCCAAAATGCATGCAAAACCCCTCGAGCATCCAAAAATGCATGGAAAATCCCTCGAGCATCCAAAAAGCCTTAAGGTTTAAACAAGATTAGGTACCGAAATGGCATTAGTGATTAACTAGTGTAATCAAGTCCCCAATCCTAATTTCTTTGGTTACGCAGGAGCGAGTATTTCTCCCGATACTTTGCTTGGGTTTCTAATCAACCCACCCCAAATCGATTAGTGGCGACTCCATTTTAAAAATTGATTTACAAGTTAAAAACCCGAACCATTAAGTCGTGAATTGGTGGACTTGGGAGAGTCCGGGCATAATTAAAATCAGCCGAGCCATTAGCCTCCTTAGGCGCCGTACCGAATGCGGGCGCCGAAAAGAGAGGTCGTGACAGCTTGGCGACTCCGCTGGGGACCCTGAGGACTTAGGCCTTTTTGTCTTGTTTAGTATCTTTACTGACTTAGTTTTTTTTTTTTTTATGCGGGTCGTTGACTTAGAAACTTTTTAATCTTGCTTAAAATAAATTATCTTGTGATTATAAACTGTTGTGCATGCTTTACTTGTTTTAAACACTACACATGGCACACACAACCCGGCCGCCGGACTCCGGGCCGCCATAGGATTTCTAGGATGGTGTTAAGAAAGATACGACCTCGAACGCGAGACTACGATGTAGAGGTTGCCTTTCTTTTCCCCGAATTTCTTAGCCGAGGTTAGGAGGGTATGTTTAACGCGAGACCGCGACGGGCGGATATCCTTTTAATCTCACCAAGCCTTCGAGTTAGAAATCGAGCCACACGTCCCATCTCGTATGTCTCTCGTGCTTGCCATTTTCTTTAAAAGCAAAGTAATTTATTTACTTTTACTCGCTTTCCGGTTCATGGCAAAATAGGGTCGGGTTGTGTATTTCCCGTTCTTATATGCGATGGGAAGAATTGATATCCAGTTCATTCCTACCCCAAAGGGAGAGCTTCTCAGATGGTGGGAGCAGTTAGATCAGCTCGGCCAAGAGTGCGTCAAAGCAAGAATCGGTCATCTCCTCCCATTGCTCCAAATTAATATCCACTCTAGGGTCATGCAAGCACTACCACATTTCTGGTGCCCTGAAACATCCACCTTCATGTTCGGCAAATTTGAACTGACTCCGACTTTAGAAGAGTACAGTCTCGCCATAGGAATGCCCCTGGGAAGCGAGCTTGCCAAACCACCAATCGGCATTGACCCTGTGGTTAGTCTATCACGGTTTCTAAAAAATCATTCGGTAAGAGAAATTGTTCAAGCCAACAATAATGCTTTTCCGCTATCATCTTTAACGAATGCTTTGAAAAACAGTCAATGACCCAAAAAGCCAAGATTTTCCTCTTAGCATTCTTTGGTTTTATTATCTTTCCCCATCGAAAGAATGCTATAAATCCTTCAATCACATGGGTGATAAATCAAGTCATTTTTGGAGCAGGATATGTGAACATGGTTTTAGCCGAAACGTTTTTATCCCTTAATCATTTTAAAGAAAAGAAAGAAAAAATCATGAGGGCCGCTCCAGAAATTTTACAAATGTGGTTCTTTTCCCATATCAAAGGATTTGGGCACCTCATGCAAATATTTGAAATCAACGAGTTTAAACACCCATTACAAAAGTTTCAAACCTTGGAAAAATATTCTCCCAATGAAGAGTATTCTCGGTGGATTAACTTGCTAAAAAACCCGGTCCCTGAGACATTCCTATGGCGAGCTAAATGGTTCTTTGCGGGAGAGGCGCGCTTTGCGCTTAATTATTACAACCCCGTCCCGTTGCTTTGGGCCTCTCCGAGCTACCTCATATTATCCATATAGGGTGGCTCGTCGCACAGGTCCTCCAAGAAATCCCGCCACCGCTCAAATCGGGATTGTTCCGAATCTTTTTCACCCGTGCGTACTACAACTACTTGGAGGAGATCCGCATAATTCGAACGCATGGAGTAGATGTCACACTGAAAAGATCGTCGTGCCCAGAAGGTTAAAAGGACAAGAAAAAGTTCATCATGCAACAACATTCTACATCCTCAACCATATAATTCCCAAGGAGCTGCAACCAGTAATCCCCGATGTAGTTGATAAACTTACCCTGCAAGGGCGAATCGAATCTCTTGAAAAGAGCTTGGAGACAAGCAGGAGACACGTATCGAAGCTAGTACGAAGGAGCAAGCGGCTTCACAAGACTGGAACTTCCCATCGCATATAAAAATGGGCAAAGGGGACTTTTAATGTGAATATTTCTAATGTGAATATCTAGGGTCGTTCTAACTGGTGTAAAGAGCTCTTGTTAGCATTGTATAAATCTCCTGTTAATAAATAAGAATGACTCGACCCTTGCCATGAGCCAGTTTTTCATGTGTTTCCCTCATTTACGTTTTCTCCATTTTTTGTGCTATCAGGTAATCATGTCATAGTCATATTCACCAAATCCAAAAGCTAGAATGGCTGAAGAAAATGTACCAAGCCGTGTCGAGATTATGGAAAGTGAAATGAAGCAAGTCTTCAATGTGCTTCAACAACTCTCAAAGCAGATAGATTCCATCCAAGGCAAATTGGCTCCCGCCCCAGCCTCAATCGAAGTATTGTTACCGCAATCATCTACCCGAGGTGATCAAGGAAGAGATACCGATGATAACATGCCCGAATTGGAGGATGATACGCACCAAATCATAGTTGAGAAAGCAAAGCCCAACAGTTTGTCTAAGACTGAGCATGACAAACGCCTTGAGAAACTTGAAGAGAGGCTAAAACAATTGTAGGGCCTCCAAGATCCTACTCCAGCAGACCTCTCCATCTACTCCAAGGTCAAAATGCCGGAAAAATTCAAAATGCCTGAGTTCGAGAAATACGATGGCACGACTTGCCCAATGGCTCATTTGCAAATGTACTTGGTTCGAATGACCCAGTACATTAATAATGTGCCTCTAATGATCCAGTTGTTCCAGTCAAGTCTAGTAGGCCCCGCCTTGAGGTGGTACATCACAAAAAATATAAACCTCCTCGAAACATGGAGTGAAGCAAGTGAGGCATTCCTCAAGCAGTACAAGTTCATAATGGATATTACCCTTCTCGTGAAGATCTCGAGCGCACGGAAAAGAAAAAGCATGAATCTTTCAAAGAATATGCTATTAGATGGAGGAACCTAGCCGCCCGATCGTCCCCAAACCAACCGATTTTGAACTAAGAAAAATGTTCATCAAAACCCTCCCCTATGAATACCGCAACCGAATGGTGACTACGATCGCTGAATCATTCAATCAACTCATTCCAAAGAGGAGAGCAGATTGAGATAGGGTTAAGGGATGGCTGGTTCACCGAACCCGCACCCGTCGCCAGGGCTCAACCTGAAAAAAGACAAAGAACCCCGGTAGATGTTAATGCAACCTACACCGCAAATACCGGTCACCTCCCGATCGTTCGCACAAGCACAAAGCCAACAACGTACCGCTAGTCGTCAACCACCCCAAATAAGCCGTTACAACAACGTAAGACAATTCACTCCACTTCCCGGATCTCTATCACGTTTTGGCAATCCTCCGAGCAAGAGCCTCCTCTCAATTGAGCCAAAACGACCCAACGCCGAAAGCTTCTCCAGCTATGACCCGTCCAAAAAATGTGACTATCACATGGGAGAACTAGGCCACTCAACTGACGAGTGTTTCATCCTTAAGCATCGGATCCAGAACTTGTTGGATACTAAGGCTTTCTCATTCCAAACTACAAAACCAAATGTCCAAAGCAATCCGCTCCCCGATCACACCGATAAAGTAAACGCAATATTCGCCTTCCGAAGCCACCAAATCAAAAATGTCAATGCACATATTGTTGACATCTATCGAGGGCTAGTAGAAACTGGGTATTATTCAGGCGATGAAATACCACCCTTATCAACAATGAAAGAAAGGGTATCTAGAATGATAGAGGCAGGAATAATTGTGTACGCTGGCCACACTGGCATGGTCTCTACTATATCGCAAGTCGTCATCAATTGGGATGAAGAATTTGCCACACTAAACGAAAAGAGAGAGAAGAAGGATTCCACCCCACTTGAGGACGTCTTTGAAGGAAAGGAGCCATAGTTCAAGCATCGACATCGAGGCTTATAGTCATTGAGATCCCCCCCTACAAATACGAAGGCAACAATGCGACACCGTGGTCTTACAACCTCGATGTTGGCTTAGTCACGAGATCCGGGCGAACCTATGCTCAAGCCAATACACAAACCCGCCAAACCCGTCACACGAAGAAGCCAAGGAATTTTTGGCTATAGTTAAAGCCGCGAGTACAATGTGGTGGAACAATTACGGAAATTACCAAGACAGATCTCTTTACTCGGAATTACTTCGACATCCGTCAAGCACCGTAAATCCCTCATGAAGGTACTAAGTGAAGTACATGTCCCTGAAACAATTGAACATGACAAACTCGAGGAGTTTATCAGTACCATCCTTCTAAAAGATCAAATGGCATTTTATGATGAAGAGATCCCCGAGGAGGGTAGAGGACACACCAAAGGCCTCTACATATCAGTCAAGTGCAACACATCTCACGTCGCTCGAGTACTGATTGACAATGGATCTGCTCTTAACATATGTCCACTAGCAACACTCTATCGTCTTAAAATAGAGACATCACAAATCCAGACACCTAAGACTTCCGTTCGAGCATTCGATGGAACAAAGAAGGAAACAGTGGGAGAGATCGAGCTTGACGTTCAAATAGGGCCAACCATATTCAAAATTTTGTTCCAAGTGATGGATATCCCCACTGCGTTCAATTTCCTCTTAGGCCGCCCATGGATTCACGTCGCTGGAGCAGTACCTTCAAGCCTCCACCAAAATGTAAAGTTCGTGATTGGAGGAAAATTGATCACGATCCGTGGAGAAGAAGATCACCGCATCTACCATGAGACGACCATCCCTTATGTTGAACCTGGTGACAAAAATGAATCCAGCTATCAATCGTTCGAGCTTGTGTCTACTATACACGAAACTTGAGGGACTCCATCTCTTGTCCCCGAAATATCAAGCACTGCAATCATGGTAGGGAAAATCATGACTGGATACGGTTTTATCCCTGGTCAAGGGCTCGGTAGGGGAAACCAAGGCATCCGCGAGCCTATCAAAGCCTTGAGGAGACCTCACACCATCGGTTTAGGATATCAGGAGCAATACCGTGAAGGAAAAGCAAAAAAGAAGACCGGCCTTGTATACCCTCGCCTTGAGGAAACCTTCCCAGGCCCTGCAAAAATGATGCATGAGGAAGAAGAAATGATCGGCGTTCCAAAGCAATTCAACCATGAAAACATGAAGTCTCCCATTTATTTGGGCATGGGCCAGAAGAGCATAACTCAGCTCGTACTTACAAAGAAAGAAGGGCCAAATGACGTGACCACCATGTTTGGGGACCTTTTCGTAGGTGCCATTGAGGAGGAATAGTTAGAAGAAACAAGTGATAACTTTTCATTCACCCAGGCTTCGGCCAAGTCGATGAACTACGCGATAGCATATACCACTTGACAGAAAATTTTGTTCAAGCTGCCCGTACATTCCGCTCTCGTCACAATGGGGAGTTGGTAGCCAAAGTAAGTGAAGAAGACCCTACTGACACAATCTGGCAAGGAGCTCGGCTACCACAAATCCTCAAGAAGCATGCGGTCATATTCGCCTCTTCCTAAATCGATGGTCACTATTTTCCCCATCCTCCTAGAGCAAGGAATAATCTCTAGGAACCGAGGCGTCCTACTCCGGAGTACTTCCTTGATTATGATCCATCCAAGTACCGTGACTATCATTCGGGGGAATTAGGACACTCGCTAGATGACCGTACCATCCCGAGAGACAAGATTCGGGATCTTTTGGATGCTTTGGGTATTCACGTTCCGCTCCCCATGGCTATATTATGGCAAAGATGACCTTCTTGTGGTACCTAGCACCCATACCATGCTCCATGAGCATGCTAAGGAAGCACATAGAGGAAAGGCAATCATGGACACTTTGGGCCAACCAAGTGGTAAATTCGACTATTATGTCAACTATTCAATTCCCCAAGGTTTCTATGACCATCATCGAGCATCGTCCCCGATGGATGGGGAGGCATGGATGATCTAAATTCACAAAGTTGGGAGCACAAGGAGGCGTGATCAGACCGGTATGAAGACTTCTTCGTGGGCGCTATCAACGAAGGACCGTCGGGGGAAATGGGTGCAGCTCGCCGAGTAGAACCCTTTTTTTTAATTCCTTTGCATACTCCCCTAGGTGGGAGCCCGTACATATTTCTTAAAGTCTCGGCTTGTTTTGTTTTCAACATCGCTCCACTCAAGGAACTATTTTTTGAAATCACCTTGTAAATCCGTCTACTAATAAATAAAGTTGAAAACATTTTGAAAGCATGAGGAGACACACCAAACCGGCCCGTTGATGATAACCACCAAATGAAAGAAGAAATCTAAGGCCCGGTCTCCTCATGTTCCTTGTCCTAAATCTTCAAGAACAATTTATCACATTTTCAAAAGAAAGAAGCATTCATGCTTTTGTTAGCCTTATTTGTTCCCTTAGCCTATCTATTCTATGACACAGGAGTAATCTAGCGGCAGGCGAGGGTATGGGAACGGTCCAAACCAACGTCATGGATAGCCATGATAGCAATTCTGATAGCTCAGATGATGACTTTGATAATTCCGATGAAATTCAACGAGACTGGGAGCGTCATGAAGAAGCAAGGCCCTCTACCACCGAAGACACCGTCACCGTCAATTTAGGCAAAGACACAAGATCCAAGAGAGATAAAGATTGGCGCCACCTTCCCGAAGAAGAAGCTGCATATCTGATTGCTCTTTTAAAGATGTATCAAGACGTATTCGCATGGTCATACACGGATATGCCAGGCCTTGATCCAATGATCGTGGAGCATAGTTTGCCAACCAACCCTGATATGGCCCCCAAGAAGCAACGGCTAAGAAGAACCAAGCCAGAATTGTCAAAAAAGATTGAAGAAGAGGTAATGAAGCTTCTTGAAGTAGGTTTCCTCGAAGTCTCGCAATACCCCACCGGGTAGCAAACATTGTGCCAAAGAAGAAGAAGGATGGTCGAATACGTGTTTGTGTCGACTATCGTGACTTGAACAAAGCAAGCCCGAAAGATGATTTCCCATTACCCCACATAGATGTTCTCGTAGATAGTACCGCAGGTTCAAACTGTTCTCTTTTATGGATGGATTCTCGGATACAACCAAATAAAGATGAAGGAGGAAGACAAGGAAAAACGGCGTTCATTACTCCATGGGGAACTTTCCATTATAAGGTCATGCCTTTTGGCCTGAAAAATGCCGGAGCAACTTACCAACGAGCCATGGTTACCCTTTTCCATGACATGATGCACAAAGAAATTGAAGTATATGTCGATGACATGATCGCTAAAACCAAACATGGAGAAAACCATGTGAAGACCCCGGAGAAGCTATTTGAGTGACTTCGCGCTTAAGTTGCGATTGAATCCAGCAAAATGTGTGTTCGGGGCAACTTCGGCAAATTACTTGGATTCATTGTGAGCTGTAAAGGGATAGAAGTGGACCCGTAAAAAACTAAAGCGATATTTGAGATACCTCCTCCTCGACCGTAAAAGAAGTCCGGAGTCTCCCGGGAAGATTAAATTACATTGCGCGATTCATTTCCCAGCTTTTCCGAAACCGCAAAGCCTTTCTTTAAACTTCTCAAGAAAGATGCACAAATCAAATGGGATGATGACCGCCGATTGGCGTTTGAAAATTTAAAGCAAGATTCGATGAAACCCCCTGTTTTAGTACCCCGACTCCAAGACACCCTTTAACCCTCTACCTTACCATCAACAAGAATCCCTAGGTGCAATGTTGGCACGTAAAGGACCCCATGATGGGAAGGAACGAGCCATTTACTATTTGAGTAAAAAGTTCACCACGTCGAGCAAAACTACTCCAAATCAAAAAACATGCGCTGCGTTGGTATGGGTGTTGCACAGACTCCCGGCAAAGATACTTTGCATTACCAAACATACCTTGTAACTGAGAGTGACCCAATTAAGTATTTGCTCGGTCGCCCGACCTTGGTGGGAAAATTGGCCAAATGGCAAATCCTGATCTCAGAATTCGACATCCAAGTGATGTCCCAAAAATCAGTTAAAGGTCGAGTGATTGCTGATATGTTAGCAGATTGCCCTAAAGAAGTATGCGAGGATCGTTCCCCAGATGATCGAATTTCAACAGTAGAAGAGGACACATGGACTATGTTCTTTGACGGAGCTGTAAATTTGTCGGGTTCCGGCACCGGGCGGTCTTGATATCCCCAAATGGGCAACATTATCCCGTGACTGCAAAATTGATGTTTCCATGCACCAACAATATAGCCGAATATGAAGCATGCATCCTCGGCCTACAAGCGGCTATTGGAATGGAAGTGTCAAAACTAAAAGTGTTCGGTGACTCCACCTTAATTATCCTCCAGATTGTGGGCGAGTGGAAGACAAGAGACGCCAAACTAGTACCTTATCATGAATACTTGGAAGAATTGGTGGGAGAATTCCAGGACATCTCGTTTGAATACTTACCTAGAATTCATAATCAGTTCGCTGATGCGCTAGCAACGTTATCATCTATGTTACAAGTAACAGAAGGGTTAGAAGTGGAGCCCCTGAAGATTGAAGTCCTAGCAAGACAAGCTCATTGCATGACTATAACTGAAGAACCCGACGGGAAACCCTGGTATTATGATATCATGAAATATGTCCAGAAGTAGGAATTCCCTAAAGAAAGCACTCCCTCGGATCGAAAATACCTAATGAAAATGGCTTCGAGGTTCTTCGTCAGCGGTGAAAATTTGTACAAAAGATCATATAACTCAATCCTACTAAGGTGTGTGGATGCAGATGAAGCCACACAAATAATGCAAGAAATTCATGGGGGAGTATGTGGTCCTCACATGAATGGACGTATGTTGGCCAATAAAATAATGAGATTAGGTTATTACTGGTTCCCTTTAGAGAGTGATTGTGCTCAGCATGTACGAAGCTGTCATCGTTGTCAGATTCACGGGGACAAGATAAATGTCCCTCCAACTGAATTAAATCGCTTATCTCGAGCCGTGGCCATTTTCAATGTGGGGTATTGACGTAATTGGCCCAATCAATCCGAAGGCATCAAATGGGCACCGATTCATTTTGGTCGCACCGACTACTTCTCAAAATGGATCGAGGCCGCATCTTATGCAAGCGTAACTGCACGAAACGTTATGAAGTTCATCAAACGTGACATAATCGCCCGTTATGGCGTACCAGAAGCTATCGTCACCGACAATGGGTCAAACCTGAACAACAAGTTGATTGATCAATTATTTTCTGAGTTCAAAATCCAACATCCGAACTCGTCCCCTTATCGTCCACAAATGAATGGAGCCGTGGAAGCCGCCAACAAGAACATCAAGAGAATCTTATCCAAGACAGCTAAAACTACCGCGACGGCATGAAAGGTTACCCTTCGCACTAACAAAGATATCGAACTTTGATTCGAACTTCCACTAGGGCAACGCCTTTTTCCCTAGTTTACGGCATGGAGGCGGTTTTGCCCGTGGAAGTAGAAATCCCTTCCTCTAATTTTATCCCAAGCGGATTGTCCAAGGAAGAATGGACACAACAAAGGCTTGAGCAACTGAATACGATCGACGAAAAACGACTGAAAGCCCTCTGTCATGGTCAGTGTTACCAACAGAGGATAGCTCGATCATTCAATCAAAAGGTGCGACCTAAGCACTTTGAGGTAAACGAGCTAGTCTTGAGAAAGACACTGCCAATCTTTCCAGAGCCCGGAGGCAAGTTCGCCCCAAATTACAAGGGTCCTTATGTAATAAAGAAGATACTCCCCGGAGGAACCTTGATCCTAACGAGATGGATGGGCGAGAATTCTCTAAACCAGCTTAATGCCGATGTCAGTGAAAAGTACTACCCTTGAAAGATGTTCATTGTCCGGCATTGCCAAGCACTTCTCTATCAGAATGAAAATGCTTATGCACCTTTATATATGAATGATGTATTTCCACCATCATAAAAAAGCGTGTGTTTGGTTGACTCGATGAAGAAAAATGAATGATAATCACCAGCATTTAAAGAAGTATCAAATAGCAAATTCGATGGCATAGCTTGAGCAAATCGACATTACCTGTGCAGACTCGTAAGAGTAATCCATGTCAATTTTGCCCAACTCGGTGTAAAGGACGCGTCATTCAAGAACCGGTCTGTTAGAAGGAACCTTCGTCCCAATCAACAATCTTATAATCTGGAAGCTTCACTTTTTGTTCGGCATTTAAGGCTCTCGCAAGAAGTAATTGCCATTAGAGAAATTAGAGGTTTTGATTGTCCATATCGATTCCATAGAAGCTTGAAGTACATGACTTAACTCAATGCGCTAATGGTCATATGGTCAAAGACAAATTCCACAAAGGAAGGCGTTGCAAATTATCAATCATGTACATAGGGCCACAAATGAAGAGAGCCAATCAAAAGAGACATTAAACTATGTCGAAAAACAAAAGGCCGTCATTGACATACAAAGATCCCTAGAGTCAAAGAAATACAAACTTTGGAGAAGAGTAATTTGGTATCGTTTCCAATACTCCTAGTATCTCAAATCACTTTTGACATATTTTCTCCTATTGACAAGAAGCATAGGATTCAAGAAACAAGCTCAATGATTAATTTGGGCAAATCAAATGATCCATATCGATTTACCTAACTTGGTATGAAGGGACGTGTCGTCCAGAACCAAGTTCGGTTAAATAAAAAAGCAGCGCGCCCTATGAACACCGTCGGCGCCTTTAGCCGAGTGGTATCCGGGAAGAAGCAAAAGGTCCGAAGTCGGGGTTCGAATCCCGACGCGGCAGTTAGCCGCTTGGTAAAAAAAAAAAAAAAATTTTGCTTCTCTTGCGCTTGCAAATTACGAGAAAGCAGGTGATCTAACGAAGCAAAAGATATAGGACTTCGTGTCCCACTCGCATTTCAGTCCATCCAATCATCTCGCAGCGTGAAGGGTAATGTTGTATCGCTCCCGCTTGTTTAAACTCCCGTAAAAAATCGTGATTGACACCTTCTTTCCTATCTTTGGTAGGATCACCCGACCGTCAAAAACAAAGATAACAAATCAATGAGAGGCATGACAAACTCTCCCAAGCAAAATGGCGTCTCAAGTATTGCCAAAGCAAATGACATAAAATCTTCAGCCTCAACTCACATTTGATTTTGGCTAGACTAATTGATCTACTTGTACATCTTCTCTTCTCGCAAGAACAAAAACGGAGATGCCCGATCAGATTCCCAACCCCAACTGATCATTCATGTGTCATATCCCTAATCAATAGAAACAACTATCGACACCCATTTGCGAATAACCCTTTTGATGTTCAAAATTTAACATATTTGGAAACACCATTATGTTAATTCTTAAAGTTATCAATAGGGTCTTTTTTGAGTCAAAACCATTCACTTGTTTTGAAGAGTTCAAACTCCATCATATTCAAAATGTTGCATGTCACTTCCCGCATGAATTCTACATGATGATTTTGTCTCGTCTAAGTCATTGATTCCACCGAGGATTATTAGAATAGACAGCTAAGTGAAGAGTACAAGATTGATTGAGCATGCTTGGATGAGGCGCGTCGAATGATGACAGTGTGCAAGCTATATCCTACACACAAATCCCCCCATCTATACACTTGTGAGATGAGCGCAAAAAAGTCCATGGCTGCAGGGTAAAGAGTTCTCTCGTGAATGGTACGATAACCAAAATAGTGAGAGGCATTCCATCGCTCACCTCATTGAGCCCCATACACTGATGAAATTTCTGTCTTATCCCTGTCAAGAACCACCCCACACTGGGGCAGATCGGAGGCGAAGCAACATCGCAAGGTGAGAAGAGAGATAGAAATTTTCTTGCTCGCACTTGCATCAATCTTTGGGTGTCTTTATTGCATATGAACACTCGCATTAATTTAAGTGCCCTAGAGTCATGAAGAGCAATTCTTTCTTTACGCACTTGTATCTATTGTATAACTCAATTGAGTCTCGTAAATTTACCCTCACATGGAGGCAAAGCAAAAGCTACGCCATTTGAGCAAAGATAATCAAAAGCGCCGGCAAAAGATGAAGACCCAATAGTCTAACAAAGGCGTTTGCTTGAACTTGTCAAGATCAACTCTCAAGCAACAAGAATGAAAAAAACATGGGCATAAAAAAGCAGTGTACCTGGTAAAAGCAAGGTCAATGCCCATAAATGAAGAACTGGAATAAAAATAGGGGCATGAAAAAAGCAAGTGCCCGGTAAAAGCAAGGCCAATGCCCCTTAGAAAAATTACAGCAATTGTATTCCCAAGAGAAGTTGCTGTTCAATTGATAGAGCCTCCATCTGATAGCGAGAAGAAAGACTGGTGACAAATGCCAAGGCAATCACCAGCTCTCACCCTTTTACACATGAGTCAAGCCTACATTGTATCCCATTGTAAAAGTCTCTTCAGACTAGGGGCACTTCAATTAACGTAGGATTTCATGTGTACATAAGCATCGCTCGAAGAAGTACGAGCAAGATCACTCTATCTCTTTTCGCAGACTCTTGACTTGCAAACTTGGAGATGATCGTGCGGCACTTCATTCATGAGCCTTGACCTCGACGGTCCCATTTGATGAGCTATTGACCAAGTCTTCATCACAATTTCAACAAAGACCTCTCACATTGGTAAAGTCGTACCACTTGCGAGAATACTCGACCCTACACATGATGAGTGAGAAGTGTGGTCCTTATAAATCCCGCATCAATGGTCGGATAGCCTTTTCCATGAGAGTGAGCGAAAAGTCCTTTCGTCGAAAAGTCCCTCATCCGGCATGCTCAAGACATCTACATTCTGAATAAAGGTTGTCTTTCAAAATCTTCCCAAGTGGAATTCGAATGATACAAAGCAGACAAAGTTGTCATGCATGAATCTCATTTGAACTCATGAATTTACAACACATACAATCATGTGTGTATATTGTGCAAATAGCAGACATACTCTCAGAGATCAGAGATATTGCCAAGTAAGCATATTTCTATCCCCTTGTCTTTGAGTACTCACCACTTGCCGGGTACTCCCTCTTATCGACACTCGACCCGTACGAGTTGTCCCAGAGTATCAATACTTGTGATCATTCAGGTATCTCCAAAGAGTTTGTACTTGTGATCGTCCAGGTACCCCTTCGATACTTGTGATCATCCAGATATCTCCAAAGAGTTTGTACCTGTGATCGTCCAAGTACCCCTTCGATACTTGTGATCATCCAAGTATCCCCAAAGAGTTTGTACCTATGATCGTCCAGGTACCCCTTCGATGCTTGTGATCATCCAGGTATTCTCCAAGAGTTTGTACTTGTGATCATCCAAGTACTATCTCCCAACAAGCAGATGCCCCGAGAAAGGTTGGCGCATCTCCCGTCAGGCGACCAAGAAAGGTTCGGGTCCTAGACAAAACCAACTTATTGCTCCAACAGCGACCGAAGAAAAGTTCGAGTCCCGGGAAAAGCAATTCCCCGTCAAGGCGATCGAAGAAAGGTTCGGGTCCTAGACAAACCAACTTATTGCTCTAATAGGCGACCGAAGAAAGGTTCGGGTCCTGGGAAGGCAATTCCCCGTCAAGGCGACCGAAGAAAGGTTCGGGTCCTAGACAAACCAACTTATTGCTCCAACAGGCGACCGAAGAAAGGTTCGGGTCCTGAAAAAAGCAATTCCCCGTCAAGGCAACCGAAGAAAGGTTCGGGTCCTAGACAAACCAACTTATTGCTCTAACAGGCGACCGAAGAAAGGTTCGGGTCCTGAGAAGGCAATTCCCCGTCAAGGCGACCGAAGAAAGGTTCGGGTCCTAGACAAATCACTTATTGCTCCAATAGGCGACCGAAGAATGGTTCGGGTCCTGGAGAAGCAATCTCCTTATGCAACAGGTAAGATGGCGCCTTGATACTTGCCAAAACCTCGGGTTCACACCCTATCTCACTCACTCTCGGTAAGTAACTACGGTATCTTCTTATCTATCTTAGTATATGCAATGTTATATTGCTCATTTTCTGCATAGGACACTAGGTCCTAAATATCATATAATCTATTGCATATGTATAGACAAATTTAGGTATCAGGTTTATCTTTGAATGCAACCTCTGCGAACTCACCTTCAAAGAGGGGCAAAATGCTGACACCTAAAATTTTAATTAGGTTATTAATTTGGCTTTAGTTTCTTTATTTATGTATTTTCGGATAAAAAAAAAAAAAAAAGCAGCCCATCGGGGCTGGGCCTTCGCGCCTAGCCCCCTCTTCTTTTTCTTTTTCTTTCCCACGTAGGCCTAGGGCCTAGCTTTTTCCCCAAATTCCCGGCCCCTCTCTCTTCTCCTCTTCTTCTTCCTTCTTCCCCCTTCTTCCCCCTACACCTCTGCAACTCACGCAACCTATGGCCGAGGAGGGTAGGCCGATGTCGGCCGGAGATGACAAATCTCAGGCGCCATTAATGGCCGCCTTCAATGCCGAGCACGCTTTGTTGGAGGAGCGAGGATGGGACGCCGGTTCGGCCGCGGGCGTTCGTTCGGCGTGCGAAGACCGGCGGCCGAATCCCCGTCGACCGGCCGCCCCCTCTCCTATAAATAGCGAAGCACCACCTCCGTCGAAGGACACGGCGAACTCGGAGATCTTCCCTTGAGAGACTTCAGGGAGAATCAACGAGCAAGCACGCGAGAGATCGGGTCGCGAAGCTCGAACGACCTCCCTCCGAGAGACTTCGGGAGAGGCCGGCGGCAAGCGAGCCCGAGGAAGGTAGATTTGAGCGCCTGGATCTGAGAAATAAGGGCTGAACGAGGCCAGCCGGAGGAGGAGGGCCAAATCCGGGAAGCCGGAAGCTCTCCGCCATCCGCGAAGGCTGCTCGTTGTTGTTGTTCCTCGTCCCGACGCCGCCGCCGCCCCGGATCTTGCCGTGCCACCGTCCTCACGCGTCGCCGTGCTGTGCAAACCGGAGCCGTGAAGCCGACTCGCGCATCTCGTCGCGGACAAGTAACGACACTCGGATCCGCCGCCTCCGGCCGCATAGTCGCCGTCACACCCCTTCTTTGAACCGTGCCGCGCCGACCATACCGACACGTACCCATCCTCGCCGTAACCGTTTCGTCGCTGCCTTCGGTCGTGTCGTCACCGTCTAGCCCGTCGTCGCCGCCGTGGTGGCCGCCTTGTTGCCGTCGTCGCCACCGTAGTTGCCGCCGCCGCCGCTCGCTGCGTCGTCGGTGGCGCTTCTCCCCACCGCGCCGCAAGCGAGCGAAGGAGAAAGGAGGTCGGGAACCGGCCGCTCGCGGGTCCGTCCGACCCGGTTTCCCGAAGAACCGGGTAGGGTTCCGCCTGGGCCGGGTTATGCGTGGGCCGGATAGTCTTTGGGCTGAGTTTATTTTAATGAAAAAGGGTCAAAGTGGGTTTGGGCTTTTAGGTTTTTCTTAAAAGAAAAAAGACAAAAAAAATCCGAGTCGGGCCCGTCCGAGAGCGGGTCGGTCCCACCCGGGAACCCGACCCGGTTCGATTTTTATAATATATAATGATATAAAATAATATTTTAATAAAAAATAATAATAATAAATCAAAAATATTTTATTTTCAAAAAATGAAAAAACCCGAATGGACGACCGGGTCAAACCCAACCTAGAGATCCGACCCGGTTCGTTTTTTTTACATTATAATATAATATAATATTTTTAAAATAATGAAAAATAATTTATTTTCCAAAAATATTTAAAAAAAATAAAAAATATTTTATTTCCAAAAAATCAAAAAATCAAAAAATATTCCATATTTTCCAAAAAATGCCAAAAATCCAAAAAAAGTCAAAATTTCATGAAAAAGCCAAAAAGACTTGTATTTTTCCAAAAATACCAAAAAATCCCAAAAAAAAAAAAATCCCTTTTATGTCCAAAAAATTAGAAAAAGACCCAAAAAAAAATGTTTTTCTCCAAAATGCATGGAAAACCCTCGAGCATCCAAAAAGCCTTAAGGTTTAAACAAGATTAGGTACCGAAAGGGCATTAGTGATTAACTAGTGTAATCAAGTCCCCGATCCTAATTTCTCTGGTTGCGCAGGAGCGAGTATTTCTCCCGATACTTTGCTTGGGTTTCTAATCAACCCACCCCAAATCGATTAGTGGCGACTCCATTTTAAAAATTGATTTACAGGTTAAAAACTCGAACCATTAAGTCGTGAATTGGTGGACTTGGGAGAGTCCGGGCATAATTAAAATCAGCCGAGCCATTAGCCTCCTTAGGCGCCCGTACCTGAATGCGGGCGCCGAAAAGAGAGGTCGCGACATCGACTTTGTGAGACTTCATTTCAATATCAACGAAACGATCTTGTTGCTTATCATCTTTGGTGCATTTTTCATTTTTTGTATTTTGTTTTTACTTTTACTTACTGCTTTCTACTTCTGGTGGTGGACTGTGGTGGTGACTGGGGTACTTGTGTGGCTGGTGGTGGTGGTTGGTGAAGCCTGATGGTGGTGGGTCCATTATGTGGATTGGATTGGGGCCTTTTGCTGCAGCTAGTATAGTTTGCATGAACCTCTTTTGCAATAGATCCATGACCCACCACCAACAGTGACTGTTAATGGTGGGTCTATGGTGGTGGCTACGTGCTAGTGTGGTAGCTGAGATGTTGGTGCTGATGCCTACTGATAGGCTGGTGGGTCTATTATAGGGGTTGGAGGGTTGGGGGGTTGTGCTACACTTGGTGCAAGATGTAAGTGTGCAATATCCACATCTTGCACCAGGTAGTGTTGGTGCAAGCTGGTGTAAGGCACTAGGAACTTATGCGTTGCAGAATATCAGCATCATAGTAGTGGTGGCTCAAGTGGATGCCTAGGATGCTTGATGTGGTTGATGGCAATGGCTGGAGGCTGATGGTGGCCAATGGTGGGCGGTCGTGGTGGTTGATAGCAGCTGATGGCTGGTGCAGTTTATAGATGAAACGTACAAACAAAATTTACACTTAACTGATCACATTATAAAAAACCCGACACTTAAGTGTTTACTTTTAATCACAAATGGCACTTAAGTGATCACTTTTGATACTAACTTGACACTTAAATGACTTTTTTTTTTTAATTACGACTAGCACTTATGTGATCATTATATACAACTTATAGCACTCGAGTAATCACTCATGTATGTCTTATGTAAATGGTGATTTGCAACAAACCAGAGAAGCTGCTGGTTTATATATACAAATATTCAACTTATGCCAACTCCATTCGATTCATTGCTATCGGTTTACATTTAGTTGAAGGAAAGAAGTCACCACAACACATCCACCCAATATACATTCCATCATCACCAATTTATATTTGAGAATAAGCAAAAATATAGTACAAATAACATCTCATTCATTCAAACAGCATCTCATTCATTCATTCCCTTTCCTTGACCTCATTATCTTCATGGTCTACCCACCACCGCTATTATATGTAGGTGCAAAGTCACCATATATTAGCTTGTTTTGTTTATAAGCATTTGCATTTTTGCATTATAAAAACACAAAGCGCCCATATCAATCACACACACACCCCACAATTGCTGAAGAGGTTGGGGGGGGGGGGGTTAGAGGCGCAGGGAGGGAGAGAGAGAGACCTGATTTTCCACATCTGAGTGGTCGTTTCTTCATAGCCATGCCCAACCTCATGGAACAATCCTGGATCTAGCGACTTGTCATCTCGATTCAAAGGCCCCCCATTGTCCCATATTATTTCAAATCCGCATTTTTTTACAATTGCACCAGCGGATGCTTTAATGCCTAACTGGAAAGAACTCGAGTCATTTGGACCAAAAGGGTCTCGTCCCCATAGGCCCGTTCTTGTATGCAACGTAAAATACACATGATCCGAACACAATTGACGTTGTCTGAAGGACCTACTTGGTATGGAGGACCTAATACCCTGGCATTTGCCATTAATGTATGAACTGAGCTTAAACTCATTTCGTTTCCCTTCCTTTTCTCGAAATACGACACAGATAGCTAATTCTTGGATCTTATAATAGAAATCCTTCGAAGCTATGAAAGATATATAACCCTCTTTATTCAGGAGTATCCATTGCGGCATCTCTCCTCCAGGTAGAATAATTTCGTCACCCAACCTGGAATGAGCTCGCTGTCGTAGATGTAAATTGTTAAGATATTATTTCGAATTTTACACTCGAAAAAGAGGAGTTTCAATGAGTCAAGTTTAGCTATAATTAGCAAAAGATATACATGACTCCGTATTAATCAGAGAGGGAGGGAAGGAGGAAGGGAGAGACAGAGTCTAACCTTAAAAGGGTGGTTCCATACACCAAAGAATCGGTCAATGCTCAATATGTTGGAGGCAATTTTGCTTAGAGATTCACAATTCCTTGCCTGCAAATCAAGCAATCTCTCTGAAACGTTGCCAATCTTTTGTAGTTGTCGGCAATCCGAAACATCCAATTTATGTAAATTACGTAGGTGCCGGCACGTTGGAAGCTCAGCAAAATTATTTTTGGACAAATCCAAAGATATTAAGCATGGAAAACATGAATGATTCTTAAGGAACTCTACTTCTAGTAGATTGCATTTGCCAAGCCTTAAGATCCGTAGGTTGGGAAATCCCACCTTGCTCTGCAGATCACTCTAATCCTCCTCCTTGAGAAACTTGATTAGTTTTAAATAATCATAAGATAGCAAGCAATCATGTTCTTCCAACTCGTAAATTCCCCCACGGTTTGCCAATCTCTCGTAATTAATTGAATCACTCGAATCCTCCTCCTTCTTTGGAAACTTTATTAGTTTTGAACAACCATCAAGTAGCAAGCAAACAAGATTTGGCAACTTGTAAATGCTAGATGGGAGGTTTGCCAATTTCTTGCAATCAATTAAACTCAATTTCTCCAATGAGACAAGATTTTCTATGGATGCAGGAATTTCCTCAATTGAAGTCCCTTTTAAATAAAGTCCTTGCAAGCGTTTCATTTTATTCGGAATATCAAGGAATCTTTCCAACTTTGAGCAACTAGAAAGATTGAGAAGTTGAAGATTCTTGGGTTGGAGTACATCGGGGAGATGATGAAGGTTAGAGCACCCTTTTAGATTCAAATACCTCAACTTGGCATGATATGCAACTGATTCTTGAGCACAATCCAAATTTTTGCACCCATAGAGATCCAATTCCTCGAGGTTTGGAGTCAAATTGAGGTTCGGCATACAAACCATGGACAGACATTCACTGAAGTAAAGGAACTTCAAATTTCTAAAGTCCTGCAAGAAATATCCACATGGAAAGAAAATGAATATAAAAATATTTAATGAAAAACACTTGATCATCATTCAAGACTCGTGTGATTAGAAATTAGTTGATCATATGGTGTTATATAGAGCACTCCCACTCCCTTTTTAAATATGAGTTTATTAAGCCATCCTTGGCCAAAAGAGAAGATTAAAAAAAGAATAATAGTCGTAATTTCACCACACACTAAGCTCTATCAAGCGTCAAACAAGAGAAATCATTCCAATGCTAACTAGCATGGCCACTTCTACTATGTATATGTTTAGAATCAATACATGTAATTCAGAGAGAGAGCATGACCTCAAGTGGGAGCACATGAGCAATGGTCAAATCCTTTACCAGCTAATTCATGACATGAATTTAAGCTAACATAGGTGGCATTTGATGGACCTACAATCTTATGCAGAGATATGCAAACTTGCTATAATGGCGGTGGAAGCTTGGGAATCTCTCGCGTCATAACTTGTTAGGTCATGGTGCTCGGTTGATCGATTTTTGAGAATCACACATTTTGTTGAATATAGTAGACCCTTGATCCGTTATATGTTGCTGAACTTTATATTAGTGAAATTGTGTGCCCACGTGGTATTCCAAAGACAACCCTTTATGTTGTGTGGTGAATGCAACTTTTTAAGTCTTTTGGATCTTACACCATTATCCATCACTAATATGGAGAAAGAGCTAAGACAATCAATAAGTTACATGAGGAAGTGAGGAAGAGAAGTTCGAACCAAAATGTCAAATATCCCAGTCAAGCAAAAATAATAGAAAAGCCTTCTGTTTTTAAAGAAGGTGATCTTGGCTGGATTCATTTGAGGAGCGCTTTCCACCTAGTCGTGGTGCTATGGACGGTTCTTTTCTAGTTTTGGAACACATCGATAATAATACTTGCAAAAGTGAGCTTTGCAGAGAGAATGGTGTTTCCACTAGTTTCAATGTTGCTGATCTATCACTATGAAGTTGGCCTCGAGGAAGAGTCTTTTTAAGATTTCAAGATTCTCTCTTGTGAATAGAATAATAGGCATAAAATATATTTTCTTGATCAGTGAGCCTGTTTTATACTTTTTAGGATTGTTTGTCTCGATTACAATGTGATAATATTGTAGCTTGTTAGAATTTTGTATTTTGGGTTCATTTTTCTTTACCTAGAGGTTATTCAAAGGTATGTTAGGCTCCTACTTATAAGTGCCCTCTCGGTCTCTCATGGTAAACACAATTAATCTATTAAATGAAGTTTCATTCTATCTTTTCTTTGTCTTTCTCTCTGTCTTTTTAGGGGATTCGTGAGTGAACGAGAGAGTGCTGCATCCTTGGACTGGCCTAGAAAGGTGGTGATTTGGCTAAGGGAGACCTAGTGTATGTAGTCTCTTCCATAGTGGGGTCTTTCCCAACATTAAGATTGAAAAACCCCTTCTATTTTTTTGTTCGCTCAACACATTCCGGCGTCAATGTGGCCGACAAGTATGACAGCAAAATCGAAAGCCCACGAAGTCTGTCTTTTTTTAGGCATAGGAAGAGAAAACTAAAAGAGTATGCACAAGATTTGAAAAATATATATATATATATCTGAAAAATTGAGCAAAACCACTAAATTAGAAATATTTAATGGAAAGAAATTGTTGGTAAATACACAATACACAAACATAGAATGTATGTAGGATATTTCAAGATTAAAATTTGCAATAAGAAATTTGTTATGGAATAGAAAAGATTAAAATTTAGATTGTGAAACATGTGAGAGATAAAATAGATTAATAGTTTACGCACCTCTCAATGAATACAATATTTATAAAATAAGTAATCGAGACATTTTGGGGAAGGAATTAAATTGAAATCCCGTGGAAGGTCACCTTTACTTTGTACAATAGTATTTATATGAATATAAATATAATACATATATACATCACTTGAGATTATATTTAAGTTAAAATATATTTAAATTAGCAAAGCAAGCCGCTTACTTCTCTTTAGAAAGCCTTATTAGTTATGCGTGAGAGCCATTATCAGATACCAGCGTCCTAGATGTGGTGTGCTAGTGCATCTATAAAGTAAGACTCTTCCATGGAATTGTACTCCACAAGCTTTTATTTAAAATAGCGGGAGAAGGAATGGCTGGTCAATCTACATCCCCTGAGAGTTGCTTTTCGTCCTGTGATTTCTCACTTAGGAATAAATGGAGTAAGGGCGCAACCGAATGGCCCGATTGAAAGGAAAGGAGGGGAACGTGTTAGATACTTGGAAGGAGAAGGAGAAACTCCCAGTTATATTTGAAAATGAATATTTTATCCGTAAAGATGAAGATAACTTTCTTGGAGTTCTGCTTATTCCTCCTACTAAAAATAAAGAAGTACTTCCCAGAAATCTCTGGTTAGGTCGGTACAATAAAAATAGACAGGACTTTTGGGGCAGACTTACAGTAAAGACAGTAAAGACTTCACTCCTTTAAAGATCCTTTACTGCATGATTTCTATATATCTCTTTTCATCATCGGCTGCATTCTATAATAGAAACAATAACGGGAGGTTCAATCAACAATACTTAGCGTGCATTTTCAGTACCTATCATTTCAAAGGCATACAAATTGAATCCTCAGTTCATGTTTATTAAAATACTAAGCATGTTCATCATTCAATCGTTAAATTATGTCACCAATAAGTTCTTGTTCCAATTTTCGGTATTAAAGTTACTAACCGTATAAGTCCGTTCTTCTTATGATTTAAGTACTTTTAACATTTGAAAATGAGATCGAACTTTTTTAGTGAGTATCTTCTGTTTGAGTTGACATTAAAATTCACATAGGAAAGTGCTTAATACTCCCCTGAAACGGGAAGAATCCACTTATGTTGGTTCATGCAGTAGATCGACATCTTGTTTTTAATGCTTTAATCATATATAAACAATTTAATATATGCAGATGATTCTTAAGCACAATAACGAGCATCATCAAAGTTAGTAATTGTTGCATCCAAAGTTTTCAATAAGACATATATATATAATCATAATCATATACATACAGTTATAAATTTGTAAGAGATAAGGACAATTCATTTGAATGCGCAACTTAAATTGGTCCACCACGACTTGAATGTTGCTTTTGCACAGATCAAGTCTAACTAACTTCTTTGGGCCAGGGGGAAATTTGAGAACTGAAGAAGGACATTCAGGCCATTGAAAACATCCCAGTCCATTAGCAAGACAGATGGGACCTTGGAAAGAGTTATGCACATTAATCACGATGAGCAACCTCAATCTTCTCATGTTTGTGAAAGCATGGGGACCTATGTATATTGCTTATGTCTTGTGTAAATCCAAAACTATGGCTTTTACTGCATCTATTCCCTGCATTTATAGAACTTGCATTGCAATTAGCATATGAAGTCAGAGAAGAAGAGAGTAAAATCAGTGTTTAAACCACCAAAACTTACCATTTCCCCTGATAGAACTTCACAGACATCTTCACAAAGCCATATCCTGCTGCGTCTTCCAGGACCATCGTGACATTCTTGTTTAACAATATCCATGCCCATCAACTGAATCAAGTCATGCATCTGTACTGTCTTCCTTTCTTTAGTTATTAAGGACTTCTCAACAAGAACTTCTACTCCAATAGTTGTGTCAAAGTCGCAATTGTTAAGGACTTCCATGATGTACTCTATAGATCGCCCCTTGAAGAAACATGCAATATCTCCTTTTCATAGTCCTCTAGTCCATTGTAACTTAACTTGAGAACATCATTGATGGTTTTGTTAGGACTTTTAGCAAGTTTATTCAATGCGCTTTCCCACTCCTGTTCTCTTCTACCACATAGGTAAGAGCCCAATACCACAAGTGCTAAAGGAAGTCCATTAGCATAATGCAAAGCACTATCCACAAGATCCCTCCTTATCACTATTTCCTTACTTCCAAGAAAAGCATGTTTATCGAAAAGTTCAAGAGCTTCCAAATCATCTAAAGTTTTAACTTCATAGATATGATCTTCATCTATCCCATGGACATTTAATAGATGGTTATCTCTCGTAGTAATGATGATTATGCTTCCTTTACCAAACCATTCACGCCCTCCAGCTAAAGCATTTAATTGTTTTACGTCATCGACATCGTCGAGAACAAGGAGGACTCTTTTGCGGCAAAGCCTATCTTGGATCAAATTGATACCTCCATCAACACTAAAAATTGTTAATCCTTTTCCTAGTAATATCTCGGACAACAATTTTTCCTGTAAATGAACTAAATCCTTGGAATCTTTTGAAGTTTCACGAATGTTTGCCAAAAAACATGAAGCCTCAAATCCTCTGAATATATCATTATAAAGGGCTTTGGCTAATGTTGTTTTTCCTATGCCTCCTTGTCCCCATAATCCTATCATGACAACATCATCACGAGACTCAAGATTTAACATAGATTCCAGCTTTACCACTTGTCGATGTATTCCAACCGGATGCTTGGCAACATGTAATGGTTTTCGGTCCAGCTGCATAGAGATCTCCCGCACAATTCAATTGATAAGATCTGCTTCATCTCTGACAAAATCCAGAAAAGTACTAGATACATCAATTTCCAAAGATAATTAACTTTCATGGAAAAAGAAGAAGAGATTCACCATATAAAAAAGAAAAAAACAAAGCAATGTCACATCAATCACTACTTAGTACTTACTCATCCTTCAAATCCCACCCAGACAAGCTACCCGCATCAAGGAGAGCCTTCTCCCATCTCTTCACTTTCTCTGAATCTCTCCCAAACTTGTTCTCATGCTTAACCATAGCTTCTCGGTAGCTCCCTCTTGGTGTTCTCACTTCTCTAGGATCCACTTTGTAAAACACCGGAAATACCGTGAGTCCTCTTTTCTCCTTGCACTCCATGATTTTCTCCACCTCTTCCAAACACCATGGTGAGGAAGCATAGTCCTCAGAGAAAATGATGATTGCAATACACGACTCCTCAATCGCCTTCATAAGCACCGGCTTTAAACACTCTCCTTTCCGAAGCTCCTCGCTATCAACATAACTATAGATTCCTTTTTGGGCAAGCGCCGCGTAGAAATGATTGAGGAAGCTCTTTCGAACGTCCGTACCTCTGAAACTCAGGAAGATGTCATAATTCCCTTTTAGATCTGAAGAAGCAGCCATTAGAGGAGATGAAGGTTGATGTGCATCCTCAGAATGCTCAGCGTCCAGTCGGGTTGCAGCTCTATCTCTCATGTGGATATCACTTTGTACTAATAAAGAAATAGAAACAAAAACCAGATCATTTTTTATGCTCCGAGTCGATAAGCATATACTCCACCAACTAATTTAACAAAAAGCAGCATTTTGCATAAGGTGCACAAAACCATCTTATATAGGTGCTTCTTGACTTGACTTGACTTTTCCATTAATAAAAGAAATAGAAAAAGAAAACTAGCAACACTCCCACGCTCCTCTGCTAATATACATGAGTCAATCGCAAAACACCGCCCTTTGGAATATTATTATTATTATTATTATTATGATTTTGGTAAGGATAAATGTAAGGATAAGTGTAAATGTTGGAATATTGTTTATAATGAATAATCTGACTTTTTTCTTTCAAGAAGTATTCTACAAAATCAAATCCCAAAATAAATTTCCCTCACTTTTCAAAGTAAATTTTCCATACCATGTCTTGCAATGAACGGAACAAATTCAAAGCAGTTCAGGCATTTCTTCAACCACGTTGTGGGCAGCCAGTTGGAGATCGAAGATGGACCCATTCGGAGCTCGAGCTCACACCTAAACTCAAGAGAAATCAGCGAGCAACGTTCAAACTTAAGAAAAGCCGACTCATTCAGATCCGATGCCAGGGAGGACTAAAGAAATCGAGCTTGCTTTGCTCTTTTAAAATCAAGCGGGACGAGGCAAAAAAATGAAAAAAATAAAAAGAAGGAACGAGCACTCAATCGCGGCGGGCCTACCTGGCTTGATTCCGCGGGCTTCGTCGACGGCGAAGGTTGAGAATAGCGACTCCAAACTCGTGTCAGGCTTCAGTCGACTCCACCGAGGTCAGGGACGGCGACGACAAATGGCAGCGGGCGGACGATGCTCTGGAGGTGGCGGACGACGTAGATCGGCTGTGGCTCTGAGGTTTTGTGTGGGTTTTCAATGGCAACCGTTTACGTAGTAGAGAAAGACCAAGATGCTTCTTTTTTTCTTTTTCTTCCCCTTTTTCGTGAGAGTAAAGAAGTAGGTGACAGTGAAGGAAGGAGTGAGGTAGGATTCCGGGAATGGGACGCGAGAGCAGTCGCCGGCCGGACGTAGCCGGACGGAGATGGTGGAGGTGGCTGGTCGGTTGAGTTCAGGAGAAAGGGTGGGGAATGCTTTTTTTCTTTTCCAGAAAAATGCTGCCTGAAGATGGTGGTCTCCCCTTCCACCCTTTTCGTGAACCACCTCCTTTTTTTTTTCCTTCCTCTTTATGGGAAATTGCGTCTTTTAAGAGAGAGCGTGAGAGATCCCTAGAAAGAACTTCTCTTTCAGATTCGAAGAAGTGGCTAGTAAAGATGAATGTCGATGTGCTTCCGCAGAATGTTTATATAGTCGAAGAAGCGGCTATTACTGTCTAGTTGGGTTGCAGCTTTATCTCTCCTGTGAATATCAATTTGCTCTTTTTTACCCTGACTTTCTCGAATCACGCGGCAGTGCCAATGAAAGAAAGCTATGGAAAAGAAAGTAAAGGTGCATTATTACATGCGTAATTTCCTCGGAAGGTGCATAAAATTTGTGCGTCCTTTCTTTCTTTTCCTCTGTTGACTTGACTTGCTTTTTCTACTAATAAAGAAATAGAAACAAACACAACGAACAATTCTGATGCTCCGAGTAAGTAAAGCATACTCTCCACCAATTAATTTAATAAAAAGCAGATAGTAATAGAAAATAAAATAAAGGAAAATCAACGCACACGTGATATCCGTGGGAGGTGCATAAAATTTATGTCGTATCTTTCTTTTTTTTCTTTCTTGTCTTGACTTGCTTTCTCTATTAATAAAAAAAAAAATAGAAATGAAAATCAACCGATAATTCTGATGCTTGAGTCTGCAGGCATATTCTCGATCGAATTGATTTGATAAAAAGCAGATAGTGATAGAAAAGAAAACGAAAGGACAATCAATGCATGCATAATTTCCACCGCATTTTGTGGAAGGTGTGTGGAACCTGGTTCTTGACTTGCCTTTTTCATTAATAAAAGAAATAGAAAAGAAAACTAGAAATACTCCCTGGCATCCACACTAATTTCCATGGGAGGTGCATAAAATTTACGCATGTCCTTTCTTTCTTTTCCTCTGTTGACTTGACTTGTTTTTTCTACTGATAAATAATAGGGGTGTGCAACCGGACCGGGTCAACCCGGTTCCCGGATCGGCCCATCCGGAAACAGGGTCGGAATCCGTTTCGGTTGAAACGGTCCGGGAACCGTTCCCAATCCTCGAACCCAGTTTGAACCGGTCCGGGAACCGGTTCCAAGGGATTACCCACCTGGGAACCAGATCGACTGGACCGGTTTGGGAACCGGTTTGAGAACCGGTTTATAAGCCAACCCAAAAAGACCAAAACCCTAATTTGTTTCTATCTACCTCTTAGGCTCTCACACCCGCGACCTTCCCCGAGCTCGCGACCTCCGCCGATCTCTCAGGTTCCCCGAGCTCACGACTTCCCCGAGCTCGCGACCTCTCAAGTTCCATCCGAGCACTGACGCTGCCTCCGCTCGCCCACCGTCGCCTTCCTTCCGCGACACCCGCAGCCCGTGAGATCCCGACGTCGCCATTCTGCCTCTCCCTGCTCCCCTGACGTGGGACCATCACCCACGTCGTCTTCGACATGGACGGCCTCCTCCTCGGTACTTCCAATCGAACCCTTTTGCGGGACTTCGTTTTTTCTCCTCCAATGGGAGAGATCTGGATCCCCCCTCCGGTTACAATGGGGCGGAAGTTTTCGATGTGTTTCCATTGGGAAATGGGGTGCATGTGTGTGTTATATGGCGCTGTCTCTTCTGGGTTGTTCGTAGAAAGTGGTAGTTCTGTTTGTGTAATTTATGCTCATTGAGCCTCCTAAATTATGGGAGATTTGCCGGGTCGACCTTGAACTCACGAATTTTCGGGATCTGTATCTGAAAGTTTTCGAATTGTGCTGGAGTGGCACTTAGGTCTGTGTAATTTAAGGGCATGATTTGTTTGGTGAAATGGGAATGGGAGATAGAACCCTGTTTACATGGAATTGGCCTTGTAATGATTGTGGGATAGAGTTCATTGTTTTAAAATGTAGGAATTTGGTGAAGGACTTTATCATAATGCTGAGAATGGAAAACATTTTAGAATCATTGTTGTGGTGAGTAATTTTATGCTTATTGTGAAGGTTTTGGTTAATAAGCTGAAGTTGGCGATTGCAAAGACTTTTTCCACTTATCAGAATGCTTTTACTCATGAAGAAAAATTATGGACGCTGTTGTAATGGCTAATGGGTGCTTGGACAGCGGAATTGACACTAGTAGTTTAGGAATGATTTGCTGATCAAGTGTTATTTAAAAAAAAATAAAAAAACTTTTGACCATGTTAATTGGATCCTTTTACTATATCAGTGGGACAAAATGGCATTTAGGCTAAGTGGAAGAAGTTGATTGAAGTCCGCATCTATCAACCCGGTTCTTGGCTGCTCGCCAGCCTTGCTCCAAGCTCCCCTCCCGAGCTCTGCCGCCAGATCCAGCTCCCCTCGCGCCATCGCCAGTCCTATTGATTCATTGACTGGCCTCTGGCACAAGAAGGTAACATTCTTGTCCATCTTGCTCTTTTACTGGCTCGTGCTTTTCATCATGACAATGAGACGTCAAATTGCACACATGATCAAGTACAAGTATATACCATTCAGCATTGGGAAGCAAGTGAGATCTCTTTGTGGTGCTGGTATATGTATTATTCTTATGAACTATGCAATAGAGATAGTTTACAAATGGTTTACAGAGGTTTGTGGCAAAAACTCATTTGGATGCTTTGATATGGTCCATTTGTTTAAATACCAATCCTTCATATTGCTATGCAAATCAATTTGCCCACTAGTTTGTTCTAGTTTCTGCAACTTTTACTACTAGTATAATCGCCTTTCAAGTAATGGCTATGATCCTATTTATTTTGTAGAAATACAGTGGTAAGAAATTTTCTGCTAGTTCCAGTGGCTCGCGTGGGGATTAAAATGTGGCAGCATAGTATTACAGTTTCATGAACTATTTCAGAAATCCGGTGTATATAAGTTTTTGTTTCATATGGTATAATTGTTTGCTACAACAGTGGATGTGCTTATGTTGATCTAGATTGTAAACGCTTTATCTTACATATAAGTGATGTATAGCAATTTTTATGCAAAACAGGTTCCAATATAAATAGGGTTAACCTTGTTCCCAAACCGGAAAAACAGGGTGGGTCGGGAACGGTCCCAATGCAAATGGCGGTCGAAAGAGATCTAAAAAAACTGAACCTGTTATCATAGGGTTGGGTACAGGGTCTAGATTCAGACCCTACCCACCCTGGACCCGATCATCCCTAATAAAGAAATAGAAACAAAAACCAACGAGCAATTTGATGCTCCGAGTCAATAAAGCATATTATCCACCAATTAATTTAACAAAAAGCAGATAGAAATAGAAATAAAATAAAGGACAATCAACACACACGTAATATCCATGGGAGGTGCATACAATTTATGTCGTATCCTTTTTATTTTTTATTTTTTCCTTTCTCGTCTTGACTTGCTTTCTTTATTAATAAAAAAATAAAAACGAAAATCATTCGATAATTCTAATGCTCGAGTCTGCATGCATATTTTCGACCGAACTAATTTGATAAAAAGTAGATAGCGATAGAAAAGAAAATGAAAGGACAATCAATGCATGCATAATTTCCACGGCATTTTGTGGAAGGTGCGTGGAACCTGATCCTTGACTTGACTTACATTTTTCATTAATAAAAGAAATAGAAAAGAAAAATAGAAATACTCCCATGCCCCTGGCATGCACACTAATTTCCACGGGAGGTGCTCCTTTCCTTTCTTTTCCTCTGTTGATTTGACTTGCTTTTTTCTATTAATAAAGAAATAGAAGCGTCATCTCTTTCTTTTCCTTTGTTGACTTGACTTGCTTTTTTTACTTATAAAGAAATAGAAGCATATTCTCTACTAATTAATTTAATAAAAAATAGATAGCAATAGAAAATAAAATAAAAGGACAATCAATGCACAAATAATATCCACCGGAGGTGCATAAAATTTATGTCATATCCTTATTTTTTTTCCTTTCTTGTCTTGATTTACTTTCTCTACTAACAAAAAAAAAAAAAAAACGAAAACCAACCGATAATTATGATGCTCTGAGTTGGCAAGCATATTCTGGACCAAACTGATTTAATAAAATGTAGGTAGATAGAAACGAAAACAAAAGGACAATCAATGCGCATGTAATTTTCACGGCATTTTGTAGAAGGTGCGTGGAGCCTTCTTCTTGACTTGACTTGCCTTTTTCCATTAATAAAAGAAATAGAAAAGAAAACTAGCAAGACTCCCATACCCCTAGCGTCAATATACAAGGGTCAATTGCAAAAACATAGCCTGTTGGATTATTATTTATAATGAACAATTTGACTTATTTTTTCTCTCATAATGGATTCTAGACAAGCAAACCCTAAAACAAGTTTCCCCACTTTCCCTCCACTTTTCAAACTAAATTTCTCCATATCATATCTTGCCTAAAGACTATCGAGTCATCACCCCCTTAGCCAAGTCGCTTTGATCTCACTCCTTAATTAATTTTGTTTTCAACATTTTATATTTATTTTATATTTTTAATGTCATATTTAGAATTTCTCAGCTAATGCATTATCCACGATCAAATAACTATTTAGGGAATACTTTTTTTCATTTTTATTTCATTTTTGTCAAACCTTTTATTCCATGTTAACACTCGTTTATCCTAACTTCTTAGTAAATATAATCACTTATTCATCTGAAGGTGTTTGTCATTAGTGATCAGATATTGTGAACCAACTATATTACGAAGCTGGAGCCTTAAGACTTTGAATAGCAATGACGTATAGAGGATTCGTGGAATGGGAGCTTCTGCTTGATGTCTCAATTATATTATTTAGTGCATGTACAATTGCCTTTCGGCGACGTTCTCATGGAGGAGCTTTTGGACACTTCTTGCCAATAAAAGGAATGTGAAAGGTTGAGATTTTTATTTTGCATGGATTATAGTATGACTATTGGATGATGTTGAGAGAACTTGCAATCTAGGAGCGATTTTGAGTTTTTTTTCCTCCTTTCATATCAAATGAGAAATACTAAATCCTTTTATATAAAGTTTGTGCTCTCTCTCTCTCTCTTGGCTTGAATTATTGAATTCATCTGGTATATCACAATATTTTGGTACTCTGTGGAGGGTTTTATGAAGAGTTGACATGTGGCTCATTAGATGGTCACCACCTCACTTTCGTTTGCTTTAATTTAATTTATTCATCCTTCTTTTTCTCTTCATTTCCAATAAGAACTTATTAACAACAAAGAGTACTTTGTCTAAAGGTGGATGATGTGTACCAAAATACCGCGGCACCGGGAACAACAAACAAATGTCGCTAGCGTGATTTTGGTGGCTAAAATTTGCATGATTATTTGATATGCCTTTCATGATTCGCTTACTATAGATATATCACTATACAATGGGAATGAAGAGATCCAAATTTAGAGTGCAGGCCTGTTAGTTAACTTGAGAGAATAGCTTTGGCGTGCAAATCATTTTAAATATTTTTCACAAGACCTATTGGTTATGCAACTATTAACATACTAGTGCTGATATGAGAAAAGGGTTTTAATTTGAGTATGTCTTCACCAATAATTGGTACGTCATATTTTTCTTTATGCACTAGACATTCTAGTTACAAATTGGATAAGTATTGCCTTTTCCTTTCATTGCTCAGGCATGAAAATAAACCAAGCCTTTTATTTACTTGAAAGTGATGCGATTGGTTCAATGTATAAATTCGAAGAAACTAGAAAATTTCTACAAGAACACCTGTAAATGATTTCTTAGTATGCCAATAGCTTAGTCTTTTATACTTTGGGGGGAAGGATCTTCTGCTCAAGTAGGACTCTTTTCATTGGATGCTTAGCGATGATAATCTTAGACAAATTAAAGTGCAAGTCCTTTTCAAAAACATTAGATACTTTGGACAAGAGTTCCTAAGAAAATTTTTGCTTAAGTGTTCCATTCAAATTATTTGGTCCAAAAGAAGATTTCCACGTTAAGCAAGCATACTAATTATGCCGATCATTATGAATTTAATGTGATTTGACAATGTCTCTTATTGTCTTTTTTGCTTAGTCAAAAGCGCAGGGGAGTATTTGCTCATCACCTTCGTGGTAGCTTCACTTCTCGCGACTTTACTCTGGAAAGAAAAATGATAAAATTTGATTTTGATGCTCATACTTGGAGTGAATCCAAGGATAGAGTGAGTCTGGTGACTGATTTACATTGCATTTTTGTTACAAAAATGCTCATATTTCGACCCCTAAAATATCACATGCTCACTAGCTAGCAAATATTTGAAGGACTGATGAGCTCAAATTTTTATTTGATACTAATTTAGTCACTTCAAGCTCTTAATAAAATAATATGGGAAAATTTCAAATAAAAACCCGAAGTGGACCAATTTTCTCAAATAAAGACTTGAAATGAATTTTGTGTCGATAAATATCTAAAATGGAGCAATCGTCTCAAATAAGGATCCGAAGTGATTCAATCAATTCCAAATAAGGATTTGAGCTTGCTGGTCAGCCAAACATTGGTCAGCCAAACATTCGCCAGCTATCAAGCATGTGACATTTATGATGATTGAAGTTTGGGCAATTTTGTCCCAAAAAAATCTAGGGAAAATTAACAAATCCTAAAACAAAAACAAAAAAACTCTAGGTTTTCTATGGTCTCCCCGTTCCTTGTACCCATCATTTGCAAAGTCAAAGACTGAAGTTCTCCCAATTCCTTGTACCCATCCTTCACAAAGTCGAAGACCCAAATTCTCTACTGGTTGAGGCACAAATTCAAAAACAAGAAGAAAACCATATGTTTCTTTCTTTGTTTGTGAAGACCCACATTCTCCACCGGTCAAGCAAGGTGAGGAGCGACGAGAATCGAGTCACGACAATGACCAGGCAGCGATTTGGTTGAGGAGTAGTGGGGGAGAAGAAAGAAGAAAATGTAAACATCTAAATGAATAGCCTAAATTTAATTAATTTAGAATTTTCCCTTTTTTTCAATGACATTTTTGACAAAATTGCCCCTATTTTAATTGCCATAAAATGTCTATTGGCGAACTAAGGTCCTTAACAGAGATTAATTTTATCACTTCGAGTCCTTATTTGGCACAAAATTCATTTCGGGTTCTTATTTGAAACAATGAGTCTACTTTAATTCTTATTTTAAAAAAAGTAAATTTTCCTAATATCTATTATTCAAAAAATAACCTCATTCAAGTTCTTATTTGGAATTTTCATTTATTAGTTTTGAAAGATGCCCCGAGTTTCCGACTAAGACGACTTATAAAGCTGCAAGGCTGCAATAAGCTATGATTTTGATTGAATATTTTTATCCAAATTCCTTTGGCTAACTTTATGAAAATAAGCCCCAATGCCAGTGTCACTTCTTCGGCCACAATATAATCAACTCGGCCTATTTCATTTTCAGGACTTCACCTACTTCACTACTTCACCGGTTCAAGCTGCATGATCACAATTTGTTCGCTCTCACGTGCCTTCAAGTCTTTAGTTCTAAGAACTAATTTCACAAGCCACATTAACAATCACTAGTCACCCCAATTTCTTTCAATTTGGTATTGACATCTCCAAAGTGTGAAATTGTTTTTTTCAAATCATTAGATTATTTTCTTTAGTGGAAAATCGTGAGCATAAGTGAAAAACAAGTTAAATACTACTGATGTTGACATTAAGTGCCATTTAAAATGAGATGTCGTAAAAATGGGAACCAAAATGTGTCCCCTAACATTACTTTAAATGATTTTACTTCAGAGTGACGTTTACTTATTAACCTATTTTTACTTGTGTAGGCACATGCTTGGACGTCGATTCGTATTTGATGAATTCGAACGTGTAATATGTGCTTCGACTTTCTGACATCATACTTGGACCTCGATTCATATTTGCATTAACTTAGTCTCACGATATCTTTTTTGCTCCTTTTTATTTTTCTTTAAAATTTTTGGCTCAGACACGGGCCGGACACCTGTCTCACATATGAAAGCCATGGGGACGGGTCATCAGGTTTATTGCCTTAAGAGGAGGCTTCGATCAAAAATTCAAAGTGGTCTCAATTCCCTCTAGAAACTAATCAAACCCAAACTCACTTGAAAGAAAAAAAGAAAAGAAAAGAAAAGGAGATCTAGAGCCCAATCACCAGTAAAACCAATATTGAACATAACGGCACTAACCCATCCTCTCATGCTAAGCCCACAATGAATTCTCTTGTTTTTTATCCTTCTTTTTTCGTTTTTTTTCCCTATCGTCTTCTTCCTATCATCTTCCTTGCGCATATCTCGAAAAACTCTGCTCTACTAATTAAACAAACTCAACCTCATCGTTGATCGACGTATTCGAGCATCGAATGAAACATCACCGTTGTCTGGCTTTAGTTGCCTGGAGCACCACATCGTCCGTTAACCATGATGCATAAGCCGAGATTTTCAGAAAGACACACCGGATATGAGGGGAAGAACTGGACCTCATCCAGTGGGAGATTCACCAAGCTAATCAACGTATGGGGCAAAGATTTCGAGCCACTTTTCCCGCCAAGCAAAATGAACAATCACCATGGGGGCCGGATAGATGCAAAAAATAGCAAAAATAGAGAGTTGGTGACATATTTGGAGACCACAAAGTGTACTGGAAAGGAAAGCAGATCCGTAGTAAATGGGGAAAAACATTTTAATCCACAATGCATAGACTAACAACCACATCCCACAATCAGCATCGTTCAACAAAATCAATCCGAATGTATCATAAAATTTAAAAACCACATCCCATAATCAGCTTCAACAAAATAATCAATCAATAATCAATCAACAGCACGTGGCAAGGATCACAGATTTGACTCACGCATTCCATCAAACACTTGGTGAGCATCTCAGGAAATAGACTCAATGTAACACCGCACCACAATCCAAATACTTCTTTCTTTGCACAAAGGGTTTGATTCATCGAGGAAAAAATGATTTCAATCCTGGTCTCTTCCCAGACATACACCAGCGTCAACTTCAAACTAAATCTTCACTCATGAAATGACCGAAAGAAATGTTCCAAAACCAACCTTAGCGAGGTGGGATATTCAACCACGACTGCTGAGTAAAACTCGTCCAAAGAGGTTCAGGTAAGCGTCGATCAACAAACTTAAAATCGATACATGGAGATCGAGCGGGACTTGACAGCTTCAGAGTTTTCCCCTACAAAACAAGGCAAGGCAACGCCTCTCCCGATACTTCACAGAAACAAGAGATCCACGGTGATGAGCAATAATCGAACGCTGGAACCGGGACTCCAAGTACGCCAGCTACCATGATTGGTGTCGATGAAAGAGGCTTTGGGCAAAAGGCTCAACTCCCTTTGATGGAATGAATGTAAAAACAGAGGATAACAGAGAGTTTCTGGGCCATGGTAAGGGAATGGTCGCGAGTGATGATGGAAGACGTCCGACTGGGAAGGAAGGAGTCCGAAAATCTCCCGGAGTGCTCTCAAAATTTGTTTTCATCCCTGCTTATGGATTTGTCCGTCCAATCCAGCTGATGTCCGAATATTTACCCTCCTCTTGTATTCTTGAAGATCCAGAACATAAAAAGAGGCGGAGAGCACTTTGATACTTTAAAGGAGTAAAAAGGGGCTGTAGGCAAGTGGAATTTCAAGAAATGAATCCCCATCTTAACATATAGGCCATAGCATATGTTCTTTTCAAAAAAAAAAAAAAATAGATAGACTCATTTTATTACCATTTAAATATATTGTATTAGCCGCAACGTTTGTTTTTCTCTTGAGAGTTCTCCTTTTTTTGGGGGCTCAACCGCTCAAGGAGCGAGGCAAAATAAGATTACAAGCCAAGAGTCTCTGTAGCTTCTTCACGCGGGCTTCGCTTCTTAAGGAACCTGACCAATTGCCCTCAAACAAATTACTTTTTAATGATTTGAACTTTTGAGTAGAAATCCTTAACAAATAATTTGTTAATGTAAATGTCTCAATGGCACGATGAGATTCCCCAATATTTATCCCCCCGTTATCCCTGACCTTTCGCTGTCCGCTATTTTAACGCGGTTCCTCGTTTCATGAATAATGTAAATGTGAGATTCAATGTGGCCATATTATGTTTTTTCCGTGACACGATTGGCTTATAGCGGAGGGTAGTATTGCAGTATACCCCGTACAATCCCCACACCCAATAGACGGTCCAGCTAAAGGTCCCGTAACTCCTTGTACTTTCTCTTTTCTCTCACCATTGAGCCCACCACCCGAGGCACCCTTCATAATGTATGATGAGTCACTAATTTTTCCGTAACAAAACTAACTTGGATCTTGATATTTTATTTCTAATGGCACATTTCTAAATAGCTTGGTGACTTACCATTGAGTTTGGATTTTATAAATTCCTTAAATTATTGGTGACATGCTACAGTAAAAATGGGCCTATGTTGGCAAGTTGCTTAATCCAACCATATTTTTACTAACTTCTATTTTAATCATAATGGCAAATTCCTTATTTTAGTGATAACTAACTAGTTTGTAAGCAGATTATGTGGGTAAGTTGCTAATTTCACTTGCTAAGTTAATGCTTTGAGTGGTAATTTCCATATATGATAATTTACTTTCCACTCAAAGTTGCTAAATTCCTTACTTTGGCGATCCCTTTGTTACCTTTTAAGAAGTGGAACTATGTCGATGAGTTATTAATTTCATCGGTAAATTACTATGTTCAGAATTAAGTTTTTGTTTTGAGTAATAAATCTATGAAAAAGTTGATTATTAATTATCGCATTTCTTGTGATAAATTACCATGAGTATACCTGATTATAGGTTGCTAGTTATATGATTTCACCAATGGGAAAAATCTACAGGCCATATTAGGAAATTAACCATGCTCGAAACATTTTTCCTGGTAGCCAGTAGGTGCAATTATCATAAAATGATATGAAGTCCAATTAAAAGTACTCGCTCATGACTATTACAAAGATACGCTAACGCCATTGAAATCAGTAAACAATATGTAGCTAAGCATCTTGTGCAGAACATGACATTTATTAGTGACATCATGATGCGATTGACAAGGAAAAATCAAACATCCCGAGATACTTGGTGTTTACCTTCTCTTTGCAATTAATGGATCCCATAAACATAAAGTGAAGATCACCCTTTGCTTGAAATACAACACAGCATGCCACTGCTAGAATCTTCTATACTAGTCCTTTGAAGTCACAAAAGATATAACCCTCGGGAAGCAACCACTTTGGTATCTCTCCTTCAGGTAGAATAATGTGGCAATATGTTTCGTGATGAAAGTCTATCGTAGATGTAGACTATTAGATAATTTTTTGAAATTAGCAACTAAAAGGAGGAGTTTCAATGAGTCAAGTGGGTAGTCTTGCAGTTTAGATGTAGTTAGCGATAGCATTACAAAGATTTTTTTGTACTAAATTGGCGGAGGCTAGACATGAATTATTGAAGATTTTGCAACTGGATGAACATGTATTATTGAGGTATTTCACTAGGTGATCCTTGTAATTCAACAGTGAACAAGAGTTCCATAAATAAAGAGGAATATCCTTTGCGTTGCCTTATAGAACCTCCACTACATATACATGTAGAATTGCTTTTATATGTTTGGTTTTTTTTATTAGCCTACCAATTTAGGATTTTTTTTTTATACCGAGGATTCACCTTGGCACACCTTACGGTGCTCACGGCTCCCGCCGAACACCAACCAGCGAAAACCGGTGACTATACCTCAAGGGGAATAGCACGGGACCCTACCACCCATGGGTCCTCACTTAAGTTGCAATCAACTAATTGGGGAATCGAAGCCAAGACCTCAAGGTCAACCAAGTCAATAACCAACTGGGCTGCCTATGAGTAGGTTCACTAATTCAAGATTTTTAGCCCTTTATAATATAAAAACACTAAATGCAGCCAACATGTACATGACTCCATATTAGAGAGAGAGAGAGAGAGAGAGAGAGAGAGAGGGGGGGAGGGAAGGAGGGAGGGAGGGAGTCTAACCTCAACAATCTTAGCGTCACATAAGTTGGAGGGAATTCTACTTAGAGATTTGCAACTAGTTGCCCCCAATGTGAGCATGGTTTGGGTTGGGCTAGCCACCCCTAACCCTAAGACCACCCGCACAGTGCTAGTCCTCGATTTTCGGGACCGAGGACCGACCCTATTGAGTTAGGAACCGAGGACTAGACCTACCCAATGGGTTTGGTCTGATTCTAGAGTCAACCCGGACCAACCGATAATTTTTTATTTCATTTTTTGTACTCCTTAAAAAAGCGATTGAAAACCAGACTGACCCAATGGGTTCGTTCGGCTTCATGGTCAACCTAGGACCAACCAATAATTTTTTATTTTATTTTTTGTACTCCTTGAAAGAGCAACCGAGGATTGTACCGATCTAATTGGTTCGATGATGAGCAAGGTTAGTTAACAAAGGCAAGTGATGAGAGTCAAATGAGGTGAGCGTTGAACAAATGAGCATCGAATATCGAGCAAGGAGCAACAAGCCAAGCGAGCATCGAGCGGCGAGCGGCACGAGTGACCCAAAGCGAGCGAGGCGAGTGTCGAGTGACGAGCGGAGAAATTGTTTCTTTTGATTTTAGAAAATTGAAGACTAAGAGGACAAATAAGATATAAGAGAACTAATACTTAAGGAGGAGGCCATAAGGTGAATTTTTGAATGCAGTGAGGACTTCTCACAAAAATATTTTCCTCCTTTGTAAATTATGACTATTGACACCATAAAAGACATTAAAAACCTAAGTTGTTAAAGAACAATGTAAAATTACTTGAACTCCTTACTAAAAAGCCGTTTAATGTTGTTGATGCCATTTATTTTAAGGTTTTCTCTATAAATAAAAAATTATATATATATTTTTTTACCAAAAAATAATTATATATATATATATAGTCAAGGTTGATTTGGGTTTGACCAACCCAGAACTCTCAGGACCAAGGACCGACCCACACAGTATTGGTCTAGGAATTCTAGGACCAAGGACATTCAATCTCCCTAGGAACCAGACTAGGACCGGCAGGGTTGGGCCAGTCCAGGGTCGGTCTCACCCCTAGCCCACATAGTGTTATTGATTTCACTAGAGAGAGAGAGTAAATCTCAAGTGGGAACTCACGAGCCATGATCAATCCTTTAAGAACTAATTTATCGCATCAATTTAAGCTAACATACGGAATCTTATGTAGAGGCGGTGGAAGGTCAGGAATCACTTCTAGTCATCACTTATTAGGAAGTGGTGGTTGATTAATCATTTTTAAAAAATTAATTTGCATGTGACAATTCAATGAGTCAAACTACTGAAAACTCATTTTTCCAATCCTTTGGGTCCTTTAATAACCCAATAAGCATCTATTTAGTGGAGATGTCGAAGAAATAGCTAAGGAAATTGGGCAATTACGGGAGGAATCAATTAGTTATGTGAGGATGTGAGGAAGAGTCCAAAGAAAGAGGAAAGGAAATCAAGCAATTATCAAAGTGAGCTTCATAAAAAGTACGTAATTTTAGTGTTGCTGATCTATCACTACATCATGAAGATCAAGAACTTCATGGAATTGGCCTTTGAGGACAGTCTTTTCCAACAGAGGGAGAAGGACATTGAAAGTATCCGTATTTGTATTGGAAGATTTCAAGATCCTCTCGTGTGATTTTCATAATAGGTATATAATATGTTCTCTTGATCCTCTCTTGTGATTTTAGACAAAAAGAGATTCCTAGAGTTCATTAGTGATCCAGGGAGTATGGTATCCTTGGAGTGGCTTTACCAAGATGATGATTTGGTTAAGGGAGACTTGGGTTATTTAATCTTGTCCTTGTCCTTCCTATCCTTCACAATGGGGTTTTCTACCTCACTAAGATTAAACAACCTTTTTCCTAATTTGTTCATTCAACACAATTTGACGTCAATGGGATCGACAAACATGATAGGAAAATCAAAGGACCAAAAAGTATGTCTCATATTAGGCACCAAAAGAGAAAAATTTAAGGGACTTTTTACATATATAATACTATATGCACACATGTTAGGTGTATGCACAAAATTTATATTTGGAAAATTGAGCAAAACCACTAAATTAGAAGTACTTAATGGAAAGAAATTGTTGATAAAATATACACTACACAGACACATATAGAAAAAGTTAGTGGAAAAAGAAAGACTTTTAAAGATTTCAATAAAAAAAAAAACTTGTCATCGGATAAAAAAAGTTCAGATTTTGATATTGAAACATAAGAGAGGTCAAATAAACTTGGCTTAGTCTGTAGTCTCCCATATACACCAATTCGCTACTTATGGTCTGAAGACCAACAAATCATTTTCATTTATGAGTCACCATTAATCATTGTGATAGGTAGATTAGAAACTTAAGTAAAACATTAGAAGAAATACTTTACTTTTGCAACTAGAGAAATTAATAAATTATAATCGAGAACTTGATTACTCTAATTAATCAACTATTGCCCTTCCGCAACCTAATTTTGTTTAAATTTTAAGATTTGATGATTTTTTTTTGAAGGATTTTTATGCAATTTTGGAAGAAATATATTCAAAACCATTTTTAGGCCTTTCCATAATTTTAAAAAAGAAATTAAAATAACAATGTAATATAAACTGACCTGGTCGGCCAGACCGCGAGTGCCCGATTCGGATCCGGCCCGGCCGACCTGGGTCACGCCTCCGGATGGCCAGAGAAGAGCCCGCCCCCCATTTGTCCTCTCAAATTTTTGACTTTTCTACTTTTACTTTCTTTCTCGTTCCCTCATTCTTGTCATGTTCTCTGCGTGTGGTGGGACTAAAGTAGAGAGTCCCCACTTTTTGTACTTTATCGAGCAGGAGACAATAGAAACACCCCTTTTTTTTGTTCTATAATCTTGTTGCCCCTCCCCCTTTTGTTTCCTTTTCTTGTTCTTTTTAGGGATATGTTCAGTAAAGTCCTAAAACTTGTCAAGAAAGTGCAATTAAATTCTAAAACTTAAAAAAAATGCAATCAAGTCCTAAAACTTGTCAAGTTGGTTCAATTTAGTCATAAAGTTAACACCGTCAAGAAAATTAACGGAAATTGCTGACGTGGTGCTAACGTCATATTTTAAATGAATTTTATATTTTATATATGGCTTTTTAAATTATTTTTTATTCAAAATCTTTAAAAATTAGATAAAAACTAAAAATAAAAAGTGAAATTTATTTAAAAAATAAAACTATTTATAAAAAAAGGGCCACGGTGGAGCTTTCATCGCCCATCGCCGGAGGGCCGGGCGACGGCCGCCGGACTGGCCGGTGATGGTCGCCGGCCCTGGGCGGGGTGGCCGGTCCTTGCTTGGGCGAGGCCTTGCCGGCCCCAGGTGAGGGCCGGCCACCCCCGCTAGGTCGTGCAAGGACGCCCGCATCCGGGCACGCCGTAGGTGAGGTCTCGCCAGCCCTCGCGGGGGGCCGGTGACCATTGCCTGCCCTAGGTGAGGCCTCACTGGCTGTCGCTTGGGGTCGGCGATGCTCACCCAGATCTGGGCGCCGAGCAACCGAACCTCATGGTCCTCCTCCTCCTCGGCCTCGCCATTCTCGTCGTCGGCGGCGGCCGGGGCGGCGTCATCCTCGTCGGCGAAGCCGGCGGAGCGGGCGACGCCTTGAACTCCTCCTCGTCCTCCTCGTTGATCGGCTCGTTGAGTTGCGGCCGCTCCTCCCCCTCGGACCCATCCGACGGGCCTCGTCGGATGACGCCCGTTCATCTAGATCGGGCGAGCATCGCCGACCCCAGCCGATAGTTGCCAACCCCAGCCGATGGTCGCCGGCCCTCGCGGGGGGCGACATGCCCAGATCTGGGCATCCTCGCCTGACCTAGCGGGGGTGGTTGGCCCTCACCGGGCCGACGAGACCTCGCTCGAGCAAGGGCCGGCCGCCCCACCTGTGGCCGACGACGCCGCCGGCCCCTCCGACGATGGGCGGCGGCGAAGCTCCACTAGTGGCCTTTTTTTTTTTTTTTTAATAGTTTTGTTTTTTAAATAAATTTATCTTTTTCTTTTAAATTTTTTATCTTATTTTTAAAGATTTTGAATAAAAAATAATTAAAAAAACCATATATAAAATAAAAAATTCATTTAAAATATTATGTCAACGCCACGTCGAATTCCGTTAACTTTCTTGACGGTGTTAATTTTAGGACTTAATTGAATCAACTTCATAAGTTTTAGGACTTCGATTGCATTTTTCATGTTTTTGTGACTCAATCGCACTTTCGATGAAAGTTTTGGACTTCTGCTGAACATATCCCTTCTTTTTATTCCCTTCTCTTCACCCTGCACGTCTCTCGCCCATCTCCCCTCTCTCGCCCTTGCGACCTCACAGGAGTTCTCCCCGAGGGCCAAGAATAACAGCGGATGCACACCATTCAAAAGACTCGAGCTCTAATCAAGATAGTTTAGCCATGCACAGCACAAGCCGCGGCTAGTCATCGCACGGCGGACATTCGTGGTCACAATGACCATCGCCCCTCGTCTTCGCCAACCGCAGAGACCGGTCATCCGCGGAACCGTGCCCTGTAGTGAAAGATACCGCGGAGCAAGAACGCACAACGCAAAGATAGCAGCGGAAATCTACCATGATGCTTTTGACAAACCACGAACACCAGAAACGGACGGGGATCCAAGAACAAATTGCATACGTTTCAGTCAAGCATTTCATCCAACATATATAGGGTGCATCGACAAATGGGGGTTAGAAATGAGAACAACGAGCTCGAGTTCAAGCCGGGATTCAAAACAAACGACGTCCGAGGCCTTGCAACCACAACCCTCACCTAGATGAGGCTGAAAACTCACACAACCTGAACCACGGCGGCTCGGCAGACGGGCCCGATACAGGGCACAAAGACGGGCTACGATTGGTGCTCGGATGAAGGAGCCCTACCCGGGTCGGCGGCGTCGGACGGCGGACAAGCTCGATCCTCGGGCTATGTCCGTCCCCCTCGCTCGTCTCCGAGCTGGAATCCTTGGGAAACCCGCCCCAAATTGAAGAAAAACGAGACAAACCCGAATGGAACCTACCGTGGCTTCCCCGCAAACGAGGCATGACGGCGGCTGGCTACTCTCCCCTACCATGCACTCTCTCTCTCTTGTGGATCTCTCTTGAATCTCGCTCGATTTTTCCCTTTGAAAAGCTCCCCCTCTTTCTCGACCTTCCCCCTTCTCCCGATTATCTCTCTTCCAGCCCCTCTTTCAACTGAGCTCGCCACCCTCTATTTATAGGCGAGGAGGCCGGTCAATGGAGGTGTTCGGACCGCCGGTCCTTAGCACAGCGACCGGGCCTCCTCCTGGCCAAACCGGCATCCCCTTGCCGTCCAATCCTTCGCCAGTCTACCCTCCTCTCTCTGCCGTACGTAGGTCATCCTGCGCGCGCCTCATCTGCAGCGTGAGGAAGAAGAAGGAGAGGGAAGGAGGTGGAGGGGGAAGTAGGCGGAGGGGCCAGGCCTAGGGGGAAGAATGAGCGGAAATGGACCCAGCCTTGGGTGAAGGAAAAAAGAAAAGGGGCTGGGGTCAGGCCTAGCCCCAAGCCATTTCGCTATTCTTCTTCTTTTTTTTAAAAAAAATAATAATTTAATAGTCATTTTTGAATTTTTTTTGAATTTTTTTTCTATTTATCCAAAATGCAATAAGAGAAAATAAAATAAAATAAAAATTAATTGATGCAAATAATATTAATATCCAAGTGATGTGAAAATCCTTTTTTGTTAGGGTTGAATTGATTTCTAATTTTTTGAATTGATTTCTAATTTTTGGTGCAATTTAAATCTAAATATTTAACCAAAATTTAAGTGTCAAGAAACAAATATACAAAGTCGAAGAATAAGAGAGCAATATCAGTGTCTATACCACCAAATCTTACCATCCCCACACAAATCATTAACATCACTATAAGGGACTGACCAAAAAAAAAAAAACATCATTATAAGGGCATTTTGCTGCATTTTCCAATATCATTATAAGACTTTTGTATAATAATATCAATGCCCATTGAATGAATCAAGTCATGTTTATTAGGGGTGTCAATGGGTTGGGTCGGGTCGAGTTTTGTTGTTACCCGACCCGACCCGAAACACAAGGGTCGCACACTATGATCTGACCCGAACACACTGTTTTAGGTTGGTTTGGGTCGGCTTGCTGGGTTTCCCACATTTTTTTTTCACCTTTCTTTTCTCTGGGGTTCGGGTTGGGATGGTATTGTCAATAGGGTTAATACCATTAGGGTCTGTTACCATATTGGTCTTTAAAGTGACAAAAAGCTATGCTCATATTTATAGTTTTTATGTCATGTGCATATGTCAATGCAATAGTTTTGTTTTTCCCTCGTTTTGTTCTAACTTTTCACGAATTGTTGGTTTTTTAATGACTAGGACAACTCCTCCTTTTACTCTTTTTCAAGAGTAAAAAGAGTATGAATTCAAGATGGAAGATCTTGAATCACATAATGACCAAGAGTACATAGCCAAATCAAGCAAGGAGGATGGCTTGGCAGTTGTATGTTTCTGATGGGCTCTACAACACAAATAGGCACTATACTTGACAGAAGCCGTGGGATTTCCAGTAGTTGCTTGTATTTTCGCACTCGTAATTCCTCTAAATAGTGACGCTTGTTGATGCATGCTAGAAGGCTACTGAGGCTAT
Source organism: Eucalyptus cladocalyx (assembly GCA_017140615.1). Classification (NCBI taxonomy): domain Eukaryota; kingdom Viridiplantae; phylum Streptophyta; class Magnoliopsida; order Myrtales; family Myrtaceae; genus Eucalyptus; species Eucalyptus cladocalyx. Next base: position 31,994,962 of record CM029523.1, read on the forward strand.
ACCCACTTTTGATACATATGTACATTGCTAGTTGGGAAAAATATGATAGATTTTGGAGGAACCTTACTCCAGGTAGACCACAGCCCCAGGATCTAGGATGTCTAATGTCCATACATGATTACTTAAATCCACTCGTTTGCTATAAAAATGTAGCATCCTCGATTCTGACCCCGTAAGAATCGACCATAAGGTCCTAAAAAGATCAATCATGAGTCAGTGGCCAATGATCGATCGGTTCGATCAGCAAGTAATTGCAGATCGGTCATGGTCTGGCTGACCGATTGATTGATCGACTAGCCGGTCATGAATTAGTAGAGGTGTTGGCCTCGAATTTTCTATCAATCATACCAATGGGATATGATCACTAGCTCATAAGATGACTTTTTATATCACAAAAATTGGTCATTTGATGATTTTGGATTGGTGGATAGTCATGGGTCAATCCGACCGATTGCAATTTCTAATTGCGGATTATTCCACTCAGTTATGCACTGATACACGGATGATCCAAATTGATCAAATGTGACTATCTTCCAATAAAAAATGTATTATTCCTTATTTAATTCTTAGTGATCAAAATGGAATCTCGAATTAGTGATATCCAATCATGGATTGGTAATGCATCGACCATGAATCCTACCAGTGGATCGGGTGCCGACCGAAATGAGCCCAAGGATAGACTCGGCTATTCCGTCACTAATTCTAAGGTCCATGAGTGCCTTGGCTTAGTACTAGGCCATGAGTAGCCTTAGGATTGATCTCGAACCAATCATAGGACAATCAACCTTATTGGCCAACTGACTGTCCAAGGGAATAGTTTGGGTGAATATGGGACGTAAGGGCCAAACCTTGCGTGTACGTGATTCGGTTTTTCGAGGTGTATCTAATGATCCCTTCCCCGGCCTTGAAACCAACTTGGATGATAGAATTCTCTAAACCGCCTTCTTGATAAAGAAAATGACAAAATAAAAGAAAATTTTAGAACTCCCTCATTTAATGAGAAGGATGACTCACTACTTTGGATAGATATTTTTAAATTTGGTAATGATTACCAAAGATTCGCCTTGCAAATTAAGTAAGGAACTCTTGGATAAATGGACCAATCAAGAGAAGACATATATGAGACTCTAGAACGCCTCTTTAAATGCAAGGATGAGTCATCCCGCCTAGGTATCCATCCGAAGATTTGGTAATGATGGATTGAGATTTGCTTGAGAGAATAAGTTGGTGACTCATTAGCTTAGGTGTCCATGAAAGATATGGTCATCATTACCATAAGATTTTCTTTAGAGAACAAATAGACCAAGTCATGATGGCATTGTATAAATGGTCAAATAGGAATGAAACAAGTAAGCTTCCAATCATTACATTAGGCCATTAGGTGTGCTATCTGTTAAAATAGGCTTGACACATTGCAACGTAGGCAGGCCGCTTGGAGAATTTGGAATGGACCGCTTAGCTCGGTAATGATGACATCGAGTAGTATAAATAGTAAGAGCCATTCCTCATTTTCCTCACCTTGTCATCAATTTCCTCCTCCTCCTTCTCCTTTCTTTCAGCCTTGCATCCTCAATCCATCAAGTTATATAAGTTGGTTCTCGAGGTTTGCCAAAGTAACTAAGATCCCCGTGTCTCCTCTAGGGTGGTAGTCTCAATTGTTGAGTTTAGTTAGGTGCTCACCTATCAAGTCGTGGGTAAGATGTTGAATCTTTTGTATGGTTTTGCTCATATTTGTGCTTGAACATATGCTTGAGTTGTTCACGTTTGGAATGGAGCCAAGGTTCGTTTGGATTGAGTTCATCTCAAGGCAAGGTCACCCTAAGCCATAAAGCTTTGGTTTTGGCATAATAGGATGTCGGGTCCAAGCCTTGCTTGGTGCGGGAATTGCGTAAGGTCGTAAGATCCTAAGTCGACATTGAGGCATGTCGATCTTATGCCTTGATCAGGATCACTGTTGACACCTAAATTTTGATTAGGTCTTTTAAATTAGGCTTCAGTCTCTTTTAATTTTTTTTCCTTTTTTTTTCAGATAATAAATAATAAATAATAAAAACAACAAAAAATAGTAAAAACAAAAAAAAAAAACTATAAAAAAAAACCAGCAATTGCCGGGGTTGGGCCTTTGAGCCCAGCCCCCTCCCCTCTTCTTCTTTTCCACGCGGGCCTAGGGCCCAGCCCTCTTTTCCTAAATCCAGCCCGGCCCCTTCTTTTCTTCTTCTTCTTCCTTCTTCCATCTTCTTCCCCTACGCTCGCCACTCACATGCACAGAGAATGCCGACCCGCAAAGGACAACCTACGGATGAGGAGGGTAGGCCGACGTTGGTTGAAAGAGACAGATCTCAGATGCCATTATTGGCTGCCTTCAATGCCAAGCACGCCTTGTTGGAGGAGCAAGGATGGGACGCCGGTTCAGCCGCGGGCGTTCGGTCGGTAAGCCAAAGACCGGCGGCCGAGCCCTCCTTTGACCGGACCTCCTCACCTATAAATAACGAAGCACCTCCATCGTTGAAGGACACACAAGCCAGCAAGCTCGAGGGGTCCTTGAGAGACTTCAGGGAGCTTAAAGAGTGAGCAAGGCAGAAATCGGGTTGCGAGCTCAAACCACCTACCTCTGAGAGACTTCGGGGCAGGCGGGCGGCGAGCGAGCCCGAGGGGGAGAGAGCACGAGCGAAGAGCGATTGAAAGCGGATGAGCGTCACAAGCATCCCGCGAGAGACTTCAAGGGAGGCCCGAGCGCTTGCAAGCCCAGATCTAAGGGAGAGGGAAGAGATCGGAACCAGAGGAGAGGAACCGAAGCAGAGAGATAGACGGAGAGATTGAAAGCTTGCGAGCACCGGAAGCTTCCTTGAGAGACTTCGAGGGAGGTTTGAACATCTACAAGCCCAGATCTGTGAGCAGCTGAACTCGAAGAAGAGGAGAGGGTTTTGGATCCGCAAAGAGGGGCTGAAGAGGAGAGGAGATCGGAGGAGGTCCCGTGCCCCGACGCCGCCGCGGTGCCAGATCTCGCTGTTTTGCCTCACTATCGCCACAATTGAGGCCAGGCGTCGTTGCTGTGACAGGTAACGGCGAGTCTCGCTAACCCCGTCACCGTCGTCGCACCCCCCCTCTCAAACCCCATCCATCACCGAATCTCGACCTTAGTGAATCAGGGCCTTCATCGCGTCTCCTACCACCACGCCATGAGCCCCGTCGTCGATCCAGTTGAGCGGCCAACTGCCGGCTGCAATGTCGCCGTCATCAGACGCCAGGTTGTTGTTCGTTTGACCCCCTCCGGACCCTCCGATCAACGCCGCAATTGGACGAGAAAGAGGAAGCGCCGCGTTGGGACGAAGCCGGGTCAAGCAGCTGAAAACCGGGTCGGGCATGGGTCCGAACCGGGTAGGGTTTGGCTTAAAAGTGGGCTGGGTTGTGTGCATGGGCCGGTTTGTTATTGGGCTGCACCTTTTTATGAAGTAGGTCCAATTCCGGTGTGTGGGCAAAGTTTTTAGAAAAAAAAAAAGCAGAAAAATCCGGGCCGGGCTCGTCCAAGTCTCGCGGGTCGTGAACTGGGTGGGTCCCAACCCGGAACCCGACCCGCTTTGTTTTTATATTATTATAATAATATTTTAATTAAAAAATAAAAAATAATTTATTTTCCAAAAATATCAAAAATCCAAAAAAAATGCTTTTTATGTCAAAAAAATGAGAAGATACCCAAAAAAAAAAATGTTTTTCCTCAAATGCATGAAAAATCCCTCAAAAATCCAAAAGGCCTTAGGATTTAAACAAGATTAGGTACCGAAAGGGCATTAGTGATTAACTTGTGTGATCAAGTCCCCGATCCTAATTTCTCCGGTTGCGTAAGAGCAAGTATTTCTCCCGATACTTCGCTTGGGTTTCTAATCAACCCACCCTAAACTGATTAGTGGTGACTCCATTTTAATATTAACTTACAGGTTAAAAACTTGAACTATTAAAGTCGTGAATTGGTGGATTTGGGAGAGTCTGGGCTAAAATAGACATAGCAACCATTAGCCTCCGCAAGTCGCCCGCCCACGATCGAGCATCGAGAAAAAAGAGGTAGCGACAGGTATAGGGATCACCCAAATCCTTGAGGTCTTGATAAAGCACTAAGCATGCCGATTTCCATAGTTTAAATGGACGTAGGGACTTTGTGCTTGGCATTGAATCAAATCAAGAGCCGAGGGTCATTCACGGTACGTGGTATGTTCACATCAGGTTGGAGTCGAGGTCCATCAAGCTTGAGATTGTCATTAAAGCGAGGTGTACCCAAGCCTCGAGGTCTTGGATTGGTATTGAGGCGTACCGATTCTAAGCTTTGTTCGGTGCGGGGATCGGCGCTAAGTGATTGATTCAAGTTACGAACCAAAGATCATTCCTGACATACTTGCTAGTAAGGTATAAGAAACTCACGACACACATGAATGAATGAGCACGCCTTTCAGGCCATGCATGTATTGACTAAGTGAAAAGATAAGAACTGACTTGTGTGATGCACTTATGCGTGTGCACTTAAAGAGGAAAAAGCATCCGTCGTTACATAGCATTGGCAACAATGCCTCATTCATTGAACAGGATGCCCTAGCTAAGCCAAGAAGCCCTTGAGACATGAGATGCCCGGCTTGACGATTGGATGCTCTGGTTGAGTTAGGAAGCCCTTGAGAGTATGAGATGCTTGGCCTGAGGTCGGATGCCCAGCCCGCAATTGGAAGCCCTTAAAAGTATGGGAAGAACCGTTTATATAGTTAATGAACTTTTAAATATGTTACTATGTGATGTTGATAACCTTGTTGGTGAAATAGCTTAATTAAACTGCCATCGACACTATTTTGCAAGTGTTGTACTTGCTATGCTTTAATGATAATGATATGCTTTTCTAGTAGATAACTAAGAATTTTACTTATCGAGTTTCCTAAAACCCATCCCTCATCTTTCAGTCTTGTAGGCATGGAAGTCTCTCGTCAATTTTGGGAGTTGTAGTCACGTTAGAGGAGATAGAATTTCCCTTGGTCTAAGCGGAAAACTTGTATTGTGAAGTAAAAAGAAAAGAGAGCCCAAAGAAAGGGCTTGTAAAAGTACTGTTATAATATAAGTCAGTGTGCTCGGTGTGATGTATGGTCTTCCAACTGTTGTTTGTCTGGGAGGTTATTTGTTCACGTTTCCGCATGTGCATGATAACAAGATAAAAAGAATCGAGATAGCAACGAGCCTGGGGCGTCGTGAAAATAACCCTTGTCGCTTGTGACTTTGGAGATGGAGTTGGGATCATGACAATAAAAACTTGATAGGATTAGAGCAACCTTCGAAAGTCAGGTACTCAATGTTTTGCGACTTATGAACTCGTACATTTGTAGGTCCCTTTCTCTTTACCTATCAAGGACTTCTCAACAAGAATGTCAAGAACTTTCTTAACATAATTGATAGCTTGCCCCTTGAAGAAAGAGGCAATATCGAGAAAAATCGCCTTTGCATATTCCTCTTGGTCATGTTTAACTTATTTTAAGCACGACATTAATCCATTTATTAGAAATTTTGATAAGTTTATTCAGTGTACTTTTGCATTTATCTTCTCTTCTACTACACAAAATAAACCCAACACCTTGAGTGCAAAAAGAAGGCCTTTAGCATTATCAAAATGGTATCCCCAAGATTCCTCTTTATTTCTACATTTCTTGCCTCTTAAAAAAGCATGCTTACTAAAAAGATAAGATGAATGTTAGCGATATTAAGAGATCTACTTGATTATGAATCTTTTAGGATTGTGTGTATATCTTATTTGATAGTGCATATCCTCGATTGACATCTTTAATAGTCATCTTGTAAAGCCTATTAATAGACTGATGTAATCATTATTATGAATATATCGGATTATGTAAAAATTCCTCAAATTTGTCTTGACATTAAGAGGTATTCATAATCAAGTAGATCTCCTAATATTGCTTACATTCCCTCAAACACGAGGTGAATTGAAACAAATCAACTTGAGTTTGAAAAAAATAATCCGAACAATATCCCAAATCTTTGATTAAAATGAACTCAATGAATCCAATGCAAGGTGGTGCTTGATGGCGCATGTGAGGACTCCAAATTTCGTTGACACGAAGATTTCAATATGTTGATTGTCCGATAGTGACAAATCTGGTGGTAGAGTTAGCTTCTCAAAATGAGAAGTGAAAATTCGAGAATGGAAGGTATTGGAGCCGAACAGCATGCGTTCTTTGCAATCGACTTAGCTGTGGGAATAGTAACTTAACTGAAACACAGTAGTTACAGTCGGCTTGGTTACAACAAATGGAGATTTACTACATCAAAAAATATGTCCAAAAAAGTAATGTGAAACACATATTTGAGAAATTTCTATATAATTTGATATATTAATAGCGAGGATTATATTAGCCTATTTATATGCTTTATTAGTTGACTATTGAAGGTAATATATCAATCAAGGATTTGCACTATCAAATGAGATATATACAGAATCCAAAGACAAATTCAAGTAGATCTCCTAATATTGCTAACTATGATTCTTTGTGCTTACCATTCTAAAAATTAATCAATAGAACACATAAGCCAATCCTAAACCGATACTGTAACTTTTCTCATTAAACATCGAAAGATTAAATGAATTATCTTTTAATCGTGCATCTACGGGATCATCTGGTCTAATGGTATGATGAAAGCAAAATAAAATTCATGCAATTATAGCAATTTCTTGGTAAGTCATGATCATCATTTGCGATAATCTTGTTGCAACTGATCAATAAAAAAAATTGAATATATCTATATAGCAATCGAAAAATTGACGGCAGCATTGGCACCAACGCCACCGCATAGTCGACCGCTAAAATATCTTTTTGCTCGAGCAAATAGATGAAACCTTCCTGTGCGCTGTCCGCTCTCAACGGTTTCTCTGGTAGAAACCAGAGAACCTTTCTCTTTCTCTCACTTCATCAGCCTACAGAGAAAGTGGAGTCGCCTGCGGATTTCTAAAGTTAAACGACTTTGACTGACAATTATCTTTGGTTATTTTGGCAAAAATGTAGTATAGATCTTTCGTTGGTTGTCATTAGTTATTATATCATCATAACATCATTTAGACGAATTATAGTCTCCAAAGCTCCCAAGTGATGGATAATAATGTGTAGGCACCATGAGCATCTGTGCAGTTTTAGTAATAGATTTTCTAGTTATCCCGCAATATAAATCCCCAATTTTTTCTCACTGTTTTTGTGGAATTGCATTGTGTCGGATGTGGCTTGTCCAGTCCTTGATAATCCCTACAATCTTGCAGCTTCGTCATTGCATCCATGAGGGAGTGGGGAGAGAGTCGAATTGTGAGCAGAAAACTAATGCTGAAGAAGTAGCTTCTCTCTGAAGCATTTTAAGAGGTTACTTATTATATTTTTGTGGCTTACCTCAAATATAAATCTTTTCATTCTCTATTAGCAAAAACATGGAAAGGATGTTAGTATAACGCTATCCTCTGTCTTCAAAGGCCAATACCTTATCAGTCTTGTACACTAATTTGTCCCAAAATGGTGAAATAAAAAATCTATACTTCTTTATCCGACAGCTTAACAAGTATTGAATCTTTCATGCTGACGCTGCTCTAATAATATGAGAGGTTAAGCGATTTATTAAGCTAATAAAACTTGATGTTTCAATTCATTTATTCCTTGTATGAAGTGAAAAACACTCGATACTTTTGCATGATAGCAAGGTGTGCCTTGTGAGCCCCATTCTCATTCAAATGGTGATCCAACATATGGGAAGGCATAACTGCTAAATAATATGGAAGAATGTAGACATCACGATAACTTTAATGCGATAAAAGCATCTTCGGCTTGGCCTATGCCATGATGTTCCCTCGATGTCTGGGCCGTAAGTGGACTTTTCCCATCATGTGCCGTTGTCGTACGAGCATGGTCAACTTGCTTCTTCATTGTCCTTGAGAAGGTGGTCTGTAAAAGCCAATCGGCCGAACCTATGTCCCTTCCATAAGATAAGTGTACCTAGCCACTAACTCCTTGTCTAGTATAATAGACTTTCTTATTAAATGCTTCGATAAAGTTCTGATTTACAATAATTGATATAGTTAGCCACGTATTTAAGGTTTATTTTGTGAATGAGAAGAATTTTATCAGTAAATACATGATGCATTATTTTCAAATATTTTATGAATTTTTAATTTTTATGAGTTTTCTGGATTTTTAATTTTTTGATGATTTTATTAGTTTATCATTATTATTAGTTAATTTTTTAAATTCAGAGAAGGACTTCGGGCTGGCTCTGCTCTCGCGGGTCTGGGCCATGGACACAAATGGGCTTATTCAAGACAAGCCCATTCAAATAGAAAATCACCAAGCTCATTTCGTTGAAATTAAAAAGCACTAAGCCCACCTTACTAAAAAGAAAACTTGGCCCAAGCACCTCTAAGACTAAAACCAGCCAGAATCTACTAAAACCATTTAGGCCCAAGATCCATCAAATCGAATTAAGCCCGAAGTTCATTAAGCCCACTTACACCAATCCTATTTCCCTCTGTCGTCAGAATAAGCCCATCTTCATTGAACCCACGCCGAACCTAAATCCACACAACCCATTCACCCTTCCTTCCTCTATTCTTATCTAATTTTCTTCTCTTTTTTTCTTTTTATTTATTGTTCTTTCTCTCTCTTTTTCTATTTTCCATTTCTCTTCCCTTCCCCTGTGCATCATCTTCTTCCCGAGAACGACTTCTTCCTTGCGACCTCCTTTTCAACCTAATCCCACCATTTTCCGATCAGCCCTAGCCGGCGCTCAGGCCACCGCCGAGCCACCACCCGGCGTCGGTCGTTCAGTCCGACAACGCCAGTCACCGCCGGCCATCACTTGGTCGCCGGTCGTCCGTCCCTCGCACGAGCCATAACCGAACCTCAACGGCGACTTTAACGTCACCGAAACACGTAATTTAGAACGGCATCCATTCTAACAGAACAAGCACACAAATGGAGTGGATAGCAAACTAACTACGGCGGCCTCTAATCGCGGGCTTCTCCAGCTGAAGGAATGGCATCTCCGGCGAAGCGTTTACGGCCGGACGCAGACGATGAGAAATATGCCACCAAAAAATCAAAGAAAACGCCGATTCAGTGTCGGTTTAATGATTTCATAATGAATAGAGCACAAAAAAGTAACATTTCGAGCATCTCGCTAAAATTGAATTCGATTTTTCATGGAGACGTTCCGTCGAACAGTTCATGTGCAGTTCGGAATGCCACCTCTAGTTTCGAGAGCTTGCTGCGACGAACGGCGACGAGCCAGTCGGCTTCCCCGGAAGGTCGCGAGGTGATGATCAAGGGGGACCACCGACGAAATGAAAGAATTCTCTCCTCTCGGTTTCAGATTCCTCTTCGAAACACCTCCGGCTCCAGCCCTCCGAACCGATCCCCTCTCTTTCTCTCTTCTTCTTCCTCTTTCGTTTCTGCTCCATCCTTACCTTTTCAAGAAGAACAAATTGAACTCCTAACGGGAAAGCCCATGGCCCATACGACATTCGTCTCCATCTTCTTCGCTGGGCGATTCTCGCTGCGGTTCGAATCGCCGCGACTCTCTCGTGTTCGTGCGCTGCCTCCAGGCGGCGAATCTCTGCCTCGCTCCATCATCTTTGGCGGCATTGATCGTTTTGGTATGTGGAGTGCTGATTTCTCTTTTTCAAGCTGTAGGAATTATGTGTGCAGGGGTTTTTTACATGGTGATGTCGTCCTCCTTTGTATTAGTGCTGAATGATCCGAATCTGAACTTTATTTGGTGCATTTTGTTCTTGAATTTTTTCCGTAAGTATTGATGGATCCCACACTTACATAGACACTGAAACAGCATGCCTTTGGAAGAACAAAACCAAGTTAAAATGGGTATTATACATTGAAGCATACATTTCTGCTGCCAATGGTTATTCCTGGTGATATTCAGCTCACAGTCACAGTTGCATAGAGAACTATAACAACACAAGGATCACCAGAGCAATTTGACATTCTTATTTTACTAGAGAGGAAAACCTTCTGAGTGTTAACCGTGATTTGGATGGTGTATCTTGGCCTAAACTGACTGGTGCAGGAGGAAGCAGGACTTTATAGCTACCCACATTGTTCTAGCCTACAGGAATGTGCGGTTGCTACTTTAGGGTGCCATTATTATGCAAACCGACATATTTTTGGAGGAGATATTGAGAAAATAAAAATTTAGAGAATTGATACTAACTTATAATAAGTCAACTTTTTACCATGCATGATAAAACTTTAGTGTTTTGCAATGGCACAAATTGATAGTCTTGCTTGTTTCAAGTTTCAACAGAATCCTTTATTTTCATTGGTTTTGTTCTCATAGTGATGTGTTTAAGGAAATAAAATCCTCGTCTGAAGAATGGACCTGATAGATGCATCTAAGATGGGAATTGTTAATGACAGAAAAATCGTGAAATGTTTGAACCATTTATTGAGGATGATGCGCCATTTGAGGAGTATTGCAAAACCATGGACAATGATGGCACATGGGCTGGTCATATGGAATTGCAAGCAGCTTCTCTTGTTACACCGAGTAACATTTGCATTCATCGGGTAAGACTGACAATGAAGTCATCAACCATCACCTACGTGAAGTTTTGTTGGTTACGGTCTTTTCATTCCTTCGGGAGAAACATCCAGACTAAATAAGGATGTCATTAGACTAGTCAATTGTTAGCCTTGCCACTGGATTTGAAGTTTCGCTGTTTAAGCATGCATCCTAGAATTCGATGACCGTTGAAGAACCCATGATTATTGGTTTCCAGACTCATTCTCCACTTAATCATATAACCGCTTTCTTCCCCAATATGGCCCTCCTTTATCTTAGAAGTTGTTCCCCCATCATTGTTTAGATCAAAAGACCACTTAGGATGTTGTTCTCATAATGGTTATAGCTTGTTCTTTTCTGTCTGGTTATAATTTGTTACTCTTTAGACTGAAAAATTGACTCATCTGAAGCGCAATGATATCCGGCATGTCTCGCGATGTCTATTGTGGCGAAAGCATGTGGAAGAACCATTGATAGTGATGTGCAAAAGATTTTTTCAGAGATATATTGCACCTTTTAGCACAAGGAGTTCCGATGGGTGCATATAATCCTAATTCAAAGAAGACTTAATATATCGAACTTGTTACAAAATTGCTGGCTTTTTGAGTGTTCTATATGTCCTTGATGAATCTACACAGCACTAATTAGTTTTGATACATGCTGTGCATGCAAATATCTGTTCGTTGACGCCAAATGGAACAATTTATCTAACTCCTTACTTGATGCAGAACATGTCACCTCGGTGGTACATACGCAATTTTGATCAGCCCGGTGCTCGTATGATCCATTTGTGAGTTTTCTGAATATAGAGACTGATGATTTTTTTGCTAAGCAAGTTCTCAAATACTGGGATGAGATTTGGCTCTGTTTGTATACACTTAGATAAATGACCTTTTCTTACGTTTTACTTTCCCTCAAAAGATTTGAAAATAAAACAATGTTTTTATTTTTTAAGTGATTATGAAAAGATTATATATTTCTCCTGGTCAAGTTTGTTTATTTTTAAAAGGTTTTAGATGTTTCGAGTTTCATAAAAGTCAAATTGCAAGAGCTGCAAGATCTTTTTTTTAAAACGAAAGCTATAATTACAAGTCGTCCAAGCAAACCAGCTCATTACACAAAAGAAGGTACTGCAGCTTGTTCAGGGAGACTGCTGATTTGTGAAATTATTTTGGCATGCAAGGACAACATCTCATAAGTTGCAGATCCGAGTGTAGTTGCGGTGTTGTTAGATTTAACCATGGAAGTTCTTTTGCTAGTTTGAGAGATGTTTTGGTGTGGTCAGAGAGGGATAAATTACTGGCTAAGCATATGTGGTAGGAGACCGAAATGTCACTTTAGCTTTTGTTTCTTCGATAAATTATTTTATTGAAATTCCCATTCACAATCTTTCAATGAATGGCATCCCTTAATATTCTAAGTTAAGATGGATTGGATCTGTCTAGGTAGCCATCATGACCTTGGATTCTCACGAGGATCATGAAATTTAGTGGATATATGATAGTCCATACTTTACTATCTTCGATAAGTGTCATCATGTGAAACCAGTAAGCATAAAAAATGTGCGTTGTGCGATTATTGTTTTGTGGATAGGGAAAATCTTATGTTCTTTTTGTGCTGATGGTGTTTCATTATTTGAACTATATATTTTGCTTTGCTTTATTAGATCTTATCATGATGAGGAACATTACAACAGTGTGAGGTTGAAGGAAGACACTGGAGATGGGCCAGCTAGGCCAATTACAATCAATGTTGCTACTGGAATTTAATTCTAATTTACTAACTTAGTAGGGAAGTCGGACAAATTGTGAATTTAAGTATGTGATTTGATAATTTCTTTTGCTGAAAGGCCGATTCTAATCTCTCGTCATCGTCTCACCAAGCAAAAGCTGGGTCAAAGAAGTCTAAATCAGGATCTGGTAAGGATATTACTGATGCTGGATCCATCAAGCTAGTCATGGCTGGAAGTGGTTGTGAGAACATTGAGAAAGTTGAGCAGGTTATGTCCTCGCTTCTTCTGCTCGCTTGTTTGCATTAAATGCTTTCCTCTCATTTGCTGGGTGTCTAGAATTAGAATACAAGACCTTTCTGTGGCTTCTGTGTGACATGCGATACTTTTACAGACATTGCTGCAAATGTATGGGGATGTTGATGCTGCCATAGAGTATTTGATAGCAGAAAAAGGTATTGAAGATTTTTCAGAGGAAGCTGTCCAGTCTCCCTGCAATGCAGATGCTTCTCATGGTAATGGCTGGTCAGTATTTATCTCTCTAGATTTTCTTTAATAATTTAACTTCGCAGTTTCAGAGATACCATGTTGAGCTTCACGAGAAGCTTGTTTGGAGTCATTTTGATGCAACTGGTAGAATTAGCGTGCTTTGTCTTGTCAACCATAGATTTTTGGGGTAGTCAAACATGTTACACCCAAAACTATTTCATAATTCTTTGTGGTGTTTAGGTGATGATGCCAGTGGAAATTCTGAGGAACAGAGAGAGGAACCTGTGGAAGAGGCCAATAAGGAAAATCCACCTAGCAATAGCGCTAAACGGACTCATGATGATGGCAGTGCCCAGCGAGAAGACAAGGTTTCCACAAAAGACGACTATGTTACCTCTTTTACCATTTTGGTTTTAGCTCAAATGTGAGAACTGTTGGTGATGCGCTCCTTCATTTTTGTTTGCTTGTTTTATCTTGAAATGCAGAAAATTCCAAGAAACAAGAATTGTCCATGTGGTTCAAAAAAGAAATACAAGTCCTGTTGCGGGCCAGGGACAGGGAAAGTCTCTGCAATTTCCAAGTATTTCTCGTTTTCTCAGTGCTTTATATGTCAAGTTATAGTTTAAGCTTGTCTTTCGTTGAAGTACCTTTCCTGTTTCTGTGTGATTCGAGTTCATACGTATCTTGAAATTATGGCTTATGTATCCAACATTGTATCGTACTTAACTTCAAGTCTGGACTATTTTCTCACTCCTGTGCTTTGTCGAATAATGGGTTCACTTTGGAAAAATGTTCATACGTGAGTAATATAAATTTGTACTTACAAGAACAAAGACAGCACTGAAGATTTCTCCTTTTTTATGTCTAAATGTTGTTTTGCAGTAATCAAGCTCTTGAATCCAGAAAAGGTAGAAAGGAAAAGCAGCGAGGCAAGAGAGGGTCTGACACATCTGCACTTTCTAGTGGATCTGATGGAGGGCCACCTGATATGGGGGCTCTTTGTATCTGATCTTTTGTTAAAGTATGTGCACCATCATCTATTGAATTTCAGATATCAGTACGCTGTCTTTCAAATATTTGATTAGACATAAATTTTTTTCTACTTCCATTAGCATGAATTTGATGCATGCATCTCTTTTTTGATCTTTGGGATAAGTGCACTTTCTAGTTTTCCACATGTTGCCAACTTTAGAAAAACCTATAGGTACAAAATTTTCAATGGAGTTATTTTTCTTGGATAGTCTGCCCGTTTGATGCATTTTATACTGGCAATTGTAATTTGGAGATTATTTGTACACATAACTGTTGTGCATGCATATAACACCTACCCTGGTAGATTTGTTGGCATTGGCATAGGTGAGTTTGGTGAGAAGTCAAAGGGGGAAGGAGATAAGGAAATTCAGTTATTGCTGTCCCTGGGCTAAACCTTTTCATGAATATATAAGAGACATCACATGAATTTGACAAGTGATGGTTTAATTTGTAAATTCCCTTCCAAAGTGATGGTTTTGTTGTAACCGTAGTTTGGGGTTCCCAAGATGTCATTCCTTTTCCTTTTATTTCTTTGACAAAAAAGGCACTAAACATTTATGCACTTAAGCTCCATCTATAAGGACCCAAATGCAATCCATCTGCAGTTGGAGATGACACAGATAGTACATATGCTAGTTCTTCCATTCAAATTGGTGCAGATTTCTAAAATTAAACAACTTTGACTGACAATTATCTTTGGTTATTTTGGCAAAAAAGTAGTATAGATCTTTTGTTGGTTTTCATTGGTTGATATATCATCATAACATCATTTAGATGAATTAAGTCTCCAAAGCTCCTAAGTGATGGATAGTGTGTAAAGACCATGAGCACCTGCGAAGTTTTAGTAGTAGATTTTCCAATAATCCCATAATAATCCTGATTTTTTTCTTATTGTTTTTGTGGAATAGCATTGCGTCAGATGGGACTTGTCCAGTTCTCAAGAATCATAACAATCTTGTGGCTTTGTCATTGCATCCATGAGGAAGTGGGGAGAGAGTCGAATTGTGAGCGGGAAACTGATGCTGAAAGAAGGAAGTCTATAACTTGAGCTTCTTCCCGGAGCAACTTATGAGGTTACTCATTATTTTTTCTTGGCTTGCCTCAAATATAAATCTTTTCATTCTCTATTAGCTGCAACATAGAGCGCATGTTAGTCTGAGGTTATCTTCTGTCTTCAAAGGCTGGTACCTTATTAGTCTTGTATACGACCTTATCCCAAAATGGGGAAATAAAAGATCCTTACTTCATCTCACAGCTTAATTGCACCTTGCATGGTGATGCTGCTCTAATAACACAGGGAGTTAAGCGATTTTTTAAGCTAATAAAACTCTGTGTAGATTCATTAATTCCATGTAAGAAGTCAAAAACACATGATACTTTGCAAGATTGAAAGGTGTGCCCTGTGAGGCCCATTTTCATTCAAATGGTGATCCAACATATGGGAGGGCATAATTGCCCACTGATATGGGAAAATGTAGACATCCCGAGAACTTTAATGCGATAAAAGCGTCTTCGGCTTGGCCTATGCCGTGATGTTCCGTGGATGTCTAGGCGGTAAGTGGACTTTTCCCATCGTGCGCCATTGTTGAACGAGATTGGTCAACCTGCTTCTTCATTGTCCTTGAAAGGTGGTCTGTGAAAGCCAGGAGACCACACCTAGGTCCCTTCCATGAGATAAGTGTACCTAGCTATTAATTAAGTGTCTAGGATAATAGACTTTCTTATAAAAATACTTAGATAAGGTTCTGATTTAAAATAATCGATATAGTTGTTAGCCATGTGTTTAAGGTCTATCTTATGGTTATGTTCAACCATTTTGTATTATGAATTGAGAATTTTAATAGGAAATACATGATGCATTGTTTTCAAATCTTTGGTCCATTGATTTTGTAGAATGGCTCTGCCGGGTAATTCTAATCAGAGTATAGAAGGGCTAGTACTAGATTAAGGATAGTTTACTTGGAAAACAGATACATACCTACATACTACCTACCTACGTACGTATGTATGTACATATGTATATGTTTTATATCGAAGAGTGCTAATCAAGTTTAGAATCTCCACAAAAAAGAGGTGTGTCAGTACAAGGGACAAGGTCATGATGTCATACGACGTGGTAGGGACGTGTAGTGTGGCAAGCAAATCAATTTCAAAATTTAAGCATCAAGTAAGAGGATCGGCATTTTATACGATCGATTTAATTGGCTGGTCACATCACGTTAGCCATTAGCGATTTGACTACTAAATAAAATAATTTTCTCAAACAAGGAGGTGGCCCCTTGAAAAGTTTTCAAATGCTAGAATTCCCAAGCTTGTGAGAACTTTAGGAAGCCTACTCCCTTTGAAGAAATGCTATTTATCATCACCTAAAGTTGCAAGGACTCTCTAGCAAGGACCGCTGTTGATATGCACTTTGTAGTTACTAAAAATCCATACCGTCACTTATGGGTTTGATGAAGGAATTTACCATGCTATTGGATAATTCCTAAGTGATAGGAACATAAAGAGATAAACTCTACAATCAAGTTGCTAACCTCAAAAGAAAGATACTAACAAGAGATGTAGTGATGATCATCAGGACTTCTTGGTACTTATGACTGTCGGAAAAATACTTACGATGTACAAATATTATCATTTACAAATAAAGAGGAGAAATACTGTATCAATGGAGAATTGAATAATGATGACGCTCACAAATTAGCAATAACGAAAGGGATGTTCGTGATGAAAAGTTATACTGCAAAGTTAATAACCATATTTTGAGTATTTTGGGTGATTTACACTTGTTCTAGAATATTTACCGAGAAATTTCGTTATTTATTTCGACTACCATTAACATAAGGGCATAACAAAGATTATTTTTTGGCAATGAGCAAAGTTTTACATACTGCTATAACAGGGATATGTATAGAAACACATTAGTTCCACAAACCTTTTTGCTTCATCTATAGACTGCATAAAAAAAAAATCGAAATTAACCAAGTAAAGGGAAACCATGCTTGGGGAGATGAGATATGAATACAATTTGTTTATAAATAAGTACTCTAGAAATCGTAAAATTTGTTGTGAAAGTATAATCATTTTCCAAGACTTTCAAAAAAGTAAAACGAAGTCTTAAAATCTATCCAATCAATACAATTGAGTATTTTTGTTAGCTTCACCAAATATGAGTAACAAAAAATATTGACATGTCATTTATTGATATGATTTAACTACAAGTGCTAAAGATATTTGAGCCAAACATGAGGCCACGTTCTACTGAATTGAAGTATCTTGTGTGCGTGGCAAAAAAAAAAAGTATCTTGTGTGCCAAGTCACCCCCTCTCCATTTTCCAAATCTGACATTAGAAATTGAAGTGAATGCCATCTCTTACTTCAACAACAAACGTAAATGTCCCGAGGTATCAAGAAACATATGCCAACCCCTAGTTTGTTGCGTTGGCTTAATAATTGCTTCTTTCAGAGCTACATGCTAGCACTATTACACTCCCCTCTTCCCATTTAATCTATTTCGATGTCACTGATGTCCATGTACCTCCTTCTCTTGATTTCTCTTCGCTCCATTTGGCGTGGGAGAAATTTGGAGTAGAATTCTTTGAGCTTCATTTCATAGATTGAAGCTGGATTCACTAATTGCTTGTCTTTCAAATCTTCACCCATTTGCTTGCATCTTAGCACATATCCCAATTTTTTTACGGTTCCACCCGATACACTGAGTGTGAGGCTAAATCGTAAGCAATCCTCGTCAAATTCAAGAAAATCAACATCTCCCTCCAACACTCCCCATAGCACATTCGGTTTGAGATATTGAATCCACATGTGATTCGAATTAAATGAACCGAGAGATCCCGATAGCCCATTCCGTCTTTGGCCGTTAAGATGGGGCACGATATCGAAAAATATTTCCTTTTCTTCATCTTCTACAGTGAAAACGACACAAAGAGCTAATCCCAAGAACTTATCATAAAAGTGTTGTGAAACCATGAAAGATATGGTACTGCCTTCAACAATGATGAACTCCTCTGGCATATCTCCTCCGGGAAGAATATCCATGTAGTGACGAGCAATTTCAGAATAGTGCCACTTCTGTTATACCGGTAAATTGTTAGACGTACTAAAGTTGATAATTAGTTAAAATAGAAGAGTTTGATTTGAGAATTTTTCTGGTAATTTAACCAAAGCTAGAGTTTTTGTAATAATTAAACATATCAATCTTTCCTTGCCTTATATGTAATACTCATGAAATCAATCACTTCACTTGCGAGTATTGTCGTAGCACATGGTGCAGAATCACTCTCCATTAGATTTGCTTATTTGTATAGAATTTTCAGTTTTTGCGTTATACAAAACCAGTGTGCCTGACGTACACTCCAACAACAAATCAACACATGCACTTATGAATCCGCACGTATCCCCAGGGGCTGGAGAGAGAGAGAGAGAGAGAGAGAGAGAGAGAGAGAGAGAGAGAGACCTCAACTGATAAGCCAGACCTTGACATGTCACCCAAGATTTCCTCGTCTGTTTCTCTTTCACTTGTACAGTTTGCCTCTGACCTTGAAGCGCCCATATCAATCACACAGACACACCACAATCGCGGAGAGAGAGAGAGAGAGAGACCTCAACTGAAAAGTCAGCCATGATATCAGCGGGCGGGGAGTCATCCATATCGTCGCCTTCTTCTGAGCTTGTTTCGCAGTTGTCTTCATGGTTTATCCCCCGCTATTACATATAGGTGCAAAATCACAATATATTAACTTGTTTTGTTTACTAGCATTTGCAGTTTTGCATTATAAAAACACAAAGCACCCATATCAATCACACACACACACCCCAATCGCGGAGAGAGAGACAGGGAGAGAGAGGGAGAGACCTCAACTGAAAAGTCAGCCATCATATCGGCACGTGAGGAGTTATCCATATCGACGTCTTTTCTTTGTTTTTTCTTGGGTCGAATATCGTCGTCTTCTTCTGAGTTTGTTTGATAATTATCTTCATGGCCTACACGCTGCTGTTATATATAGGTGCAAAATCACAATATATTAGCTTGTTTTGTTTACAAGCATTTGCAGTTTTGCATTATAAAAACACAAAGCACCCATATCAATCACATACACACACACCACAATCGCAGAAGGGGGGAAGGGAGGGAGGGAGAGACCTTTTCCAGATGTGAGAGATCGGCCGAAATTTCTTCCTCACTATTCGTTTCTTCATCGTGATGCCACATCTCATAAATCAAACTTGGATCTAACAACTTGTAATCTTGATTCAAAGCCTCCAAATCATCCTCTAGCGGCTTGCATATTAATCGAAATCCGCACCTTTTTATAATTGCACCATCCCATGCTTTAATGCCTAACTGGAAAGAACTTGAGTCATTTGGACCAAAAGGGTCAACTCCCCATAGTTCCTTCACTACATGCAACTGTATGAACACATGATCCGAATGCATTATAGGGAAACTTCTTGGCGGGGAGAACATATGATGCCGTCTGCCATTAATGTATGGAACGAGCTTAAAGTAGCCTCGTTTCCCTTCCTTTACTCCTTCCTTTACTCGAAATACAACACAGATAGCTAATCTTAGGAACTTCTCATACAAATCCTTCGAAGCTGTGAAAGATATATAACCCTCGTTATTCAGGAGAAACCATTGCAGCATCTCTCCTCCAGTTAGAATAGTTTCCAAAGGTAACAAGTAATCTGGTTCCTGTCGTAAAAGTAAATTGTTAAGATATTATTTCGAATTTAACACATGAAAAAGAGGAGTTTCAATGAGTCAAATTTAGCTACAATTGGTGATATGTGTACACGACTTCGTATTAATCAGAGAGGAGGGAGGGGGAGGGAGGGAGGGAGAGTCTAACCTCATTGCGGAGCCCTTCACAAAATAGTCGGTTAACGGACAATATGTCGGAGGGAATTTTGCTTAGAGATTCACAATTACTTGCCTCAAAATCAGGCAATTGCCCTGAAACCTCGCCAATCTCTTGTAGCTGTCGGCATTCCGAAACATCCAATTCAACTAACCTATGTAGGTGCCCGCACTTTGGAAGCTTAGCAAAATTATTTTCGGACAAATCCAACTTCATTAAGAATGGAAAACATGAATGATTCTCTAGGAACTCTACTTCTTGTAGATTGCATCGGCTAAGCCATAAGTATTCTAGGCTGAGAAATCCCATCGTGCTATGCAGATCACTCGAATCCTCCTCCTTCTTTGGAAACTTGATTAGTTTTGAACAACCATGAAGCGACAAGCTCTCAAGATTTTGCAACTTGTAAATGCAAGATGGGAGGTTTGTCAATTTCTCGCAACAAGCTATACTCAATTCTTTCAAAGATCTAAGATTTTTTATGGATGGAGGAAGTTCCTCAATTGAAGTCCCATCTAAAAATAGTTTCCTGCATTTCATTTTATTCGGGGTATCAGGGAATCTTCGCAACTTTGAGCAACCACAAAGATTGAGAGATTCAAGATTCTTGGGTTGGAGTATATTGGGGAGATGACAAAGGTTAGAGCAACTTTCTAGATTCAACAACCTCAACTTGGCATGATATGCAACTGATTCGTGAGCACGCTTCAAATTTTTGCACCCACTGAGATCCAATTCCTCGAGATTTGGAAAAAAATCGAGGTTCGGCATATCAACCATGGACAGACATTCACGGAAGTAAAGGAACTTTAAATTTTTAAAGTCCTACAAGAAATATCCACGTGGAAAGAAAATGAAGATAAAAATATTTAATGAAAAACACTTGATCATCATTCAAGACCCGTGTGATCAGAAATTAGTTGATCATATGGTGTATACAGAGCACTCCCACTCCCTTTTTAAATATGAGTTTATTAAGTGATCCTTGGCCAAAAGAGAAGATTAAAAAAAGAATAATACTCGTAATTTCACCACACACACTAAGCTCTATCAAGCGACACACAAGAGAAATCATTCCAATGCTAAGTAGCGTGGCCACTTCTACTATGTATATGTTTAGAATCAATACATGTAATTCAAAGAGAGAGTGTGATCTCAAGTGGGAGCACATGAGCCATGGTCAAATCCTTTGCCAGCTAATTCATGACATGAATTTAAGCTAACAAAGGTGGCACTTGATGGACCTACAATCTTATGCAGAGATATGCAAACCTGCCATAATGGCGGTGGAAGCTTGGCAATCTCTCGTGTCATCACTTATTAGGTCATGGTGCTTGGTTGATCAATTTTTGAGAATCACACATTTTGTTGAATGTAGTAGACCCTTGATCCGTTATATGTTGCTGAATTTTATATTAGCGAAATTGTGCACCCACATGGTATTCCAAAGACAACTCCTTACGTTGTGTAGTGAATGCATCTTTTAAGTCCTTTGGATCTTACACCATTATCCACCACTAATATGGAGAAAGAGCTAAGACAATCAATAAGTTACGTGAGGAAGTGAGGAAGAGAAGTCCGAAGCAAAATGTCAAATATCCCAGTCAAGCCAGAAAAAAAAAAAAAAAAAAAAAAAAGAAAGAAAAGCCTGCTGTTTTTAAAGAAGGTGATCTTGTCTGGATTCATTTGAGAAGAGCATTTTCCACCTAGTCGTGGTGCTACGGACGGTTCTTTTCTAGTTTTGGAACACATTGATAATAATACCTGCAAAAGTGAGCTTTGTGGAGGGAATGGTGTTTCCACTAGTTTCAATGTTGCTGATCTATCACTATGAAGTTGGCCTCGAAGAGGAGTCTTTCCAAGATTTCAAGATTCTTTCTTGTGAATAGAATAATAGGGATAAAATATATTTTCTTGATCAGTGAGCCTGTTTTATACTTTTTAGGATTGTTTTAGTCTCGATTACAATGTGATAATACTGTAGCTTGTTTGAATTTTGTATTTCGGGTTCATTTTTCTTTACTCGGAGGTTACTCAAAGGTACGGTAGGCTTCTACTTATAAGTGCCCTCTCGGTGTCTCATGGTAAACACAATTAATCTATTAAATGAAGTTTCATTCTATCTTTTCATTGTTTTTCTCTCTGTCCTTTTAGGGGATTCATGAGTGAATGAGAGAGTGCTGCATCCTTGGACTGGCCTACAAAGGTGGTGATTGGGCTAAGGGAGACCTAGTGTATGTAGTCTCTTCCAAGTGTGGTTTTTCCACTTCATTAAGATTGAAAAACCCCTTCTATTTATTTGTTCGCTCAACACATTCCGGCGTCATGGCCGACAAGTATGACAGCAAAATCGAAAGCCCACGAAGTCTGTCACTTTTGAGGCATAGGAAGAGAAAACTAAAAGAGTATGCACTAGATTTGAAAAAAATTGATATCTGAAAAATTGAGCAAAACCACTAAATTAGAAATATTTAATGGAAAGAAATTGTTGGTAAATACACCATACACAAACATAGAATGTATGTAGGATATTTCAAGATTAAAATTTGCAATAAGAAATTTGTTATGGGATAGAAAAGATTAAAATTTAGACTGTGAAACATGTGAGAGATCAAATAGATTAATAGTTTATGCACCTCTCAATGAATACAATATTTGTAAAATAAGTAATTGAGACATTTTGGGGAAGGAATTAAATTGAAATCCTGTGGAAGGTCACCTTTACTTTGTACAGTAGTATTTATATGAACATAAATATAATACATATATAAATAACTTAAGATTAGGTTTAAGTTTAAATATATTTAAATTAGCAAAGCGAGCCCTTATTTCTCTTTAGAAAGCCTTATTAGTCATGCGTGAAAGCCATTACGCGCTACCAGCGTCCTAGATGTGGTGTGCTAGCGCGTCTATAAAGTAAGACTCTTCCATGGAATTGTATTCCACAAGCTTTTATTTAAAATAGCGGGAGAAGGAATGGCTGGTCAATCTATCTCCCCTGAGAGTTGCTTTTCATCCTGTGATTTCTCACTTAGGAATAAATCGAGTAAGGGCGCAACCGAATGGCCCGATTGAAAGGAATGGAGAGGAACGTGTTACATAATTGGAAGGAGAAGGAGAAACTCTTGGTTATATTTGAAAGTGAATATTTTATCCATAAAAATGAAGATAACTTTCTTGGAGTTCTGCTTAATCCTCCTAAAAATAAAGAAGTACTCGCCAGAAATCTATCGTTAGGTCGGCACAATCAAAAGAGACGGGACTTTTGGGGTTGACTTACAGTAAAGACTCAACTTGTTTAAAGATCATTTACTACACGATTTCTACGTCTCTTTTCATTATCGACTGCATTCTATTATAGAAACAACAACGGGAGGTTCAATCAAAAGTACTTAGCGTGCATTCGCTTCAATGTTAAAGCAAATAAGCAAGAAAAATCTCATTCTATTTTCATATGCAATTTCAAAAAGAATTTAGTAAGCTCGTCTCTTATATAAAATATATAATCTTTGATAGCATTTTTAGTATCTATCATTTCAAAGGCACACAAATTGAATCCTCAGGCAGTTCATGTTTATTAAAATACTAAGCACGTTCACCATTCGATTGTTAAATTATGTCACCAATAAGTTCTTGTTCCAATTTTCGGTATTAAAGTTACTGATGGTATAAGTCCATTCTTCTTATAATTTCGGTACTTCTAACATTTGAAAATGAGATTGAATTTTTTAGCAAGTATCTTTTGTTCGAATCGACAATAAAATTCACATAGAAAAGTGTTTAATACTCCCTAAAACGGGAAGAATTTAATAAACTATAAACAATTTAATAGATGCAGATGTTTCTTAAGCATAATTAACAAGCATCATCAAAGTTAGTAATTGTTGCATCCAAAGTTTTCTATAAGACATGCATATATATAATCATAATCATATGCATACGGATATAGATATGTAAGAGATAAGCAAATAAGGACAATTCATTTGAATGCGCACCTTAAATTGGTCTAGTAGATAGTGAACTAAAGATTATCTATAAGACATGCATATATAATCATAATCATATGCATACCGAAGCTCCTGTTTAATTTATATTGTACTAAAGATTATATGAATGTGAGTATAATTACACGTACATACATACGTATCTGACTTACTTTATGGAACAACCAACATGTGAAAAGTTACCAGTGTGTTAAACTTACTTAGGCATTTCTCTGTGGATACACCATGCAAGTGATCGTCCGAGGTAGGCTTATTTGACTAAAATATGATGGGCTGTGCTACATGTGAAAAGTTAGTGGCAAATTTGGGAGAATTCTCGTGTATATAGTGGGGAGGTTTGAGATGCCCTTAGTAATCAATTAATTTGGTCGTGTTGTTATCTACTGTCCCGTACATATCGGATGATTACTGGAGTAGCACAAGAGAATACTCACCTGTTGAGCGGAACATAAAAACTAAATTGCTAACATGATGTACTTAACGTCAAAACTTGAAAGAGCATGCTTGGTGATATGGAGGTTAGGTGTGAAGTAGGATCGGCGAATGAGTCCCGAGCAAACCAAAAGATATTATAGTTCCAGTAGAAGCAACAACACGCTAAAGCATGCCCTTATCGAATTGATTTTGCATTTTTCGAAATTCGGTGATACCTTCTTAGGAACTTAATCTTTTGAAAACTCAATTTCTTTTTTAGGATGTATGCACAATTGACCGGACACGGGACACCATGTAAGTAATTATGCACGTGTTTATTCTGCATCTGATTTCTCGTTGATGATTAATGTTTGCATTTGTTCTCGCTAGTCGATTTCACGTTTTGCCCTAAATCTTATTTGAATGAGTTACCGATATTTATTTTATTGTTTCGAAATTATTAAAGGTTACAATGATTTAGCAACATTTATCTGCAGAGCATACTAAAATGTTATTTTCACTCAATTTTATAAAACTACCCACTCTCGTTTGAATCCTTTTGCTGACATTTATTTCAATTTTGGAATTACCAACCGTTTTTTCAGTACTGCATTTTTTTTGTTTGAGTTACCAATGTGTTAAATTTACAATTCTTTTCAGAAAATAACCAATTTTTGTTTGAATCACTACCAATGTTTTTTTCTAGTGTTTTGAAATTATCAACTGTTTTAATAATCTATGAATTTTTACATGCCAGCTTACCAACTTGTCTAAGTTACTATCCCTTCTAGAAAATTATCAACTACTAATTGAGTCCCCTTACCAACGTTTATTAGGTTTTTCGCAAAAAATAAATTTGTTTCTATGATTTAACGATATTTATTTGTTGAAGTTATCAACCAGTTGAACTAACTCCTATACTAAATTACCTACTATTTCCTAAATTAACAACTAATCCAATAATTTACCAACAATTATATGCAGAGCTAATATAAGAACTCTTATATGAAAATACTGATAGATATTTGAGTTAGTTATCAATATTTACTTGATTGCTACAAAGGTATTAACCATTCTGATAATTTACCGACATTTGTGGCAACTTACCAACTGAAAAGGTTTAATAACTTATATCCAAAATTATCAACTCTTATTGAGTTAATTGACATTGTTTAAGAAGTACCCACTGTTTCAATAGTATACCAAGGTTAATTTGGAAAGCCTACTACCATGTTAACATCACCACTCTTCTATGAAATTAACAATTCTGTCGAATATTACTAACATCATTACAATTGCCATCATTTGTGGTGATTAAGTTACACTCTCCTATTTGAGTCACTTACTAACTTTTATTTGGTTGTTTCAAAAGTATCAACTATTCACATAATTTACCACGTTTGCTTGAGGAACGTTCCAACTTGTTTAAGTTACAATCAAATAAACATTGGTAAATGGACTACAAAAATTGGTAAATTTTGTAAGAGTTGGCAACTTCAACTTGTTGATAACATCTGCAAATTAAATGTTAGTAAATTGTTAAATCAAAAAGTGATTTCGAAAACGTCATTAACCAAATCAAATAAGAGTTAGAAAAACTAACACTATATGGTAACCTAACCCATGAGGAGTTGGTAAATCACTCAAATTAATATAGGTAACTTGGAAGCTCCTTGAGGGTCGACCACCTACTTAAGTTTAATACCTCTAAATTTGGCACCTCTAAAAGGTCAGGGACACAAAGCAGCAACTTATAGTGGCTAAAAATTCAGAAATTTCAAATTCCTAAAACGTTGCAAATTAAAAAGAACAGCTGAACAAGATTTTGATAAATTCAATTTGTATGCGCCGAAAATGAAAACCGTCAATTAAAGCATTTATGACGTACCTTTAAGTTCCCTTCAAATTTCTTAATCTGGTTGCCTCTCACATCAAAGCGAACAAGTTTCTTTGGACGAGCACTAAACTTCAGAGTGGATGAATGACAACCATGCAATTCAAGCCACCTTAAATCATCAGGAGGACATACGAGACCTCCGCTGATTTGTGCATTCGAAAGTATGAGCACTTTCAGTCTCCTCATGTGTGTGAAAGCATTAGGACTAATGTCTAGCACTTCTCGTTTTGGCAACTGCAGTACTATGCCGTTAACATTATTGGTTCCCTGTCAAGGAAAAGAAAATAATCATTTATAACCAACCGCAATTCGGTAATAGCATGTAAATTAAAGAAGATAAGATTATCGGTCGTTTCATGAGAAGCTCTCACCATAGCCGCCGACAATACTTCATTAACATCATCGTAGCACCATAATCTACTCCGTTTACCAGGGTCATTCGGACTCTCCTTTTTAACGACATCCTGACCCATAAGCTGAATCAGGTCATGCATTTGCACTATGCTGCCATACTCAATTGTTACTAAGGATCTCTTTATTAGAGTCTGAATCCCAAATAATGGGTTTGGACCATAGCTATCAAGAACTCTCGTAACATAACCCCTCTCCCTCCCCTTAAAGAAGCAAGCAATGTCAAGAAAAATGTTCTTCTCATTCTTCTCCAGTGCATCAAAACTTATCTTGAGGACTTTGTTTATATCTTCAAGAGGACTTTCAGCAAGTTCTTCCAATTTACTCTCCCATTCCCCTCTGCTTCTACCACATAAAAGGCCACCCAAGACCACAATTGCTAAGGGAAGGCCATTAGCATAGCCCATAATATTATATATGAGATCCCTGTGTATGTCTTTGGTCTGGTTTCTTGGAAAAGCATGTGAACTAAGAAGTTCAAAAGCTTCAACTTGATCTAGTGGTTCAACTTCATATACCAGATCTATCCTATGAGAAGTTAGTACATGTTTATCTCTTGTTGTAACAATGATCCTGCTCCCTTTTCCAAACCATTCACATTTTCCAGCTAATGCATTTAACTGTTCCCCACGATCCACATCATCAAGCACAAGCAGAATCTTCCTGCAGCGAAGTATATCTCGTATCAAATTAGCGCCTCCATCCACACTTAAGACCACTAGATTTTCTTTCCATAATATCTGGGATAGCAGCGTTTTCTGCAAATGAACTAGGCCATCAGGTCTACTGGAAGTTTCTCTAACATTTGCAAGAAAGCTGCACCCATCAAACTGACGAGCAATACTGTTATAGACATCTTTAGAAATAGTGGTCTTCCCTACACCTCCAGTTCCCCATATTCCTATCATCCGAACATCATCCGAGCCCATACTCAACAACGACATTACTTTTTCTTTCCGGCGACCTACACCAACGGGATTCTCGGCAACATTCAAGGGTTCTCGTGCTACTATAGTCGAGATCTCTTTGACGATGCTCTCGATGAACTTGGTATCATCTCTGCCAATACAAAGCAGCAGAAAGAACGCGAATAAATGGAAATATACAATCCATTAAACTAACTAAAACTAATACGAAGTAAACAATTACTCTGTGACATTCCCAAAAATGACTCTTAACGCACTAATCGATGCCATTATGTATCAATAAAATTAGAAAATTCCAAATTCTTTTCTAGGGTCGAACAGGAATACTATGATTACCCATGCTCATAATGCCAACCGGACAAATTGCCGGCTTCAGTTAGGGCTTCCCTCCATTTCTTCACCCTCTCAGGATCCTGTCCCAATTTCTTCTCGTGGCTGGCCAATGCCTTGCCATAACTCTCTCCCTGCCCTCGAATCACCCCGGGCTCCACTTTGTAGAACACGGGCAGCACCCGCTGTTTCTTGAGGCCCCTACACTCCATTATCTTCACCAGCTCGTCCAAGCACCACCTAGACGAAGCGTAGTCCTTGGAGAAGACGAGCACGGCGATCCGCGACTCCTCGATGGCCTTCATGAGGGCGGGCGAGATCTCGTCCCCGCGCCTCAGGTCCTCGCTGTCGATGTAGGCGTTGATGCCTCGATGAAGCAGACACCTGTGGAGGTCAGCGAGGAAGCCGCGGCGGACGTCCTCGCCTCTGAAGCTGAGGAAGACATCGTACAGCCATTTCGCTTCGGAAGAAGAAGAAGACGACGACGTTAAGATAGAATCTGAGCAAAGTTTGGATTCGTGTCGAGCAATGAGTGATGCGTTTTATCGTGGAGTTGGTCAAGAAATCGATGCGAACTGAGAAACATCGAACGTGGCACCGTCGTGTCAGGAAAAGTGCCTTTTTCTTTTTTTTTTTCTTTTCATTTTTCGCAAGTGGACGAGAAGTTTTCTTTTGTTCATTTTTATTTTAAAATTTTTTTGTTTTTGTCTTACAAAAAACCGGAAAGTGACTTTATTTTACGAGTGTTCAAAATGAACCGTTCGAAAGTTGCATTTGCCCGAACCGAACCGAATTAGCTGATTGAGTCCGATTTTCAAGAATGTTCATCTAGTTTTTTTTTTTTTTTTTGGTAAAGAAGAATGTTCATCTAGTTCCTAATTCTTAAAAGTGAAAATTGGATCTGACTAGACTGACTAAATATATTTTTTATATCTTCAAAAAAATTGATCAAATGTGAATTAAACACTATCTTATCCAATAGAGTCACAAGTTATGGCACAGTGACTTTTCATCTATCATTACTTCCGTTAATATCTTAGGATTTGTCACTTTCTCATTGTGCATGAATACTCTTTAGTGATTTAAAAAAAATATTTTTTATATCTTCAAAAAAATTGATCAAATGTGAATTAAACACTATCTTATCCAATAGAGTCACAAGTTATGGCACAGTGACTTTTCATTTATCATTACTTCCGTTAATATCTTAGGATTTGTCACTTTCTCATTGTGCACGAATACTCTTTAGTGATTTAAAAAAAAAAAAAAGTGACTGATTTCATTGAATCGTATCGGGAATCGAACATCCCTACTTTATTTTATTTGCCAAGATTCAATATTATTCAAAGCATATAAAAAAATAAGTTATAAATTTATGTATGCAATAAAAAAATTATCATTCTCAACCCAAATCCAATATATTCCATTCCAATAGTTGGTCTTCTATGAATGGCAACATATCTTTCACATTATTTGGTAGGAAATTGTTTAGATTTTTTGCTTATTCAACTCATTGTGTCCCCAAAAAATAAGTCATGAAATATATTTTTTGACGTGTACCGGATGCAATTTTGTTTTTTTCCCATTAATTGATTTTCATATTTTTAAGTAGCCATCTTTTGCTTAAGAATGGAATGAGGGAGTCATGTGCATGTTTACATCATTCAACTCATCTAGTCCCCAGAAAATTCTCTTTCTATTTTATTTTATTACTTTTTTTTAAAAAAGGAAATATGCACCGGGCTTAACCTATGCACTTTGTCTGTTATTTACACATGATACGTACGGAAGATCCCAGCTTGGTAAAATACAAGTAGTGTTGTTTGAAATCGAGGCTTTACCTTTTTCAATTTTTTTAACTACAACCCACTTTGAACGATGTAACAAGCCGTGATCTCAATTGAATATTTTTTTGTTAATTCCTTTGGCGAGCTTTCTGAAAACAAGCCTCAATGCCAATGTCACTTCTTTGGTCACGAAATAATTAACACAGAAGAAGAAGAAGCCATTATAATTTGGTAAAAGGAGGCAGGTGCTGGTGTGTTTGCTTGGAAAATGAAGGTGCTGAAGGATGAAGCGAGATCTTAAAAGGTAAGCTACTCCATTGGCCAGCCAATGAAGTACTTGGCTGTGGCTTCCAGGAAATGGCATTCGCAATCAGTGAGATTTTCTTTACACGCAGAGGCATGACTTTCTTTTTTGAAGGTCAACAAAGAATATTATATTAATTTCCAGCTTTGTGGGCAAGGCAGATGAGAGGATGTGGCAGGAAATTGGAGAGGAGGCGTTGCTCGGTGGGCTCAGCAAGCTCGGAGAAGTGATGTGCTGTGGCACGGGGAAATGTCGCTAGCGTGATTTGTTGCATACTACTATTTTGGTAGTTAAGCTTCGCATGATTTTTTGCCATGCCTTCCGATAAATCAATATATAATGGGAATGAAGAAATCCGAATTTAGAGTGCGGACCTACTGGTAACTAGAGAGGATAGCTTTGACATGTAAATCAATTGTAATATCCTACACAAGATATATTAGTCATCCATGTATGTAGATACTTGCGCCGATTTGAGAGAAGGGCTTTGATATGAGCACGACTTCACCAACAATCGGTTTCACATTTTCTATGCATTAGGCAATCTAATTACAAATTGGATAAGGATTACCTTTTACCTTTTCATAGCTTGGGCATGAGAATAGATCAAGCTTTTTGTTCAATTGAAAGTAATGTAGTAGGTTCTAATGTATAAATTCAAAGACATGAGAAATTTTCTAGAAGAACACCTTTAAATGATTAATTGGTACACCAATAGCTTATCTTCTATTACTTTTGAGTGAAGGATCTTTCACTCGAGTAGGGCATTATTCATTAGATGCTTTTTTGGAATTCATATGCTTGGTGATGTCATTCCTTATCAAATCAAGGTACTAGTCATTTTCAAAAGCGCTGGATACTTGGTATGAGAATTTGTAAGAAAGACTTTTACTAGGCGTAAAAGAACATATTCTGTTCAGATTATTTAGTCCAAAAGAGGAATTTTGCATTTAGACTATAACGAAGAATGGTACTTCAAAAGTGTCAAGCATCTGCTAACATGGGATGCATTACATATAGAGTTTAGCTTATTTTGTTATTATCTAAATTTATATTGCGTATAAACGTCAGTAATGTCAATTGAGTGCAATAACTATACCGATCATTATGAGTTTTATGTGATTTGATGATATCTCACCTTTTTTCTTTGTCTTTGTTGCTTACGTCAAAAGCGCAAGGAAATGTTTGCTCTATCAGTTTCGTGCTAGCTTCCCTCGACGCGGCTTTGCTCAGAAAAGAAAAAAAAGATCAAGTTGATTTTGACGGGCAGGTGGCCCCCACCACTTTGTTCCTTCTACATGCTCATATCTTGAGCGATTCCAAGGCTTGACTCCGGTGGCTCATTCCCATTGCATTTTTTACTCTTTTATTCTTTTTTGGTTATAAACAAAAACGACTTGGTTGTTATTATTTGGGAAAATGTTAAACATGGAGATGGATTAGGCTCGTTTTACAAAAAAAGCCTAAACTGAATTTAACCAAATAATTGCCTAAAATGACAATCAATCTCACATAGGAGCCGAAGCTTGCTGATAGGCCAATTTTTTGATAACTGGAAGGTGTATGATTGGTTCAATAGACGAAGCCTAGATATTTTCATCTAAAAAAATTTGGTAAAAATTATAAATCCCAAAAACAAAAACATCACCACCGCCCCCCCCCCCCCCCCCCCCCCACATCACGCCCGAAGGTTTCTTCCTTCATTTCTTCGCATCTTCTCTTTTTGCTTCCTGTCTTCATTTCTTTCCAAAGATGAAGACAAAGCTCATGCAAGGCCCACCTCTTCATTAGTCAGACATTCACATGTAACAAAAGCCCCCCCCCCCCCCCCCCCCCAAATCCCAAAAAAAAAAAAAAAAAAAAAAAAAGGTTTCTTCCTTCATTTCTTGACATCTTCCTTTCCTTGTGGTCTTCGTTTCTTTCTAAAGGTGAAGACAAAGCTCAAACAAAGCCTACCTCTTTGCTCGTTAGGCACTCACATGTAACACAACACCCCCCCCCCCCTCTCACCCTCTGCCCCAAAAAAACAAAAAACAAAAAACGAAGAAAAAAAAAAGAGGTTTCTTCCTTCATTTCTTCACATCTTCTTCCTTTCATGCCGGTCTTCTTTTCTTTCCAAAGACGAAGACAAAGCTCAAGTAAGGCCTATCTCTTCATTAGTCAGACGCTCACACATGACACAAAGGGCCTCCATTCTCCATCTCCTTTTTCAAGTTTGTGCTTTATTTTGATCTTCACTCAAATTTGATTTCGTTCAAATTGGTGCAGCTGGTCCTTCATTTGTCCAAGATAAAGGGATTGCATCTTGTTGAAACAAAAAGTGATCAAAAAGTTAAGGTACTCAAGTGATTAAAAAAAATATATATTGGAAATGAAGTGGGCATCCATTCGGACCGGACCACTATAAAATGATTCTGCATTCCTATGTTGTTACTCCTTTTTGTTAATATGCATATAATATATTTAATAAATTTCTTAATTTATATTTGTTAATAAATACTTAATACTATGGAGCATATTCAATATTTGGGCCAAAATATTGCTTGTGTTTTTTTTTTTGGAAATTTTTAGAGCTAAGTATCATAGCATCACATGTTGATAAATTAAGAGAGTTGATGATATATTTTCATCACAATACATAATTAAACAATACCATGATCAACAAGCGTCAAAGGAGGAATTTGATACATTCACTCACCAAATGCAGAGAGGCATATGTATCCTTTTGCACTTTTCCCCACATTTCATATAGCAATAGTCGTCATACAATTTTATAACCTTTTGTGATGGAAATAGATCTAGCTTTTCATCCAATTGAATGTAATGCAACTGGTTCTAATATATAAATTCAGATAAATGAGAAATTTTATAGAAGGACACCTTTAAATGATTAATTGGTGCGCTAATAGCTTATTTTTTAATTACTTTGGAGCAAAGAATCTTTGCCTAATGTGGGGCCTTTTTAGGGGCACTTTTTTTGGGAACCACTTTTGGAGGTGCTACTCCTAGTTAAGTCAAAATGAAAGTCATTTCCAAAACAATTGGATACTTCATGCAGAAGTTCATGAGAAAGACTTCATCTAAGTGTGAAGGATACACATTCAAATTATTTAGTCCAAAAGAGAATTTTCATGTTTGGACTTTAATGAAGAATACACTTTAAAAGTATAAAGCATCCACTAACTTAGATATTCCATGTGATTTGATGATATCTCACCTTTTTTCGGTCTTTTTTGCTTAGTCAAAAGTGTAAGGAAATATTTGCTCATCAATTTTGTCCTAGATTCCCTCCACACAACTCTGGTCTGGAAAGAAAAATGATCAAAGTTGATTTTGATGGCAGGTGGCCCCCCACCACCTCGTTCCTTCTACATGCTCAAATCTAGAGCGAATCAATGGCTTGACTCCACCGGTTCATTTCCATTACATTTTATTTATTTATTTATTATTAACAGAAAGGCTTGATAGTTATTATTCGAGAATATTCTAAAAAAGAGTATAGAGTAGAGTCATTTTATCAGAGTAGATTTATTTTAAATTATAATTTAAAATAACTAAATCCATATCACATGAGGACCTGAACTCATCAGTCGACCAAATGTTTACCGGCTAGCATGTGATTTTTTCAATGGCCATACGTGTCTTCCCATTTTCTTCCTTTGCTTTTGGTCTTTATTTCTTTCGAGAGTAGACAAAGCTCAAACAAGGACCACACTCTTTATTCATCAGACGCTTACACGTAATAGCAGGAAAAAGGCTATTCGATTGATAAAGCTGACAATGCACGGACGGTTCACTTTCCACGCACCAAATGCATGGACCCCTCCCCGATTTCAAACAAAAAACAAACAGATGATGTTCACATTGCATTCTTGACTTATGAAGGTTGAGGTTTATTTTTTTTGTTAATATAATCTATTGACTGTAATTTGTGGTCCCACTGAATTCTTGACTTGGGAGGAAAGGTGTAATTACTATTCCTAGCTATCCTATAATTGTTGGTGTGGAGCTATAGCAGTAAATTTCACTTTTAGTGAATTTACCATTCCTAGCTACTCCATAGTTGTTGACTGGAATCGGGTCATTGGACTACTGATGAATTTATCATGCTGGTCAATTACGACTTATTACCTACTCTACAATTGTGAACTATTGCTGCGATATTTTCATCCTGCCCAAGAGAACTAATAGAACAAAACGTGCAAAGCGTGATGCTTTCTTTTGGATAATCTCTAGTGTGCATGGAACAAAAGGTCTATCTACCTAAGAAGCAAGTATGCTTGGGGTTAAATGATATTATTGGAATGGAATAATGCTTGTATCCTCATGCATAATTTGAGCAATTTCTTGAAATCCAAGTACTTCTGAGCATCTTGGATTGAAATTCATAAACAAAAAGGGAAGAGTTTCTGATCTTTAAAGTTGCGCTTTGAGTCCTATTGCTGAATTAAGTGTTGAAGCTGTGTAAAATAGCCAGGCAGCTAATGAAGTACACATTGAGTTGGGGAGTACATTTTTCTTATGGTTTGATTGTGGCATCTTATGGCCCTTTGCTTGATAAATATCCAACAAGAAATTGTCTATGGTTCAGGTCCATCTCTTGATCTTAATTAGCAGTTGTTTGGGAAGCATGGATTCAAGATCTGATGATTTGCTGCAAGTGTTGGCTGCTTTATGCAAGATCCCTTTTCTTGCATCTTGCCATTGCTGCTCTAATGGAAGCTGTAGTTCTGCTTGCAAATGGAATGCAATTAGAGAGAAGCATCTTGTCAATTGGCATAAATGTGTTTGGTATAACCCATGTAATCGTAAGCATTATTTTATAACCTGGTTGCTGAACTTGAACGTGTTGGGCCATACTTTTCACAAATGTAGAACCAACAAATACAAATTTGAGCACACTCCCTATTGGGCCCTTATAATTCCCACCATCTACAAGAACACCGGAATGTGCCCTTTTTGCCAGTCATGGCCCTTCACCTTTTCTCAGTTTAAGTTGCATGTGCCAATACTAGGATGGCATACTAACTAAGATAATTAGACAAATTAGAACGCAAGATGATGAATTCAATCTACAAAACCTCAGTAATAGAACTTTAAGGCAATATGAGAGGACACTCAGTTGCATTATAGCTCAAACTTCATGACACAAACGATAACCGAAAAAACTAAAAGAACTTGGATACAAACATTGATGGGATTCTACCTAGGAATCTAACTTGCAAATGCAACTAAGGGCATGTTTGTTAATGTTCTTTGTTTCTGTTTATGAACAAAATTTCTGTTTTTTTGTTCCAGGGAACAAAAAAAGAATAGAAATGCGTTTGTTTGCGTTTTTGTTCCAAATCTATTTTTTTGTTCCCAGGAACACATTTGAAACATAAACAAGAAACAAGAAAAACGTGTTTCTTGTTTCTGGAACAATTTTTAAGAATAAATTTTATCTCTCCTCTTTTTTTTTTTTTTTTCTTTGTGACCTCGCCGGGCCCCGGCGAGGCTCGGCCTCACCTTGGTTGGGCGAGCTAGGGCTCGCCCGCATCCGGCGAGCTCGAGCTTGCCCGGCCACCCACCTAAGGCTTGACGGTGCGCGGTGGCCCGCCGAGGCCGAGCCTCGCCGGCACGAGGCAAGGCCGGGCGATCTCGGGTTCGCCGGATCTCGGGCGAGCCCGAGCTCGCCCACCCAAGGTGAGAGGCCGCTAGCCCTTGTCGGCCGGTGCCGTCGGCATGGCCGAGGCCTCGCGACTGCCAAAAGAAGAAAAAAAAAAAAATATTAAAAAATTAAAAGAAACACAAAAAGAACACTAAGGGTGTGAATGGTAACGTTTACGTTCTTTTTTGTTCTGGAACGAAAAAAAAAAAATGTTTCGTTCGAGAACAATTTTTGAACAAAAGAACGCGTTTGGTAACGTTTGTTCCGGGAATAAAAAATGAATAGAAACACATTTGGTAAATTTTATTCTTTTTTTATTTCTTTTAATTTTTTAAATATTTTTATTTTATTTTTCATTTTTTCCTTTCTTTTTTATTTTTCTTTTTTTCGGCCGGTCTCCGGCCCGGCGGCGACGGCCGATGGGGCCGGCCTTGCCGGGCCGACGACGCTCGGCCTCGCGGATCCGGGCAAGCCCGAGCTCGCCTAGCCAAGGTGAGGCTCGGCCTCGCCCGCGCCGGCGAGGCCGGCGACGCCCGGCGAGGTCGCCCACCCTTGAGGGCGTCGCCGGCCATGGCCGAGGCCGGCGACCGGCCAAAGAAAAAAGAAGAAAAGAAGAAGAAGAAAAGAAAAGAAAAGAAAGAGAAGCGTTTACGAAGAAGTGTTTCTTTTCCGGAAAAACAACTATTTTGTGTTTCTTTTTTTTGCTCCAATTTTGTTCCGGAACAAAAAAACAAAAAAAACAGAAACGCAACCAAACGCGTTTGTTCTTTTTTTGTTCCGGAACAAAATCCGTACAGAAGTGTTCCGAAACGTTTCTTTGGAGCGTTTCCATGCACGCCAAATTTACCAAACTTGTTTCTGTTCATTTTTTATTCTCGGAACAAGTTTATCAAATGAGTTTTTTTATTCAAAAATTGTTCCGGAACAAAACATTTTTTTCTATTTCTGTTCCCCGAAATAATTTTTAAATAGAAATATTACCAAACGCGCCCTAAAATGTCAACTCTGTTCTAGATGCCTCTTACCTTCATAGGATATCCTCTAACATAAGTAATGCCACCCTTTGTCACAAAAACAAAAACAAGGCAAGAAAATGGACCTTTTTGCCACGAATCAAGAATATATCTGACAATTGAGATTATCTTCTCCCCTTGCTTGCATATAAGGACAAACCTACACCTTCTTAGTGTTGCTTCTAATACTTCAAATGAAACCTAGAAGAGACTCGACTCAATCTCTAGCATCTCATCTAGCTCATCGAATGAACGGGGTGTAATATATTTAAACCACAAGTGATCAAACTGTAAAAAGAGAATGTTCATGTATCATAATTACTATGAACATGATTCACCAATACCCGAAACTCAAACAAAAAACTAGCCTCATTTCCTTCCTCCAATCCAAAAGCAACACACAAAGCCCAAGCTTACTCCCGTGCAAATCTCGGGGTAACTAGAAAGAGAAGGAATGCTCTTGATTTTGGATAAACCAACATGCTATCTCTCTTCCAGGAAATATAGTATCCATGTAGTGACCCATCTCACCAACATCCGGCTATTGCAAATCTATTAAATCAGAAGTCACATTAGCTCATGCACATGTGTAATGTTAGCCAAGTCGATACCTTCATGAATCAATTCATGACAAGAATCTAAGCGAACATACACTGACATGGAGGATTGAATTCACTGAATAGGCAATTTTGGAAATCTGGACACTGCATTGCATCCATTTGCTTTAAGGGTGCAAACGTTTGGTGGAAGCTCCAAGATCTCCTATAGCTGCTTACAATCATCTAATTTTTAATGGACCATCAACTCCTCAAACTTGCTAATGCATGTAGAAAGACCAACAAAATTATTTCCATAGAGATGCAAAATATTTACAGAAGAGAAGCAGGTAAGACTAAAGGAATTCCTCCTCTGACAGCTTGCACCCACTAAGCTTTAGGGAGACAAATTTGGAATCCATGTCTACCATTAGGGAGATCGAAGCTCTCATTGCTCCCTGGAAACAAGCCAAATAGTGAACAACCCTTCAAGAGAAAGGTGCTCTAGACTTTGCATCTCGTAAATGCTACTTGGAAGAATGATAGACTTTTCCACAATCCTCAACAGAGATAAGGTTTCCAATTGACGCAGTAAGTTATTTAATGGAGGTATGAGATATATGAAGTTTTGTTAAGCTCTCCATATCCTTAATATCAGGAAATTTATCAAGCTTAGAGCAGCCAGTTACATCAAGTTTTGAAGATATTTTAGCTTCAGTTTGCTTGGAAGCTCCTTGAGGTTCAAGCACCTACTTAAGTTCACTGTCTCCAAATTTGGCACCTCTGAGATGTCCAGAACACTAATTAGAGACTTACAACAACTGTGAATAAGGAACTTGAAATTCCTAAAATGCTGCAAATTAAAAAGAACAGCCAAACAAGGTTTTGATAAATTTTCACTTCGTGAAAGGTACGAAAATGAAAATCGTCAATAAAAGAATGTATGATGTACCTTTAAGTTATCTCCTAATTCTTTAATCCGGCTATTATGCACATCAAACCAAACAAGTTTCTTTAGACGAGCACTAAACTTCAGAGTTGATAAAGGATATTCAGGCCATTCAAGCCACCTTAAATCTTTCAAAAGACATAGAAGACCTCTGTTGAGCTATGCATTCAGGACTAGGAGCAAACTCAGTCTCCTCATATATATGAAAGCACTGGGATTGATGTCTAGCTCTTCTTGTGTTGGTAAGTCCAGCACCATGCCTCTAACAACATTGGTTTCCCATAAAGGAAAACAAAATAATCATTATTACCCAACCCATAATTAGGGAATAGCGTGTAAATTAAAGAAGACAATATTATCAATGATTTCATGAGAAGCTCTCACAATATCCTCCGAAAATACCTCAAAAAAATCATCATAGCACCATAATCTACCCCATTCCCAGGGTCATCTGGACACTCTTGTTTCATGATATCCTGATCCATTAGCCAAATCAAGTCATGAATTTATATTGTTCTCTGATTCTCAATGTTTATTAAAGATCTCTCTATTAAAGTTTGAATCCCAATTAATGTCTTTAAACTGCGACTGTCAAGAACTCTGGTTACGTAATCACTATTCATCTAGTTACATAATCACTATCCATCCCTTTAAATAATCAAGCAATGTCAAGAAAAATGTCATTCTCATTGTCCTCTTACGTATCAAAACTTATCTTCAGAAAACTGTTTATATCTTTATTAGGACTTTCGACAAGTTTACCCAATGTACTCTCCCATTCCCCTCTGCTTTTGCCACATAAAAAGGGACCCAAGATGCCAACCGCTAAGGGATGGCCATTATTTTAGCCCAAAATATTATGTATGAGATCACAATATATGTCTTCCGTCTAGTTTCTTGGAAAAACATATGAACTCAAAAGTTCAAAAGCTTCACCTTGATCTAATGATTTAGCGTAATATACCCATGAGAAGTTAGTACATGTTTATCTCTTGTTTTAATAATGATCGTGCTCCCTTTTCCAAACCATTCACATTCTCTGGCTAATGCATTTGACCGGTCCCCATGATCCATATCAATCAGGCACAAGCAGAATCTTCCTACAGCAAATCTATCTCGTATCGGCTTAACGCCTCCATCTACACTGAAGACCACTAAATCTTCTTTCCACAAAATCTCAGAAAAGAGTGTTTTCTGTAAATGAACTAGGCCATCAGGTTTACTGGAAGTTTCTCTAACATTTGCAAGAAAGATAGACCTACCAAACCGACTAGCGACACTGTTATAGATAGCTTTAGTGATAGTGCTCTTCCCTATACCTCCTGCTCCCCATATTCCTATCATCCGAACCTCATCCAAGTTCGTACTTAAAGGCAACCTAGCAACCTGCACCGACAGGATGCTTGGCAACACTCAAGGGTACTCGACCTACTATAGTCGAGATCTCTCTGACAACGCCCTCGATAAACTCGATCTCATCTTTGCCAAAACAAAGTAGCAAAGGGAGTGGGAATTAATGGCAATGTATGATCCATTGAGCTAAATAAAAACCAACACGAAGGAAACAATGACTCTGTGACATTCCAAAGCAAGATTCTTAACGCACTAATTGATCCTATCAAGTATCAACAGATTAGTGAATCCTATATCTTTTACAGGGTTGAACAGGAATACTGTGATTATCAATGGTCATAGTAATGCCACTTGAAAAAACCGGCGATTGGCCAGTGCCTTGCCATAACCCTCTCCGTCTCTCTGCCATCAAATCTCCCTTGGCTCCACCCCGTAGAACAGGGGCAACACCAGCTGTCCCCTTGAGCCTCTTCCACTCCATTACCTTCCTTCAGCAGCTCGTCCAAGCACCGCCGAGATGAAGCGTGGTCCTCGGAGAAGACAACCACGACGATCCACGACTCCTCGACGGCCTTCGTCAGTGCCTGACGAGATCTCGCGCCTCGGGCCTTGAGCCATCACCGTTGATGGAGGCGTCAATGCCGCCGTGAAGGGAGGAAGCCGGGGCGGACGTCCTTGCCTCTGAAGCGGAGGAAGATGTCGAACGGCCATCCTGCTTCGGAAAATGAAGGAGAGGACGATGACGGCATTGGAAGATGGAATGTGATGCTCTTTCCTCTTCAATTTTTTTCTAGAAACAACCACGAGTTAATCTTCCATTCAATTTTAAGTTAAATTGTTCAGTTTATGATTTACGAAAAACTGAAAACTTGACTTTTTTTGAATATTTGCGCAAAATTATAAATTATTCAAAGCACTTAGCAAAATCAATTGTGGGTCTTCACTAGAATTTCTCCGCGTAGTAGAGGATAAGAAAAAGATCATTTTCGTTGTTCTTGGGGGGAATAACAACTAAGGATTCGGATAAAATCAAAATTGAAAGCTAAGGGCGCGTTTGTAACGTTTACGTTTCAAAAATCGTTAGGCAGAACGAAAAAAAAAAAAAAGTGTTTCGTTAAAACAGTTTTTGAACAAAAGAACGCGTTTGGTAAGTGTAAAAAAAAATGTTCTTGAAATAAAAAAGAACAAAAACACGTTTGAGTAACGGTTAATTTTACGTTTCCTAGAATAGAAAAAGAAATACGTTTGGTAAACTATACAAAATTTCTATTTTTAAATTTAAAAAAAAATGCTTTTTTCTAAATAAAGTTTAAACTTGATATTGAATTGTCATTCTCATGAAATGTTCATTAATTTTATTTTGTTCATGGTGAGTGAAGACAAATATTTTGAACATGATCATATGTCATACTTGGTAGAAAATTTTGTAAATAAAGTTAGAATCAAATTATTTTCAAGTACTTTTTCTATTTTTTATTTTTATAACATTTAAACTTGATTGAATTCTCATTCTCATGAAATTCTCATTAATTTAATTTTGATAATGGTGAGTGAAGAAAAATATTTCTAACATAATCATATGTGCATACTTAAAAAAAAATTTATAAGTAAAGTTCGTACAATAAGAACTAGCAAAAAGAAGAGTATCTTATACATCTTAACATGAATCCTTCCATACATGACATCACAATAATGAAGCATTATAGTTCATTGTTCAACTTCATCACAGTTAATTAAATTTCCCCAACACATACGCATATGCATACATATACATAGATTTCAAGATCAGACTAAACAAGAAGATTCATAATTAGACTTGAAGGCCTTCCAAACAGTCGGTCCAAACCAATGAGAAATCAAAAGAAGATACAATAGATAAGATCTCTCCGAGTAATCCTTCTCGTATGACCCGGGAAACGTACTATACACCAGCAGAAGAGTCACTTCTTAACCTGCTGCTAAATGGGGAAGGATCCAAAGTAACTCGAATGACGTTCGGCACATAGAAATGCAATACATTCACCAATGATCAGGATGAAGACGGCCCTGCATTTTGTCTCTCAAGTCCACTGCAGTGTCTCCTGCATGGACCATGTCCCCGCAGAAATGACACGCGATCAAGCGTAAGGGGCAAACTGAAGCTTGGTGCTCCACCTGCCAAAAAAAGACATAACATAAGTACAATAATTAAGTAGATGTATTCTAGCCTCGATTTTTTCTCTCCTCAAAATGCTTAGTATCCTAGAGATGTAATGTCATGTCTAATATCTAACTGCATTTTTGCCACAATGTGCAGCCCAAACCTATCGTTAGGGTATACTCAGTATATGCACATCTCGACAACACGTTCGAGACATGCATTCATGTTGGACATCCAGACACACTGACCAATTCATGACAGTCAATGATTCAAGATAACGTACTGAAGAAAGCAAAAATCCCAAGAGCCCTTGGAAATAATCTAAGACATTAATGTGAAAGATGTTTTAGCAATTTTTAGCAGGAGGAAAAGCTGTTTATATCTTAAAGAGCAGAAATACAAGAACACATAGCTTACCATTTGCACCTTTTCCAGGATAACTCCGCAAGGACATTGGATTGGCTCATGGAACACTTTCATATGCTTCTCCATTTCTACTTGCTGAAACGCTTGTCCACATTTGTCACAATGCACATGATTCTTAGCCTCCTCAACTCTTAGAACTATTCCACAACCCACATGCTGACAAACTACGTTATGTCTGCTGCAATATGCTTCATGCAGTGCTACAGTTCTACTGGGTATGAAGCGCTTGCAGTTTCTACACTCCACAGTATCCATCTCTGCAGGTGAAGATGAGGATCCAGCCTGTTGACCCACTGTCCTCTGGATATTATCATTAATAATAACTGATACCACGAATTTACTTGTTCCCTTGAAGCCATACACACCAACGCTATAAGTGCCTGCTCCTAGACCCTTATCCTTGAAGCTAAGAATCAGTGTCTTTGAACCCACATCATGTGAAGACCATTCATGCTATTGGAGAAAAGCTTTAGGAGAATAGAATGGGAAAAAGAACTCGCCTTGTTGATTCAAAAATGGAAGAAACCTCCTGAGACAGAAGTCTCGGGAGATTTGGCTTGATGAGGGTGACAGAAACACCAAATTTTTTCATAAGATGTCCAATGCTCGTACAAGATATAACTTCCTCAATAAGTTGGAACTCTTTGGCAGAGGTTGTTGAAAATTGGATGCCATGAGTATGCAACTATCTGAATTCATGCTGGTTTATATAGGGAGAGATGTGTCGTGAGATCAGAATTGGAGGGGGTGACTTTTACTTCTTGATCTTGATATGGCTGAAATGGCAAATACCTTTCGAGGAGGAGGAGATTAGAAGGACATTCTCGTATTGCAATGGAGATAAGGCACCAGGTTTGGATGGATTTATGGTGATTATCAAAAAAATTTCACGAAATTGGGAGGTTGTTCATGAAGACCTCCTCAAAGTTTTCAAAGAGTTCCATACTTCATCAAATGCTAAACACTTTGCGTGGCTCATGCACTTAAACGAAAGCATAAGATATATGTTCTACCCGTGAAAGAAATTCCAAAATGGCCGGAGGTGAAACTAGCTAGTACAGACAATCATCTGAAATCTAAATTGAGCATTACTAGCATGCCCTGACCTTGACATACAGGGTGTCATATGTTAGTCAAGAACAAAGCATGTAAAATTTGATTTCTTTTCCTTTTAAGTTTTCCAGCAACTAGATTGATGAAATACATAACTTTAAACCTCAGGAATTCCTATGCATGATATCACCACCATAACACCATTCACATGAGAATATAAACTTAAATATGGTTCTGGCTAGTTGAAAGTTGCTTTACCCAGATTCAGCATAATAATCAGTAGTTGCCTAAGATGAGAAGGGACATCTTATAGCAAAAATGGCTACATCTGCACCCCTCACTCAATTAGTTACCTGAACATAATCGACTTGGGACCCAGCTCTACATTGCATATCATTCAAAGCGAGATCCTACTTACATGTTCCAGATCTTTTCTAACAATAGCCCTATCCATTTAACTGCTAATATTAATAAGCACTAAGCAGAAGGGTAGAAAAATAGCAAGCCACAGGGATTACCACAAGTCCGAAAACTACACAACCTACATATCCAGCATGGTTCATTAGGAGGAAAATTATAGAACACAACTAGAGGTCCCATGACAATGGCAACATCAGTCCATGCAAGAACTTCGATCAAGGCTATACGGCATACGCACGGCATTAGTGGCAGCTGCAATAAGATCAGGTCGAGGGCAATACTTTCTCCGCTCCACCAGACTAAGCAATATATCAAGCTTTAAGCCAATGCCTCAAGTGGAAGTTTTGTGCAGAATGATCTAAAACTAGAGCTAAAAACATTAATTCCACAATGAGTATTTTGCTTTGATAGGTAATGAATCACCCATTGACATTTTCACTGATAGCAAATTTGAGTTGGGAGCCTACTTGAGCACGTTCATAAGGAACCACCCACTTCTAAAGGCCACAAATTGTGCCTAAATCAAAGCACCTAAATATCCACCCCACCAAAGAATCGAGCTTTCCCAACCTGGTAGCCGGAATCGAACTCAAGTCATGCGTCGAGCAACCAAAGCGATTCGAATTCAATAAAAAGGAATTTACTCAGACTAGGAAATCGCAACGGCCGACCGGAATTCCGATCACCTCCTTCCATCGGAACGAGGAGGAAGTGAACGAAGGTACCTTTTCCTGCGCTTCGAGAGCGTCCAGCCTCCGGGATCGCTAGACCGCCTCGATGGCCTCCTGCTGCTTCCTGGCCTCCCACTTCGCCTTCCTCTCCCTCTCCAGCCTCGCCTTGGCCTGCGCTTTTCGCTCCTTCTGCTCCTTCTCCAGCTTCTCCCGCGTCCTCCTCAGCTCGAAATCCATCTCCCCCAAGGCCCCCCTTCTTCTCCGCGACGACGACGCGATGAATTATCTGGACTGAATATTATCGAGGAGATGAATGATCAAATGGGAATTGCAAGTCAATTTTCCTTCCTTGCCGAGAAAGAAAGGAGAGAGATGGAGGAGCAGCAGAAACTTACCTGGATTCGGAAGCTTCAGCCGATGAAGGAGCACCACCTGTCGGCGCCGGAGAGTCAGCTAAGTGGGGAGGCGCCGGAGAGTCGCCGGAGTGGGGAGTCGCCGGAGAGAAGGGTGAGACGCCGGGGGAGAGCACGAATGAAAGCTTTGTGCACGAACGAAGGGACCTCCAGAAGTATTCCGGTTTTGTTTCTTTATTTTTGTTCTTTTTGGGGTTGCAGGAAGTGTTTCTGGAGAACAGAAATAAGTTTTTTTTTTTGTTTCAATTTTGTTCCAGAAACGAAAAAACAAAAAAAATAAAACAAACAAACAAACGCATTTAAATTCTTGTTTTTATTCCCTTTTAACAAAAAAACACAAAATTTGTTTATAAACAGATTTGAGAAGTGAAAACATGCAGCCCCTAATTGAACCATATCGAAATTTCATACATTTTCAATTCGATTCAAATAATGAAAAAATAACTTTTTTTTCCAGTTCAATTAATCAATTCGAATAGAA
The DNA here is from genome assembly GCA_017140615.1 of Eucalyptus cladocalyx. Lineage (NCBI taxonomy): Eukaryota > Viridiplantae > Streptophyta > Magnoliopsida > Myrtales > Myrtaceae > Eucalyptus > Eucalyptus cladocalyx. Next base: position 32,039,856 of record CM029523.1, read on the forward strand.
ATTTTTAACAAAAACTATTTCTTATTCAATTTTGTTCTCATAAACAAGATAAAAAGCAGAAAACTAAGGGTGCGCATGGATTTATTTATGTGCTTTTTTTGTTTTGGGAACGTAAAACAAAAAAAGTGTTCTGTTCCTAACAATTTTTGAACAAAAGAACGTTTGGTAACGTTTGGTCTAATAAAAAACGAAACACGTTTGGTTAAATTTTATTATTTTTTTGTTTCTTTTAATTTTTTAAACATTTTTTATTATTTTTTATTTTTTTTCCTTTCTTTTTATTTTTTCTTTTTTTTTTCGGCGATCACCGCCTCCGGACGGCCGGGCCGACGGGGCCGGCCTCGCCCCGCCCACGGCGAGGCTCGCCGGCCCACGGCGAGGCCGAGCCTGCCGTGGTTGGGCGAGGCTCGGGCTCGCCGGATCCGGCGAGCCCGAGCTCGCCCGCCAAGGCGAGGCTCGGCGTCGCCGCCGGCGAGGCCGAGCCTCGCCTTGGCCGGGCGAGCGGGCTCGCCCGATCCGGCGAGCCCAAGCCTCGCCATGGCCGGGCGAGCTCGAGCTCGCCCGGATCCAGCGAGCCCGAGCCTCGGGACGGCCGGTCGCCGGCCATGGCCGAGGCCGCGACCGGCCAAAGAAAAAAGAAGAAAAAAAGAAGAAAGAAGAAGAGAAGAAGAAGAGAGAGAAGAGTCGTTTTTGTTCTTTTGTTTTTTCCGAAGTGTTTCTTTTATAAACAACTTTTTTTTTTTTTTTTCTGTTTCTATTTCGTTCCAGAAACAAAAAAAAAAAGAACAAAAACGCAACCAAACGCGTTTCTGTTCCTTTTTTTGTTTCAAGCACACTTTCCGTACGAAGTGTGCGGAACGTTTCTAATGCACGCCTAAAAAACCAAATCGAACCGAGTTTTCATATCCGATTTTGCCCGCAATTCAATTCGATTCACTATTCACTCTATTTGTTCGGTTCGGATTCTTGAAAGTTCAAATCAAACGGAACCATTAATCCCTATAATAATAACTCACAATGCGGCTTGCTCTAGTTAGTGTCCAAAGTAAGTTACTAAAAGTGTGACGTTCGAAATTCGACCGTTTCGATAAAGTGAAATGGGCATTTATTTCAAGCGTCTTTTGTACCATTTTCTCTCGAAATGATCACTCAAGAGTTAACTAACCTATTGGGTGAAGCTCGTTAAGGGATGTAGCGGTCGTAAAATCCCTAAAAGCTACCTAATTGGTTGGATTGAAAATAAAATCACGTGTCTGATCGATTTTTAACAACGAAATTGACTCGATTTAAATCGAATTTAAGACATCATAATTCTTATTTTTAGGATCGCATACCGTCTTCATCGCCGTCAATTTATCGACGAAATCCGAAATTTCAATAAAGAAATTATCGGAAGAAATTTGAAGAATAAAGGAAAAGGAAAAGAGAAAAGGAAAAATGAAATAAATTGAATGTGTATTTTATTTTCCCTTTCTCTTCCTCTCTCTTCTTTGTCCTCTCTCTCCCTCTCTTTTCTTTTCTTTCTTTTTCTCTGTTCTCTCTCTCTCCTCTCCCCTTTTTCCCTCCCCCATTCGTGCGGACCACCTCCCCCCACCGACTTCTCTCTCCTCTCTCCCTCACTTTGACTAGTCAATCCTCATCCTCTCTCTCTTTTCTCTCTTATCTCTCCTTCTCTCTCCTCTCTCTTCTTCCTTCTCATGCACGACAGATTCAGCTTTTCTTCTCCTTCTTTTCTTCGCGTGCGAATCAAGAGCTCGGAGATCGCAGCTCGCCGAGAACCGCTCGCCGTTCGTCCCACCGCCGCACAGCCGCACCGCCGCCCGCGCCCGCGCGCCCGCCGCCGTCCCGCCGTCCCGCGCGATCCAGCCGCGAACCAGCCCTGTTTCTTCTCTGTTCCGCACCGACCAGCCCATCTCCGGCCACCTCCGGCCACCGCCTAGCCCCGTCGGACCACCCCGCGACCCCCTCGCCCTCCGCCGGCTTCCCCTCGCCGCCCTAGCCGCCGGAGCAGCCCCGATCGGCTCCGTCCAGCAAGCCCACGGAGTGGGTTTCAGCATCTTCGGGCCCGCTTTTAGGCCGTTTCCCGGCCCCGAACCCGAGTCGTGCTTTGGGAACAATCGTTCCTCGCGTCGCCGCCGTCGGATTGGTCCGATTTGCGCGCGATTTTGTGAGTAACCTCACTAATCCAGGATTAGTGGCTAATTTATGCTTAAGGTTGGTTTAGATTTAATTAATTATGTTTAGGTTGTTAGATTAGATTAAATTAGCAATTATTAGCCAATTGTGATGCGAATTAGATAAATTGAATGTGTAATTAGCAAGTAGACGCGGTCTACTAATTATTGGAAGTGCCTCGGGATTTTTCCCGACCCTTAGTGGGCTCCAATTAGGCTTTTCGGGCCTAAGTGGATTTTTTTTAGTATTTAAATATTAATTTTCGGAATTAAATTAAATAATTATTTATTTTCCGAAAATTCAACTGAGATGGCCTGGAACCGGAAAATTATGCTGATGACCGTGGTGAAGTCCGTTTATTTAATCGGGTTTTATTTTGAGCTAAATTGAATTTTTAATATTAATTAATTAATTTTCGAAATTAATAAATTAATTATTTATTTTTCGGAAATTAAGATTTTGATGGCCGACGACCGAAATCTTGTGCTGATCGTCATGGCGCAGATCTGTTTATTTATTTGAGCTCCACATTGTATGGAATTAAATAAATTGTGATATTTTAGGGATTTACCCTAAATTGATTGGAATTGATTGAGATTGAATTGGCCAAGTGTGTTATTTAGCATTTATAATGCTTTGTTGTGTTCATTTAATTAATTGATTGAGAAATCGTTGGGTATTGGTTATCACCTGAAAGGAAGCATGTGGGCTCGGTGAATTGGAATATCACTTGGAAAATGCACGTGAGTTTAGTGGTTGATCATATTGAATTGTTTATGTTGGCTCTGTGATCAGTGTATCACCTTGGCGAAAAAGACGCCCGAGAGCATATTGAATTGTTTACGTTGGCTCTGTGATCAGTGTATCACCTTGGCGAAAAAGACGCCCGAGAGCATAGTAAAGTGTTCACTGTACGTCACCTTGGCGAATCGACGCTTTGGAGCATTGATGGAGCTCGTGACTAAGTGCAGGCATCGTAAAAAGGCACGTGGGCTCGGCGAATTGATGCATCGCTTTGGTGAGATGCACCTAAGAGAATGCACGTGGGCCCGGCATCTAAAGGGACGGGCTCGGTGACTTGATGCATCACTTTGGCGAAAAGGTCGCGCGAGAGAATGCACGTGGGCCCAAGGTTCAAGGCATGTGAACTCGAGACTTGGAAGGTCATCCTGGAGAATGCACGTGGCCTAGCTTTTAAATATCCACAAAGTGGGGATTGATTCGTATGACATGTAATCGATCAGTTCGATTTGTTTGAAGTGAATGGATGTTTATTGTGAATTGTACTGACTTGCGGTGGGATCGAGGCCAAGGTAAGTTCTCTCGTTCGTGCGTGTTTAGGCGCCTTTAGTATAATAGTTTACTAATCGGGCTTAGTAGGGTAGAACTCGCTGAGACGTAGTCTCATCCCAGTTTGGGGAAAACCATTTCAGGACCCCGCTGAAGAGCTGAGGAGGAGAACTCGGAGGTGAGATCTAAAGAGAAGGATTTTTGGAAGAAGAAGATAGTCCCGAGAGGAGCCGTGAGTACGGTCTTGATGGATTGAGATCTTGTCTTCTTTTGAGATCTCCGTTTTGATGTGAATAGTTATGAAGTGATTTGTGGTTTGTATAAAAGTTTGGTTACAAATTTCAATATGAAAAATATGGCTCGCTTTTCTATCCCATCGTTTTATTGTCAGGGATTTTAACTGCTTCCGCATGTGCTTAAAAATGAAAGGGTCGGCGATACATTGTCCTGGGATATCGCATTATAAAATCGACCAAGTGAGACGGATGTGTGCGTGCCTGAGGATCGGGGCGTGACAAAAAGCATCTCAAAACTACATATATTTGCAGTATATCCTGCACAGAGGTTGCACAGAGTGAGTAGGGCTGGGCAAAGGAAGGGGGGAGGTATCGACATGTTTTGACACGAATCTATATATTTTGGTTGGTTAGGCCGATCGTGTGCATTAGAGACTTGAATTGAGTTGAGGACGCCATGTGGGTCGGCTGTCCCTTGAATGGATGTTTAGTATACCACTGGAAACGTCTGATTACCTTTGATGAGCGTGATGGTGCTATACTAATCACAGATTTTGAAGTGCAGTTGTGCCCCATGTATCCTCGCGATCCAGAGGCCTTACTTAATGAGATGAGATCGCCTTCTGAACTGCTTGGCTCTGGAAAATTTTGAGATTGGATGGACTTTGGAAGTAGAAGGCTACGGCAATGGTGACAAAAGCTACAACTAATGATACAAAGCCTTCAAACTTGTTCTCATCTCCTTGACAGAAAGAATTAGAGCGCAACTTTTTCTTTTTTGGTTGGAAAAAAGAATTATTTGAGTGACTTGTTCATTTTTTGTCCTTTTGTAATGTTCTAATTAAAAATAACCTATGCCAAATTTGGTAATCAGTGTGAAATTTTTTTTCAAGTGTCTCTCCTTTTCTGAACATCAGGGTTCATAATTGCCTTGACTGGTTGTCTAATCCCCTTACTCTGGTCATCACACAAAAATATATGAGACCCGTGAATAATATGGTTTGATCTTACTGCCCTCAAGAAGTGCTTCAGGGTCAAAATTTTCACCACGGACAGCCCTAAGGTGTCATAAAAGGAGAAGTCGGCCTATTATTTTTTGCCCAATAATCCTTCACTGGGAGGAGCATCTACAAGGTCATAAAAGAAGAAGCCGGCCAATTATTTTTTCAAATAATCATTCACGGGGCATCGTTACCATCTACAATGGTCATAAAAGGAGAATTTGGCCTACTCTACAAGTCACCAAAGACACGGGAAACTGAGAGAGAGGGGGGTTTTGTCCAAAGAAAGAATACAAGGGCGTAATGATTCAAAACCTCGAGGAAGGTTTGTTTCAATTTTGTGATCTTTATTGGTTTGCAGCTGGAAATTTGTAATGGAGATGTTGAAAGGGAGAATAATCAAAGTCACTTTTGTGATTCTTTACATGGTAGGGAACTAAGAGTTGTTATTTGAAAAGTAATAAGTCATTTATAGCTGATTATCTAGAATATATGTTGGGTGCATTTGGTTTAGTTTTTCTTGGGGACTTTCGGCCTCCAAAACCTTTTGAGGAAACGTTGAAATATTTAGCAACCAACCATATTCAAGGAGTTTTCAAGTGAAAATCTAATATTAAAAATACTGAAAGCTCAAGGTATGAGGACTTGTTTTAAGTTTTTAGCATTTTTGGAAGGGAAGATTCCAAATAAGGACCCAAAGTGTCTTCCTTTTTTCAAAAGAGGACTTGGAGTGAAGTCTATCTCAAATAAATACCAAAAATGGTCATTTAGTCTCAAAGAAGGACCTCACTCGTCGGCTGGTGAACATATGCATTTTCGATTCATATTCTGATGGCTTGACTAGGGGTATTTTTGTCCATTTCTTTTAAAAAATTTCAATTGTCTTGTTTTTTCTTTTTTGGTCAATGGTTGCACTGTTCATCTCTCTCGCGATCCCCAAGCAAAGCCAGTCATAGAGAGAGAAAGAGAGAGTTAGAGAGAGAAAGGAAGTAGCGAAGAGGAGCCGGCATGTTCTCTCTCTTCTTCCTTCTCCTCCCTCTCCTCGTTGCTTCCGCTCGGCATCTGTACGGCAACGTCTCGTACCACATCGATTGTGGCGGTCACGCCCCTGCCATCGACTCCTTCAACACCACGTGGCTCCCCGATCGCTACTTCACCAGTGGCAGTGCTGCCATCGTCTTGGAGCCCTTTCGCTTCCACTAGCCCCAAGAGAAGACGCCGCTACTTCCCCCTCTCCTCCAAAGAAGAAGAACCGCTATGTCCTCCTCGGCCTCCCCTCCGGCCGCTAGTACTTCCGCACCTTCACCGTCTACGACAACTACGACGGCAAGTCCCACCCCCGAGCTTCGACGCCTCCATCGAGGGCACCCTCATCTTCAGCTGGCACTCCCCCTGGCCCTCCCCTGACTTCGTCGATGCCGCTGGTGCCTACTCCGACCTCTTCGCCTTCGTCCGCTACAGCGAGGCCGTCATCTGCTTCTACAGCATTGCCACCGACCCCCCCGTGGTCGGATCCCTATCGCGCGTCCAGGTCGATCCGTTGTCTTATTCGCGTCCATGGGCAGCGATTTCATCCTAGTCAACTACGGAGACCGGATCGCGGTGCCGCCGCTGGGGGCCGGGTTTCAACGACGACGCGACTACGTCGGCCGGTCCCGGGTCGGATTACAACGCCTGCACCGTCGCCATGCGTAAAATCGTCGACGCCATCTCGACCGCGAGCATCATGGGGACCAATCGGTAGCCCAATTATTGCTTTGCGTTTGGGAGTGGCATTTGCAAGCCACTTTGAACCCCCAAAGCTCTTTGGGCTAATTTGTGGGTGTTTGGTAAAAATTTCCAAACCCCATTTGGGGAATGCCAAGCATTCCCAAGGCTGAAAGCCTAAGGCAGGTGGGGGGTTGCCTTGGGCTTTCAAATTTCTCGCATGCTTGGTGAGCCGAGCTTAAATAAAAAAATTTCCTTCCCAAATTGTCCCCGTTGATTTTTCGTTTTTCCCTTTTTACCCGACCGTTTATCTTCTTCTTCTTTCTTCTTCGTGAGCGGTTGCCGACGAAGGGCACGCAATCGCCGGCGACCGTCGCGCCCGCCACGCCAACCCGCCGCACCACGACCTCCGCCGCGGCCGCACGACCCTTCGGCGAGGGTCGCGTGACCCCACTCGAGAGGTCGCCACGAAGGTCGCGACCGCGACCCATTTGGTCGCAGATTTGGTCGCCGGCCGCGACCTTCGCGTTACGACCAAATGGGTTGCCGGCTGCGACCTTCAGCGACCTTCGGAGGTCGCGACGCAGATCCGCGTCGCCGGCCGTGCTTCGAGGTGACCTCCGCGGAGGTCGCGACCTTCGCGCGACCCATCCGTCGCGACCTTCGCACCGCGACCGGATGGGTCGCCGACCGCGACCTTCGCGGAGGTCACGACGCAGATCTAGTAGCGACCGATCTGCGTTTGCCGGCCATGCTTCAGCGACCTTCGCGGAGGTCGCGACCTTCGCGACCCATTTGGTCGCAGATCCGGTCGCGACCACGCTAGCCGCAACCTTCACACGCGACCAAATGGGTCGCCGGCGACCTCTGCGGCGTGGTGGGTCGCCGCCGGCCGCCGAATGCCACCTGCCCTTGCTGGTTTTCATTTTTTTTATTTTTCTTTTGATAATTTTTTTTTTTCACAAAAGTCCTTTGTCCCCCAAATACCATTTTGCTCAAAGGTACTTCACAAAGGGCTTTTAAATTACAATTTACCAAACACAGTTTGCATTTTGGAAAACACATTTAACTCAAAGGTCTTTGCATTTTCCTAAAGACTTTTCCCAAAAGTCTTCCCAAACGCACCCTATTTCCCCATGAAATTATACCAAACCGCGTGACGGCCGGTCAAATGGGGGCCTTGGAGTATGAATTGGAGGTGGACGCCAAGTTGGATTGCCTGCTGTGGTTCCACTTCGCGGAGATTGATCCACGGGCGAACAAGGTGGGCCAGAGGGTGTTCGATGTCCTGGTGAACGCGACCGGGATCGATATCTATAAGGAGGTCGGGCGATTTGCGACTTTTTGATTGGCATTATACCGTAAAGAATTTAAGCAGTAATGTTTTGAATGTAAAGCTGGTGCATGTTGTTGGTGCCCCATTGCTTAGCGGAATTGAGAACTACGCGCTGGTCCTTGCTATCGCCGAGGCCACTCTCGCCAAATCTAGCGAGGGTCGCCTTGCAAGCCCTCACCCGCGGTCAGCGAGGGCTTGACGGCCCTCACCCACTGTCGGCGATTGGTGTCTAACCCTTGTCAGCCCTCACCAACGATTGGCACTCACCAGCCCTTCCCAAGTTCAATGGTCTTGAGAAGAAGACGAACAAGGGATGAAGAAGATGATGAACAGTGCAACCATCGACCCAAAAAAAAAAAAAAAAAACAAGACAACTAAATTTTTTAAAAAGAAATGGACAAAAATACTCTTAATCAAGCTATCGGAATATAAATTGGAAATATATTTGTTCGTAGGCCGGTGAGTGAGACCATTTTTTCAGACTAAATGATCATTTTGGGTTCTTATTTGAGACATATTTCACTCTAAACCCTCTTTTAAAAAAAAAGAAAGACACTTGGGATCCTTATTTGAAATGGTTAATACCAAAAAACCCCAAACCTGGGTACACTTACGACAAATTTACCCCAAACTATTTTTTTTTGACCATAAAAAACCAAAAACCGTAAACTTGTGACAAATTTACCCCGATCGATTATAAAAACCCTAAACTCCACATTTATGACAAATTTACCCCAAACTAATTTATTCGACTGCAAAAAACCCTAAACTAGTAAATTTGTGACAAATATACCCTATGCTAAATTGGATTAATACCACAAAAAAATCATAAAAATTATAAATCAGACAAATGGAACGTAAAATCCTAAATTGGTATATTGGTTAATCGTAACGGTCATTTAACTTAATAATTTGAGAATAAAATTTAACGAAAACTAACATAGGGTAGATTTATCAAATGTATCAGCTTTGATAAATTTGTCAAAAGATATCTGGGTTGGGGTTTTTGTGGTAAAAAATAGTTTGCAGAAAATTTGTCACAAGTATCTTTAGTTTGGGGTTTTTTTGGATATTATCCCTATTTGAAATTTTCCTTTTTTGGGATGCTGTAGGGCTGATTTAATAAAAATTAGTGAGTTACTTATTTTGCCCTCAAAACCTAACTAAAAATCCAAATTTACCCCCTTTTGAAAGAATTAAAACCCTAGATCTACATACAACGCCTTCTTCGCTCCGCTCGCTCTCCGCTCGACACTGCACTTCGTTCGCTCCGCTTTGCTCACCCTTTTCAATTTGCTCGCGCTAGATCTACCCCGTGCATTATGCGAATCTGTGGCGCCCGATTCACTCTCTATCTCAGTGTCTCTCTCCATTGATGGCTTCTTCTCTCCTTTGCCTGATGGTTCTTGTCACGGCGATCGATGTGGTGATGATTGTCGGAGAGGTTGATAACGGAGGCAGCCAGGGAGACTTCGATTAGTTCAAGTTGACGGAGCAATGGCTGGCCAGGCACTTTCTGCCGGCGAACTCGCCGTTGTTGCTCCTCCAACGCGTTGCGGGTAATTCGTAGTTGTCATTTGTTTCGTTAATTCCAGATGCTTGGCTCTTGATTGCTGGCTCGTGTCTTGTGCTCTATGTATTTAATGTTCGATTGCTTTTAATTGGGGTTTTGTTTGTGCAGTCTGCGACTTGTGTTGTTTGCATGTTTGATTATTATGTTGTTGTGGCGACCCCATTTGAAATCATGGGTGAATTTCAGCTATGGCTTCGTGTTGACAGACTACGAGTTCATTAGAACACTATTATGTCAATGCGTTAAATGCCGAACTAGTGGTGTCAAACCTGCTGCATATCAATCTCATTGAAGCCTGAAAAAATTGCATGCACAAAATGGAAATCTTCTGAAGCGCCACTAGTGCCGCTCATGACAATTTTTTTTTTCCTGTCACCAACATGATTCTTGTATTTCTTTTTATGGGTTGCAACAAAGAATTGAATTTTGTTTGTCCTTTTTTGAGTATACACTGAGAGATCACATATGGTCAATTGTCGATTGCAGTGGATCTGTCCTAATTGAATGTGAGAAGGGGATGTTATCCGATTGGTTAATTGTTGATTGCAATCCTATCTTTGGACCTTTGAGATTGTTTATTTGTGTGTTAAATTGATTGATGTTCTTCCATTATTTCCGTTGGAAGAACAAGTCAAATTAATTAGGCCTATCCCATTTGCCTTCAAAAGGCTGTGTGCAAATTGTGACATTCTTTGTAAATATCTTGGATTTAAGAGAGTCATTCTCTTAGATCGTAAAAGGCTTGTGGCTTTTACTGGATTTGCCTCAGTATGGGACACTTTCACATGATAATCTTAAAATTGCTGTACATCTGGCACATGAGAAGATATCACAGTCAAGTCATCAATGAGTAATGGAGTTATTGTTGATAAGCCCAAGGAGGAGGATTACTTCTGTGCAAATCCTCTGATGTGCCTTTGTGAGCAACCTAAATTGATGATTTACAAGGCCCGAGCAAGAGGAACTCCAGTGAAGTCTCTAGTTGATTGCCAGCAATGATAAACTATTGTCATCTGGACATTTTCCGCACAATATGTTCATGAGCTTGAGATTCAAGTTGATCTCTTTGCAGCGCACGGTACAGACGCTCTTGAATTTGATGCACAAGCTACTCCGCTTTCATCAACGTGAATGGCTCTTTGTTTGTCCATGATATGAGGCTAACAAGAAGCAGCAAGCAAAGGTTTGCCTTTCTTTTAGGGCAGCTACAAAGATAAATTTATCATTTGTTGTTGTCCATAGTTAATGATTGTAATATGTTGAGAAGTCATTGAAAACAAGCGTACATTTTTGCTCTTCTTGTGATAACGCAGAAAGAAAGCTTATTTTGGTTCATGTCCATTATTTCGGTTGGGTAAGAATCGTTTGAGATGAAGATTTGAGAGACATCTGCAAATTCATTTTAATTTTGCTTCAGCTACATAGATCATTTCTTATGGCAAATTAGTGCCATGAACTTGGATAAAAATAGAAAACTGGGGAAGTTTGGTTCTGTGCCTACTCAATGAAAATTGACAGATACAAATCCCCGTAATTTCTTTTATTCCCTTAGAATTTCCTACAAATTGGAATTCACTGCACAATTGTTGATGATGTAAATGATGAGGGTAATGCTCCAAATAATGATGCAACTTCTAATATGGCACATTTATATGATCAAATAGCTATGAGTTTATGAAATATTTAAGAATTTCTAATTTTTAAGGATAATAAATTTCTTTTCTTGGGGCATATTTTAATATGTTTATTGCAATAAAAGTATTCTTTTTTTAATTGAGAAATAGACCATTTTGATGTAAATTTTTCCATTTGAAATTTTTTTAGCCAAAACAAACAAATTTTATTTTTCTAACAAAGTTGTTTACATTATATCTTCAAAATTGTTGTCAAAATTTAAATTAAAAAAGTTGTGAACATTAATATTTTCACTTTTAAAAAAATAAAAAATAAAAAATTTAAATTAATCATTCAAATAAGCTTTTCGAATGTGTTTTCTATCAAATAACAGTTGTCTCAAAGTTGTTTATCAAAGTAGAGTTTACTAAACAGCTTTTGCATTTTTTCAAAGCCCTTTAAGCTAAATTGCTTTTTCCAACTACTTAGAAAAGCTTCAATCAAACGTAGCCATCCAATATCACCAGGAGCTTGATCATCACTCTCTTTCCATCAATTCTAGATATTCAGTGAGATGATAAGGATCCTAAATGTTGACCCACTAAATTCATGTTCAACAGTTTGCCCTTATCAATGAAATTGTGTGGATTTTGATGTAAAATTCGAAAATTAAACTTAATGACTTTTTTTTCCTGCAAATCACGGATTATTTTTCTATTAATAAGTTTGTGAAATTTTATTATAATTTGTGATTCGTATGCGCATGTGAGAGGGAGGGATAGAGATAGATGCGTGTATGATTATGTCGGTGAAGGAGGCGATCTATGCTGGCTTGAAAGAGAAAGACAAGTCAGAGAGAGGTGACCAACACAGGGCACCGCAATGTTTTCCATGCAAAGTGCACGTCACATGGCAAGACTTGTGATTGTACTATGGATGGAGGAGGTTGCAAGAATGTTGTAGCAACTGTAATGGTCGAGAAGTTGAAGTTGCCAATGAAAGATCATCCCCACCCTAATAGATCACAATAATTAAGGGAGGAGGATGAAGGAAAGGTCTTTGACTTCATTGATTCAATTTTCGATTGCAAATAAATATCGCGGCAAACTATGGTATAATGTGATTTCAATGGATGTGTGCCATATGCTACTTAGACTATCGTGGCAATATTAACATTGAACTATTCATGATGGACATGGATACACTTACTCCTTCGAGAAGGATGATGTATAGATTACAGTTGCACCATTAATAATTGATAAGGAAGAAGTTGTTTTAACATCCTTGTTTGGATTAACAAAAGCCTACGAGGAGACGTGTTGCATGTGCACTAGTGGTAGAGAACGAAGAATCACTTGGATTGCCAAGACAATTAAGCCACTTGAAATTTTTGATCTTGATGAAATTTTAGCTGCCATGCCGCCCATGTGTGATATTCATTACTGTAGTTATCCCCAACAAAGTTGCCTACCCCACGAGTCCTAAGGAGCATGAACCAAGTCAACTGCGAAAACCTTACGGCCAAAGGCCTGGTGGAAGAAAGTGCTAGTCCTTCTGCGGTGCCGGCTAGGAGGGGCCCATGGGCCGTTCTCGGCTCGGTTGGTTTGGGCCCATTTCTTTTTCTAAATTAATTTTAATTCTTTGAATGAAAAATTCCAAAAAAACTAAACTATTTTTTTTTTCAAATTTAAAAATAATTTAGAAAATTTTATATAAAAAAACACTCATTTAATTAAACCAAATTGAAAGACAAGTATATCTTCAAGTAATTTGAAAAAGAAAAATACACATAATGGTGCCCTAATAACAACGACACACAAATTACACCAAAGAGAATGTCTAATAAATTAGGTATCTTCATGTCTTGTACCCCACCTTAATTCAAATGATACAATCTCATTGTTGTCCTCTTGTTCATATTGGGCACATTCCTCAGGAGTCAGTTCTTGCACAAACCAATCGTGTCCAGCCAAAACAATTTCTAAATTTTCCACCTCCACCTTTTGTCTTCCAAGATCCGTTAGCTAGTTTTAAACATGGGCTCATAAACGCTGGTGCGATTAGAAATAAAAAAAACTAGTGGCTTCCCTCTTCCACCATTTCAGAATAACTCATTGGTAGACAAAGACGAAAAACTAACAGAAGGTTCGGAGTGTTCTTCTTCTTAGGAATTAGAGACCATAGAAATTTCTGGCCTTCTTTGATGAAATTATGCATGGTCAATTTTTATTTTTATTTTTATAACAAGCATCAATACACTTAATTTATATATATTACTTGGTCATATCATGAATATTCTAAAGAATTTTTAAAATGTTTCCTAGAAACAATGTGTTCATAAACCACAATAAACTGGTATTTTGTTTTAATCATTTTAAGCACGCTTTTACCTGGGAAGATCATTTTTTTTAGTTCCTTCCTAAAAATGGATCTTGAGAACATGAAGGGAAAAAAGCCTACTTGCATTAACAATCTATTTGTTTTCAATTGATGCTGATTAAATAGCTGACAATTTGAACAAGTTTTTGTTGACACCTAAATTTTGGTTAAATATATATGATTAAATTGCGTAGAAAATTAGAGATCGATTTGGCCTTAACAAGAAAAGATTTTTATGTCACATAGTCATTAATACTATTTGCATCGACTAAATTTTATTTTCCCTTCATTTTACTATATTTCAGATAAAAATTTAAAAATTTTAAATTTAAATTATTATTTTAAAAAATTAGAAAGACGTAAAGGGACTCGGGGGCTGGGCCTGACCCCAGCCCCCTTTCTTTCCCCCGCCCGGGCCGGGGCCCAGTTCTCCTCATTTTCTCCCCGGCCCTTTTCTCTCCCTTCTCTCCTTCTCTTCTTCCTTCCCTCTCGGGACGTCTGGCCCTATAAGAGGAGGGGCCCAAGGGTGAGATCCGCAGGGATGAGAGAAGAGGGATCCGAGAGAGAGGGAGATCGAGATCGAGAAAGCGAAGAATGAGGGCGAGAGTGGGGAGTTTCTCCGGTAGCCACCGCGCCTGTAGGCCACCCGCCGATCCTCGCCGACGTCCTCAAACCAGCTCCAGTAAGCCAGCCCTGTTTTTGCCCTGTTTTGGGTACCTCGGGCCGGAGCTCGCGGCCGCCCGGCTCATGCGAACTCCGGCCCCATCTCTCCCTCTTTTGGCTGCTGTGGTGTTGTTGTTTGCTCGGCGGTTTGAGTCCCGATGTTTCAGCAGCGTGCTCGTTCTACGGAATGCCCGAGATAGACCTATTTTTTGCCTGTTTATTTTGGACGGTATCGAGTTGTCCGGACACCATCTCGGCCGGTCGAGACACCTCGGTGACGTTTGGCGCTTGTGGGCGTCGGCCGTTTGGCCGTTTCAAGGCCTCCCCGCCGGCAGTGTCGAGCGCGGCCAGGAAACGGGGACCCAGGCGGAAGCCGAGCCCTCAGCTTCGGCTGGCCGAGGCGACGGCGGAGTAAGCGTGCGGCCAAGCCGAGACGAGCGGCGTCGCCACGGCCATCCGCGTCGGCGTTGCGTGGGAGCAGGAGAACGCGAGGGGCTACTAGTCGGGTCGGTCCCGGGTCGCACGTCTAACTGGCTTGGGCTCATTATATTAGCTTTGGGTCGAGCTCGGTTTGTTGGAGTTGGGGCTTAATTCTATAAGATTGAGCCCAGTTCGTTTTTTAAAAGCCTCTTAATGGGTGAGGCCTCCCAACGTGAAGACCAGCGGTAGCCCACATTCGGACTGGGCTCAAAGGCCAAGCCCGAGTCCCAATTTCGGAATAAAAGACTATGAAAACATATAGTTTAAAAAAATTTCAAAAGAATTCCGAAAAAAATTCTCAAATTAGGAAAAATTTAAAAAAAAAAAAAAGGTTTTTGAGTATCTTTCTCTTTAAAATGCATGAAATATCCTTCAAAAAAAAAAAAAAAAAAATCAAACCTAAGGTTTAAATAAGGTTAGGTTTCGAAAGAGTATTAATTGATTAACTAGTATAATCAAGTCATCAATCCTAGTTTTTTTTTTTTTTTTTTTTTTTGGTAAAAATCATCAATCCTAATTTTTGTTGTTGTACAGAAGTAAAATATTTCTCTTAATATTTTATTTGGTTTCTAATTGATCCACCACAAACTGATTAGTAGCGACTCATAAATGAAAATGACTTGCATGTTAAAAATATAGACCATAAATCGCAAATTGGTGATCTTGGGAGAGCCCAAATTAAATCTAGACTTAGTAGGTCATTAGCCTCCACAGTTGCAGGAGGGTCCAAGGAGGTCGCAAAAGTTTATTTTACGTGGCATAATCCTTAGTTTTAGTTCAAATATTTTGAACCTATTAACTTTTTTTGAATTTTCTTTTCATGATTCATGCGTCCAAATATACTTGAACATGAGAAAATTGTATGTTCATGTTATAATTGGATCTTTAAGAGTCATATAAGGGACATACGTTGGCCATGCTTTGGAAAAATTGATATCAAGAGGTCAAAAACTTGTTGAATAGAAAAGACTAATTTAAATATAAATTTCAATGCCATAACAAATATGGAAGAAATTCGTAAATAGCATCAGCTAAATAAAAAATTACATTTAAGAGGAATTCATTTATAAATTCCTGTAAATCAACTTTTTTGCGGAGCATCTATCTATCTATCTAATGGTGAAACTTATCCAATGATCTGATTTAAAACTTCTTGTACTCTCCAACGAAATAGAAAATATCAAACCAATTATCTGCTACACATGGACGTCATGGATTGCTATATATAAAAAGTCTTTAACTCTTGAATTTTTTGGAACACAATTTTTTGGTTTTTAAGATTCAGGAGCATGCTTTAAACGCTCACTCCACGGCTAAGCCATTATTCATCTTCGCAGATGATTTTCTTCCATTCTTAGCTCGTGGAATTTGGGACTGAACAAAGCAGTCCAAGGGGACTCTATCGACCTCACTCTCTGCCTCACCAATCATCATTTCCACCGCGGCACCGCATTATCCCTTTGTAATTGTGCCACGGCCTTGCTCGAGTGCCCCGGCAGCACAGGATAGTCGCGACGCACCAGAGATCAATCGAGCTTCTTTGAAGTCATCGGAAAAAAGAACAAAGAAAGAGGAAATCCATAGGATGGAGAGTAGAAGAAGTCAAATAGGTTCGATCCAAGACCCTCAAAGCCATCGCTTTCATGATCTTCAACCATTATGATTAACCACTCGGGGTGAACCCCCAGTGGCCACTCTTCCAACTTTCTGGGGAGCTGAGGCTCAAATCCCCACTTTCTCGTGACGTGGGGGTGACGATTTCATTTCACAAAGCGGCTTTCGACTCCCACGCCCCTGCAAGGCGCATTACAAAAAAGTTTGAGAGTGAGTGTTAGAGTATGATTAGAGTAAGACCGACAAAAAAAAAAACCATTCTGATTTGCTTTTCTTTTTATATTCCTCACGCTCGTTTACTAAGCGTCGTATCAAATGCCCACGTAATTTGCCATGTCAACCATCACCTCATTTTATCAAAAAAAAAAAAAAAAAAAAAAAAAAAAAAAAAAAACCGTCATCTCATTAGTATACCACAATATATTAAATTTTAGTAACTCTGGTATCGTTAAAATAAAATTGGGTTGTTTAAGATCTCAATTGGCTATCAAAAAGTTAAAGAACTAATGGTACATTATAAAACCAAAAGACCTTCTCATCTAACTTCTTCTTTTATCTAGAAAAAAAAAGTGACATAGATTATCTCTTTTAGTAAAGCTAGCGGATGGACAATCTTCATACATCATCTATTCACTTCACTCATAAAGTAACTACTCAATTGGTTACCCATGAATATGGCATTATCAGAGTCATGGAAAGTATCAATCAAGTAAGCCCCGTGACATGAAGCAAGCTTTGCTCTAACATATTTTCGTGTTGATCAAGCCAAAAAATATTTAAAGAACTTTTTAGATTTATTAGCTGAGTAAGAATTAAGTCTAGGCACCGAATCCTTGTAAAAAGTTACTCGAAAAGCTATCACCAAATTTAGGTCTGGTATGCGGCTCTTCGAAATGTCATAAGGAAAGATAGATTGACCACAATGATCTGAATGAAAGTTTTGAGCCACGATTCACACTGAAATGGTTGCACCCGACAATTCTCTTGGCACGTCAGTAGCCTGATGGACGAAGCTTGTGTCAATATGGCTTTCGAATTGGAATTGAGCGAGCAGACATGTAACAAGTTCTTCTGGGGACAAAAATGAAAAAGGAAAAGGTAAAACGTGAAGGCATGAAAATCAAAATCGGCCGGTTTGTTTCCCTCCGAATAATTTCCTTTAAGAAGCCGCGATCAATCCAACAAATATTGAGTGTTGCGAGCCAGCACTACCATGACAGCAGGTGCCATTTGAACTCGTACTACACCATAGTTATGGTTGTCATACCTTTCCTGGGGAAGGTGATGATCTTCCTTTGAATCCATTTTAACTCGACCAGCTTTCTCTGGCTCTGTTTGATTTGAACTTTTTCTTCCTTTAGAATAAGGTCCAGTATGTAAAAGGTTGACCAAAATGTGACCACACGATGTCATGGTTTTGTATTCGACCTTTTGTATGCCCTACTCCCAAAGATATCCATTTATATCATCGAACAGATTGGAAAACGATTTTTGCACATCTCAAAATGACACTAGAGATTGCTCAAACATATTTGATTGTGTTCCTCCTAGCCTGTTTCAAGCATCTGATTTGTTTTGACTGGCTAAGGCTATTGGAGCACGACAACACTTCAATTGCTCACATGTTAGATGGGATCCACACTTCCTTAGAATCCCTTCAGATGCTCTAAGGCGAACTTGACAACGACCCCATTTATTCTGCAGAAACTTGTCTACTTTGTATAGTGCACTAAGCAGGGACTCTCGAGGTTAGACCCTCTCTCTCTCTCTCTCTCTGACAGGAAATCATTTTGAGTCAACATTCTCCTAATTGGAAGATAGATGCCAGAATGGTTTCCAAATTGTAAAGAGGCTTCCATATCTCCCAAGGATCCCCAGGACCTGTATGACAACTTTTTAGGACTAGCACTCCATGTTGTTCTCAGCCTGGAGGAAGGAAAAGTGGCTGATGCTTCGTGTGACGTCCATTTATTTAACATATGACCAAAGGGTGATTTGGCATGTGAGTAGCTTGATTTCGTCGGAATCCACTCCTGTGTGGCTTGAATATCTGTGGCTTGAATATCTCCTCCACAGCAGTTTGTCTGAAGTTGAGAAGCATCTGTGAAACGATTAGAGCCATTTCCAAGCTCACCTTAGAGCATCAAAAGGAAGCTTAGAGAAGTGTTGATTTCATCTACAATGCCAGCAACAGAAGTATGCTCTAAGGTCGTGCTCTAACACTGTCAGCCGATAGAAAATAATTAGATTCTCAGGGAAAGAGACTTGAAGGAAGACAACTCAATAGACATCGAGGAAGAAGATATTCCAAGAGAAGCAGATGTAGAGGGAAGCTGACCAACTTAACAAAGAAGATAATAACCATGCTGCGACCATGGGTTCCACTTGCACCAACTATTATTTGCGCATTGGGTTGCGAAACATGCCTGTTTGGATTGCTGATGACTTGTTAAGGAAGTGATTCTAGGGGAAGCAAATTGGATGATTTTGATTCCAATGCCTTTTACTTTTCCCTTTATTAGTCCATACTAGAAAATTTTAAATGTATGCTCCTTCGATTAAAATTACAATCACTATGAAATACAGATTTCACATTATGCTTACTGGTACTGACTATGGTAGAGGATGTCACGCCCCGATCCTCCGAGCGCGCGAACATCCCACTCTGGTCGATACAAATGCGACTTCCCAGGACACGTCGCCGACCCATTCAATTTTATTATGCATGCGGAAGCGAAACAAATCCCCTGACAACATTTAACTTGGGATAGAAAAGCAGGCAATCAATCACAACCAAACAAGCTTTCTTATAAACACATAGGTTTATATACAACACTGGATTGACTACAAAATAGACCGGCTTAACAAAAAGGGAACTGTCCTATGACTAACTTGTCAGACACGTTCACCGATTCTTCAGCCTCCACCTTCCGAACTCCAGGACTTCCGGTCCTCCACGACCGTCATCTAGGGACCTGAAAGATTATCCCACAACCGGGATGAGACTACGTCTCAGCGAGTCCTACCCTCTAAAACTCAATTAGGAAGAAAATACGCCTGGCGCTCTAGCCACACAAATAGGATAGAGGGCTTATCTCGCCACGATCCCTTTCCCCGCACGTCGACATTTCATAATTCAACCAAATCCGATTGATCACAATGATTCAATTCAATCATATTATCTATCTTTCCATACCGTCTATCAAACCAAATCGTTAATACGACAAATGCTCTTCAAAGCTATATTATATAGACGGTAGTCACTGAAGTCAGAATCGATATAATAGCTCGCCAAAGTCAGAATCGATATAATAGCTCGCCAAAGTCAGAATCGATATAATAGCTCGCCAAAGCTGATAATTCAATAATAAACTAATCCATACTTCAAATAAATCAATCAATAAATCCAATCTATTCAAACTGGCCATACAAACCAATCACGGTGCTAGAAGCTAACACCGGTATTTTCAAGTTAAATACCAAAACTTCTCCAATTTTATTCAATTCCTCACTTAGGAATAATTAACCATAATCATCATTTCCACTCAATTTCTCAATTTAACATATAATTAGCACAAACCGATCGCATCACTGCGATCAAAAAATTCTAACGACTAATTACCATCCCTAAGATAATTTTCGAAATTATTAAATAATTAAATTTAATTCCGAAAATTAAATAATTAAATATTATATTATAATAATATAATTTAATAAAATAATATTTATAAATTCGAAATAAATAATTAATTAAAAATAATTAATTAGGGCTTAAACAAGATTACACTAATTTAATCATACAATTAGCCCTAATTAAACATCCATTAAACTAATCATGCAACTAATCTAATTTAAATTAAAATAATCTAATCTAATCACCTAAATCTAATTAGACTAATCTAAACACCCCTTAAGCGTCATTAACTCACTAAGCAAGAATTAGAGGATAAACTCACCGGTTTTGCGCGCCGGTGAGTTCACGGCGACCCCGACACCAAGGCGGTCGATAAACCCCAAAGCGGCGACACCAACGGAGGCCGGGAAGACACTGAAAACGGGCCTCGAAGACCTCACGGCTTTCTCGGTTTTCTCGCTTCGATCCGGGCCGAACTGCAGAGAAGAAACCAAAGAACTTCAACGGCGAAAAACGGGCCGACGGAGTTCCGGCAAGTGGGTGGTTGGCAACCGGTGGCTCCCGGGGTCTTGGGGATCTTGCTGGAGGTTGGGATGGGCAAAGGAGTGGTTGGAATGGGGCGAAACAGCAAGAAAACGCGGAACAGGCGGAGTAGGGCGGAATCAGATGGTCCGGCGAGCGGCAGCTTCTCTCAGGATTTCGGGACGACCGGAGAATCGTTCCGGCAAGCGGCGAGGTGATCCGGAACGGTCTGGATGTCCTCGTCATGGACGTGGGTGGAGCGTTCGCTGATTCATCCGGAAAGTCTACTTTTAACTCGAATCTTTGGCGAAAGATCAGCTGGAGCAGAAACTGGAACGAGGAGAAAACAGAGGAGGAAAACGGCCGACGATGGCCTTCCGGGCGTGCGACGATGGAGGGGCTGGTGCTGCTCGGTTCCTCTGGTTTTTGCTGAGCTTCCCTCCTTCAACAATAATGGAGAAAGCCTTAGAGAAGAAGCTGCTTAAGAGTGGGGGTCTCCTTGGGCTCTCTAGAGCTCAACACTTGCCATCTTCTCATTGGCTTTGCCCCCACCATGACACCACATGACCTCAGCCACTCTCTCTCCTCCAATCTTCCTCTACAAGCTTGGCAATAGATGCAAAATGTGGTGTGCCATGGGAGCTACGAATTTTGGACATTCCCCCATTCAATCCATTCAATTCTCTCTTAATTCCAATCAATTGAAGCTCAAATAAATCAACCCATGTGTCCTTGGCCTTCTCATGACATTTCCCGTCAAATGATCCAACTTGCATCCCGAAGATTCGATTAAAAATGGCCCTCCGACAATCCCGAACAAAAACGACATTACTTTGCTTTTCCGCCAAAAATCTCGGTTTGTAGAAAAATCTTCCGAGATGAGTTGACATTCCTAAGATGAATTGTGACTTGACAAAACTTCCACTTTCTGTAATCGGGTTCAATTTCACTAAATTCAACTGCACGACTTTAGCGCGTCCTAATCTACCGGGTAGCTTTTAGGAATTTTCTCAGCAATTGACTCGTGGTTGATTATTTTCAAGCCACAAAGTGCATCTTCGACACATTGGCGATCATCGATTGTCGTAGAAATCTCGAGGTTTCAAATACGGACACAGGTACCAAAACGATAGGGAAATCGGTCTAGTGCCGATCAACAAGAATTGTGCAATTAGGTGGAATCACCCACACTGAATTACATGATTCTGTTGAATCGACCTATCTCCGGTCTCTAATCGGTCTGTGCCGTAATGACCCTTGCAGATTAGTACGGTCGAGCGCAAATGCTTCGGTCGAATTCTCAAGTCTATTGCGTTTAGATTCCTTAACGGCTTCACCGATAGACTAGTTGTCTCGTGAGTGGCCAAGTCAGAGAAGAGAGCTATAGGCGCGAAGATGAAATGCCCGACTTATTTAATTGAAACCAGAATTGGAAAAATCGGGATGTCACAGAGGAACTATTTTTCCTCTCCTTTATGAATTGTGATGCAGATTGCATTAATCCAAACTGCTTGCTGAATGGTCATGGTCTTCCAAGTTGCTCTGTAAAATTTATCAAATAGACCTCGGCCACGTTTCTCAATCCAATTTATTGCCAATACTTCATACTATAAAATTCTGAAATAGTAAGTTTTGCTCAGTTAAATCTAATTTATATCTTTTGGTAGTGCGTACCAAGGTTAGGCATCCCCAACACCATCCCATTTAAAGTATAAGGTTGACTGAGCATAGATATGACGCTTGTGAGATTGAAAGAAGCTCCTTCAATTTTCTTTGAAATTGGACTTGTACACCAATGAAACCTAAGGGAAGTGGAATACTGAAATCATACTTGCAAAAATCCCAAATCTAGATTGGATTGTGATAGAAACTTTCCCGAAACAGGAGAGAGGAGTTTTCAATTTTGGACTAAATCAAAAAATGAAAGCTCCGCAAACTGAGAGGAAAGCAAGAAAAATAGTACAAAGAACCAAATTAGCCAAAGAAAAAGGAAAGAAGGGAGGGGACTCTAGCTTAGACCCTCGCCTCCATGGAGGTTGAAGAAGAAAGGTGTGTGACAATAAGATGAAGAGGAGAAACCCTAGAGATAAGAGAGAAAAGCGGCAATTTTTATTCGTGACATTTAGGAGTACTCTCATACAATAATCTGTAGTGAAATGAAATTATAATCTATCTGATGAAACTTACATTTTGAGCTTTTTCATCCTAGCTGTCATCCAATCCTTTGCATCATTCTCTCTATCTCTTTAACAATTCTAGGGATGCAACCATACATATTCCTGTCGAAACAAAAAAGTGAGAAAAATATGAATATTATGAAATATGGCCATCGACTAGCATGAAGTGAACATCATAATCCTAGTAAGAGAAGCACATTCACGGAGCCAAAAGAGTTTCATATTAGATTGAGTCTTTTCTAGTCAATATTGGCTTATGTAGCAATAAAATTTATTGAATTATCAGAAAAATATATATTAGCCGCTTCAAATTGGAGAATGAGCAAAGCATATGGTCCTATTGAGTAGATCAATGAAACCCAAGTTTTGATATACGCCCTTCAATTCATATCGAGGACTTTACTGTATAACTTTACAATTGCTGGATATTGGACATATTGGCTGTTAAGTACGGATCATTTGACTTGATTGACATATTTAATGCATGGAATGCGGAAAACTTCTTATGGGATGCATTGGACTCGACTCAGCTTTCAAATTTCAAGTTCTCTTTCCCACTCGAAGCATATGCCAGCAATCATAAACAAGGCAGAAATCGATGTCATAGGGTTGGTTGGCTCGGTCTCTTGCTGGGACCTTCCATCATGCATTTAGCAACGCAAGTCTCAGCACTTCATCTACCCGACAGTAGAAATTACTTCTGCACGGAGAAGGTAAATGAGTTCGAAATCTTAGCCATCATGTAGCTGTATTCCGATCATGTTGGCAGCTTTAGAGAGAGCCTCCTTCCATTTTTACCTTGCGCTTCCCAAACTCGCTCTCCTGGGCGTCAAAACGCTTTCTCATAACTCTGTTTCTTTCCCCTCACCTCCCGCGGATTCTGTCCCCTCACTTCCCCCGGTGCCACCTTATAAAATATCGGTAGCAGCTGTTTTCTTTTGTTCTTCTCCCCTTGGATCTGCACCAACTCCTTCAGACACCACCAAGATTCAGTGTAGTTTTCTGAGAAAACGACGACGTACATGTGAGATTGTTCAATGACTTCCTTCAGTTTCGATGGGAAATCCTGGCTCATCAGTAAGTTCTTGCTGTCCATGAAAGTCTTTATGCCCTTTTGGACCAAGGCCTCGTTCAGACTCTTAACAAAGTTCTCGCGGATATCCTTGCCTCTGAAGCTGAGGAACACATCGTACATATTCAGTTCAGAGATCTTTTTGACGATGTCTTTGATTATCTTGGCCTCCGAAATTCTAACATGATAGACGACAGAGCAATGGATAATATAAGCTGCCCAAGCTGTCGAATTAAATGAAACGAGCAACAACAATTCAGTCTAAGAATAATAGATACCTAATCTGAATTTAATTTGTTACTTTCCCCTTAAACTCAGCCTAAGTTTCCTTTGCCACTGCCCCGCCATTGCCGTCATTGCGTTCCTTCCTTCCCCCCCCCCCCCCCCGGGGGATATCATGTCCCCACCACCGTGGTGTTCCTAACACCATTGCTAGCCCTAGCTGTTGTTGCACCTCTCTCTCTATTTTTGTCCCTCTGTCACGGAAGACAGCAGAACGTCTCAGCCGTAGCCAGCCTCTGGCAACCATTGCCCGAGGGTAACGACCCCAGATGTGGGGTCGCAAGCCTAGATTCGTCCCCCAAAGCCGGAGGACGCAAAGAGATGGAGGGGGCCTGAGGTGACGCGGTTGGGGTGGCGTGGTGAATCAATGGAGGCTTGGAGAGGAGGTTCTCTGTTTCTTGTGTAGCGTAAGTGTGCTCCGTGCTATGTGAGAGTTGGATGAGAGTGTGTTCGCCTGAGAGAGAGAGGGAGAGAGTTACCGGCAAAATTACTACTTACTCATCATCCAAGAACCACCCGGACAAGCTACCCACCTCATGGAGAGCGTCCTTCCATCTCATCAATGTCCTCACATCCTTGCGGGGCCTCTTTTAAAAATATTCAATACCAATTTGGTAACTCCCTTTCAATCCACTTACTCTATCTAATTCCACTCTATAAAACGCCGGAAAGACCTTGAGGCCTCTTTGCTTCTTGCACTCCATGATTTTCACCACTTCTTCCAAACACAACTCTGAATAGGCGTTGTTCGTAGAGAAAATGATGATTGCAAGGTCTAATTCCTCGATCATCTTCGGAACTGTGATCATTAGATTCTCTTCATCTTTCTCCCTTCGTTGAACGTTGAAGTAGGATATTCCAACATGGACTAGAGCTGCGGATAGATGTGTGACAAAGTTGCTGCCAACGTTCTCTTCTCTAAAACTCACAAAGACTTTGAAACTCGTTCTGGAGTTGGAAGAAGAAGACGCCATTAGAATTAGAAGCAGAAGTTGACAATGAACAATGAGCAAGATTTGGTACTTTGTTTGGGTGGTTTATTCCCATTTGATCTTCTCCATATATTCTAACGGGTTGCCTAAGATTTGGTACTTTTTTTGGGTAGTTTATTCCCCATTGGATCTTCTCTGTATATTCTCTAACATCCAGTTGCATGACTTTCTTTAAAAAAGAGTATTATTAGGTGTTTTAACAATATTAACGTGCGCATAGATCTAACCTATTTGCGCATGAACCTTTTCTACGTTAATTAGATGTCTTGATCGACATTATTTTATATCAAGTTTATTGCTTATTGAATTGTTAATGAATTTGACTGCCAAAATAAGATAGATTATTATTATCGTCATAATTTCATATGGTCGCGATTAGAGGCCAGTGTTTTTTTATTAATCGATTGATTGGCTTCAAGGAAAGAAAACCTTTTGAAGGTGTCCAAATGCGGTATTTGGTAAAATATCGAACCAATGATCCAATCCAAACGTCTATAATAATCTCATGTTCCTCTGATAAACTTGTTGAGACCTGAATTTTTCCCGACAGTATCAAACATACGTTCAACAAAATTATTAGCAATAAAAAGCTAATAAAAACTCATCACCTTATTCACGCGGCCTAGAGACTGACCCATGAAATTTAAACTGCAATTCATTTGAAAAGTTTCCTTCGGCCCATGGGGAATAAAGAAAAGAAAATTCAGAATGAGGTAGATATCGTATTGATAATCTATAGTCCAAACCTCATAAAAAAAATGCGTTTTCCTTCCAAAAGCTCAAAGCCAAACAGACTCAATCGAACAATTTAACAATTCACAACTACTTGAAAGAAATATCAGTTTCTAGCCCTCATGTGCTTTTTGCTTCTAAAGTTGACCAATATATTTTTTATTTTTTCAAGTCGTCAAAAAGTTAATTTCTACAAGCTAGGCCGAACAATTGAATTCTTGTCTCACCCAAAATCTATAACCAATGCAGGGAATGGAATTACCATTTGTCATGCCACCTTCAGGTTACAACACAACCCACCATGGAAAATAGTATAAATAGCATCTAAGAAAATTATATAGGATTAATTAAGGAAATGAAATTATATTAAGGGGCAAAGCAGATGAGTGCGGGATGAGGGTATTATAGAGGAGGCGGCGGGGCCTACCAGCTCAACGAAACTCGGCTTGTCGTCAAAGAGCAAAGGTACTGCAGTTCCAAGAACAATGACCATATGCACATAACTACTCTTGGATTATATTTCATGATGCTTTTTTTAATCATCTTTTGATAATAATTTTAATCATATTAAAAATTGCTAATCCATTTTTTCTGGTTTTTTCTTTAAATATTTGCGTTTTAGTCATTAGCATGAAAAGTGAAACTAATTGGGGAGGGCGTATTCAGTGTTTTGTAAGCCTCACATCATCGCGCGCTTATTTACTAATATCCAATTAGATTTTCACACATATATATTGACATGGAAATATAAAGAAATTATTATTTTTCTCCTTTTCTCCCCCATCTTCAACCTCCGCTCCGCCTGAGCTTGGCTATCTCCACCGCCCAAGCCGCCTCCGCCACCATCCTCGAGCCACCGCCTTATCGTGGCCACCATGGCTCGGGGCAATGCTGTTGAGATTGTCGCCGGCAGCCACGGACGAGCCAGGACTCGAGCTCAAAGCCGTTGCGCAGCAAACCAATCTAGCTGTTGGGCGACGGTATCGTCACGTCCAGGCCGATCTCCGCGTCTACCCTCGTGGTTGTCCCGGCGGCTAAGCCTTGGCCACGGCACTTGTCCACAGATATGAAGATACAGAGCAGCGGTCTTCTGTTGTTCCGGCGTCTCGTCCACAGATCTGAACGCACACCCTCTCTGTCGTTCCGGCGTCGCAGCGGCAGATTAGGAGACGCAAACCAGTGGGCTTCGCGTCCACGGCCGTGAGCAACGACGACCTCCGCGTCCACCCTCTCCGTCGTCTCGGCGGCAGATTGGAGATGCAGAGCAATGGGCTCGCGGCCGAGACTCCAGATCTGAAGCCATGGCCGTGAGCGACAACCGACCTCCGCGTCCACCTTCTCCGCCGTCCTGGCGCCTGAGGGGCAGATCTGGGGACACAGAGCAGCGGGCTCGCAGCCAAGACTCGAGATCTGGAGCCATGGCCAACGGTTCCAATCCGTGGAATCTCTGTTGAGTGATGGAAGGAAAGAAATCAGCTTCACCTATGGCTTCTCTCATGACCAAATCTAGTCCTCGACGTCGGAGTTGGAATTGAGGTAGCGGGTGGAGGAGATGGCCAAACTGGATTGATGCGGCGCCGGCAACTCCGACTCCGCCGGTGGGAGGTTGGGCTCGTGCAGATGGAAGGGAGGAAAGAGAGTCTAGGTGGATTAGGGGATTTTTAATTTATTTCTCTGATGTCATGTGTCAATTTGTAATTGGTTAATAATAAGTGCAGGCCACGTCAGCTAATGACGTGGCACTTGCAAGCCACCGAACATTCGAGAAAATATTCTCTACGTTTCTCTGGTCGTGGTGGTGCAGGTGAGATGTGGGAATGCCCAAAATAATAGAGGAGCCAGTGGGGATTTCTACGGTGCAAGTTATTTCTCTCCGTTTTCTCGTCTCCCCTCCCTTTCCGTTAACGCCCCCGCCTCCCCCCCCCTTTCCTTTTTATGGGAAATTGTGTGTCTTTTAAGAGAGAGCGCGAGAGATCCTAGAAAGAACTTCCCTTTCAAATTCGAAGAGGCGGCTATTAGAGGAGATGAAAGTTGATGTGCTTCCGCAGAATGCCTACTGTCTGGTTGGGTTGCGGCTTTATCTCTTATGTGTATATCGCTTCGTTCTTCTTGACCGTGACTTTCTCGGATCACGCACAGTGATAATCAAAGAAAGCCATAAAAAGGAAAACCAAAGGATAATTTATTGCACGCGTGCATAAAATTTATGTCGCATCCCTATTTTTTTTTCTTTCTTGTTTTGACTTGCTTTCTCTACTACTAAAGAAATAGAAACGAAAACCAATCACAATTCTAATACTCCGAGTCGATAAGCATATTCTCCACTGAACTAATTTAATAAAACGCAGATAGTGATAGAAAAGAAAACAAAAGGACAATCAATGCACGGGTAATTAAAGCGTGTGGAACCTGCTTCTTGAGTTGACTGGCCTTTTCCTTTAATAAAAGAAATAGAAAAGAAAACTAGCTACACTCCCATGCCCCCAATGCCAATATACATGAGTTAATGGCAAAAAATCACCTATTGATATTATTATTATTATTATTATTATTATTATTATTATTTACCTTGAAACCATCGTATAGCTGGAAGCGGCGATGTAAACTAGGGGTAGCATGCTTCTTGAGTTGACTGGCATTTTCCAATAATAAAAGATATATATAAAATAAAAAAAAACTAGCTACACTCCCATGCCCCAATGCCAATATACATGAGTTAATGGCAAAAACATCGCCTGTTGATATTATTATTATTATTATTCTTATGCCTTGGAATCATCGATAGTCGGCGGCAGCAGCGGTGTAAACTAGGGGTAGCATTAGCACGGGGACTCACCTCCCATGGCACTCCACTTTAGTCGTGTGATGGAGACACAGAGTTTTGAACCCCTCCCCTCCCAGATGAAGGGGCAGGGCGCAAACCAATGCGTCTACCGCGGGGTGGGTTGGTATTATTATTATTATTATTATTATTATTATTTATAGTGAACAATTTGACTTTTTTTTCCCTTGTCAAAAGGGATTCTAGACAAGCAAATCCCAAAATAAAAGTCCATTTGTTTCGTGGAAATGTGGCACCCCTGAACGGCCCCCGATCCAATGGTCCACTTGGGTTGGGTTAACCCGGTAAAACTGGGTCAAGTCAACGGTTAAATCGGGTTAGTCAACCTGGTCAAAGTGGGTTGGGTCAACCCAATTAGGGAATGACGTCATCGATCGCCAAATTATGTCATCCGTGACGTTAGTGCAGTGATGGCCAAGTCAGCAGGGTGACGTCACTGATGACATCACTCACCACTTAAGGCGGTTCACATGCTAGCGCATATGAGTGCGTGAAAGCGCTTGACGGCGTCTTGCACTACTCACTGGAGCCCCTGTAGTGTGTATAGGTCCGTGGGGGCGCATTTGGCCTCCTCTGGAGGCCCGCCACCCATCAAAATGCTCGTCTCATCTTGTCAAAAGGAGTCCAAGTATGGGATCAAAAGTTACTTTTATCAAACCAAAAATCACAAAAACATGCAAAATGGTCCAAAGGTCGGTCAAATCTGAAATGCTCATGGGAGGTACATTTGGCCTCTGCCAAAGGCGTGCCACCCACCAAAACGGTTGGCTCGACAAGAAGAATCAGAATATATGTTCAAAATCACATTTCAGTGGATAGAATTTCCCAAACAGGCCAAATGCAATAGTTCAAGTTCTAGGCTATGAACGCTTTGATACTAAATGTTAGCTGTCAAAACGGCATCCCAAGATCAATATAGCTAGATACTCGAACATAGTGTAGGATAAGACAGAGATTTGTGCACCTGATTTGGAAACCATTATTCTTTATGCAGAATGATGATGATTTGACGCTCAGGTTAATCACTTCTATCGCCCTCGAATCTTGGCCTAATGAGACCGCCCCTCACGGCTTTCCTCATGTGAGGTAATAGTGTGTTTGTGGAAGTAGGAGGGTTGGAGAAGGGATCTTAACGCTATTTATAAAGTTTTCAAAATGCGCCTCATTATAAAAAGCGGGCCCAACTCGACTCATGCAAACCATATCTATATTCGATTATTAAGAAACCTTATATCTTATCTTAGTGGACCAAACCTGTAAAACGATAAATTAAATTTTTAATTGATACAGTCCACATCAAGAGAATTCTTATGACAAACTCAGGCTACGATCATCATACGGCCAACAAATAATGTTCAAGGTAGACTCAGAAACGAATCCTCCACATTAGCATGAGCATGAACAACGAACGTGAAGTCTTGACCTCGGCTATGCGGAGGTAGGGAAAAAGCAGGCTACAAGGAAAATTGAAGACGTCGTCGCCAGAGATGACCTTACCCGATTCGGTGACGGCAAATGGATAGCGAACTGGAGATATGTTGAGCTTAATCCGATTGCCTCGCAAGTCTCGAAACCAGGATCCTCGGGAGGACATATTTGAAACAAACAAAATAGGGGCTTATCAGAGGTATAGGCGCTGAAAACGGAAACCGCGAGCGTCGGTGTTTGTCCGGAAGGGGCTCCGGTGATACTGAGCTCGCGTATTTCACGCTCTGGTTCCATTCTTTCCCCTTTTTCTCCACCCCTCTCTCGGTTGGACCTCCGCAAAACCCCTCTCTCTGTCGACCAGGCCCCACCAGCCGAAAACCAAGCTCCATCGTATAAGCTGCCTCTCCCATTTTATCTCGTCTTATTCTCTCTCTCCGAGGACAACGCCAGCTGCCGCTAGCCAGCTCGCCCCCGACCGAACGTCCTGGTTGAACGTCCGCGCGACGTTCCCCTCGTCCTCTCTTCGGTGGCCTGTCCTCTATCCTTGCTTCCTTGTTTGTCCTGAGCCAATTGCTAAAGTGGAGAGAAGGAGAAGAGAAGAAGGGATGGCCGGGCCAGGGAAAAAGGAAAAGAAGTGGGTTGGGCCAGCCCAGACACGAAAAAGAGAAGGGAAACGAGGGAGGGCTAGGCTAAGGCTGGCCCTGGCCCGGCCCGACTGCTTTTTTAATAAAATTTAAATTTTTTAAATTTTTAAATTTTTTTATACTAGTAATGTAAATATTCCTAATGTCTATATGCGATGCAATTAGATGAAAGCGTGATGCATTTTAATGAAAATTATTTACTTTACCATTTACTATTTTTTTTAGAGACTAATCACTAATTTTTTATGCGATTAAGTTATAAATAAAAAAGAGAAAAATTTATTTGTCAACAAGTTCAACCTGGCTGTGGCAAATGCCATGCCTGGACAAATCCTCCGACTAGATCCAAATGGAAGAGGCTGGTAGTGATTCCTCTTATAATCCACTGAAGATTCTATAAACCTCTCTGGCTCAAATTTCTCCGGATATGCCCGATATCTCGGATCTCTGCCTACAGCATATGCGTGGACAAGGACCCTCGCGCTCATAGGAATATCGCATCCGTTGATTTTGAATCCTTGCCTTGGTGCTCTGGCGATAAAATGGTGATGGTGGATGCATTTGGAGTGTTTCCTTGATAATACACTTCAGGTAAATGAGTTCTTCAATATCCGACTCTTGAAACGGTCCTTTCCCTTTAAGACCTGCCGTGTCTCATTTTGTGCCTTCGCCATTACCTTCGGGTTCTTAAGCATTTCGGACATTGCCCATTCAATCGTTGTTGATGATGATTCCGTTCCAGCAGATATTAATTCCTGCAAAGATTGCATGCATTAAGTGAAAAAGCGATGGATGGAGTATATTAAAAGGATCTGCGCTTAGGTGAATTGTCATGAAAGAACCAGCGATATGTTTTGAGAAGTAATTAGATGACTTACCAAGATGGTGCCTTTAATGTTATCAGTAGCAAGATGATATCCATCCTCGTTGGACTCTTGAAGACGTAATAGGACATCGACTGAATTTTCTTTATCTGGCATACCTGCTTGGCCACCTAAGTGCTCGCTTTGCATTTTGTGGTCAGCAAGAATAGCGTTCAAGATTTCATCAAATTTTCGCTTGAACTTATTTATCTTAAGTTTCACCCCCCTGAGGTAATAAATAATCCTGAGTGGAGGCAAAACCTCGGCTGCCCTGAGCCTGCTCGCCAGCGTCATTACTTCAGGAAATGATGAAATGAACTCAACCTGTTGTTTGGACGTCTGGCCGAAACACGCCTTGGAGATAATGCAGTTCATGCATGCAGAAATCCTCTTGCTGAGATCGAAAAGGAGGCCGGATGAAGACTCAATGTATTGAATGAGATTGCTTACCTCATCCTGTCTTATTGATTTTAATGATCGCACAGTTTTAACCCCAAGAAGTTCTAGGACACAGATCTTTCGGATTTGCCTCCAGAGTTCTCCAGATGGAGCGAAGAAAATGCTCAAGTTCTCGTAACCCATCATTTGAGCGAGTGGGTACTGTGGGTGGTCCGAGAAGGAGAGCTCTTGCGTCTTTGGGACCTCCTCGGCTGTATCAGGGATTGTGATTGTTATGACAGGAAGCTTACCGAGTTGAAGATAGAAGATCGATCCATTAATTCTGCCCAACTTGTCCAGGCGATGGTGCAGCAATTCGCCTATCATCTGGTGCAGATTTCCGATAAATGGCAACTTCCTTGGACTCGAAGGTAGGTTAGGATTTGAGCCTTTTTGTCGCAGGTCTGTTGAAGATCACTTTATTAAACAATATCAACAGGAGGAGGGAAGAAGAAAGGATCAAGGAAAAGGCAGAGAACTGAAGCATCGTTTTGAAACTTTAGTAGACGTTGGGCTTTGCAAAAGATGTTGTGTGCGAGAATTTGGGTTCTGCGCCTCTCTATTTATTGGATCCTAGGATTTGGCAAATCATCCGCTGCTGTCGGGAAGTCGGTCTCTCTGAAATAACTTAAGAGGCGTGAGCACAGAAGCCAACCACCGGAGGTTCGTTAAACATACTTAAAAAGTCCCGTAATCTGGTTAATTCCAATCCTTCGACCTATCAGGATGACTTTAACTTAATCCACTGGAGTTTGTGGGGAAGTTGGGGGAACCTGAAAAGGTAACCTCTAATTCCACAGTTAGAGGTCGGTTGGGTGTGTCTTGAATTCTCTATGGGCTTAGGCTAACATTAGGGGTTGGGGAGCATTATAAATAATATTTTTCTCAAGTTGTAAGATTAATAAGTTGAGATAGAAAGAGTCTTTAAGTTTTTAGGCTACCTCTTGTGATTCTTGAATTTTAACAATGGATTTTGTTTATTCACTCCCCGTGATTTTTCCCCACAAAGGTTTTCCACCTAAATTTGCGCGTTCTTTTATTCTTCTCAAATTTAAAATTGTTGTAGTTTCCGCATCAGCCACAACAAGATCTCTTACTTCCCCAACCAATTTTACTTTGGCTGTGAAGTTCCTGACGACTCGTTATATTTACAGGTGACTATCGTCGTCTAATTTTGTAGCTTCCTTTAATCCTGACTACAGAATAGGAGAAATTCATCATTGTGCTCTCTATAAAATTTGAAGTAAACGAAAAGAAGAGATCACATTATTTCGTCCAAACCAGCTTGCATGGAATAGAAAATTCAGCATGTGGAACTCATGCTCAATAGTAGTCTATATATATAGCGTGCACAATAAACATTAAGTTGAAGTGATGCGTGAAAGGCATTGCACCATGCACTCTTAGAAGGGAGCCATGGTCGAGTTGATCAAATCATCTACACATGCATGCATGTAAATGACATTTGCCCGTGCATTGTGTGTCATGTGACTTGACTGGATAAGAGCTTTATTTAAGTTACTTTGATTTTTGCCATAGCATATCATACCTAACAAATTCATTAGGGTGTATCCTAAATCTCACATCTTCAATTTTAACTATTTCACGAATTGATGTTCCCAAATATTGTAACCATTTGAAGGTATTATGGATGAATTAAAGTAGGTTCGTGTGTATAATATAAGATGAATATTTTAATGTGACTCTGAAATTTCCCCACGAAAAACATCATCGTTTTCATTAACGCATACCGTGCAGTTCAATACGTTGTCACCAACAACGCACAGTCACAATCTTGATTCCTTAACTCATTACAAAAGAATGGGCCAAGGTGACAGAAGGTCCAAGTTGTGTAAGAAGGCTTTTTGGTAAATGCAGACATATTTTTTTCTTTTGGTAGCCATTTAGGAGTTAAGCGCCATCACTACCAAAGGGGTCTTACCTTGGAGGTTTGGATAAGAGTCGTCTTATAATCATTACAAAAGCATCGGAAGTTAGGTCGGACCACCTTCCGGTGATGCGCCTCTTCATTTTTATTTGCTTGTTTATTATTTTGAATAACATATAATCCCACGAAACGAGGCTTGTCCATGTGGTTCAGAAAAGAAATATAAGTCCTGTTGCGGGTCAGGGACAGGGAAAGTCTGCAATTTCCAAGTATTTCTCGATCTCTCTGTGCTTTATATGTCAATTTATAGTTTAAGCTCGTCTTTTGTTGAAGTATTTTTACTGTTTCCCTGTGATTGGAGTTGATACTTATCTTAAAAATTTATGGCTTATGTTTCCAATATGGTATCAATTCCTTCCTTAAATTCAAGTCTGGGACATTTTCTCTCACTCCTACGCTTTGTCGAAAAATGTGTACACGTTGGAAAAAAGTTCATATATGGGTAATACAAATTTATACTTACAAAAACAAAGACAGCAGTGAAGATTTCTCCTTTTTTATGTCTAAATATTGTTTTGTAGCGATCAAGCACTTGAATCCAGAAAAAGTAGAAAGGAAAAGAAGCGAGGCAAGAGAGGTTTGACACATCAGTAGTTTCTACTGCATCTGATGGAGGGTCGCCTAACGTGCAGTTTCTTTGTATCTGATCTTTTCTTAATGTATGCACACCATCGTCTATTGAATTTCAGATATGTGTGCAGGCTTTCAAATATTTGATCAGATTAGACAATGAAAATTTTTCTATCTGTATTAGCATTTATTTGAAGCATGCATCTCTACATTGGTCTTTGGGATAAGTGCACTTTTTAGTTTTGCAACTATTGCCAAATTTAGAAAGATCTACAGGTACAAAATTTTTAATGGCATTACTTTTCTTGGATAGTCTGCCCATTTGATGCATTTTATACTGATAATTGTAATTTGAAGATACTTTCTATACATAAATGATGCGCATGCACATAACACCTACCCTGGTAGATTTGTCGGCATTAGTGTATGTGAGTTTGGTAAGCAACTAAAGGGGGAAGAAGATAAGGAAATTCAATTATTGCTGTCCTAGGGCTAAACCTTTCAATGATTATAAAAGAGATGTTCACATAAATTTGACAAATGGTGGTTTAATTTTTAAATTCTCTTCCAGCGTATTGGTTTCGCTGTAATTGTAGTTTGAGGTTCTTGTGAAGATATTATTCTTTTTCCTTTTATTTCTTTGACAAGAAATGCACTAAGCATTTGTGCACACAACCTCTTGTAATTAATCAAAGGTGTGTAGATCCAAAATGCACTCAAGCTTCATCTACAAGGATCAGAATGCAATCCATTTGCAGTTGGAGATGACACAGATATTACATATGCTAGCTCTTCCATTCAAATTGGTGCAGACTTCTAAGATTAAACAACTCTTGACTGTTATGTT
Source organism: Eucalyptus cladocalyx (assembly GCA_017140615.1). Classification (NCBI taxonomy): domain Eukaryota; kingdom Viridiplantae; phylum Streptophyta; class Magnoliopsida; order Myrtales; family Myrtaceae; genus Eucalyptus; species Eucalyptus cladocalyx. The sequence continues at coordinate 32,074,915 of CM029523.1, forward strand.
TGGTGATTCATGAAGAGCAGATTGGGCTCCCAACGGGAAAGCCCATGGCCCATTCGCCATTCGTCCCCATCTTCGTCGCTGGGCGATCCCCACTCCGGTTCGAACCGCCGCGACTCTCCGCAGCGATGGTGCAAAAGCGCCGTCTCCCGGCGGTAAATCTCTACCTCGCTCGATCATCACCGACGGCATTGATCGTCTTCCCTCCGCAGCGATGGCGCAAAAGCAGCACCACAAGTCCAACGCCAAGAAGCAACCCGGCGTAAGCAGTCTTCTTCGCTTCTCATGGTTGTTGCAGCTCGCATCTATTTAGGCACTCGTGACTATTGCTTGCTCTTCGATGAGAGGCGGCGTATTTTGTCTCCGGATAAGAAATTCGAAATTTTCAGTTGCTGCGATAGTCTGTTCGTTGCGTCGAGGCCTCCGAATTGAGCTCTTGCGGACGTGTTTTTGGCTATATTCTTAGTAGGTGGTTGTTCTTAGAATCTAAGGAGACGTTAATGCAGCATGCGTTGATGCACGGGTCAAAAAGGAGGGGAAACAAGCTGACGCAGTTCCGAGCTCAGCTTGATGCTCTGGTCCTGAAAATTGTCCAGGTGACCGCAGCTGGTAATTGGTTGTTAGAAAAGATCACCGACTTGTTCTTGATTGTTTCCAGGAATTGGTTTGTTTTGTAAGATGAAAGTATTCCTCTCTGTTGTAGAAGGTCAATGGTATGCTCATCGCATTACCACTCTGTCGTCAGAACACAACAAGCATTGCATTTTATTGTACACTGGTTCTGGAATACTATCATCGATGGATTAGAAATTCCTCTGTTTGAAAAACTATTGCATCTCGTATAATGTATCATTCTGATTGAGACACTGTCATCTGGAAATATATCACGAGGAAGGGCCCTATTTGTCGGGCAATGTAGCTCTTCTTCCTTAGTCTCGAGGATATTAGATCATCTCTTCTGAGATCCAACTAAGTTAATTTGAAAATTTCTATCACCAGTGTACAATGTCCTAGATAAACAAATCATATTCCTCATTCCCGTTTTCATTCCAGGTAACCTTATTGCCTTGAGTGGAGCTTTTGTTTATAGATTTGCCTTTGCTATGGTTGGAATTTTCATGGTTGTCCACCGTTGTTAATCAGGGCCCTTGCAGATCAGCTGGAAGGCATTGAAGATGAACATGGGAAGTACCAGAGTATGGTTGTTCAGTACATATTGGTATGCGGAGTGCAAATTTCTCTTTTTCAAGCTGTAGGAAGGATTTTTTTTACATGGTGATGTCATCCTCGTTTGTATTAGTGCTCAGTGATCTGAATGAATTTTTATTTGGTGCATTTTGTTCTTGAACTTTTTTTATAAGTATTGATGGATTCCACACTTATATAGACACTGAAATAGTATGCCTTTGAAAGAAAAAACCAAGTTAAAATGGGTATTATAAATTGAGGCTTACATTTCTGCCGCCAATGGTTATTCCTGATAATATTCAGCTCACATTCACAGTTGCATTGAGCTTTACTAACACAAGTATCTTGTGAGCAATTTGACATTTTTTATTTTACGAGAGGAAAACCCATTGAGTATTAACTGTGATTTGGATCATATATCTTAGCCTAAACTGACAGGTACAGGAGGAAGTTGGACTATGTAGTTACCCTTATTGTTGTAGTCCACAGGAACATGCGATTGCTAGGGTGGCAATATTATGCAAACCGCATTTTTTGGAGGAGATATTGACAAAATCGAAAATGAGAGAATTGACTTTAACGTAAAATAAATAAACTTTTTAGCATGTATGATAAAACTGTAATGTTTTGCAATGACACAAATTGATAGTTTTGCTTGTTTCAAGTTTCAATAGGATCCTTTATTTTCGTTGGTTTTTTTTTTGCTTATAGTGATGCAATTAAGGAAATAAAATCCTTGTTTGAAGAATGGACCTGATACATGTATCTAAGATGGAAATTGTTGGTGACAGAAAAATTGTGAAATGTTTGACCCATTTATCAAGGGTGATGTGCCATTTGAAGAGTATTGCAAAACCATGGAAAATGATGGCACATGGGCTAGTCATATGGAATTTCAAGCAGCTATTCTTGTCACACGGAGTAACATTTGCATTCATTGGGTAAGACTGACAATGATGTCATCAACCATCATCGACATCAAGTTTTTTTGGTTACGGTCTTTTCATTCCTTTGGGGGAAACATCCAGACTAAATAAGGACGTGATTAGACTTGTCAATTGTTAACCTTGCTACTGGATTTTGAAGTTTCCTTGTTAACCATGGATCCTAGAATGCAATTTTTATTGAAGAACCTGTGATTATCGGTTTCCAGACTCATTCTTCACTTCTTCATAAAATGGCTTTCTTTCCCAAAATGGCCCTCCTTTATCTAAGAAGTTATTTCTCATCATAATAAGATCAAAGACCACTTAGGATGTTGTTTTTGTTATGGTTATAGCTTGTTCATTTCTGTCTGGTTATAATTTGTTACTTTTTAAACTGAAAAGTTGACTCATCTGAAGCGCAATTATATCTGGCATGTCTCGCGATGTCTATTGTGGCAAAAGCATGTAGAAGGACCATTGGCGATGATGTGCAAAAGATTTTTACGGAGATAGATTGCACCTTTTAGCAGAAGGAGTTCCAACAGGTGCATATAATCCTAATTCATAGAAGACTAGATATATCGAAGTTGTTACAGCATTGCTGGCTCATCAAGTGTTCTATATGTCCTCCATGAGTCCACACATTAGCACTTATTAGTTTTGACACATGCCATGCCTGCAAATATTTGTTCATTGACTCCGGTTGGAACAATTTAGCTCACTCCTTACTTGATGCAGAACATGTCACCTCGGTGGTACATATGCAATTTTGATCAGCCTGGTGCTCGTCTGATCCATTTGTGAGTATTCTGAATCTACAGCCTGATGATGTTTTTGGCCAAGCAAGTGCTCAAATACTGGGATGAAATCTGGCTCTATTTGTATACACTTAAATAAATTACCTTTTCTTACATTTTACTTTCCCTCGAAAAATTTAAAAATAAAAGATGGTTTCTAATTTTTAAGAGATTATGAAAAAAATTATATGTTTCTCCAGGTCAATTTTGTTTATTTAAAAAGTTTTAGGTGTTTTGAGTTTCTTAAAAGCCAAATTGCAAGAGCCGCAGGATTTGAAAAAAAGAAAAAAAAACAAAAAGCTATAAGAACGTGTCTTCCTAACAAACCGGCTCATTACATGAAAGGAGGCACTGCAGCTTGTTCAGGGAGACTGCTGATTTAATGCTTTTGCTAGTTCAAGAGATGTGTTGGTGTGGTCATGAGGGGATAAATTACTGGCTAAGCATACATGATAGGAGACCAAAATGTCACTTTAGCTTTTGTTTGTTCAATAATTTTTTTATTGAAATTCCCCTGTATAGATATTCTTCAATGAGTGCATGCCAGGATATTCTAAGTTAAGATTGATTGGCTCCGTCGAGGTAGCCATTGTGACTTTGGATTGTCACGAGGGTCATAAAATCTAGTTGATTTATGATATTCCACACTTTACTATCTTCGATAAGTGTACTCATGCGAACCAAGTAAGCATAAAGAATGTGCATTGTGCTTTTATTGTTTTGTGGATAGGGATAATATTTTTGTCTTTTTGTACTGATTGGTGTTTGTATGTGCATTATTCTAACTTATAGATTTTGCTTTGTTTTATTAGATCTTATCATGATGAGGAACATTACAACAGTGTGAGGTTGAAGGATGACACCATAGATGGGCCAGCTAGGCCAAGTACAATCAAGGTTGCTATTGGAATTAAAATTTAGTTTACTAAGTTAGCAGGGAAGTTGGACAAATTTGTGAATTTAAGAATGTGATTGATAATTTCTTTTGCTGAAAGGCTGATTCTAATCTCGCGTCATCGTCTCACCAAGCAAAAGCTGGTCAGATAAGTCGAAATCAGGATCTGGTAAGGATACTACTGATGCAGGATCCATCAAGCTAGTCATGGCAGGAAGTGGTTGTGAGAACATTGAGAAAGATGAGCAGGTTATGTCCTCTCTTCTTCTGCTTGCATGTTTGTAGTAAATTCTTACCTTTCATTTGCTAAATGAATCTTGAATTAGAATGCAATGTTTTATAACTTTTTCTGATTTCTATGTGGCATGTGATACTTCTACAGACATTGCTGCAAATTTATGGGGATGTTGATGCTGCCATAGAGTATTTGATAGCAGAACAAGGCATTGAAGATTTTTCAGAGGAAACTATCTGGTCTCCCTGCAATGCAGATGCTTCTCATGGTAATGGCTGGTCAGTATTTATCTCTCTAGATTTTCTTTAATAAATTAATTTCACAGCTTCAGAGATACGAAGCTTCACAAGAAGCTTGTTTGGAGTCATTTTGATGTAACTGGTCAGATTAGCATATTTTGTCCTGTCGTCCATGGATTTTTCAGGTAGTCAGACATGCTATACCCAAAACTATTTCATAATTCTTTGTGGTATTTAGGTCATGATGCCAATGAAAATTCTGAGGAACAGAGAGAGGAACCTGTGGAACAGACCTATAAAGAGAATCAACCCAGCAATTCTAATGAACGGACTCATGATGACGACAGTGCCCAGTGAAGGACAAGGTTTCCACAAATGATGATTATGTTGCATCTTTTACCATTTTGGCTTAAGCTCAAACATGGGAGCTGTTGGTGATGTGCCTATTCATTTTTATTTGCTTGTTTATTATTTTGAATAACAGAAAATCCAAGAAACAAAGCTTGTCCATGTGGTTCAAAAAAGAAATATAAGTCCGGTTGTGGGTCAGGGACAGGGAAAGTCTCTTCAATTTCCAAGTGTGTCTCAATCTCTTTGTGGTTTATATGTCAAGTTATAGTTTAAGCTTGTCTTTTGTTGAAATATTTTTCCTGTTTCCTGAGTTGATACTTATCTTGAAAGTTTATGGCTTTATGTATCCAACATGGTATCGATTTCCTTCCTTAAACTCAAGTCTGGGACATTTTCCCACTCCTACGCTTGGTTAAATAATGTGTATACGTTGGAAAAAAGTTCATGCATGAGCAATATGAATTTACACTTACAAAAACAAAGACAGTGGTGAAAATTTCTCCTTTTTTATGTCTAAATGTTGTTTTGCAGTGATCAAGCACTTGAATCCAGAAAATGTAGAAAAGGAAAGAAGCGAGGCAAGAGAAGGTCTGACACATCTGCAGTTTTTAGTGGATCTGATGGAGGGCCACCTGATATGGGGCCTCTTTGTATCTGATCTTTTGCCAATGTATGTGCACCATCATATATTGAATTTCAGATATCAGTATGTGTGCAGTCTTTCAAATATTTGATCAGATTAGACAAATTTTTTTCTATCTATATTAGCATTTATTTGATGATGCATCTCTACGTTGATCTTTGGGATAAGTGCACTTTATAGTTTCCAACTGCTGCCAAATTTAGAAAGATCTATAGGTACAAAATTTTCAATGGTGTTACTTTTCTTGGATAGTCTGCCCATCTGATGCATTTTACGCTAGCAATTGCAATTTGGAGATTCTTTTACACATAATTGGTGCACATACACATAACACCTACCCTGGTAGATTGTTGGCATTGGTGTAGGTGAGTCTGTTCAACAACCAAAGGGATTAGAAGATAAGGAAACTCAGTTATTGCTGTCCTGTCCCCGGGCTAAACCTTTTCAATAATATAAAACGGATGTTCAGATAAATTTGACAAGTGATGGTTTAATTTTTAAATTCCCTTTCAAAGTATTGGTTTTGCTGTAATTGTAGTTTGGGGTTCCTGTGAAGATGTTATTCTTTTGCCTTTTATTTCTTTGACAAGAAATGCACTAAGCATTTGTACACAAAACTTCTTGTAATTAATGAAAGATGTGAAGATCCAAAATGCACTTAAGTTTCATCTACAAGGATCCGAATGCAATCCATTTGTGGTTGGAGATGACAGATATTACATATGCTAGCTCTTCCATTCAAATTGGTGCTTCTAAGATTAAACAACTTTGACTGACAATTATCTTTGGTTATTTTGGCAAAAAAAGCATGTCTTATAAATCTTTTGTTGGTCGTCATTAGTTGTTCGATCATCATAACATCGATTAGACAAATTATAGTCTCCAAAGCTCCTAAGTGATGGATAGTGGGTAGATACCGTGAGCATCTGTGAAGTTTTAGCAGCAGATTTTCCAATTATCCCGCAATTTATATCCCGAATATTTTCTCATTGTTTTTGTGGAATTGCATTGTGTTAGATGTGGCTTGTCCAATCCTCAAGAGTCACAACAATCTTGCGGCTTCATCTTTGCATCCACGAGGGAGTGGGGAGAGTCAAATTGTGAGCACAGAACTGATGCTGAAAGAAGTCTCTAACTCGAGCTTCTCTCCAAGGAAATTTATGAGGTTACTTATTATTTTTTTTTTTGGCTTGCCTCAAATATAAATCTTTTCATTCTCTATTAGCAAAAGCATTGAGCGGATGTTAGTATAAGGCTATCCTCTGTCTTCAAAGGCTGGTACCTTATTAGTCTTGTCTACTACTTTGTCCCATAATGGGGAAATAAAAAATTCTTACCTCTTCATCTAACAGCTTAATAAGCATTGAATCTTACATGGCGATGCTGCTCTAATAAGGTAGGGAGTTAAGTGATCTGTTAAGCTAATAAAAATCGATATGTAGATTCATTAATTCCATGTAAGAAGTCAAAAAACACTTGATACTTTTGCAAGATAGCAAGTTGTGCCTTGGGAGACTCATTTTCATTCAGATGGTGATCCAACATATGGGAGGGCACAATTGCTAGATGATATGGGAGAATGTAGACATCACGAGAACTTCAATGCGATAAAAGCATCTCAGCTTGGCCTACGCCGTGATGTTCCGTGGATGTCTAGGCCAGTAAGTGGACTTTTCCCATCATGTGCTGTTGTCGAACGAGCTTGGTCAACCTGCTTCTTCACTGTCCTTGAGAAGGCGGTCTGTAGAAGCCGGTAGATCAAACCTAGGTTCTTTCCATGAAATAAGGGTACCTAGCCATTAAGTCAGAGTCTAGTATCATAGACTTTCTTTGTTTTTCTACCAAACAAAAATACTTAGATAAAGTTCTGGTTTGCGATAATTGATTTAGTTGTTAGCCATGTATTTAAGAGCTATCTTGTGGTTATGTTCAACCATTTTGTGTTATGAATTGAGAATCGGGTTTATTCCAATCAGAGTACTGAAGGGCCAGTATTAGATCAATGATAATTTAGTTGGAATATTAGATCAACGATTGTTTAGATTAACAAGGGCGACTGTGCCGTCAGCTTCTCATTTCTCGTTGGAATATAGATAGCGTAAGAGGATGATCATCAAAGAGTGCTAATCAAGTTCAGAATCACCACAAAAAAGAGGTGTGTCAGTACAAGGGACAAGGTTATAATGTTGTAGGATGCGATAGGGAGGTGTGGTGCGGCAAGTGAATCAATTTCAAAATTTACGCGTCAAGTAAAACGATCGGCATTTCATACGACTAATATAATTGGCTGGTCACATCGTGTCAGTTGTTAGTGATCTGACCACCAAATGAAATATTTTTTCAAACAAGAGGATAGTCCCTCGAAAACTTTTTGAATGCTAGAAGTCCCAAGCTTGCAAGGACTTCGAGGAAACTTACTCCCTTTAGAGAAATGCTACTCTTCATCACCTATAGTTGCAAGGACATTCCAGGGAGTACCACTGATTATATGCACTTAGTTGTTGCTAAATAGACATACCGTCACTTACCAGTTCATTGCTCATACATTCTCGGTGGAGTCTCCCACTGAAACTAGTACCTTATCCTTGACTGCCATTAGCGCCAGATTCTTTTTTTGGGAAGACCTAGACATCTTTCCCCGACCTTTGTGGCAAGCCCCTCTATTGATTGTGAGTTCCCAGCCATGGATAATTACTAACTAATAGGATCATCGAGATATAAACTCCACAATCAAATTACTAACCTCAAAAGAAAGGTACTAACTACAGGCGCAGTGGTGATCATGAGGACCCCATGGGACTTATGATCATCAGAAAAATAATTACGATGTACAAATACTATCGATTACATATAAAGAGAGAAAGTACTATATTAATGGAAAATTTCAAATTGATAGCTCCCGCAACTTAAGAATAATGAAGAGATGTTCGTGATGAAAGTTAATATCCATGGGTGCAGTACAACTTATTTCAGGTGATTTAAAATTGTTCAGTAATATTTACTGAAATTTTTTGTTATTTATGATGACTATTTGACAAAATTTACTATATTAATTTAAGTTTACTAACGACTAAGATCAACATACAGGTACAACAAAGATTATTTTCTGGCAATGAGCAAAGATTAACATACGATTATAACAGGAATATGTAGAGAAACATATAAGCAGTGCCGCAAACCTTTCTTGCTTCATCTATAAATTGCATGAAAAAAGTTTCAAATTACCCAAGTAAAGGGAAATGATGCTGGGAAAAATGAAATATGAATACATTTATATAAGGAATATGTACACTAGAAGTCTTAAAACTTGTTGCGAAAGTATAATCAAGTTCCAAGACTTTTACAAAGTGTAATCGAGTCTTAGAGCCTTGTCTGATAAGGCCAATTGAGTACTGAGGTTACCACCATCCCATTTGACAAACGAAAATGCTGATATGTCACTAATATAATTTGACTACACACATCGGAGATACTTGAGCCAAACATGATGTCCCGTTCTAATGAATTGAAGTGTCCTGTGTGCACCCTCTCTCCATTTTCATATATGACATTAGAAATTGAACTGAATGCCATCTATTACTTCAACAACAACATAGATGTCTCGGGGCATCAGGAAACATATTATTAGAGATTCCTTCCTTAAAGATCTGCGTGCCAACACTACTTGGAGATTCCTTCCTTAAGATCCGCATGCCAACACTACTCCACTCCCCTATTCCTATTTTATCTGTTCACTCGCCGGCTCCATTCCTCAAGCAAGCGTGGGAGAAATTTGCGTAAGAAATCTTTCCACTCCATTTCATAGATTGAAGTTGGATCTACTAATTGATTGTGTTCGAGCACAAACTTCAAATCATTATCCATTTGCTTGCATCTTAGCACATATCCCAACTTTTCCATAGTTCCACCCGACACTGTGAGTGTAAGGCTAAGTTGTAAGCAAGCCTCGTCAAATTCAAGAAAATCAACTGCTCCCTCCAACACTCCCCACAATACATTTGGCTTGAGATATTGAATCCACATGTGACCCGAATCAAATGAACCGAGAGTTCCTGATAGCGCATTCCGTTTTTGGCCATTAACATAGGGCACGATGTCAAAAAATATTTCCTTTTCTCCATCCTCTACACTGAAAATAACACAGAGAGCTAATCCCAAGAACTTATCATAAAAGTCCTGTGAAACCATGAAAGATATGGTATCGCCTTCAACAAGGACGAACTCCTCTGGCATATCTCCTCTGGGAAAAGTATCTCTATAGTAAGAAGGAATTTTGGAATAGCGGTACTTCTGTTATACCAATAGATTGTTAGACATACTCAAGTTGATAATTAGTTAAAATAGAAGAGTTTAGTTTGAGAATTTTTCTAGTAATTTAACCAAAGCTAGAGTTTTATAATAATTAAATATATCGATCCTTCCTTGCCTTATATGTAATACTCATGAAATCATTCACTTGCGAGTGTTCTAGCAACCCGTATTACATGTAAGTGCAGAATCGCGCCCGACATACACTCCAACAAATCAAGACATGCACTTATGAATGCGCGCGCACCCAGAGGGAGAGGGAGAGGGAGAGAGAGAGGGAGAGAGACCTCAACTGAGAAGTCAGCCATGATATCGCCGCATGGGAAGCCATCCATGATATCGTTGTCTTTTTTCTGTTTCATTTGTACGATCTTCCTCTGAGCTTCTATTATCTTCAAGGTATAACCACCGCTATTACATATAGGTGCAAAATCACGATATATTAGCTTGTTTTGTTTGCTAGCATTTGTAGCTTTTGCATTATACAAACACAATGCACCCATATCAATCCAACACACACACACCACAATCACGGAGGGGAGAAAAGAGCCGGGGGGGTGGGTTGTTGTTGTTGAGGGAGAGGGAGGGAGAGGGGAGAGAGAGAGACCTCATATGACAGATCTGAGAGATTGGCCAAACTTTCTTTCTCTGTGGTTGTTTCTTTATCGTCATGCCAAATCTCATAGAGCAAACCTAGATCCAGCAACTTGTCATCTCGATACAAAGCCTCCAAATCATCTTCTAATGGCTTGCATACTAATCGAAATCCACACTTTTTTACAATTGCACCACCCAATGTACTTACGCATAACTGGAAGGAATTTGAGTCATTTTGACCCAAAGTGCTTGCTTGCCATAGATCCTCTACTTTAAAACAACAAAGCAACACATAATCCGAATGCGATGGACATGATGGGATTGCATACCAAAGGGGGCCTGGGTTTGCCATTAATGTATGGACAAACAATAAATTTGGCATTTCGTTGCCCTTCCTTTACTCGAAATACAACACAGATAGCTAATGCTAGGAACTTCTTACACAAGTCCTTTGAAGCCGTGAAAGATATATAACCTTCTTTATTTGGGAGCAACCATTTTGGCATCTCTCCTCCACGTAGATGAATATGGAAAAAACTTACTGCAAGAAATTTGCTGTCATAGATGTAAATTGTTAGAACAGTATTTTGAATTTGACACTCGGAAAAGAGGAGAGTTTAGCTACAGTTAGCAATACATATACACGACTCCGTATAATCAGAGGGGAGGAGAGAGAGAGTCTAACCTTAGTATGGACCAGTGCATGAAATAATGACAAAATGTCAGAGGAAATTTTACTTAGAGATTCACAATTCAATGCCAATAAACACTGCAGTTGGTCTGGAATCTTGCCAATCTCTTGTAGTTGTCCACATCCCGAAACATCCAAATATAATAGCTTAGGAAAACATGAATGATTCTTTAGGAACTCTACTTCCAGTAGATCACATCCCCCAAGCCTTAAGATGAGTAGCTTAGGAAATCCCGTCTTCTTATGCAAATCACTCAAATCCTCCTCCTCCTTTGGAAACTTCATTAGTTTTGAACAACCATTAAGCATCAAGCTCTCAAGATTTGGCAACTTGTAGATGCTAGATGGGAGGTTTGCCAATTTCTTGCAATTAATTAAACTCAAATTCTCCAAAGAAACAAGATTTTCTATGGATGCAGGAAGTTCCTTTATCGAAGTTTCTTTTAAATAAAGTTCTTTCAAGCCTTTGATTTTATCCGGAATATCAGGGAATCTTTGCAACTTTGAGCAACCAGTAAGATTGAGAAGTTCAAGATTCTTGGATTGGAGCACATCAGGGAAATGATGAAGGTTAGAGCACCCTTTTAGATTCAAATATTGTAATTTGGCGTGATATGCAATTGATTCGTGAGCACGTTCCAAATTTTTGCACCCATGGAGATCCAATTCCTTGAGATTTGGAGTCAAATCAAAGTTCGGCATACAAACCACTGACGGACATTCACTGAAGTTAAGGAACTTCAAATTTTTGAAGTCCTGCAAGAAACATCCATACAGAAAAAATGAAGATAAAATGTTTAAAGAAAAACACTTGATCATCATTCAAGCCCTGTGTGATCAGAAATTAGTTGATCATATGGTGTACGTAGAGCACTCCCTCTCCCGTTTCAAATATGAGTTTATTGAGCATCCTTGGCCAAAAGAGCAGATAAAAAAAAAGAATAATACGCATTGGATCTCTATCAAGAGACATACAAGAGAAATCATTCCAATGCTAAGTGGCGTGGCCACTTCTCCTATGTGTACGTTCAGAAACAATACATGTAAAGAGAGAGAGGGTAACCTCATGTGGGAGCACATGAGCCACGGTCAAATCCTTTGCCAAGTAATTCATGACATGAATTTTAGCTAACATAGGTGGCACTTGATGGATCTACAATCTTATGCAGAGATACGCAACGGCTATAAAGGTGGTGGAAGCTCAGGAATCTCTTGCGTCATCTCTTATTAGGTCAGTTGGTTGGTTGATCAATTTTCAAGAATCGCACATTTTGTATCATGTAGTAGTCCCTTGATGCATTACATGTTGCTGAACTTTATATTAGTGAAATTGTGTGCCTACATGGTATTCCAAAGACAACCCCTTTTGTTGAGTTTATCAGTCACTTTTGGCATATATTACAGGAAATGGGGACTTAGTCTCAGTTTGGTTCTGCTAGCCATCTTTATAAGGAGTTTTATTAGAAAACATGTAAAATATTGGGACATGTTATTGGTTCAAGCGGAATTTGCATATAATAATTTGATGAGCCAAATTATTGGAAAATGTCGATTTGATGTTGTGTAGCGAAAGCATCTTTTAAGTCCTCTGGATCTTACACCATTATTCACTAATAATATGAAGAAAAATCTGAGACAATCAATAAGTTACATGAGGAAGTGAAGAAGAGAAGTTCGAAACAAACTGTCAAATATTCCAGTCAAGCAATAAAGACATAGAAAAGCCTGCTGTTTCTAAAGAAGGTGATCGTGTCTGGATTCATTTGAGAAGCGCTTTCTACCTAGTCGTCATGCAACAAGTCGTTCTTTTCTAGTTTTGGAACGCATCGACAATAATACCTACAAAAGTGAGCTTTGTGGAGAGATTGATGTTTCCACTAGTTTCAATGTTGCTGATCTATCACTATGAAGTTGGCTCAAGGAGAAGTCTTTTCAAGATTTCAAGATTCTCTCTTATGAATAGAATAATAGGGATAAAATATATTTTCTTAATCTATGAGTCTGTTTAAACTTTTTAGGATTACTTTATTCTCGATTACAATGTGATAATATTGTAGCCTGTTTGAATTTCGTATTTTAGGTTCATTTTTCTTCATGTTTGTGTATTTTAGGCTCCTACTTATAATTGTCCTCTCGGTCTCTTATAATAAACATAATTAATTTATTAGATGAAGTTTCATTCTTTTTCTGTCTTTCTGTCCTTTTGGGTGATTCATGAGTGATCAAGAGAGTGCGGCATCCTTGGAGTGGCCTACTAAGGTGGTGATTTGGCTAAGGGAGACCTTCTGTATCTAGTCTCTTCCTATCCTCCATAGTGGGGTTTTCCCACTTCGTTAAGATTGAAGACCCCCTTTTATTTATTTGTTCGTTCAACACATTCCGAAATCAGTGTGGCCGACATGCACGACGGCAAAATTGAAAGCCCATAAAGTTTGTCTCATGGGCGGAGTAGGAAGAGAAAAACATGAGTATGCACAAGAGTTGGAAAAACTGATATTTGAAAAATTGAGCGAAACCACCAAATTAGAAATACTTAATGGAAAGAAATTGTTGGTAAATACACAATACACAAACATAGAATATATGTAGAAAGGAAAAGATATTTCATGATTGAAATTTGCAATAAGAAATTTTTTCTAGGATAGATAACATTAAAATTTAGATTGTGAAACATGCGAGAGATCAAATAAATTATTAGTTTACGCACCTCTCTATGAATACAAAATTTGTGAAATAAGTAATTGATGACATTTTAGTGAAGAAATTAAATTAAAATCCTGTGGAAGGTCACCTTCACTTTGTACGGTAAAATAAATATGAATACAAAAATGATACGTATACCAACATACGTACATATATTTTAATTAGCGAAGCGAACCCTTACTCACTTCTCTTTAGAAAGCCTTATTGGTCATGCGTGAAAGCTGTTACGCACTACTAGCGTGCTAGATGCAACGCCTTTAGAAAGTGAGACTCTTCTATGGAGTTGTACTCCACAAGCCTTGTTTAAAAAGCTGGAGGAGGAATTGGATGGTTGGATGGTCAATATATACATCTCTCCTACTGTTCTACAGCTAGGCGAGCGGAACCCCAACACGGGGATGTGGAAAATTGCTTTCCATTCCATGATTTCTTACTCAGGAAGAAATGGAGCAAAGGTGCTACCGAATGATTCGATTGAAAGCAATGAGAGATTTCTTGAGTAAATTATCCTAACTATTTTTGAAAATGAATAGTTTATCCATAAAGATAAAAGTCTACTTTCTTCGAGTTCTGCTTCTTTGTCCTTCCAAATGTAAAGGACGTACTTCTGAAAAATCCCCGGTTAGGTTGGTACAACGAAAAAAGACAGGACTTTTGCGACTTACTTAAAGTGAAGACTAACTTCCTTTATAGATCCTTTGCTACACAAATTTTAATATTTCTCTTTTCATTATCAGCTGCATGCTATCGGAGAAAGAACAACAGGAGGTTCAATTAAAAGCATTTAGCGCGTATTCGCATCAATGATAAAGCAAATAAGTAAGAAAAATCTCTATCTATTTCCATATGCAATGTCAAAGAGTATAATAAGATTGTCTCTGGTATTAAATATAGAATCTTTGATAACATTTTAGTTATCTATATTTCAAAGGCATACAAAATGAATCATCAGTTCATGTTTATTAAAATGATAAGCATATCCATCATTCAATTATGTCACCAATAAGTCCAATTTTCGGTATTAAAGTTACTGACCTTATAAGTTCATTCTTCTTATAATTTCAGTGCTTGTAACATTTTGAAATTAAGGTGGGACCTTTTTAGTGAATGTTTTTTTTTATTCGAAGTAACTTTAAGGTTCACATTGGAAAGTGTTTTATACTTTCTAAAACGGAGACTCCACTTATGTTGGTTCATGCAGTAGATCGACTTCTTGTATTTAATGCTTTAATCAAATATAGACAATTTAATAGATCAGATAAGCGAGCATCATCGGAGCTAGTAATTGTTGCATTAAGAGTTTTCAATAATTCATGTACATATCCATAATCATATGCATACAAATATAGATATATAAGAGATAAGTAAATAAAGACAATTAATTTCAAATGCGCACCTTGAATTGCTCCCTCACGACTTGGATGTTGGTTTTGTGCATATCAAGCCCAACCAACTTATTTGAACAAGAGGAAAATTCGGGAAACCAAGGACATTCAGGCCATTCAAACCATCTCAATTCATTAGGAAGATAAATAGGACCTTGGAAAGAGTTGTGCACATTAATCATGATGAGCAACCTCAATCTTCTCATGTTTGTGAAAGCATCGGGACCTATGTATATTGCTTCTATCTTGGGTAAAACCAAAACTATGGCTTTTATTGCATTTGTTCCCTGCAATTATAGAACTTGCATTGCAATTAGTATATGAAGTCAGAGAAGAAGAGAGTAAAATCAGTGTTTAAACCACCAAAACTTACCATATTCCCCGATAGAACATCACAGACATCTTCACAAAGCCATAACCTGCTGCGTTTTTCAGGATCATCGCGACATTCTTGTTTAACAATATCCATGCCCATCAACTGAACCAAGTCATGCATTTGTATCATCTCTAGTTCTTTGGTTATTAAGGACTTCTCAACAAGAACTTGTACTCCAATAGTTGTGTCAAAATCACAACTGTTAAGGACTTTCATGATGTACTCCATAGATCGTCCCTTGAAGAAACATGCAATATCAAGGAATATCTCCTTTGCATAGTCCTCTAGTCCATCGTAACTTAACTTGAGAACATCATTAATGGTTTTGTCAGGACTTTTAGCAAGTTTATTCAATGCGCTTTCCCACTCTTGTTCTCTTCTTCCACATAGGAAAGAACCCAATACCTCAAGTGCTAAAGGAAGTCCATTAGCATAATGCAAAGCACTATCCACAAAGTCCTTCCTTATCACTATTTCCTTACTTCTAAGAAAAGCATGTTTATTGAAAAGTTCAAGAGCTTCCTCATCCTTTAGAGTTTTAACTTCATGGATATGATCTTCATCTATCCTATGGATAGTTAATAGATGGTTATCTCTTGTAGTAATAATGATTCTGCTTCCTTTACCAAACCATTCACGCCCTCCAGCTAAAGCATTTAATTGTTTTACGTCATCGACATCGTCGAGAACAAGGAGGACTCTTTTGCGGCAAAGTCTTTGTTGTATCAAATTAATACCTCCATCAACACTAAACACTGTTAAATCTTTTCTCACTAACTCGGACAACAATTTTTCTTGCAAATGAACTAAATCCTTGGAATCTTTTGAAGTTTCACGAACGTTTGGCAAAAAATATGGAGCATCAAATTCTCTAAATATATCATTGTAAAGGGCTTTGGCTAATGTTGTTTTTCCTATGCCTCCTTGTCCCCATAATCCTATCATGAGAACATCATCACGAGACTCAAGATTTAACATTGATTTCAGCTTTACCACTTGTCGAGGTATTCCAACCGGATGCTTGGCAACGTGTAACGGTGTTCGATCTAGCTGCATAGAGATCTTTAGCACAATTCTCTTGATAAGATCCGCTTCCGCTTCATCTCTGACAAAATCCGGAAAGGTACTTGATACATCAATTTCCAAAGATAATTGACTTTCATTGAAAAAGAAGAAGAGATTCAGCATATAAAAAACAAATAACAAAGCAGTATCACATCAATCGCTACTTAATACTTACTTATCCTTCAAATGCCACCCGGACAAGCTACCAGCATCAAAGAGAGCATTTTTCCATCTCTTCACTTTGTCTGAATCTCTCCCAAACTTTCTCTCATGCTTAACCATAGCTTTTCGGTAGCTCTCTCTTGGTGTTCTCACTTCTTTGGGATCCACTTTGTAAAACACTGGAAAGACCATGAGGTCTCTTTGCTTCTTGCACTCGATGATTTGCGCCACCTCTTCCAAACACCATGGCGAGGAAGCATAGTCCTCGGAGAAAATGATGATCGCGATGCGCGAGTCCTCAATCGCCTTAATAAGCGCCGGTGTTATTTGTTCGCCTTTCTGAAGCTCCTCACTGTCAATGTAAGTGTAGATTCCTTTCTGGTCAAGAGCCGTATAGAGATGACCAAGGAAGTTGTTTCGAACGTCAGTGCCTCTGAAACTCAGGAAGACATCATAATTCCCTTTCAGATCTGAAGAAGCAGCCATTAGAGGAGATGAAGGTTGATGTGCTTCCTCAGAATGCTTAGTGTCTGGTCGGGTTGCAGCTCTATCTCTCATGTGGATATCACTTTGTACTAATAAAGAAATAGAAACAAAAATCAAGATCATTTCTGATGCTCCGAGTCGATAAGCATATACTCCACCAACTAATTTAACAGAAAGCAGCATTTTGCATAAGGTGCACGGAACCATCCTATATCGGTGCTTCTTGACTTGACTTGCCTTTTCCATTAATAAAAGAAATAGAAAAGCAAACTAGCAGTACTCCCATGCTCTGGGTGCTAGTATACATGAGTCAATCGCAAAACACTGCCTGTGGAAATATTATTTATAATGAATAATCTGACTTTTTTCTTTCAAAATGGCTTCTACAAAAGCAAATCCCAAAATAAATTTCCCTCACTTTTCAAACTAAATTTTTCCATACCATATCTTGCATTGAACGGAACAAATTCGAAGCAGTTCAGGCATTTTTTCAACCACGTAGTCGGCATCGAGTTGGAGAGTGAATATGGACCCACTCGGAGCTCGAGCTCACACTTAAACTCAAGAGAAATCAGCGAGCAACGTTCAAACTTAAGAAAAACCGAGTCATTCAGATCCGACGCGAGTGAGGACTAAAGAAATCGAGCTTACTTTGCTCTTTTAAAATCAAGCGGGACGAGGCAAAAAAAGAAGAAAAGAAAAGAAAGAACGAGCACTCAATCGCGGGGGCCCTACCTGGCTTGGCTGCCGCAGGCATCGTCGGCGGCGAAGGTTGAGAATAGCGACTCCAAACTCGTGTCTGGCTTCAGTCGACTCCACCGAGGTCAGGGACCACGACGACGAATGGCAGCAGGCGGACGATGTTCTGGAGGTGGCGGACGACGTAGATCGGCTGTGGCTCTGAGGTTTTGTGTGGGGCTTCAACGGCAACTGTTCACGTAGTAGAGAAAGACCAAGATGCTTCTTCTTTTTTTTTCTTCCGCTTTTTCGTGATAGTAAAGAAGTAGGTGACAGTGGAGGAAGGAGTGAGGTAGGATTCCGGGAATGGAATACGAGAGCACTCGCCGGCGGGAGGTAGTCGGACGGAGATGGTGGAGGTGGCTGGTCAGGTGAGTTCAGGAGAAAGGGTGGTGAACGCTTTTCTTTACTTTTCCAGAAAATGCTCCCTGAACATGGTCTCTCCTCCCTTTTCGAGAACGCCCTGCTTTTTTTTTTTACGTGGGAAATTGTCTCTTTTAAGAGAGAGCGTGAGAGATCCCAAGAAAGAACTTCCCTCTCAGGTTCGAAGAATCGGCTATTATAGGAGGTGAAAGCTGATGTGCTTCAGCAGAATACTTACCGTCTGGTTGGGTTGCAGCTTTACCTCTCATGTGTACGTCACTTTATTCTTTTTGCTTACTTTCTCGAATCACGCGCCAGTGATAATGAAAGAAAGCTATGGAAAAGAAAGTAAAGGTGCATAAAATTTACGCGTGTCCTTTCTTTCTTTTCCTCTGTCGGCTTGATTTGCTTTTTCCACTGATAAAGAAATAGAAACAAAAACCAACGAATCATTTCTAGTGCTCTGAGTCGGCAAGCATATCATCCACCAAGTAATTTAATAAAAAGCAACATTTTGCAGAAGGGGATGTGCTTCTCGACTTGATTTGCCCTTTCCATAAATTAAAGAAATAGTAAAGAAAGCTAGCTATACTCCCGTGCCCTTGGGCTTAATATACATGAGTCAATCGCAAAAACATCGCCGGTTGAAATATTATTTATAATAAATAATCTGAGTTCAAATCTCAAAATAAATTTTCCTCAGTTCTCATACTAAATTTTTCCATATCATATCTTTGCCTAAAGATTATTGAGTCATCACCCCCTCAACCTAATCACTTTGATCTCACTCCTTAATTTTTTTCAACATTTTACATTTATTTTATACTTTTAATGTCACATTTAGAATTTCTTAGCTAACAGGTTAGGAAAATGCTTGTGTCACCATATTGCAAAATGACAGTGGAACTATCAAAAGGCTAGCCACACATCCTTTTGGAGGAAACCAGTGGATTTACTAAATTGGTTTGAACTGGTTTAATCATTGAGTAACTGTTTTGTTCTTCTTCATTTTTTATTTTTTTTACCTCTATGTTCTTTATGGCGGCCTCAAATTTCAGAGACAAAATCAAAAGGTCACATTGAATCATTTTTTTTTTTAAGATTGTGACTTTCATTTGTTTATTTAAATAAGGCAAGAAAAGCGTTCTCTTCTTATGGCTTTTTTATATGGCGAATGCATTTTTTTCTCTACTAATTGTTTTTGAAATTCTCTACTAACTCATTATTCCTATTTTGATATTTTCTTTACTTCATTTTTTTTTATGCATAATTGATATCAATTGTATAAATCTTAGTTCATTTGAGAGTCCTTCAAGAGCAATTTAGTTTGAACAAAAGGAATGATGAGCAATTTCATTGCACAATAATTTTGTTATTAGTTGCAAAGTTAATGTTTTGAGTGTTTTTTCATTTTTTTTAAATTTAATGTATTTTCATAATGACATTAATGATTATTTTAGTAGGCTATAATTTTTTATTTGTAATTAATTATATTTCGGTATTTATTTTATTTTTTCTTTCTTCATATTCAAGAAAATTGATTTCGTGAGCCTTTTTCTGATTTTGTCTCTAAATTTGAGCTTGTTGTCGGTATTTAATTATTTGACATAGAAGTAAAAAAAAAAAAAGGAAACACGGGTCACAAATTAAAACCGGTTACCGTTTCCTCTAAAAGGATTTGTTGCTAGCCGTTGACCATTCCATTATTATTCTGAAGTGGACGGTCAACGGCTAGCCACTCCCGAGCAGCCGTGAGAGGAGAAATAGTGGAACGGTCAACGGCTAGCCGTGAGAGGAGATGAAGGTTGAGGGGCTTCTGCAGAATGCTTAGATGTTGCATGGAAACATTTCTATTCCCCTCTTCTTTTATTGTTTTGCTCCGCGAAATAAAAAAAGAACAAAATCTATTTAGTAACATCAACAAAATTTTCTATTCCTAAAAATAGAAAAGTAGTCAAAGAATAGGTTTGGAACAAAAATAAAACGTAAAAAAAAGTAGTTTATTGTTCTTGGAAATAATTTCTGGAAATAAGTCTTTTTTATTAATTTTCTCTTTGCCTTTTCTTCTTCTTCCTTGCTGTTCTCCATGGGCCACTATTTGTCGATCAACTGCCAACCGCTGCTATCTCTGTTGATTGTCAACTGGTCGTTCACAAACCGTTGGTCGTCAGCCATTGCCAACCGTTGATCGGCCGCTCGTCGCTACCGGTTGCTCGCCGCTAGCCGTGCACAGCAATGGCAAAAGTAGCAATCGGCAACAATAGTCAAATGCCTTCTTATTCTTTTTGTGGATCGTACCAAATATATTCATATTATTTTTCTATTCCAATAGTAAAAATTTTATATAATTAGCAAACACATTATTTTACTCAAAAAATTGTTCTTAGGAGTAAAAATAGAAAATAAATTATTTTTAAAAATAAATTATTTTCGGAAATAAAAATATTATCATTCCGCACCTTTACTGTCTAGTTAGGTTGTAGCTTTATCTCTCATGTATATATCACTTTGTTCTTTTGACCATGACCTTCTCAAATCACGTAGTAGTGATAATCAAAGAAATGGAAAATTTCAAATAAGGACCCGAAGTAAATCTATTTTCTCAAATAAAGACCCAAAGTGAACTTTGTGTCAAATGAAGACCCGAAGTAGACCCATTGTTTCAAAGAAAGACCTGAAGTGAATTTTGTGTCAAATAAGGATCCGAAGTGATCAAATTAATCTCTATTAAGGACCTTAGCTCGCTGGCAGACATTTGCCATCGATTAAAATAGGGTCAATTTTGTCAGAAATTTGTGATTAGAAAATATGGAAAATTCTAAATTAATTAAGTTTAGGTTATTCATTTAGATGTTTACGTTTCTTCTTTCTTCTCCCTCACTGTTCCTCAACCAAATCGCTACCTAGTTGTCATCGTTATTCGATTATCGTCGCTCCTCGCCTTGCTCAACGGGCAGAGAATTTGGGTCTCTACAAACAAACAAAGAAGCATATGGTTTCCTTCTTGTTTTTTAATCCGTGCCTCAACCGGCGGAAAATTTGGGTCTTCGACTTTGCAGAGGATGGGTACAAAGAATGGGGAGAACTTCGGTCTTTGACTTTGTAGAGGACAGGTACAAGGAGCGGGGAGACCGTAGAAAACATAGGGGTTTTTTTTTTTTTAGTTTTTAATTTTCCTTAGGATTTGTTAATTTTCCTTTTTTTTTTTTTATATTTTGGACAAAATTGCCAAAACTCTAGTCATCCGAAATGTCACATGCTTGATAGCCGGTGAATATTTGGCTGACCAACAAGCTCAAGTTCTTATTTGGAATTTATTCAACCACTTCGGGTCTTTATTTGAGATAATGAATCTACTTTAAATCTTTATCTGACACAAAGTTAATTTCGAGTCCTTATTTAAGAAAATTAGTCTACTTCAGATTTTTATTTGGAATTTTCCCTCAAAGAAAATCATCGAGAAGAGAAGTAAAGGTGAATTATTGCATGCGAAATTTCCGCAGAAGGTGCATAAAAATTTTCACGGGTCTTTTCTTTCTTTGCCTTTGTTGACTTGACTTTGCTTTTCTACTAGCAAAGAAATAAAAATGAAAACCAACCATCATTCTGATGCTCTAATCGATTAGCATACTTTCCATTAATTAATTTAATAAAAAGCATATAGAGATGGAAAAGAAAACCAAAGGACAATCAATGCACACATCATTTTCAAAGTACATGGAACCAACCTATAGAGGTGCTTCTTGGCTTGACTTTACTTGACATGTCTTTAACATTAATAAAAGAAATAGAAAAGAAAACTAACAATACTCTTTAGGAGTATGCAACAAAAACCATTCCAATCGAGACCGAACTAGACAGGTAAATTTTGGGTGATCTTAGGGGATGCCAATCCGATCCCGATTCTTATTTTTGGAACCTATGGCTGGTCGGTCCGATTCCAAGGTGGGAACCAAACCAATAGGATAGGACTGACCATTCATGTATTTAAAAAAAAAAAATTAAAATTTGAATGACCATTCTAAAGCCAATTACTTTCCTAACTCTTTCCCATTTTGTCGTTACTTTCCCATTACTTTCTCATTCTACCAATACCTTCCCATTCTGCTATTACTTTCCCATCTCTTTCCCTTTTGCCGTTACTTTCCCCATTTTTTTCCCTTCCACTTCTCCTTCGCTAACCCTAACAATGTGAAATCCACCCTTTCTTGGTTTCCCTCTTGCAAGCGCAACCTCACCTCACGCCTTGGTCTGAGTGAGTCTCTCCACTATCGCGGCCTCGCTTCCTACTCACTCGATGTCCTCTCGTGGCCTCACCTTAAGTCCCATTTCCCTTTCATGGCCTTGCCTTTCGCCTTGCTTGACGTCCTCTAATGGCCTCGCCTCACACTTCGCTTGTCGACTTTTCCCTCTCACCTCATAGCTCGCTTGTCAATGTAATGACAATAAGTGATTTGGCCCATTGGAACCGGACTAAACCACTGATCACCCCTAATACTCCCATGCTCTTGGTGCTAATATACACAAGTCAATTGTAAAACATCGCCCATTTAATTATTATTAATAATGAACAATCTTACTTTTTCAATTTCAGAAGAGATTCTTATGACGTCCTGACAGCGTCACATACTAAGTGCAAGCAAAAACTATATAGATTATCGTCATGACAGCACCTGTTTAATTCAATTATCACACTAAAGTATCCTAACCTAATTAGTTAGCATGTATAACATGGATATTTTATGATCTGAAACCATTCTAATACATGACCATCCTATATCGGTCATGTCACATAACATTATACAATCCAATCAAGAGCTCATATAAAGGTCATAAAAGGGCTTTATTAGCTTTCTTTAAGAATTCGTTCGAGCTTACATACGTAGACCTAGATTACTTACAAGATTTGCAACTATGTACAACATATATTTACAAGTTCACAAACAAAAATGTAAGTAATCAGCCAGGGAAAATGGTAAGAGGGGTTCATAACTTCACTACCCCCATACTAACCCACGGCCATTAAAAAAAAAAAAGATGTCTTCTTCAGCTACATCATAAATAGGTGCCTATGCACCACCTATCCCAACTCCAGGTCTTCTAGAGTTAAATTGAAGAGGCCAAAGAGCTCCCCTTCATGGTTAATGAACCATGCAACAAACCTCATCAGATCCAGTATATCCTGACATCATCCATCCATAATGTAGTCTCATATTAGCTCGATATTGAGGTCATATACGTCGTAAAATGAAACATCAATGTATGCTATCACCTTGTATCGTGCGATCGGTGGCACATCCATACTAATGATCTGAAAAATAGAAAGGAATGAATAATGCCCAGTAAAGAAATAATAAAACCCTAAACTAAACAATCCACAATCGCTAAAGAAAACAAGAGAATATAACCAAATAGCGCATACGTTCTAAGCTAGAATCATTATGAGTATAACTAAATGAACACTAAGATATCACATGAATAATCACTTTATATCAAATACACTAAATATGCATATATGCCTCCTGTTTCTAACCAGAACTAAGATGAAATGCAATAATAGATGAACTCACACACCAAGTGCAATTATATAATATTGTGCATATCAAATTCACCCTCGATCGATTTACCCACCAAAACTCAAGCCAGCCCGATCGAGTCACTTATGGAATCCCACATCTAGACTTCCACGATATTGCTATCATGGGCATTTCACTCTTAGGCATCCTAGTATCACACAACCGAGGTATTTCAAGATCACACGGCATGGGGCGTCTCACTCCGAGGTATCCCGGTCCCCACAACCAACGGGCGAAGCTGCCGAGGCATCCTGCTGGTGGCGTCCGAGGAAGAAGAAGAAAATGTCCATGATCACACACATGAGCATCTCAACTTGAAGGCATTATGGTATCTCACTCAACGAAGGCATCCAAGATCACACAGCATGAGCATTTCACTCCCTGAAGCATCTCCAATATCTTAGTATCGATGGAAATTTCTTACTCATGTAATTCACACATTTCACACATCACACTTTCAAATTATATCACATCACAGCATGCATATGACCTCAAGAAAACACGATCACTTCAAGTAGCACTCAGTGCTCACACAACATTTTATTCATGTTTCACTCATTGCACACATAAACCACAATTAGTGACCATACAATGACCACACTTTGGATTATGGAAGAGACATGCTCATGCACAATCTAGCTACTATTACAAAATCATTAGACTCCCTATATGCCATGAAAATTAGGTACAAGAAGAGTAGCCTCTATTGCTCAATCTTGAATCAAAGCAAAATAAAAGTTGACATGAGTAGTTTTAATCATAGAAGCAGAAAGTGCATCAAATCTCATCAAAATTCTACGAAATTTTATTATATTATAGAAGAGACGTAGACTAACATTTTCCGTGAAGAAACTAAGCCTATTTCTTATTGTATAAAGAGCAGTAACTTGCTACATAGACCTTTATAATTCTGCAGCAACTTCCAGCTTATGCACCTACTGAAGAAAATTCATTTCGCTATTCGAACATCGACCGTTTGTTCTCAAATTTTGATATATTGTTCCTAAAGATGTGTTCTACAACTTTCATGAGGGTTTAAGGTCCAACTACGTCTGGAAAAATACAGAAAATTCATAGAACAACCCAAGGTTTTGCTGGTTTTTACAAGTTAGTTTGCTATTCTAAGGAAAATAATGTTCACACATGTTAATTCTCGCAAGAAAACTCTAATAACCAGCACATCAAAGCTTAAAATTGTTGGTGCGCTCTTAAGAAAATTAGTTCTTTCCATTGATAACATGTCTAAACCCAAAAGTAAAGTATAAACCTGCAAGTATTGTCCCTGTTTCTCTTGAACTCGTACCCTTGCCTCCATCTATGGCAACATCAGGTTGTTTAATTGGTCTACAACTCCGTTTTGAAACTAGACATCGCACCACAAAACCTAAAAAATGATGTCAGCAACTCATAGACTTCATGCAACTAATGTATTGTGCATCCCAAACCCAAACTCAGCTCTCAACTGCTCAAAACCAACATGCAACACTCATTCATCACTCACCAGTTGTCTACTCTACCATTTCGACCAACATAGCTCCCACACGCACAATTCTTTGCCCATTCGAGCCCCGACCATCACATGCAAGGTCAAAGACTCCATTGGAGTACTCATCTAGCCTATTCCAGCCCAAAATAGGAGCATCGAGACTCGATTATCCACTATCCAGCATGCTCCGCACGTTTCCTCGACAAATAGTAGATAACTTCTAGTTTAGAGTCTTATCATTTCCTTACTTGTGGTTCAGCTTGTCGGTGGCTCGCTGCTCTTCGAAAATCTACCCTCAAACCCGCGCAAGAAGAAGAAGAACCTGGGATCGTCGGGGTTCACTACTGTGCAAGTCATGAAAGAGAGAAAAGAGAGGAAATGGAGAGAGAATTTGGGTATGTTATTGGGGAAGAAAATGGCATGAATATTGAGGAGACCCAACTTTGAGTATGTAGATTTTATTTTAAATCCCAAGAAGAGAAGCAATCATTAGAAAGGAATAATGATGGTGTCTCCTATGCAGGCTGCAGATTGAGAGAAACCGAGAGAGAAGATTAAGGTCATGGCTCCCATGCATGCATTCTTCTTCATGGTCAACACTTGACACTTGAGGATGGGTTAGAGTTAAGCTTTAATCCTCGTCGTTAATTAATCTATTTGTTTCTATCTTCTTCCACTTAATTTCATTCCGAACTAAGAAAATTTTGGTCCATTGCTAGCTATATAGGTCCATGAGTATGCATAAATCGAATTGACATGTTAATGTCTCGGCACTAATCTACAATCACAACAAAGAATAATCACAAGAAATTACTAAAGTTAGTGTTTGATAACAAAATTACAATCGCTTATAAATTTTAATAAAATCCTAATTAAATCTCTTACAAGGTTAACCTATAATCTTAATTCGAAAAATTAAGCGCTCCGACCTAAATACCCGTCTCCAAGCCACCAGGCTCATCCCACGGCATTTCATGGCCCACTAGACTTAATTCATAACTTTAACGAATTCAACTCTTGGCCTATTCCATATTAGCCCAAGTCCAATAGCCCATCCTTTGGTCCATCGAGCCTATGCTTGATACCTTCATGCAGCCCACTAACTTCTTAAGCCCAGAATTTTCTCACAGCCCATTGGGCTTGTCATCAAGCCCAATCTAAACAATGCAAGCCCATAATAATCTGATTATACTTATAGGGTTGGAAAATTTAGGATGTCACTATTCTAAATAAGCAAATCCCAAAATAAATTTTCCTCACTCTTCAAACTAAATTTTTTCATACCATTTCTTGTCTAAAAATTATCAAGTCATTACTCCCTTACCAAGTCACTTTGATCTCACTCCTTAAATTATTTTTGTTTTCGACATTTTACATTTATTTTTTACTTTTAATGTCACATTTAGAATTTCTTAGCTGAAGGGTTATCCATGATCGAATAACTATTTAGGAAATACTTTTTTTCCTTTTTATTTCATTTTTGTTGAACCTTTTATTCCATCTCAACAATCTTTGTTTTCTTAATTTCTTAGTAAAAATTATCACTTATTCATTTGAAGGTGTTTGTCATTAGTGATCAGATATTATGAATGGAGCTTTACGACTTTGAATAGTAATGATGTAAAGAGGATTCATGAAATGGGATTTTCTACTTCAATGTCTCAGTGATATTATTTAGTGGATGTACCATTGCTTTTTGGTGACGCTCTTATGAAGGAGCTTTTGGACACTTCTTGCTGATAAAAAGATCACAAAATGCTAAGATTTTTATTTTGCATGGGTTATAGTTTGATTGGGGGAAAAGTATCTAAAAAGTTATAAATCTATGGCATTGGTACCAATTCAATTCTAATATTTCAATTGAACCAATGTAGTCATAAATATTTTCATATTAGTATCAATTCCACTATCTGGCCAATTTTAGCTAGTCGATGTTGACATAAATGTCAACGGGTGCCAGCAGGCCGGTGAACGCTAACGTGGCAATCTTTAAAAAAAAATCTGATTTTTTTATTAAATTTTTTTCTATTTTTAATATATTTTTATTTGTTTTTCCTTTTTCCTTTTTCTTTTCTTTTTCGTCTCCCCCTTCCTCTTGGCCTTCTTCTCCTACAATGGCCAACGAGCCTTTAGGTGAGGGCTATGAAGCCCTCGCCGCCCATTGGGGAGGGTCGAGGTCCTCGCTCGTGGCCGTGGAGGAGGTTGCCTTGCCCGCAGCTAGGCCATGGTGAGTCTAGCCTCGCCCACGGCTTTGGGCGACAACCCTTGCCAGCAACTAGCAAGTTGTCGAGGCTTGCCAACCACTGTAGGAGAAGAAGGCCAAGAGGGAAAAGAGGGGAAAAAAAGAAAAAAAAAGGAAAAATTCAAAAAAATAAAATAAAATAAATTATTAAAAATTACCACATTAGCATTTATCATCGGCCAACATTCACATTAGTAGGGGCCAACCAAATTAGTCGGATAGACTGAATTGATACAAATATAATAATATTTAATATTAAATTGGTCCAATTGAAAGACTTAATATTGAATTGGTACCAATGCCATAGATTTAAGACATTTTTTGTACTTTTTTGTTTGATTGGTGGATGATGTTATGAGAACTTGCAATCTATGAGTATTTCGATTGTTTTTCTTTCCTCCTTTCATATCAAATGAATTACTGAATCATTTGATATAAAGTTTGTGCATTCTATCTTGGGTTGACTTATTGAATACACCCACTACAATTATAGTAATTTGGTGCTTCGTAAAGGGCGTTATGGAGAGTTCACATGTGGCTCATTTGATGGTTGTCGCCTCACTTTCATTTGCTTTAATTTGTTCATCCTTTTTTCTCTTCATTTCCAAGAAATAACTTATTAACTATAAAGCATACTTTATCTAAATGTGAATGTTCAATGCATGTGGGGAAAAGTATCAAAAAAGTCATAAACCTATTGCATTAATATTAGTTTAGTTCTAATATTTTCAATTTGACCAATCTAATATAAAAATTTTCACATTAGTACAAATTTAGTCCATTCAACTAATTTAGGTAGAAAATTACTGACTTAAATGCTGAAAATCTTACTTGACAAGCTGGTATTGATGTGGACACTTTTTTAAATATATTTTCAATTTTTATTGACTTTTTGTTCTCTTTTCATTTTTTTTCCTTTCCTTTCTATCTTTTCTTTTTCCTTATCTCCCTCCATCACTAATCACCACCTCCCTAAGGGTTGGTGGAGATTGCCAACAGCTAGGGAAGGTAAGGGTTGAGACACCTTGCATGTAGGCCTTTTGGCAAGGCCGGCAAGGGCTAGGACACCATCGTAGGCCTTGCCTAGGTGAGAACCCTTGTCACCGCTAGAGGCCTACAAGATTACCCCTTGGTAGCCTCTAGCGATGGTCAAGCGAGGTTCCCTTCGCAAATTTGGTGTAGGACAACTTCCTAACCCTGGCCAAAGGCTAGCGAGGGCATCTCGACCCTTGCTCCCATCAGCGAAAAAAGGGAAAAAGAAAAAGAGAAAGGAAAGGGGGAAAAAAGATAAGAAAAATGGGAAAAAATAAAAATATAAAAGTCCATGTTAACATCAGTTGTACCATATAGGACAATTGGCGTTCATATCAATAATTTCAAGCTTCAATTGGCCGGATGAATTCAATTGGTACTTATATGAAAATATTTATGACTAAATTGATTCAATTGAAACACTTAAGAGTGAATTGATATCAATACAATAGGTTTATGAATTTTTGGTATTTTTCCCCCTTTTGAAGATTTGTCAATTGAATCATAAACCTATTATTTGGATAATTGATCGAAAGGTTACATTAGCAAATCGTCAAAAAATTTAGGACTAGGCAAATTGTTAAAGAATTTTTTACTAAATTGACATAATTGAAATGTTTGGAACTAAACTAGCAAATGTCAAAAGATTTAGGATTAAATTGACATAATTGAAATATTTAGAACTGAATTGGTTGTTGTACAATAAATTTAGGACTTTTTGGACAATTTTCTTGATATGGAACAACGATGTCACTTTAATAATGTATCTTTGCCTTAAAGAAGCACCCATGGCAACGATAAAATTACGTACAATGCTAATTTCATCAATAATTTAGAAACCCTTAAAAAGTTCATGTGTCTTTTTGTCGGAAACAAAACTATTTAATTTCATCAAGGTTGAGCTCAGTGACTACTAAAGGGCTTCGGCACATACAAGATTCCAAAGGGTTTCGGGAGGGTTAAAGACCGAATTGTAGGGCAGAGATTTGCATCTGTTGGCCTTAACAATCTAGCTGCCACTTGATTTACATTCGTATTACAATGGGCCAAAAGAACATTAAGAAAATGGGCCAGCGGAGGCTGCATTCAGTAATAAACGAAG
The DNA here is from genome assembly GCA_017140615.1 of Eucalyptus cladocalyx. Classification (NCBI taxonomy): domain Eukaryota; kingdom Viridiplantae; phylum Streptophyta; class Magnoliopsida; order Myrtales; family Myrtaceae; genus Eucalyptus; species Eucalyptus cladocalyx. Next base: position 32,104,498 of record CM029523.1, read on the forward strand.
TGGCTTCCCACGGAGAAGTATCTAAGATAATTTATCAAAGTCGTCGGATTCGAGCAAGTACTTCATTTTGTCTTCTTCCTTTGAGCATAAAGTAGCTTCAGAGTTTCAAAGCAAGCTAGGGTTTCAACATTCATAGCTGAACTTTCCCTCACCAATTTAACGAACCCATCCAATCCTGCCCAAGAAGTCACAGCAAACACCGGCGATGGCGCCTCTCGTCAAGCCATTAGGCTGATCAAAGAGTGTTTACATGTTACAGTCTTACAGAGACCCTCCTAAACCGAGTTTATGGCTAGTTACGCATGATTGCTATCATATGTTCAAATATGTGGGTTTTGGAAGGTAATGTTACCGAATCTCCCATGTATATTATTCACCATATTTTATAATAGAGTAGCAACAAACTTTAGCATAATCACTACTATTTAAGAAGTGTATATAATATATTTAAATTTTTTTATCCAAAAGGAATTTTGCTTAGAGCGGCTTGATCTTATTATGATGGCTGAAAGCATCCTTTTCGAATGTTGGGTAAAAATTTTCAAGATCAACGTCTTCTTTTCCTTTTTTTGTTCTTTTTCAATATCTATGCTCTTTTTTTCCTGGAAAGATCTTCTGCTAACTTATCGAAGTCACCATCAAATTTGTTAATACATATCAAGATACATTGATGCCACACCCTTATTTTGTGCAATAAAGCAAGATTTGTGCTCCACCCACTGCACATCCCAAATTTTATCTCCTCCCAAATATTCTCCCCCAATTTCTACTTACTTTTAGGCCAAATGATAAATCCTAGATAGATCAAGTAAAGAACCTGGGAAAATCTCTTTTAAAAAGAAATCATATTGGCCAAGGTTGAATAAAGAACAGAAAAATTAAAGCAAATATCGTTGGTGTAAATTTTGTTCACAAGTGATCTTATCCCACTACCGCTAATGTGAGGAGGGTCAGTGAGATAATAAAAAATTACAATCCCCAAATTAATGATGGATAAAATCATTTGTCGAATTATTTTTTAACACCGATGATGTATATTATGATTAATCATTGGGCCTTATTAATTTTACGAAAAAGTTTGTGCATACACATGTATCATGATTGGACAAAAATTTGCAATCAAACCATAAGCATGCTCTATCCTTGAACCATAAGGATTACCGACACAAACAAATATCGTTGATGTCCACCGTTGGATTTTCAAACTCGATTACATGCATGCAAATCGCTTTCGGTCATCGTTTTTTTGCTTCTTTCTTTTTTCTTGATTTCTTTTAGCTTGAGAAATTCCTCAACTCACAATTATTATTCGATTTTAAGAGCCTAATGACTTGTTTTTACTCTCGTCTGTCATCTTTTTTGCTTGTCCCATTGTCTTATGAAATGGATTTAAGTTTGATCCCCACTAATTAACTCCCCCAGAAAGAAAAGCCATGAGACTTCGAGAATAGAAGTCCACGCGGCGCCACGCAATTGGCGTTGGGAATCACACAGAGAAAAGGTTGAAAGTTAAGACCCTCTTCTCTTTCATGCCCGCAAGAAATGCCAGACGAGAAAAAACGCGAGTGGCCGTAGTCATAGCCAAGAAGGCGAAGGAGGTTGTCGTTTTCGTGGGGTGTTATTGCGTGGGGTTGGTAGGTGGTAGCTTCAATCGGCATGTTAAAGACGACTGGAGAGAGGCTGGTCAGATCCCCGGTCAGAACTTACATTTTTTTTTCTCTTCTTGAAATGAGCCCATCACGATGTTAATTTTACATACGCCTTTATTACACTGCTTGTTGATGCGATAGCCGAGAGAGCGATAGAAGTAAATGTTTGTCGAGCGACTTCTTACAGCCATCGTTTATCATTCTCATCTCTCTTTTCATTCTCTCTCTCGTGGGATGGTGAACATATAGATTTGTGCGCTCTTCCTAGTTCCCACACATCTTCTGTCTTCTCGACCAGTCTAGTGCATACATCACTTCTCAACACATATCTTCTTGACCCCTATGTAGCTGGTGCCCACTTCTCCCAAGGTTTGAAGCCTTCTGGATGACGTGGAAGATTGGAATAGAAATGGACATAGACGAACAATCACATGAGTGTTGCAATTTCTTTCTGAAAATCATTTTTTTTTTTAATCTTTTTATCGTCTTCTGAGGAATGAACACCAACAGTTTTAAGATATGCTAGAGGCAGCCTGAAATGATCTTGACGAGATCATAGTTTTAATTAAGTTGCTCGGAGTTTTGGTTGCCGAATACAGTTGATGAAGAAGAGATATTCTCATTGTTAATGCTAACAAGCTTTAATGATGGCGGTAAGCGATGAAATCGGCAACGTTGGTTGCCAGAAGGGGCTGGACTCCTCGCTCGTGGAGGCCAACTAAGGGTGCGTTTGGTAACATTTATGTTTAAAAATTATTTCTAGGAACAAAAATAGAAAAAAGTATTTCGCTTCAAAAAATAATTTTTGAACAAAAAACGTGTTTGGTAAATATGTTCCAGAAATAAAAAAATAAAAAATAGAAACACGTTTGGTAAATTTGTATAATTTTTTTATTTCTTTTAATTTTTAAATAATTTTTCTATTTTCTTTCTTATTTTTCTTATTTATTTTTTTCTTTTTTCCTTTTTTCTTTTTTTCTTCTTTTGGCCGGTAGCCTTGCCTAGCCACGTCTCGCCGGCCCCCAGCCGAGGCTCGCCGGCCCCCCGCGAGGCCGAGCCTCTCCGCCGGGCCACTACGGGCGACCCGGTGAGTCGGCCTCGTCGGGGGCCGGCGACGCTCCGGTGAAGGTCACCGGCCCTTGACGACGTTGCCAACCCTCGACGACCGATCGCCGGCCATGGCCGAGGCCGGCAAGCGGCCAAAGAAAAAAAAAAAGAAAAAAAGAAGAAAAAAGAAGAAAAAAAGAGAGAAGAAAATGGAAGAGAGAGAAAAAGTGTTTCTAAATTTTGTTCCGAAAACAAGAAATAATTTTTTTTTTTTTTTTTCGTTCCATTTTTTCGTTTTTTTTTTGTTTTTTTTGTTCCCAAAAACAAAAAAAAAAAAAAAAACTGTTTTTAAATAGAAAAAAGAAGTGAAAACAAGCAGGCCCTAAGCTTCTGCTTCCCAGCCTAGTCATATTTCTTTTGGTCATATCGGCCTAGTTAGGCAAAGGCATATTTGTCTTTTAAGAAAAGAGATCATTCTATGTTAGTTTCTATTCCAATCCTTCAACAGCATGCGGAAGTGGGCAGCCCGCTGCGTGGGTGGTTGAGAAGAGATGTGTTGAGAAAAGAAGTATGCACCAATGTGTCAAGACCTTGTTTATCCAGTGAAAAAGCTATCAATCTACGCGGTTTGCTAAATCCGAATTACCTGATCAGACGTTTCTTCACTCACATTTCATTTTAAATTGTAATATTTCTTTTTCCTATCTGAATATTCGTTACTAAGGCAATTTTCTTTTTCTTTAGGGAGAGGGGAGGGGGGTTGAAGGCGGTTTGGTTTGCTTGCCTATGCAAGAGCTCCTTTTTTGCGTGAACAAGTTCTGCACGAACAAGACTCAGTTGTTCATCAAATTTAGGAAATTATCACACAAGTTATGATCTTCAGTCAAGTATACCGCCGTTATTCCATTATTTCTGTTTACCGGGCCAAGATCATTACAAATCAAAGCGAGGGATGAACAATTTTGGCTTCTCTTGGCCTTCTATAGCTTCTCCTTTAACTGACTTGAATGCCGCATATGAAAATCTCAGCCTCAGCCTCAGCCTCAGCGGCTCTAAGATTCACTCCTTTATGTTTGGATTCTGATAGAACATATTCTGTAAATGCAGGCACCCACTGTCGCAGCTGCTGCAAACTTGAGAATGGCAAGAAGGTCTCCAGTTCTCCCATCTACCAGATGGCATCTAGTAATCTTTCTCATGCAGAGAAATTTCCCACACTTGCTGGATCCATTGCAAGTGTTTTCCATGTCTTATGCTTATGTCTAATTAATGTTTCTTATCGGAGGTGAAGATAGAAGAAGGGAAAATTATTGATTGGAGGGACGAACCCCAACCCTCGGTTGGCAGGGGTGCTAGACGCCGGCTTCATATTGCATGCTGAACATGAAATGAATTGCTCAGCCGTGCTGCTAGGCATCTTGCATTGAGGAATTCCACTTTCAATGCCGTAGGTGACAAGCCCTACAAGCTAAGCGCCGACGCATTTGCTGACGTAACCAAGGACGAGTTTAAGGACCGCTAGGACTGGTAAAAATGCTTTGTTCAGGTACGAGAATGCGAATGCGGTGCCCGCGGCCCTGGAATGGAGGAAGAGAGGAGCTGTCATGGGCATCAAGGACCGAGAAAGTCGTTGTAAGGAAAATAAAATTGATGTTTCGATCCTACGGATATTCACATTTACGTCTGTAATCAATGCATATTGCTATTATGTTCTAGGTCCAACACACATGATCGAATGATCATAGCTACATGTAGTTAGTACATTTCAAATTTTCCAATAGCATTTAGATTCTGTTTAACTCGCAAAATATAAATAATTAGAAAAGTATTTTTTTTTTAAATTATCGCTTGAAATAATAAGTTAATGGAAAAGGTATTCATCATGCATGATAATTTATGTCTAAATATTTTCATGAATGGTGAAAATTTTATTTCCTATTTTATTTATATAAGTGTTATAAATGATCATTCTAAAAAAATATTTTTATAAATCATTATTTTTCACTAAACAAAATAAGTCTCGGATTAGTTTACTTTTATGGCATGTGTGATTATGCTGCGTTGGCCTTTCTCAACCGTGGCACCCACCGAGGGCATCCTTAGCTACCAAGGAGGCAAGCTAACCTCCCTATCAGAGCAAGAACTCGTAGATTACGATGTTAACGGCAAGGACCAAGGTTGCGAAGGTGGCCTCACGCAATATGGTTTTTAATTCATCATAAACAGTGGAGGCCTCACTATTGAGGCTAATTATTTACGACGGGATAGACGGAACTTGCAAGACCGCCAAAGAAGCCTCCCACATGGCTGAAAACCACGGGCAACAAAGTCATGCCTACCAACAACGAGGCCACGCTGTTGAAGCCCGTGGCAAATCATCCGGTGTTGGTGTTCATTGATGTCGGAGGGTGTAATTTCCAATTCTACTCCACCGCCGTCTCAAGACGGCGAGATCAATTTAAATCACGCCGTAATGTTGGTCGGCTATGGAACGACAATGGCTGGTGAAGAACTAGCATAATTAAGTTGGGGATGTGTTTTATAGGCCAAGCCATGTTCTGTTATATGGGTCGAGGCTTATATCTATGTTTTGTGTTTTTATAGTCCAAGGCCATCGTTTCTGCGCAATTTCACTGTCTATTTCTAGTTCTACATCCACCCCCGCGGCCCCAAATTGTTTCTTCAGAAAAAACCTAGAGTGAAGGTGCGCATTGTGGTGTAATAATGTGGCTCTGATGCCAACTTTTGTGGTTCAATTTAAAGAAAAAAACTAGGGTTGAAGGGGATGTTGGAGATCTAAGTTGAGTTACCTCAAAACAGAAGAATACCTAAATTCAAAGGGAGTTGACCTGATATTGAGCTTATGCGTGAAAGGGACGAAAATGCCATTAAGAATCTTAAAAGAAAGTAGGCCAAGCAACTTGACAAGCAAATTGTCTTTCAACCTCAGCTGCACAAGTTGATGGTTTTCCTTCAGTTCAACTTCACGACCAATCTACATGTCTATGACACTGTACAGAGATTAGTGTCTTATGACCTAAAAGACCTTTTCTTCAACAGGGGTTCAGCGCAATCAGCCTATGATTCAGTCCAATGTGGCTAGGACCATTATGGGGCAAATACTATACAAATTGTTTAACATGAGTAAAACTGGCCCCGTACTACAAACTTTGGCATCATCAGAAGGGAATTCGAGAATACTCAATTCATTTAAACAAAGAATAAACCTCGACTTACCAATTATCTCGGATGTTAGGTAAATAAATATAATGTTTATTAATCATTGTCGTTCTGTGCTAATTCTCGCAGAGAGACTACAGGAGCCATCTTTGGCAGTCTTGAAACAACCTTCCACCTAATTTAAGCATGCTTCGGCTTACACTATATGAAGGGGAAGAAGGGATGCGTTCTCTGAGAATTTTTGCCGCCAACATTTTCTCTCGATGAACTTTTGCCATGTCAGTAGCATGATAAGGTAGCCTGCATTTCACGGCGATTTTTACTGATCAAATGATGCAAGCATGCAACGACTTAAAAGTTCAACTAGAAATTAGGGCAAAAGATAAACGGAAAAGGAAGGCATGGTGAGTAAAATCCACTTGTCAGGAGACCTCATAGTTGCTCCCTCAATTAAGTTGTGATCAATTCGATAGCAAGAGTTGCAAGCTGACATTGGCATAGTTTTTGGTGCCATAGAACTTGGGGCCATAGTAGTCATGGTTCCGACGCCTTCTAGGAGCATGAGCTTATAATTTTCCTTTGATAGTGTTTGACTATCGGTGACCCTATCCATCTGACCATCTTGCTGTACAAGCCGATTATCTTGATACAGATCTGTTTCACTTGGACCATCTTCCTGTGTAAGTGTATTCTCTTCCTCTAAATCTGTTTGATCATCTTCCTCTGAGTTTGTGCTGGTTCAAGACAATCCTGATAAACCAAATTTAACGCCAGTGACTGATTGTCATGAAACAAAGACCCTCAGATCATCCTCTTGTTGCTTGCATACTAGTCCGAACCCTCTCATTGCTTGCATACTAGTTTGAACCCGCAGTTTCTTACTGTTCAATTTGACGCTTCAAGACGACCCAAAAATGACTCCGATCATTTCACAGGAGCTTTCTACTTCCCACAGCGTATTACATGGGGGATGCTTGAGCCACACATGGTCCATTCCTAATGAATAGAAGCATCCTATGTATCAAATCACCTTTCGGAAAACCTTGCAAGAGAGGCTGAGCTCAACTCCCCCCTCCAATCCAAAAACAAGATGGACTGCTAATCCTAGTATTCTTCACACATGTCCTGGGGTATCATGAAAGATATCGAATCCTCTTTACCATGGAGCCATCATTCCGGCATCTATCTTCCAGCAATTACAATGCGCGCTTTTCCCATGTTATGGAATTCCTGGTTTGCAGGTAACATCCATATCAAGATAAAAAGAAGGTGGAGGGAGGGAGGTGTGGAGGGAGGGACTAACCTTGTGTAACGACACATCTTCCACGTTCAACCCTATGTGGAGTGGCTTGATAAATCCGGGACTTTTTTGGCAGAGATTCGCAGCTAGCTGCTTTTAGGATACATGTACTTGATGGAAGCTGTAGGATTTCCAGTAGTTGCTCGCATTTTCACACTTGCGATTCCTATAAATAATCATGCTCACTGACGCATGTTGGAAAGCTAGTAAGATTGTTTCCACTTCCCAGATACATATGAACATTCCTGGTTGGAGATAACAGGAAAGATTCTGGAGGAACCTTAATCCAGACAGAACACAGCCCCAAGGTCCAACCAATTCAAATTCTAATGTCCAATGTCCATACGTGATCAGTTAAATCCCCCTGTTTGCTATGGAAACTCGACAGGATTAGAGCAACCTTTGAGAGTCGGGTACTCGATGTTTTGCAACTTACGAACTCTGCATTTGTAGCCCTTTCTCTTCACCTGTCAAGGACTTATTGACAACAAGAACATGTACTTCAATGACCATATGAATATTGCAGCAATTAAGAACTTTCTTAATGTAATCAATAGTCTGCCCCTCGAGGAAACTGACTATATCGAGAAAAATCTCCTTTGCGTATCCTCCAGCCAGGCCATCTTAAGCGCATCATTGATGCTTTTTTTTTAGGAGTTTTGATAAGTTTATTCAGTGCACGTCCCATTCACCTCCTCTTCTACTGCACAAAATGGAACCCAGACACCTCGAGTGCAAAAGGAAGGCTTTTAGCATTATCATTATGCAAATTGGCATCCCTTAAGATTCCTCTTTATTTCTAAGTTCTCGCCCCTTAGAAAAGCTACTTACTGAAAGGTTCGAGGGCCTATCATCTATAAGAGCTTCAACCATATAGAATCATCCCAACCTGTAAGTAAGATGATCATTTTTCCCTCTACCAAACCACTCACGTGCTCCGACTAAATCATTTCATCGTTTCATGCTATCGACAAAGGGAAGAGTATACATCTAAAAAATATGCCTACGTGGAGTATAGATTATTTCACCTGTGTGTGTCTAAAAAATTCAATTAATGTTTGATAACATCACCGAATCCATCATCTGTCCTAATTATGTACATAATCAGTTACTTCTTTAATTGGAAAATTACTGATAAAGAAAGAGATAAGATGAAAATATTTTCTTTGTGCTTGCCATTCTATAAATTAATTGATAAAACACAAAAACCGATCCTAGATCGATATTGTAAAATTTCACATAAAAAAACTAAACAACTAAACGAATTATCTTTAATATCACATCCTGGGGACCATCTAATCTGAAAATAAGATTCGTACAATTATAGTAAATTTTCGATAAGTCACGATAATTATTTGTGATAAATCGTGGCGCAACCGATTGATAAAACTTGGATATACATCGGGTCCTAAAATTGGCGGCAGCATTGGCGCCGTCGCCACCGCAGGGTCGGCCGCTAAAATATCTGTTTTCCAAACAGAGCAAACAAATAAAAGAAGAGCATAAGATCATCTTCCTTCGTGTGTGCTGTCCGCTCTCGACGGTTTCTCCGATCTCCGGCGGAAAATAGAGAACCTCTCTCTCTCTCTCTCTCTCTCTCTCTCTCTCTCTCTCTCCTTTCTCTCACTTCGAGCAGAGTCGCCTGCGAGCGATGGACGCGCTCCTCTCTCCGTCGCTCTCGCCGACTCTCCCTCGCCTCCGCTCCGCCGCTTGTCCGGTTCACCGGCCCCCGCCCTCCGCCGTCCCGTCCGCCGGGCTCGGCCTCCTTCTCAATCCGGCTTCAGTTTCCGCGAATCGGGCTTTCGGTCCCTGCAAATCGCCCGCCATCGCTGCCGCCGCTGCCGGAGGCGCTCTCGCGGCCAATCCCGTGCCGGTTCGCGCTCTCTCTCTCTCTCGTTTTGTGTTTCTAGTACTTGGCGCTTGCGATCGGTTTGGAATCTCTTGATGTTGTTTGTGCTTCGTGATTCTTTGGTGGAATGTATTTGTACTCTCTCTTACTGGGGGCTGTGCTTGTGATGTGCAACCTCGGATGAGTTTGAGCCGCTGGTGTTTGTTGGGAAGTCGAGTCTCTTGTTGCGGTTATGATCGTATGACATTGCATTCCAGGGGATTAGTGAGTCTCTCTCGTTCAGCAATCGGAAAAAGTTGCTTCCTTTAGTTCACTGAGCGTTGCAAATGACTATACTAAGTTTCTCCTTCTATAATTTGCTAGGATTGCAAGTTTTTCACTCTGAAATATGGTCAGCTTTCATGGCTGAGCGGCACCCCCTCCCCCCTCTTTTAGAGCTGATTTAGTGGCTATTCAAGATGGTCTCCTCCTCTGGTAAATGTTGTCTTCAGTTGCTGTGTCGGGATGGCTTTAGCAGCTGAGGGCAGGCATCTTCATATGTTGTGCATTGGAGAACAAATAGAACAATAAGCTACATTTGATTAATGCATACTTTGTGATCAACTCTGGAAGCTTTTTGCAGCATGTTTTGATACAGCACCAGAGCTTATGCCTTTTTTTTTTCTTGGAAGAGGAACAGAATCAGTTGAACACATGAGTACATAAGTAGCAGCTATCCCCAAGCAGATCTTGAGAATGATTGAGCTGCCTAGCTTGCACAGTTTTGCTAGAAATCAGTAATTGGATGCTTTTGTCCAGGTCCAGGAATTCAATCAACCATGTACATAATATACTTGGATTAGGTGTTCCTTTTTTCTTTTTTCGGTTCACGTGATCAAGATGGAGGATGTTGTGTCTGCATTTCTTTTATCATATTATCCCTGAGATTCTTCAAGGTATACAATTGTTCTGGTTGTACCATCTTTGGAAAAATAGATTGTGCGTGACATCTTGTTACCGAGAAATCTCCTTCTGATTTGGTTTGTTATTTTAGAGCCCCATCGTTCTTACCTTTGGCTTATTAATTGGAGTCGTATCTACAAACCTTCTAGGCATCAGCCAAGTTGGGTTTCTATTCCTTTGGCTGCGGGAACTCGGTAGAACTACTATAGCACCATGCACAGAGGATCAATGCATAACTTAAAAATGTTAAAAAAATTGGAATATAGTTTTCAAAACACACATTTACCTATTAAAGAAAGAAAGTTTTCAAAAGCACGCATCTTCTAAAGAGGCATCTTGGATTATATATCTTTAGCTTTCCTATAATGACCTTCAGAGTTTCATGGAACTAGTTCATTTGTGCTGTTCTGTGGTAGGAGAAACTATGAAAACAGGAGAGATAAACAAATCTTCTGGCTTCCTTTAGCTTTTGTAACATTTGCTAATCTTCTGTATCATAATTCCATTTTCATCTTTGATGGCTACTAATGTATGATTAAATGCACTACCCTGCCCATCAATCTACCTTGTGAGTTGTGACATGGGAACAGAAGTTCCATAAGTAGATGAACATAGTGAATCCCATAATGTTTTGTATCTGGTCCTCTTTCTGCTAGACATGAATGTTTTAGTTCATGCAAAGTACACTACATTTTCAGAATTCATTATGGATTCCCATGTCTTAAACAAGTGCATTTTGGAATCATACTATCCAATAAGACGGCTTACGTCATGTGTCATCCCAGAATTTCTGCGGAGTATTTACATATTTGTTTTCCTGTTTCAACCAGCCAAAAAGTAGCGTATACACTGTTGGTGACTTCATGACAAGAAAAGAGGATCTGCATGTGGTAAAGCCATACACAACTGTAGATGAAGGTATTTCTGAATATCATGTTTCTGGAAATTTTGAAGAAGTCAGGATTTTTACTCATCTTGTTTTATCAGCATTGGAGATGCTTGTGGAGAACAGAATCACTGGTTTTCCTGTAATTGATGATGACTGGAAATTGGTATGCTTCTTGTTCTCTCCTTTTCGTTAATTGTGGCCTTATTGATTTGAATATTGCTGCTCACTGATCAGAAGCCTATGGCCATGTATATTTTAGAAAGGCAAGTTTTGAGATGCTTTAATCAAACTAAAAATGGTGCTTAGTTGGTGAGGCTTGGCACCATATTTTCATTTGCAGATAAGCTAGATTCATTGGATTTAAAGAGAGCAGAGCATGGTTTATTTCCTGATTTTGTTGACCCACATGCCTAGTGCTTCTGCTAGCTTAAATAGGCTTCAAATATCATTTATATGTTCTCTGTACCCATTTTCCCTCCACTCATTTCCCAAGTATGGCGTTAGCTGCTAGCTTCTTTACGACAAAAATCTTTGACTTCTAATTATTGATCTATTTCTTTCTTTACATTGCATTTAACAATCAGCACTTTTGTGAGTATAGCATGTATGATAGTATGCCTTTTTGCTACTGTGTTGGTCTGTCTCAAGTCTGGTTGCTCATTCTGTGACCTCCATTCCCTGTGATAGGTTATTCATTAGATTCCCATGATAACTGCTCATGAATGGCTATTTTTGGCAGGTTGGTCTTGTTTCTGATTATGATTTGTTAGCTTTGGACTCTATATCAGGTACCATTTATGTTTTTTGTTGTCTTTGTCTTTGTTAGACATTTTAAGAAACTCCTCAAAATTCATGTGTATCATTAGCAATTTCATGAGGTCCTTCTAAGCTGTTGGCAATTTGTGTTTTCTCTCCTTTACGTTAAATTTTTAAATCTGGCGAGTGTTATAAGGCAAACTGCATTTGGCATCAGTGATGTAATGTTAACTCGGTATTTGCAAGAAACTTGGTTGGAACAGATTCAGAGAACTTAATTCTTGCAAAAAGAATATCTGAAATTGTATTGAGCCTGCATCTATAATGTTTCTACAATGCCTATACCTTAACTTGATCAAAGGAAAAATGACAGGAGGTAATCATGCTAATGTGGTATTTAAGGGGACTCAATGATATTCTTAAGTTGAGAGATAGAAATCAAAGCCTTGAGATGATCTGTAAAACTATTGAAATACTTAACTTACTAGTTCCTCTCATATGGGTGTTATTTGTGTACGTCTCTATGGCCGTGCATATAGATGCTCTCTCTTTGAGTTGAGAATGATTCTGCTGGACTTCTGCGATTATTGTTATTGGGACCTTGTTGTTACTATTTTTTAGCCCCATTGTAAAAATCACTGGATTCATGATTTGAACTGCACAATTTGTTTTAGTGCACCCTTCGAACGATTTGTCTTGCACTCATTAATCAAAAGAGTGGATGAATTGTCAGTGAATTGTCCAATGCATCTCAGATTCAATACAAATCATAGGATTCTGCAATTCTCTACAGTTCAGGAGAACAACCACAATTTGCGCTATTGGGCTTTGGAATAGTGGTTTGGCTCAAAAGTATTGGGTTCTAAGAGAGAAATTTTGAAAATTGAAAAGAACAAGTGAAGAAAAAAAAAGAAGAGAAAATATGCAAACATGCCAGAAGACGTTTGTTCTCTCAGCCTTGGGTTAGCGAAGAAACTTGAAAAGCTGCTAGACTGCTCTTTGTTGGTTCTCACCTGGCTGTCACCAGCTCGATACCAACCGTTGCCACCTCTGGCGATGATGCAGACATCACCACCTCTGGCACTGGCCATCACGTCTCTGTCAATCCTATTTTGCTTGTTTAAACTGCATGCTTGGACAAAAGTCACTGATTGAGTATTTAAGATTGCTCTCGTCTTTTAGCTGGCTTAAATAGACTATAATTAGGTCCTTATCATCTTGTCTATGTTGAGGTTTATAAATGTGGTTGACAGTTTTTTTGTTTCTTTTAAGTGTTTTGAGGCTGTCGGATGCCTTGTTTCCTTTTTGCACCTCTATAATTTTCAGCAATCAGAAGTTAAAGTGGGTTTTGACAATAGAGCAGCATCAGTTTTGGGAATAATTTTATCAACAGTATTTACTATAACATACTTTTTGTGTGCTTTTGCAACTAGTAGCTTCATTATAGTGAGAAATGCTTATTTTTTGGAGTTCCTTTACAATTTTTACCGAATGTAACAATTCACAATACGGAAAATAACGTTTGCGATTCACAATTTGAATCTCGACTTAGCAACAGTGGTTGTTTGTAGAAATGTTGACTATCTGCAGATGTTTCGACGCTTCATGAATTTAGTGAGTGACTGATGTCATCTGCATATTTTCATTAGGTGGTGGGCTAGCTGACAACAGCATGTTCCCTGAAGTTGACAGCACATGGAAAGTGAGCACTCTCTTTTAAAGATGTAATTACATAGGTTTGAGCATATAATGATATAGGGTTGTGGCGGACATGAAATCTTCGCCGGGCGGGGAGAGGAGATAAAGAATTGGCAATATCTCAGTTCATTTAGCAAATAGAGAAACCTCACATCAAATTTCATTGTACATTATTTAATCATCAAAAATTTTCCCTGAGCATCTAGTGGCCAGTCAGCACAACTGCCCCTGTCAGATCCTCCCCCATCATTGACGGAGGGTATCCAGGAAGCAGTTTTTGAGGAACTGCTGCTGCTAATATATGGATGAAGCATTCTTCATATTTGCCTTGGGAGTACCTGATGATATACGCACATATTGACATTGATCTTGCAGACCTTCAATCAAGTGCAAAAGTTGCTCAGCAAGACCAATGGGCAGGTAGTTGGTGATTTGATGACACCAGCTCCTGTAGTCACCCGTGAAACCACAAATCTCGAGGATGCTGCCAGGTTTTGTCTATATCTTTTGCGTCAATCTCTCTGCCTCTTGCTGGTGTTTTTCCGTTTTTAACTCTTCCGCCATGCGTTCAATGTCAGGATATTGCTTGACACAAAATACCGACGGCTTCCAGTTGTAGATGCTGAGGGAAAGCTGGTAAGAGATAATTTGTTGCCTCTCAAAATGTCGTATTGATTATGGTTTTTGGGTTTATTAACCCAGTTTCTTATTATGAAGGTCGGCATCATCACAAGAGGGAATGTTGTAAGAGCTGCCCTTCAAATAAAACGTGCCAATGAAGTGTAAGCTTAGTACCTGGAGACCAATTGAAGCATTTGAGGCAGCTGGGGTGAAAAGGAGGATTCGATTTCTCCCGCAGGTCAAAAAGCAATGCTGCTTCTACTTACCAAGTTTTGCTTTGTATGATAGGAACTGACCTGATTGGAATCATATAAATATTATATATAAGAGTATCGACCAGGAATTGATAAGTGTTTGTCACCGCATGCAGCGTTCTTGATTAGTGTTCTTGAAAGACAAAAGGAAAGGTAAAGGAAAGAAATGACAGATTTTAGCTTGAGAACACTGCTGGAGTTGGTAGTGGCTGAACGGAAGTAGGACTACTCGATCTCCTAGCCTTTGTCTGCTCGTTGAACTTAGGCATGAGGTTTTCTTACCTTGTAGCTGGTCTTAGTAAGAGCGTGAGATCAGCGAAATGGTTCTAAATCTTTTCTATGGTGCAAGATCGAGGAATTCGTGTAAGTACTTATGGAATTGAGAAATGTCATTGAGAAGTCAGTCAGAAAGGGTTGGGTTGCTTTGGATAAGAGTTTGTAAAGACCAAGATTGTCAAAATCTGGATTAACTATCGGTACAAGGAACCTTGGAAATTCATCCCTGTAATTTTGCGTCATAAACATGTTAAGACAATATTGGAATTAAGTAGCGATTAATTGAGCGCCTAATGAAAATATAAGTCAATCATAGTCTACGGTTCCTAGCACAGTTAAAACAAGAATTAGGGAAGGAATAATATTAGTAGCAATCCAATTAGCTTTAACAGTCCATTAACAACAAGGACACATAAAAATCACTAAATGGCAACTTATGAGCAAATAATCTGCCTGTTCTTTTATCCACTTCTTCATCAAGGCAGATCCAAAATCAATCCGGCTTTGAAATCGATGAAATCCAACGTTTCCACACGATTTTACTGATCTCATCGACATGACCAATTCAACTGGCGATTTGCTTATGATTTGACTAGTGTTTTGATTGTGGGTGCGAGTCAATTCGTTTTAATCAAACTTGAGGCAAGAACCGTACTATTTCACGATCTGATACGTGATTTTTGACGACATTGGTGAACACCGACAATGTGGGTTGGTTGCTCCAGGCTGTAAAAAGACCGGCAGTCTTCAACCAAATGACCAAATTTCCTACGAAAGCACAAATTTATGCGTTTGACCCCGCACCGACTTTCGAATGTGTCAAAATAAAGAACCAATTTCTAGTCCAGGTCTGACCTTGCGGGTGCTAAGTTGCTGTCCATGAACGTTAAAAAGCTAACCACCTGTCATCGGATGCACACTGTGCACCTCATGGACGTTGCCGAAGTGCACTATTGGGCTGGAGACTGTCGTATCGTTAAACTACAAATAGGACTGTCAAGAGATCGTTCCCAGGAGCAAAGGGATCAACCAATTCCACAATGAACGATGTGGTCTCCCGCTCAGCAATGCACGTCAGCTGCGTCCGTGAGTTGCTCGGCGCACATCAGATGACATGTTGATCAGTTAACGTCGAAAGTGGATGGCGGCTTAATAGGTCCCGGCTTTGGATCTCGATTAAGATATCGATGCCTTTTCTTCTTGGCACATTACTCATAAGTCGGTGCTCTTTTGGGGAATTTGGCCCCGAATCTATCGGAGGGTGTCGTGATGTACGTTCCATTCGCTCGCATTCAGCGGATGGCAATTTCAAGATAATGACAACCCTCCTGTTTCAAACACCAGCAACTAACGACAGCACTCTGATCACTTGCACAGTATAAAGCAAATGCTTGGATGAAACCTTCCAAACTGGTCTAAAGCTATCCGTTGTTGAACGAGAAACAAAACATTTGTTGCTGCTTTCAATTTCGAAGCAAACAAATGACACACTAAAGGAGCCGTCGCAAATAAGGAAAAGCCCATTTTTTTATATTAAATTTAAAGAAATAGGATATAATGGGTATTAAAGTAATCACATTTTGCATAAATACACTTTGGTCCTCTTTATTGGATCGATTACACTTCTTGAAAGTCGAGGTTTGTCTCATATCCCAACTTGTTTCATACTAAATACAATACCATGTTCTCATCGTACCCCAAAGATTTTGTCCAATAGCAAAACAACTGGGAACTTTTGTTACAGCTCATGTTGTCGGATCTTCCCTCCAATTTAATAAGATAGTACACACTCCACAAACACATTCAGAAAAATCAAGTCTAGTAATACTTCAAGGAAAAGCAAGGTTCAAATTGGACCCCATAGCAGAAACATATGAAGTCCAACATTCGTTATACTAATATGAACTCAATCCGGATATTTACCTTATGTCTTCTCCAAATTATTCAGGTCGAGTGGCCCGCAACCCACCCATCTGATGTTGCAATCACAGGAGCTAAATCTTCTAGATATACCGAGTTTTTGATTCGAGTAATGCTAGAGACGCAAAGACGTCGCTAATCGGATCGCCACAGTAAATTTTTTTGTTTAACGTGTTCATATTAGCCCGGGTTATTCAAATTTGGCAGCACCATCATCAGTCCCCTTTGCAAATAGGTCAAGAAACAAAAGAAGACAAGAAAATCTTGGGGTTTGCAGTAGAAACGCAGCCCCATGCACCAACCAGTGCCCACAACTCATCATTAGCAGCAGTTACAAAAGGTCTTCTCACATCCTTTTCTGCTTTAGCAGTTTGAGGCGTGCCCACTTTGCTTCCAACTGCTCCTTAGTAGGCCACTCCCATCTCTCTCTCTCTCTCTCTCTCTCTCTCTCACACCTGATGTTTAGGCACATCCATACCGAAAAGAAGCAAGCAAGAGAAAGAAAATAGAATGATACCGTCTAAAGAACTGTATACCGCAGACAAAATCATGATCAGTGAAGAAAGAGAGAGAGAGAGAGAGGCATAGGAAGAAGGTGGCTCTGCATCAAACCCAGCTAATTAATTTACATTCCACCTTCTCTTTCCCTCTTACACCATCAAAATTCTTTGATGATCAGAACCCCAAAAAGCTAACTAGAAAGGGGCTAACAAGATTGATTATAGTACTACTATAGACTATCTAACTCATCTAATATAAGCCTCATCATCTCCTTAAGCCATTCACAACCCAGTGAATTACTAGCAGCAAAGTAGCATCTAAAACCCTCGTTACAACTGCATGCAGAAGGCTGACCTAAACCGAGCGCATGCCCCGTGATCGTAATTCGAGAGAAAGAGAGAGAGAGAGAGAGATCATCATCTTACTCTCTAACCCCAGCACGTCCTTTTGGCGATCATCACGAGTCCTCAGGATCCTCCGGCATCTTGTTCAGATCGACCCTCTCCAAAACCCCAACGCACTTCTTGAACTGATCATCATCAGCCCCCTCCTTGTCGTCAGCCTCTCGCTTCAGCTCGCCGCTTATCAGCGCGGCGTCGACCCGAGCCCCGACCTCCGCCGCCTTCTTCCTGATGGTGTCCGCCGACATGTCGCCCCCTCCTGCCTCCCCCTCCTCCTCCGCCGCCGCCGCCGCCGCCGCCACGGACTCCGGGAAATTCAGCCTCGCCGACGGGCCCCGGAGGTAGAACACCGCCGTGTCGTAGGCCCTGGCCGCCGCGACCGGGGTCGAGTAGGAGCCGAGCCAGATCCTGGACCTCTTGTTGGGCTCCCTAATCTCGGCCACCCACTTGCCCCACTTCCTCATCCTTATTCCCTTATAGGGCCTCTCCCTCTCCACCGCCACGCCCCTCTTCCTCTCCCCACCTCCTTCACCTTCCATGACGACCACACCTCCTAAAGAAGAAGAAAGGGTCTCCGGATATTTATCTCGCCGAAGGCGAAACCTTTTGCAGAAGGCGATGCGGAAGAGAGAAAAGGCGAATTTTCATGGAAAAAGAAACCGAAAAGAGAGAGAGAAAGAGAGCGCTACCAAGAATCAGAGACACGCCAAGCTAAAGAGGGTAGGGCTTTTTGGCTTGGAGACTCCGGCTATCTTGGCAACTAAGGTTGTCATCGAGGGTGTGGTAACGCCACGCACGGTTGAATTCCACCGAACGATATAATCCTCCCCTCTCTCTCTCTCTCTCTCTCTTCTTTATTGACAGAAACAAAAACAAAAACAAATCTGTAATAATTGAAACACGCAAAAATTTTCACCGACAAGATCTCGGTGATCTCTGTACGAAAGCGAGCGGGCGGGGGGCGTGTTCCCCTTTCCTTAAATACGCAACGAGTAGCGATCGTGTGGTCGCGCACGGGCGGAGGGATGGCCTTTGGCTTCACGCGGACTTCATCAGCAAAATGGGTTTTCTGCCTCCTTTCTTGCTTTTTCTCTCGAGCAGTTTATATAATATGTGGGTCGGCGTTGGTGGTGATGTGCAGTCCGTCTGTGGTGGTTCCAGTGAAGTGGAAAGGTAGAAGTTTGCTCCAAAAAAAAAAGAAAAAAAGCGGAAAGGTAGAAGGGCTTTTGGGGAAAGAAAAACTTGAAAGAGGGGTCATGCCACTCGTCATGGGGAAAAGGAAAGGAGGAGGAGGAGCACGAGAGGGAAAAGGAGATTAAATTTTTCTTGGCATATTTTCTGCGATTCTCGCGGGATTTCTTTATTAGGGTTTGATTGATTGATGCTCCCTCTCTCTCTTTCTTGCCCCCTTTTTTTTTTTAATTATTTACTTTTGATTTAACTTTTATTACCATTTTTTAAAACTTGATTATAATTTGATAAATTTTTTCTATGGACTAGGAGGCAGGAGAGCGACAGAGATGGGCAGGTCGGTGGTCGGTGGATGGATACCGTTAGGAATTGACTTTCCCTCCACGCAACGACGAGAATTTCTTCTTTAATCGCACCCGAATTCCATTTCTTGCCCTTCGTCCGAGGGGCTCCGGTCGAGGCACGCGAGGGGCGGGATTGTCATTTCACGGCCATGGGGCCACTCCATCGATATTCCTATGATAAGTCCCTTGCTCATGGTCCGTCCGGAAGATTATTATTTGTGAATGTAAGCAGCAGATGGGACTTCTAATCACCGAAAAAATTCTCTTGTTTTTTTTTCTTTTTTTGATTATGTGGTATGTGGGGGTTCACATTAGATTACCAAACTGATGAACGACCGTGCGAGAGATGAGGGGGAAAAAAGAAACAATATCGATTGGAAAATGATAGGTGACATAATGGGTAATTTGACGTTTTCTAATATGGACAGAGTTAGGACCGACCGACGGCCCCATCCTTGGCCAGCCCCGGTCCTGGTTGCTTACATTGATTTATTTGTTTTTATTCGAAAAAAGGTCAAAAGCTTTCAAATGGTTTCTCATTCGAGTATTGGAAATGGTATGTGAATTGATGAGAAACGCTTGTTTAATTGAACATGAATGGAGTGTGTGAGTATGTTCTCAAACAATTTGAAACAAAAATGACGCGTAAAGTTGCCTCAATAGCTAACGTGAAAATTACACCCGTGATAAAGTTAGATAGATTCAATGTCTTCAGTGCCGTGTCTCTCACTGTGATTTAAAAGATAGAGAGTCGTTGTTATCTTATTTGTGTCTGGCACGTTCAATCGGAGTCAATTCTAATGAAAACCGATCATACTTTACGACAATCATTTCTAATTTTTTTGTGGACCAGTTATACTTATTGTCATTCAAAATCTGTTGGCTACTAGTATGCGCGGATTACGATGGTACCATAGACGCTAGCGGGGTCAACAAGTCACAAAAGAATTGCAAGGGGCAGCTCTCCTCTTCCTCCAAATCACAAAGTCAGTGTTATCTTCGACAATTCTTGTTATGTTAAAACGAAGAGCTACCAGAAAGCTGTAACTGTAAGGTGTTCTTTTTCAACGAAGTAGAGATTATACAGATTTCTGGGCATGCTCAATGATGGCGCCATCCGTGTTCATAGGGTGGAACTCGTGATATTGAATCGACTAGCGTATGCAAGATATATCTTCTGAAGCCAATTTCTCTCTATCGCCAATACCCCCGGGACCTCTATACACATGCCACAATTTTCATAATATAGAATAAGGAGAGTTTCGAGCCCCTCTAACTTGAATCATGAATCCAAGAGAGTGGACACTTAGACGAGTCCTCATCAATTTTGAAATGAAAACAATTATCAATTTTTTTTATTGTGGAAGTCAATATTTGTTAATTTTTCAGTTTCAAACTTGTTAAACATTTTGTATTAAATAGGGTCAAATTGTGTCACAAGAAAGATAAAGAAAAAAATTTAAAAGTAAAACGAAAAAGTCCAACCACATGTAGAGCTATTCTAGCTGAGCTTATAGCTAGGCTACTCAAAAGTGAGCTAGATTTTGTCCATGAGCACACTCTATTGCATCGATTTCAAAATTTAAAATATTTAATTTGAGTAGACTATGAATCTCAATTCAACTCGAGCTAAATGAAATTGAGGATGTATGTGTTTAACTAGAGTTTAAATTAAAACTGAATTCATAAGCTCGAACTTGGAAAATCTAGCTCAATCGAGTTTGGGCGAAGTGCCAAATTGTATCTTCAAACATAGTCATAAAATCTCATAGAAAGCATGGCTGACAGGTTCCCTCTCGGGAACAGGGAGGCGAGGGATTCAACCACTCTCATCTCCAACTTGCCCAATGGAATGATTCATGAGCTATGGTGCTATTTCGATCCTATACCTTTCGGGCACGTCTTTCAATCGCCCGTCGGTATCTGCAGCTGTCGGAAGTGAGGATGACTTGGAATTTTTCCACATCGCGTCACGATTTTCTTGCAACCAACACTCTCGCGGAGCTTGACACTGTTTTAGGTACTCGTGTGTACTGAGAAATTTCTGGTGACAACGATTTAATTCAAATGTATCTTGCTCCAATTCTGGTTGAAGGAGATTTGCTTCAGCTTCAACTCTGATTGGTAGATTACGAAGTTTTTGGTATCACTCACATCAAATGGAGGAAGACGTGGCCTCAGTTCAGACACAAATAGAGACCAATAAAGCACCTAATGTAGAAAAACGGTGATGATTTTTTATGACTACTTTTATAGAGTTATTTTACCTATTTTATACAACAAATAATATAATATCTATAAGAAATTATTTAAATTTCCTTATAATTATTCGAATTTTCCTTGTTCATGCAGCATAATGAGATTTGTAGAAAATAAGGAAAATATGACAAAAATCAGGATTCAAATTATAAAACCTTGAAAGATGAATATCAAATCAAAGATTTTCTAATTTACTCCACAAATTTATGCAAAAAAAAGTAATTGTCTGGGAATAAGGGTCTTGGATGTCTCATATAAATAAGAGAACATTGAATGCCTAGGGGACAACTCAATTTTATATGTAGATCATTGTTCTACAAGTTTTTTGAAGCAGTTTGGAAAGAAGACAAAAGTGGTAATATAATTCTTATTTTTTGATTCAAAATATTATATTTTTTTATAATTTTTTTCTTCTTTTACCATGTTCTCATTTTCTTTTATTAGGATTATGATATAGCCTAACCATGAAAATGTAAATTTCATAATTATTTTTTTTTTGCGTGCAAGTGATTTCATTTATATGAGTTATGTATTATTGTGCTTAATACTTTTAAATGACTTGCCACCACTTAAATAATCTAATGTGCATGTTTGAGACTTAGAAGTGATAATATGCAATTGCCCTTTATAATATATAACCATGAATTAAACATGAATAGATATATACCATATTATTTGTGTAGTTTTCGGTGATAAAATTATCCAAAAAATTCATTATGAGTTAGGAATATTCATGAATTTTAATACACTTATATTAATTAAATTCACATAAAGATATAGTGTATTATTAAATTGAGTAGGTTTGTTATACCTAGAGATAAGATGGTGAATAGATTAAGAAATTTTACTGTCGCATGTTTGATATTGTTCATGTACGCGTAACAATCTGAAATTTATATTTAGTGGTTATGATGAAATCAAATTCTCTAACATATTTATCTGATTGATTTACTACATTTAGTTTCCAAATTTTGTTTATAAGATTTTTAATTTTAATTTATTCTCGATTTATTTTGATCCGTTAGATAAATTTTAGATTTAATCTATTTCTATATTTAATTGGTTTGTTATTCATCAATCTCTATGGGACAATATTTTTTTATCATCATTATACTACCCATTTGACACGTTTACTTGCGTTTAGAATATCATGAACAATTTTACAAAAGTAAAAATTTCTAATTTTATGCTAATAAGGTTCCCTTTGCAAGAAAAAAATAATAATAATAATAATAATTCAAGCGGGAGCACCGCAAAATTTAAGAATTAGGGTGCAGATTACCCAATAAATAGTTGGGAAAAGATGTCTAATTATTCTGTTCGGTAGAATATCAGTAAAGGAGGGAATCACTGCACGAATATAGCTATAGGAACTTCCTATACAGTGGAATTGAAGATGGAATGAATATTAGCAAATTTGCTGATAGAATTCTATGCAATGTGAAGTGCCTGAATGATTCTATTTGTGCAAGTTATTTGAGGAATAAAAGAGTTATGAACGTCACCCACAATCAAACTTAATAAAAGAAATAAATCAAATGAATATTACAAATTACGCGATTGGCTGAATGATCTAAGATTTGGTTCGCAAGTCGAATGTTGTAGGACCAATTTCCCTAGTCCATCATCGAGTTTAGGGTTTTGATCAATCAATGGATAGCAGACCTTGGTTTAGGTGTATTGCCGGTTTGGACTTCCCCGCTCGCCACAGGGGGCAGTTGATGTTTCATTAGCTCCCTGAAGCGAACTTTTCAACGGTGAGTAAGATATGACTCAATCCTGTCTAAACCTTTTTTTCGTGCAAAGGCAAGTTCAAGAATATAAAAGGAATCGATGGGCACCTCCACATAGCATGCGATTTTAAGAACATAAATAAATCCAAGAAAAAGAATAAAGATGAATAAAAAAACAAAGGCTAGAACAGCAAGACAACCCACGTAGGATCGTAGCTACGCTTAAAGATAAGTATTGCGTCAGATGAAGACAGACAGACAACCTGCTTTTCTTTTTTAATATAATCTAGGGTTTCTCAATCATGCATCCCAAGATTCCCTCCACAAATTATGTCGATGTGTCTTGGCTACTTTGACAATCTTTTCCTTAATGCATTTCGGAAGGATTCGAGCTTCCAGCAAAACTTTTGTCCGCAATCAGTGACAATTGTTAATCAAATCCTCCAACCGGGATAGGGAGAAAGAGAGAGAGAGACAAATTATTAAACAACTGTCACGTCAAATCAATTCCCTCCACGTTTCTTTGCTGGTTAATCTGTTTCGGCGGAATTCATGCTAAAGTAAAAACTCATTTTATAACACATCAATGAACCTCATGTTTCCCATAGAAATGCGAGCAGAATCGTGTGCTATACAGTTCTTGTACCGGCGAGTTCGTTCGCAGACCGTAGAACCAGTAAGTCAAACTCTTCTGCGCAGCGGTGTGCTTTGTGGGTTTAACTTTCTGTTTGCTGCTCTCAGCCGAGAAGATTTATGTCCTTTCTTTAGGAGAACGATAGTCAACTAACGCGACTTTGTAACATCCTGTGTCCCGGACGGGTCGGGACCTTTCATATTGCTATGCGTTGTTCGTTGAAAGAGGCCCTCGCATGTTAAGGAAGGTGATCAACAAAAGGAAGAAAGGGTGCATGATGACGATGGCATGATGAGAGTCGGTCGCTCAATTGCAGAAGTTGCTTATCTTTGCGAATGGCCTTGTATCTGATTTTCTCTCCCGATGTTCCTAAGTCTTGTTTAGTTTTCTGGTTGGTGATTCTAGACAGAATTTCCGCTCTGGAATTGAAGACTTTGCAGATGGTTTCATACTTCGTTCTGGGTCTTTGATGTGTGTTTTGCATACAAGAACAAGACCAGGAGTCACTTACTTCTTCGAATGCGACTTCTTAGTCAACTTTGACATGCATTTTATTTTATTTTTTTCGAGAGTTCTGGTCTAACAATAAATAGAGTGGTTGGAAGTTGGACATTGAGTTTAGTTGGGGAAATAAGATACTTGAACGAGTTTGCTGATTTTCATAGGCTGCAGCTTAGACTAGCAACCGGGAAATGTCATTTATGACTGAGGATATGAAATGACGCATTCACATTTTTCTCATGCAGTTGATGGAATAGTGGAAGCGTTTGTGTGGGTTGTTCAGCAGAGACTTTGAAAAGGGTGAGGCTAATTGGTAGAAGGGAAGTGTGTACTGATGTGCATCACGGGACGTTTCTCTGAAATGTAAAACTTGACCATAGAACCGAAAATTAAAGAGAACGATGGATTTCTGCTTAAAATGCCACATCCTAGACTCATGCCAATGCAAGTTTGCCAAAACAGTGGGAAAGAGTTTTAAGTCTTGACACTAAAAGTGAAGAAACCTTGCTTATAATAGCCTAATCAAAATGTTGATATCCCTTATCGGGCAAGACTAATATGCTTATAATAAAGGTCACTATGAGTTATCAGAGTGCCAATCTAGTCCTCTAGACCTCTAGAGGTCGTGTGGCATGCACATATTTCATACATAACTCGTTCTCTGATAAGATGGTGGCTTGAAAAAGTGACAGCTAGCATGATAGGTCCATGTCCTTGATAAGAAAAAAAAAGAACGTATGCTAAAACCAATGGGCCAGGAGGGCGGCGCGAATCTCGGCGGCGGCTCGTAACACCGTAAGTCCAACGCCATCGGAGTGCACAAGAACATGAAATCTGGTGTCAAACAAAGGCTGGGCATGGTTCAAAATTCTACGGACCCAAGGAGAAAATGAACCCGTGCAATGCTAAAGTCACAGGGCCTGAAGCACCTCCGATACGACAGCACGTGGGGGCAAAGGACCGATCAACATTCCGAACCATCTCGAAACGACATCTTGACTGGAAACCGAGTCGTGAATGAATGTGGAAAATATGGGACAGAATCACTAAGTTACCCGAATCAGAGCAGCAGGAGAAAAGGGTCAGATGCATGAACGCATCCCCCCCTTAAAGATGCGATCACAGCGCACAAGCCAGTATCGCCGCGCAATTATATGGTCGACAAAGTCAAAGTAAGATTTGTTTTCTAACGATGATTATGATGTGTGGACTTTTTGTTTGGTTTGACTTTCGACCAGCACAGCACATTGCGTTCATTGACACTTGGCTGTCCTTTTCTCGAGGATATCGAGGAGCAAGTATGCACATTACCCACGTAACCATATTATATAAAATGTTTAATGGGTGCGGGCACTCGTTGATTTATTCGGAAATGTGAAATTCACCATTCAAATTGGCTTTCTTGAAGAATATGCCACTTCGATCGTCTCGAAATGTCTAGGCAGAGGAAAGGTAGTTCTTAGGGCTACTTAAGTGCATAACATGAGATTTATTAAACATTTGAAATTCCACGTAAAATTCATTGTTGATGATTGCTATTGATTGGATCCCGAGTTCATTGTTATCAGATATGTTCTACGTACCATATTCCTACTTCCTAGGTAAGCTTTACAGCTCGAACCACACAGTTCATTACGCTATTTCCCAAGATATGCACTACTATAGTTTTCATCTCAATATCGGTTCAAGTGCGTCGCCATCCATGGCATATCACCGTTAACTTGACTTATGACATGATCACTTCAATACTAAGTACACGGTCGTTCTAGTCCAACACTGGAAAAAGAACAGTGTCAATTATAATCAAGTCTTGTGACTACGATGGATCGCCTTTTCTGAACATTTTTTGGTTTAACATAAAGGAAGTTTTGCGAGTACAGTATGATACTCCGTGGCTCCTAAAGCAAAATGTGCACCAGTACGGTAACCATCAAGGGCAGGACAGGCACACGAGGCTGTGGTTTGCATGCTAAGAGGGAGATAAATGTTGCACTTTGGAAACCTATATAATCAACGGAAGAAGGTAAAGTCTTCACAGGCACTTTCGCTGCAAATTACTTAAGTATCTCCAAAGGCTAGCTTCTCACTACAACAAGATTTGTATCTACTTATTGCTCCCTGGTACAGAGGAGAGAAGATCTAAACAGGCACTCATTATACCCCTATCTCCAAGCAATCAATATCCTGTATAATTTTTAATACATAAGAAAAAGAAGCCTAAGCTCAGAACTCCTAGATTAGCCATTTCCAACATGAGAGCGCTGTATCGCTGTAAAGGCCAAAGGCCAGTCGAAAGCTAAAAGAATTATGAGAGCATAATACAACATCCACTGAGAGCGCGGCGAAGAAATTATTAGGCGGACAGCAGTGATTTTTAGCAATGTGCATCCACCAACATGAGGGAAGCTCCAAGACATCTAGGCCTTTGATTACTTCCCCTTCCTGCGCATTCCCATCCGTGATTTCGCGAACCTGAATTTCTTATTAAGGAAACATTTCATGCGGTAGAGTCCAGCTTGCTTGTAAAAAAAAAAGAAAAAAAGGAGGTTGACCAACCTAAGGGGATAAAAGAGAAATAAAAGGTTCAGGAAGAATTGGTGGAAGCAGTATTTAGAAGGATACTCCAACCGAATGCCGTCTCCAGCTGGTGAAGAGTGGAGAAGCGTGCCCTGAAGTTGATTTAGAGCTTCAGTTGAACAAGCAGTGTCCTGCACACACAAACTGCACTTTAACACAATTGATAGAGACGGTGGCTAACCTATTTGAATGATATCCTTTTAGGTGGTTTCATTCTGAAAAAGTTGCTGATTTATCATAACAAAATACCTCATTTATAAGAACTCAAAAAAAAAAAATAATAAAATAAAATGCATCTCTTCCATGTATAAAGAGGTACTACTAAAAGGTTGTTTCAAGGAAAAACACATTGGCAGCAATAGAGTTACATAGTACCTGAAAGTCCACAAATGCAACTGGAGCACCGTAAGTACTCTGCATCTTCAATTTCAAAAACCCAGAGCATCTGGTAGAAACACAAATATCAAAAGGGAATTACAACTCTCTTCAGAAAAGCCAACATATTGCACATATAGATCTTAATAAAAATCTCCCAACCGTGAAAAGACTTGAATAAGCTCCTGCTCTGTACATCTCGGCCCCAGATTAGCCACGAAAAGTGTTGGACATGGGGGTGCAGTAGAATTACCCTGTCAACACACAAAATGAGAGAACTCATCAAAAAACTAAGAAAAGGAGAGACAATACATTTCTTAAGCGCAGACTAGAATGATCCACAAAAGGCTGTTAGTCAATAATAAGGCAGGAAACACAGACAAAATGGGCAACATAACTGTAAGAGGAAAAATTGTCAAGATAGTGAGCTCCTCAATGGTTTATGTGCAAAGGGGAAATTGCGATGTGATAATAAACCCACTTAGGTAAAACCCACGAGGCATACAAGTTCTACACAATACACAAGTTGAGATATACATCCATGTTAACACAGATCACCCTACTTAAGTAATCAATAACCATACATGAAACCAGTAAGTTTATGACAGTCCAGTCTCTATTTGTTTAGTTAAGTGCAAGTGTATGACTGCTTGATCTATTTGCATGCAAGCAAAAAACTGGACAAGATGATTCAAGATTCCAGCAATACTTTGAACATTATCATGTTTTGTCAAACACTAGATTGTTTGATGAAATGTCAACTTCATCCCAAAAATATAGCAATATCTATTCATGATGACTGGTATTATCACCAGGACATGAAAAAATGCAGTTACACTTGCACGTGCACACTCAAACACATAAAGAGAGTATTTCTATAAAGTTAAAATTCATAAAAATATTGGTGATTCAAGAAGCTCCTCAACACAAGTTTAGGCTAATAGAAGTATTTAGAAATCATGTTACTTTACTTTGGGAAAGAACATAAATTCTGACTCAAATGTAAAAGCAGAAGTGAGAGTAACCTTACCGTTTTTGCAGCTGTCATCCCCTTCATGCCTCTGCTATCAGAACTTCCATGACTGAACATTTACAAATTAAAAATTTACACGACAAGATGACCAAAGAAAACATGCATAAGCAAACAAATAGAGAAAGATTGTGCTCCAACTTGCAGGAAATAGGGCATGCAATAATGGCTTCTATTATGCCCTCTCAACCTTTCCACTAGAGGCGATAATCTCATCTAGTGATTGCTGAAGTATATGATTTCGAGTAATCAGAATGTGCTTAAGTAGTGCCAATGACCTTTGTGTAGATGGATAACCAATCGTGCTGTAAGCAGAATTACCCATTCCAGGCATGTGAGGGCTGCCAACACCTGCTAGTGTCCAAGAGTGCAAAACATGTGCAATGTGAGCTTTTTCAGGAACATGTGCCTTTGAAGTGACCATGATAAATTGTATCAAAATAACATATCATCAGATTAAGCAAATCAATGATGATGACATCCAGAATAAAAGATTTAAGAGTGAAACTGCAGGTATCTGCCTTCATTAACAAGTGACTCCATAATCTTCTTACCAGAATCCAGAGCGCCGAAGGAAAATGGGGATGATAATTTAGCTCTCTTATCTGAGCCATGTCTGTCATCATCTGAATTTCAAAATCAGAAGGCCATGCAAAATTACTATATCAAGCACACTGAACATCAAAAGCAAAGTTTACACAAGCAAAACCAATCATTATCGTACCTCTCAAACGTTTAGACCTGGAGTTAGATTTTGCAAGATCAATGTATAGTGTTGATCCTTTCTCAAGATCAAACACCATCCCCTGCATATAAGGTTGATAAAAGAAATCAGAGGACTATGTCATAACTTCCAATATGCAGCAGCCAAGTAATCCCACCCATAAAACATTCACCACAGAATGTTCCATAATGCTGTTTGCAATGTTCAATTCTAGGATACATAATTTAGTCTGAACATATCTTTCAATTTCAAGTAAAACTAGAATTCCTTTAATCATGACTTCAACATGAGAGGATAAAATACACCATGAGTTAACTGATGAATTCATAAACCGAAAACTAGTTTTTGTTCATGAAATATTGCCAAATTTATGCTTGTGCGAAAAAAGAAAAAAGATTAAATAAACGGAAAAAAGAAAAAAGAAATGCTATCTACTTCATTATCATACATCAATTGTGTTTTCACTTTGAAAAAATTGATGTGCACCCATAACATCATGGTGAGAGGTTGAAGGAACAAACATCATAAATTGGCTCAAATGCTCCAATTTATAATAAAAGGAAATTAGTGACTATTGAAAGTCAAAGAATTATATAAGTCACAGTAAGGTATGCCAAGGAGGCCACTCAACATCAGCTACTTTGGGCAATAATAGTAGATCCATTTTCAGGAGAAAGCATTGTCAGGATGGCTCTTGAGATGATATCATAGACATAGAAAATTCTCTGACAGTTCAGAATGAAAAATTAAAATTAAATCCAATAATCCAACAATGCCTGTCACAAGCTTCCTGAAATGTCATTCCAAACAGTCAGGCCACAACACTGAGGGCCACAAACTGTGTAAACGCATATGACTATTCTGCAATGAATGAATGCACCTTGCTTGCCAAGACACTAAGAAATGTTCTTTTATTCCACCAATGAATTGGAAGTTACCATTCAAGCAAACATTAAAATATTACACCAAAAAAAATTTCCACTTCCTATTTAATGTTAAAGACTGAAAATGTTTGAAATTTCCCCTTTGAACAGGTAATAATGTGAAAAGTTCAAATTATGTGCCTAAATGGCATTAAATACTGGGTCAGTTCTCAGATAGTGAGAGTCATTACAGGGACATAAATATTCAAGACCTATACAGTACTTATTTTATTATAAAAAGTAAGTATCAAGCAATTTGGCAGAAAAAACCAATTATAAAGCAGAAGACAAACTGCAACAGAGAAGGCAAGAATTCTTACATTCAGTGCATGCATTGCTGCAACTGCAGATTGCTGATCTGAGAATACAGCAAAAGCAAATGGCTGCCATTACAAGGATACCACATCAGGATAGAGCACTTCACATAAGAATTCACTATTTTTTATTTCAAGAAAGTGCACATAAACACAACCAAATGTACTATGCGGCACTCAACATACAAGCAGATGCATATAACAACACACATAATCATACAGACACAATGACGAACCAAGATCTCAAATTGGTTATCCTTCCATCAAAGAGAAGCTCATCAGCTTGCTATTATGCATCCTCATTGTTTATAAACAGCAGTGATTCTTCCTTAATAAGGATACTATATTGTGGAAAAATAAGTTTAATAGCACTCAGGGAAAAAAAAAGGAGAAGACCAGCATAAGACCCAACTAAAAGAGAAATGAGAACAGTGTTGCATAACAA